>CM040182.1:63094245-63121745 GCA_022606455.1 Callitettix versicolor | reverse complement strand
TAATGTATAAGAGGATGGGGTTGAGGGGACTTATAAGAGACAGAAAGTAATGTAAAAGAGGATGGGGTTGAGGGGACTTATAAGAGGCAGAAAGTAATGTAAAAGAGGATGGGGGTTGAGGGGACTTATAAGAGACAGAAAGTAATGTAAAAGAGGATGGGGGTTGAGGGGACTTATAAGAGAGAAAGTAATGTATAAGAGGATGGGGGTTGAGGGGGACTTATAAGAGACAGAAAGTAATGTAAAAGAGGATGGGGGTTGAGGGGACTTATAAGAGGCAGAAAGTAATGTATAAGAGGATGGGGTTGAGGGGACTTATAAGAGAGAAAGTAATGTATAAGAGGATGGGGGTTGAGGGGGACTTATAAGAGACAGAAAGTAATGTAAAAGAGGATGGGGTTGAGGGGACTTATAAGAGAGAAAGTAATGTATAAGAGGATGGGGTTGAGGGGGACTTATAAGAGACAGAAAGTAATGTAAAAGAGCATGGGGTTGAGGGGACTTATAAGAGACAGAAAGTAATGTAAAAGAGGATGGGGGTTGAGGGGACTTATAAGAGAGAAAGTAATGTATAAGAGGATGGGGTTGAGGGGGACTTATAAGAGACAGAAAGTAATGTAAAAGAGCATGGGGTTGAGGGGGGACTTATAAGAGACAGAAAGTAATGTAAAAGAGGATGGGGTTGAGGGGGGACTTATAAGAGAGAAAGTAATGTATAAGAGGATGGGGGTTGAGGGGGACTTATAAGAGACAGAAAGTAATGTAAAAGAGGATGGGGTTGAGGGGGACTTATAAGAGGCAGAAAGTAATGTATAAGAGGATGGGGTTGAGGGGGACTTATAAGAGACAGAAAGTAATGTAAAAGAGGATGGGGTTGAGGGGGACTTATAAGAGACAGAAAGTAATGTAAAAGAGGATGGGGTTGAGGGGGGACTTATAAGAGAGAAAGTAATGTATAAGAGGATGGGGGTTGAGGGGGGACTTATAAGAGAGAAAGTAATGTATAAGAGGATGGGGTTGAGGGGGGACTTATAAGAGAGAAAGTAATGTATAAGAGGATGGGGGTTGAGGGGGGACTTATAAGAGACAGAAAGTAATGTAAAAGAGGATGGGGGTTGAGGGGGGAACTTATAAGAGAGAATAGCTGTGTACCTGTGCCATGCTACGGTATTTTTCAAGTAGTAAAAGTTACATATGATTAATTTTAAAGTTAACTTAGAAATTTTGTTTCACTGTATTTTTTTTTTTTTAACGTAACAGTAAAATGACTGTGGGGAAGCATAAGACCTATTAACAACTATGTTTAAGGAATAGAAGAAAAGAAAAGTTTCATTGAAATATGTCAAGCTGTATCATAGTGAAAAGTGCACATATTAAGCCTTTTAACGTAACAGACAAAAAATCAGACATTATGAGTGTCCAACATTTTGTTTCAAATGGTTGTATGACAATTTGAGATTGCTTAAAATTTTCATAGCTTCATGTAACAAGGAAATAAGTTTTATCGCAATGCAGCCTTATTGACAGTTACACCATAACACTAAACCCAAGCATTTAAAATGCTTATTTATTGAGACCACATATTACGCAGGAAATGACCAAGTACAGCATATACATAAACATACAAAATACAGACGCTCTTATAGATTAACAAAGATTTCATAAAATTGATTAGATAATAAAAAGTATGAATTTTATACAAAATTGTTTAAATATAACAAAGAATAGGACTCACCCTAATGTAAGTAATTCTTGCAGTTCAAATAGCAGAGGATTTCGATTTTCAAACCATTCAGGAGCACTTCCCCGAAGCTCATAAAAACACTTAATTTTTTTATGTGCTTTTTCAACATCATATTTGCAACCTCGGAGGAATCTTACAATAGTTACTGAATCTGCAAACAAATAATTATATAATTTATATAATGTATAAAAATAATTTATTTTATTTAAATAACCCCTGAATTGTGTAGGTTTTCCTTACCAGTTTTTGCATTCAAATTTTTCTGTGATTTTAACCAGTCTCGAAATTCAGAGATTATTTTATCCAATTCATGTTCATCTTCACCTAAATTTTCATGTGCATATTTTTTGTCTTTATCATTTAAGCTGATTGTATACTTTCCATTCTCCATTAGGCAACATTAAATACCTAGAAATAAAATGAATTTGTATTATTGAAAGAAATAGCAATATATATAAAAATTAAGCTCCTAATAACATTTTATATCTATAAATAAAAGTGATGTCATTGTGTTGACAAATTAAAATAAAAGACAGTTTATAGGCAGGCCCTAAATTTATTTCAAGGAGGACAAGAAGTTTAGAATTATTGTATTAACAGAAAATTCAATAATAATACGTCTATTGGCTACCTTAAAGTCACACCTTAAAGCATACATCGAAAAGACACAGTCGCGCCAATCAGGAGTATTATTTTATCAGCGTTACAAGTATTTTTTATTCTAATGTTTTTTTTTGTTTTTTCCTTATAAGTTACAAAACTAATGTTTGATAAAAAATAAATTTCATTCAAAATATATAAAAACACGTTTGAAATTTAATAGAGCTAAGGACTGGCCAAACATAAGGTATTTGAAATAATACAGGGTGGGGCAGTCAAACCGCACGATTCTAAGTATTAAAAAAACACACACATAAACAGTTTTTTAGTCATATATTGCAACAAATCTTAAGAACATAAATGGAAATTTTAATTCAAACAGAAAAAAATGTTTATTTTTGAATATGACTCCAGTAAGGTGGTGACCACCATTTTGAACACAATGTCTAAGTCTCATACTGAAATTCTCACTGACATGTCTTAGCATCGCCGGTGTTATCGCACGAACTTCTTGTTCAATCCGAACTTTCAAATCCTGTACCGTTGTTGGACGAGTCTCAAAAACCTTCGACTTGATATGTCCCCATAGAAAGTAATCGCAAGAGCTCAGATCGTGCGATCGTGCGGGCCATTGAATATCTCCATTCCTACCGATCAAGCGGTTCGGAAAAATGTTTCTCAGAAGGTCCATTGACGCTCTGGCTGTATCACGGGTTGCTCCATCATGTTGGAAGTAAGTGTTTTCATTCACAGGAAATCGTTGAAGTTCTGGAATGAGAAAGCCATCGCTAAGACGTGTCAGTGAGAATTTCAGTATGAGACTTAGACATTGTGTTCAAAATGGTGGTCACCACCTTACTGGAGTCATATTCAAAAAATAAACATTTTTTTCTGTTTGAATTAAAATTTCCATTTATGTTCTCAAGATTTGTTGCAATATATGACTAAAAAACTGTTTCTGTGTGTTTTTTTAATACTTAAAATCGTGCGGTTTGACTGCCCTACCCTGTACAAATGCAAAAATATTGTAAAGAAAAGAGCAGTTTTAATAGATATTGTTGCAAACTGTTACACTGGTATTGCCATTCAAGAGGCTACCTTAGTTTTAAATCATGAGCCTCCCCGCAAGGGGTGCAGACTACCTGCACCTATTGAGAGGATCTAGACGTCCTTCGCAGTAACCGAGTCTAACACACACTTACACTTACGACTTTAACACTTTACACTCACACTTACATTTAAGGAGGCGACAATAACCTCAATGTGCTTTTCACCTTAAAAAAATTTTTTTTAATCATGAGCCATGACAGTGTGTACCTAACCTGAAGAGCTGTTTTGTTCGAACATCAGCACTGATACAGATAATCATGAACACAATGATGAAGTGAATTTTTATATGTCCTTATGTTTATGATACTTTATTTTTTATTTTATTCATGTGTTTTCCTACTTTATATTAGCCAACACTTCAAAGATAAAGTATTGTTGTAATTATTTTGGTAAACAGCTGTCCAGGACCACTAGGTACTCAGTACTTGTAGGTAATTTTGCCGGCACCTCACCTACCATTCATAATTCGCCCTACATTTTCGAGCATATTAAAACTTTGTCTTTATTCATCAATACTGTATTCAAAATTTAGATATAAATTGACAACATTCAACACAATGTGAAAGAAGTAATCATAGTAAAAATATATGAACCTAAAATAAAAGACTGAGAGGTAATTTTTTTTTTAATTTATTTATTTATACACTTATATTCAAAGTGAAGCAAGAATACTTTTTACCTTCTGCTTGCTTGGAATATTGTTAATAAAAACTATTTTCCTGCAATTTCTCTCCTCAATTTTTTTATAATTATTTTTTTCCACTAATGATTTTTCTTTGCGCCTTCAAAAATTGTGTGCTCTAGACACCAGCCTAACTGGTCTAATGGGAAATACCGCCCTGCAGCTATTGTGCTGACATGATGGAATTTCCAAAAAATAGTAATATGACAATAATTTTCTTTTTCTATACTTTTTTTAACATATGATTTCATTATCGTTATCAACATTTAGAATGCTGAATAAATAATTTCTGAATCACCATCATAATTTAGAGTTTAAAAGTATATTTTATGCTCTTCTTTATACAATGCTCAAATCACATTTTAAAAAATGTTAAGAATGTTTAAAATTTAGAATGGCCGAAATTTTTAAATGACTGAATAGATTTTACTGAAACCAAAATTGATTTTTGTGTTAAGTTTAAATTAACAATTTTGAAAAGATTGTACAGATTAAACAATAGAGTTCTAACACACATAAACACTCATTTATTTATACACATTATTATTTATATGTATAATTTTTAACAATCCGCCAAAAAGTATTCATCAGTTTCATTGTTTTGTTCGTTTACTTTAAGGTCTCGATCTGGATCTTACTCTTACGGCACTCACATAGCTTATTTTTTTAATGGAAATTCAATAATTTTCAATTTATTTAAACAAGTGTATTAGGCCTATTAGTAAGAGTTGCTTTCATTAAGGAGAGGGAGGTACACATTTTATAGTTTACGTAACACAATAACGTTGTTAGACATTTATTTGCCACAGAAACAAAAATAATGTTTTAAAGTTATAAACCAACTTATTTACATATATAATGAAGAGCCTAATCTAATTAACAAAATGATATTATGAATGATATAGAAATAGGTTAAAAATAAAAATTATTTGAATTAAAAATAATATTTTTTTCTTTTTTCTTAAATCTTGTCTGTAGCCTACAAGTAACATAATTTTTTTTCGAAAAATATTAATTTTAAACAGAAATCAAAAGTTTGAATTACTAGTTTAAATTGTGACAGGTTATGTTTGAAATGACTAATTAATTTTAGGAAAAAATAATAAACATGATAATTTTCCATAACTTTTTAAAATAATATTTTGCTAAGGTTATGTGACTGAAATAAATTATAATCTATTAATTTCAAAATAAAATTAATAATTTTATTAAATATTTGAGGTTAAGACATTGTTATATATTCGAGGTTAGGAAAAATTTAAATCTAAACATAGATGATGTTCTACGTTTAGATCATATCAGATAAATCAAGTCAGTGAAGTTTTTACAGTCACTTTTTGCTAAGATTATGAAAATTGCAATAAATTATAATCGAAACCTTTTAAAATAAAACCAGTATATGTATAAATTATTGGAGGCTAAAACATTGCATTACGTTCAAGGTTAGGAATACAAACTAATTTTATACTGTACTCCTATTTACCTATCTGAAAAAAGTAAGCAGTAGCTATTTTCTAAAATGAAAATAATAATAAATTATGAAATACTCGACGTTAGGTAAACATAATTTAAATTTGATCAAAATATTATTGAAAACATAAAAAAGTTACTTAGTTATAATAACAAAAATTAAATCACTTTTCACAGAAACACACTACCGTTACTTAACCTAAAAAACGTTAATTGTAGTAGTCACCTCTAGTCCTTCAGAGATGTAACAGTGGCTACAAACTGCAAGCTGCAAGTTTTTATTGTTTGCTTTTGTTTTGTTTGTGGTTTGTATTGTGTCAGCTGTGTTGTACGGAATCTAAAGATAAGCAAAGAATAGTACCTTCAATTGTGTGGTGAAGGTCATTGGCCTTTAAAGTAAATCACTTACCCAATTTGGATTTCAAATTGAAATATACATTTATATTTTATATTCACATTTAAAATGAATTACGGTAGTTCACTTCGATAACATTAAGAAATATTCATTCATTATATTCATTTATTATAACAAAAAATATTTATTACAATAATCATCTGGAAATCAAATTTTTCCATTTTTGTAAGCTATTTCAGTTAATCTTATACTCTACTTCGAAATAAGGTTAATTTGAGAGCAAAATTTCAAGTTAAATTCAAATATGTAACTTTTGCTAATGTATCTTTTTTTCTAATGTAGGCAGAGAATCAATATTTCACCTTATTCAAAAGGGGCATAAGGGCTGTGCAGTCGATTTGGCTAAGATACCAGTCAGACAACTGACTAATGCCTGTGAACTGAGCATCTGAAGGTATTCGGTTCGAGAAGCTATTACTGCTGTTTTTTTTTTTTTTTTTTTATTGTATAACGTCCGACTATTGTGCACACTTGGGCTAATGCAGACGATGGGATGATTTATAGCGTATGAAAATGCCAAGCTCTGGTCGGGAATCGAACCCGGGTCCTCAGGGTTAAAGCCCAGTACGCTATAAACTAGGCCACCGAGGCGGCCTTTTACTGCTGTAAGCTTTAACGTTAATCCCTGGTTGTTTTTGTTAACGTCAATTCATCATCCTCACTAGCCAAATTGGCATAAAGTATGGACATTAAAAAAAAAAACAAATGGAATAGATTTATAATGTATGACATGTACTTTGTATACATGTAATGTATACATGTATAATGTACTTTTAGACACATTTCAAAAACTTTAGTCTAACAGTATGTTGAAACCCAGTTTTTTGTATCAAATTTTTTAAAATTTTCTAGGGGAGAACCCATTTTTATAAAGGGTATTACATATCTACCGGAACAGCTTCCACCTTTAAAGTTTTCGCCCCTCAGAGTCCTTTTTACAAATCCATCCATGCATACTAAAAAAAATTGTATTTTCCATCTTAAAGGTTAGAATTTGTTTGTATACAAAAAAGCTAACCAACTGTATTTATGTAAAATTAAGTAATGTATAAGTGTAATTTAGAGAATGTAATGTTGTTACTAAGGCAAATATTTTGTTCTTAGTATCTTATACCTTGGGTGGAAAATCAGATTTTGAAAATAATAATTTTGGTATAAATTATTTTATAATAGTACTTGTATGGAAGCCTTGCAGCTATTAAAACTTTAATAATGCAAAAATATTAAAATTTTAACAATTTTTTAAGCATGTTATACAAAACTGAATTATATTACTTTCTATATCTTTGAATTAGTGCTTATATCTTAGCACTAATGTAACTGAGTGCCGATTTTTAGAGATATAGTGAGCCATACATTTTGTTTAGGTGCTTCAGTGCTACATTTGAGTAAAATTTGATTAAAATTAATAAAGCTGATTATGAAAAAATATTGATTTTTACAGTACTTTAACCAAAAGAAAGCTCAAAATATTTTTTTTTTTAATTCAAAAATGGTCCTGAGATATAAGTATGTGCGAACTAGACCTGTAAGCTAAACTTCACTGAAATCGATCAACTAGTTTTGTCTCCAGCGATGTGCACAGACATACAGATAGGAAAATATCATGTAAAAACCACTTTTTCAGATATCAGGGAACCAAAACAGAAATATTCATCAAAATCGATTTTTAACACAATCACCAAATTTTCTTAACATTATTTTCAATAAGAAAAAAAGTATAACCAAACTTATAAACTTAAGTATAAAGGGATAAATAAGTGAAACAGATTTTAAATTTTAATTATTTTTTTATTATTTTACTCAAATATTAAACAACAGTATTTTAATTCATACATTTATTTACCACAAACTAAATAGCTATTCCACAGAGTTATTGTCAATTAAAGCTATATTGCATTAACAGGCTTGACTGAACAATGAAGGAAAATAGCAGCATATGAAAACACTGATACAGAATTATGTGGTCAAAGCTCAATAGTTAAATTTTAGTTAAGCTCACAAAAATAGAATATTTAAAACCGTAATTAACAATCCCTTTTTAAGTATGAAACATATCCTGATACACATTTTATGTCACATATTTATGAAAACATATCTAAAATATCAATGGAAACGCAATTACAAGATAAGCATAATGTCAAAAACTCTTCAATGCTTTTCCAAAAGTATCACCTCTTAATTAAAGAAGAAAAAAAATTATGAATATGTAAGCAGATTTTTTAAAAATATCGCATTATTTATACAAAATGCAAATTTTAGAACATACCTTTCAAAATATTTACAAGTAATTTACATGAGCTAAATGTACTACGGTATTCTCAGAGAAATTGTAATGTACCGGTAGTCGTTCAAAAAATAAAGTTACAAAGGTCTTTTTACATAAAAATTATTTCAAATTGTAAAAAGAATTAACCTATCTACTTTTTTTATTGGTTTTTCAACTTTATAGAGTAATTTAATTTAATTCTGTAGTTAATAAGATTATGATGATAAACTATTATTAAATATATAAAAACCTTTTGGATAAGATCCTAGTGTTCAAACAAGCGTTAGTTACTGTAATAACATTGTTTATTCAAGCTGTAAAACATAACAAAAACCAATAAACCCTTTTCATGTATCTGTATGCAGTCTTATTCAACATTAAACAGTATATACTTGTAACATACTATATTAATAATTGCAAATATTTTTTCACTCATAATTAAGTTATAATGTATAGTTCCAGTTACTGTACTTATAATTTGGACTAAATACTCCTTTACACATCTTGGTCTTTCGTACTATTTTGATATTAAAAATCCATAAATTGGCTTTGCAATTGGTACATATTTAAACACATTTAAATAAATCTATTATGAATATGTGTTGTGGCAAGTATTAAATACTATTCTAGTAAAAGTTTTAATGTTAGCAAAGTACAATGTTAACTGGAATAGGCCATGTGTATATATATATATATATATATATATATATATATATATATATATATATATAATATTATAATAATAATAATAATTATTATTATTATTCCTACAAGAAGTGCAGACTAGCTGCACCTATTGAGAGGATTTAGATGTCCCTTGTGGTACCCGATTCTAACACTACACTTACACTTACATTTAGAGAGGTGATAATAGGCTCAATGTGCTTTCACCTTAAAATAACAAAACAAAAAAAATTGTTATTATTATTTTGTGGTACAAGTATTCCGGTATAAGTCTTGATTTTGTTCTGTTTTTTATTAAATATTACATTCTATAATTTAAAATTTGGACTTAAATACTGATTGTAACACGAAACTGGTTATTAATAAATAAATTATTGAAGTATTTTATATGGTCAAAATATTTCTTTTAGGTGCAATATCAATAGTTGTTGCGATATATGGTTGTTCCTAAATGAATATTTATACTGTATTTTAATAATGTTTTTGTAGTGATAAAAATCAGGGGTAGATTTACGCATTTAACACAATTTGAACACTGCCTCTCTCTTTTTTATAATCCTGAAATTTGTTATTTAAAATAAACATAAAGTAAATGTATTTTATATTGATGAAATTTTTATGTTTGAGAAATATTTGTGTTACAAAGTAATATTACTTTGTAATAGATTCAAAACTAAATATCAGAACAAAGAACAAAGAACACTAAAAGTTATTGTGTCTTGTTTTATGCAAACAAATTGTTACATCATAATCTGATGATTGTAATACTTTGGATTCTATTGCCAACACAAGAAAATTCAGTTTACCTTCAGTTATAAATATCATAAACTAATATTTTACTGTAGTTAAGTAAAAAGGATTTTCTTTATTTATAAGGCTAAAAATCAGAGAGTTTGTACCCTTTTAAAACTTTTAGTCAGTTTGGTAATTAAACTATCTAAAATTATATAAATGTTAATTTTTGTGTGAAATAGAATAGTTTGTATGAAGGGTGCATTTTTGCTTGCATAATTTTTTATATTTATAAAGTTTAGTGACCTCAAAACTTTGCCAACATGGGACAAGTCCCATATGTGTATATCCATCACTGAATAAAATCTATTTCAGCAAATTAAGAAAGAGTTAAATAAAACTTATTCAGCCAGTGTTGGTAGGATTATGGTGGTAAGTTATGTTAACAGTCTAGTATCATTTGTGCATACTTTACAGATAGAGGAAATTGCAGTTAACATTGTCACTTTTATATGCAATAAATATATGTATATACGTTCCCCTAGTTATAATACAAAAATTTGATCACATTAAGCTATTTATTGATATTTTATTGTTACCTAATAATGATAAAAATATAGTAAATTATTTTTAATTAATTACTTTCATGAAAGGCCTGTTTTTATACAGAATTTTTGCAGTTGGTCATCCAAAAATACAAAACTTACGTTAAAGATTGTAAGAGAGGATAAAATATTTATGCAATCAGTAGTGTTTTGTAGTTAGACAATAAAACAGGCTACAAAAAATGATTTCATAAAAGCAGCCTTTGTAACAAATACATGTGAATTTAAAACAAAATTTAAGAACTTCAAAGGTCAGAAATACAGTATTTCAAATTCTTGATTACATTTATATTTTACTGTACTTGTCTGTCGTTCTCAAAATTAACAATAATAATTTAAAGTTACATTGACAATGCTATTGTTACTAAACAATAGTCATTATGGAAAATGAAGAAACAACTACGTAATGAGGAAAATAGTTTAGCATAAACATAAATATCATTACAAAATATATTGTACAGAAATATTTTGACACAAAGATCAACAAATTTCGTTTTTTAGAAAGTGGACTGCAAAGGCATAACCCAGACTGTAAAATTTGCATTATGGAAAAAATAAGTTTAAAGTTTACACATATTTTTACTTAAATGTGGCCCTGTTTTAATCACATGTCTTAAACGTGGTTTGGTTTTAATTGTGTCAGTAGATAGGTTTCTTTATCAATAAACACTCTTGAATTAAAAATTATATATATATATATATATATATATATATATATATATATATATATATATATGAAGGTCAACCACCTCAATATTTTCCTCTGCACCGCTATGATGCTGTAACATTATTGTAACATGGCCACCGGACCACATATTCAAATGATTAGGATTATGACCTATTCTTCCCGTCAGTGGTCTATCCACTCACCTCATAAAGGCTACCGTGGTTTCTAAACTCTATCGTTTCATCTTCAGGCCGTTATACAAAATGTTAAATCCCTCTGTCTAGGTCATCACAAAGTCAACAAAACATTAAAACATACATCACAAACACCGAGCACAATTACACGTTTAAAATATTCATCATGAAATTCAGCTTGGCCAAGCTACACACGCGACTCGTACTTCATTACAGTTGTAGACGTATGAGTCGCGTGTGTAGCTTGGCCAAGCCAAATTTCATGATGAATATTTTAAACGTGTAATTGTGTCAGTGTTTGTGATGTATGTTTTAATGTTTTGTTTGACTTTGTGATGACCTCGACAGAGGGATTTAACATTTTGTATAACGGCCTGAAGATGAAACGATAGAGTTTCGAAACCGCAGTAGCCTTTATGAGGTGAGTGGATAGACCACTGACAGGAAGAATAGGTCATAATCCTAATCATTTCAAAATGGAACAGTACATTTTATGGCGGAATAACGATTATCAGTAATGAAGTGATTATCGTAAACAATGTAACTTTCACTTCAATATAAACTAGAATTTGTACACATTTTGAACTTAAAAACCATGTAAATACTTTATATAAACATTTTTCTACAATATAATTCCTGATGATTGTTAGAGAAGCAGCTATCCTCTCATTTGTACGCGTATATATCGATTCTCAAGCATTATTATACTCTTTAATAAAAATTTTAACCATTTATTCATGTATAAATTTTGCTTGAAATTATACACATAGTTATACACAAGCTTGAATGCAAATGTTTAAAATATATTTTTTGAAAATATCTCTACGTTGATATCACAATATTTGTTTGAAACACACTTAGATAAAAGTGTAGGCAAGTAATAACTTTAACAGGGAAGTGTAACAATTAGGGGCATTTAGATTTAGTATGCATTGCTTCTTTTTTTCGTTGATCCGTACATTGTTATTCGTCATTAATATAAACACACTACTATAACTAAATAGTCCATACAAGACTTCTCACCTCAGAAGGTGTTAAATAACCTCATTTTCACTATCAAGTACAAATTTCACTGAGAAATATTATCTACTAATATAAAATAAAATGGCACATATATTTCTTTCGTTAACCAACATTTTGAGGTAACTGTTGAGTAAATTCTTAACAATTAAATTGTTTAATATTTCAAATGAAGAATCGTTAGTGTTTACTCATTTGAAACAAGAATACGTGTGTGTTTTCTACAACACAAGGATACTTCTTTATGATTAACGAGCAATTAATCGTAATTTAATTTGTTTGAGTATTGCATTATTTTATGTTAGAATTTTTTCTATATTTAACGATTACAATGAAATATGCCAACATATTATTAATTACTTATCACTAAATACCTGATTAATTCGATATTTTGTATTTACTCAATGTTAATATAAAAAATTAACATTATAAATCCTTTCGTTTATATTACGTAGAATAAAGTTTAATTATAATTATAACCGCTTAAAAATTATGTGGTTATTTAGCATAAATTGCAAAAAGAAATATTCTAAATTGCAACATTTAACATTGATACCAAACAATTTTTATTACACTGTTATAAAATTTAATAACAATTTTATTAAACTGAAAATATAAAATAAACATAGGCACAATTAAAAAACAAAGGCATACTTGTCAAACAAATATGCTATAAATAGTTATTAAAAAATTTAACATTAATTCAGAAATTCATATAATGTTATAAATAGTAGTAGATTATTGAAAGGTAAAATTTTTAAAAAAATGTATCAACAGTCATTTTTTAAAAACACAAACAGTATTTTAATTTAAAACAGTTCCAATACGTACATTTGAATTTGTTTAAAAATTTAATTTATATTAACAAGTGAAACAAATGGTGCAACACATATGACAAATATTTTCTCATTCCATTAAATTTTAAGAACAAAAAATGAAACCGTAAAGTAGATACCCAATAAAGTAAAAGAAAAAATGGATCACTATATCCCTGAAAATTCTGTTTTGATAGCTATTGACAAAAACAAGAAAATTGTTGCGGGAAAAATCAAAATGGTCTAGTTTCTCAACATAAGCAAAACATATTTTACTCAAAATTTGATTATGTCTACTTGCTACAGAACCATGTCTAAAAGCAGTGTACTAAATACAAGAAATTTATGAATCAAAAAAACAAAAACAAAATCCTGTGATGTTCACAATTTATATTGGGGTTTTAATTCTTAACTGTAATTTTTTTTTATTTTGAACGCTGACTTAAATTATGATTGTTTTTGCAAGATCAAATTTGAGTAAAATTTAGTGAAATAATTTTGAAAAATTATACCAGTTTTCCTGTGTTTTTTTTACAGCTCTGAACCAGAGAGATTTTTATCCAAATAATTTGTTTGTTTGCTGAAGGACAACATTTTGGCTAAACTTAATCAAAATCGCTGGAGCTAATTTTGGAAAAAATCATATTTATGATCATTTGAAGGGTTTTTTTTATAATCGGTAATATTCATTATCATTGTTTCAGTGGTACAGCGTCACAAATATATGGCTATAAGTGTAATGAGCGAGATTGGCCTTCAATGCAGCAGAGATACCATATAGTTTATAATTGGCTAATCAATAATTAAATCTCTTTGCATTTAAAGAAATCACAAAGTAACAATAATTCTTTAGATATTAATGTGGTTAAACTATTTTAAGGTGTTATAATCATTAATAAGTACTTTGTTTGGTTATAAAAATTAACAAAATTAATTTAATGTCAAACTCAGGATAAAACTTCTTTTAAACATTGCCTCAAGCAAACATATTCACCTCGAGTAAGTAGGCCTTGAAAACATTAGTTAAAGTATTAAAAACAATTTATCTTATTTGCACCAGTACCACAACACTAGTAAAGTTCAAATTATATTAAAAATACAAACAGAATGTTGATTATTAATTCGTAATATTAATTAAACATACAAATTAATGCTGCTGAAATACTACACTCGCCAGTACTGATGGGGAAAAAACTTATATAAAAGACTGTAACGAATATAAGTGATTGTACCCAAAGCAAAATATTTATCTTAATTAATTATTGTGAAAGCAGATTAACTTATATAACAGTGTGATCACATTTACAGCTTCTTGTACCAAAACAAGTAATGTTCATCATCTTGCACAATCAGATCATCAACACCTAAAGCATAACAAGAATATTTAATTAATATTTTATATTCAATAGGAACGTAAGAAATTCAAGTCTACAAACATTTATAATTTGTTTAAAGTGTTACAGATAATTTAAAAATTTGAATAGTTTTATTTGGGAGTACTATAGTAGACCTTCTATTACCTGGTTCGCTTTCTACTTACTAATGTAAAAAATTTTATATTAATAGTTTTACGTCAGAGTTGTAAAGTATAATTTTAAAATGGACCAGTATGGTTTGCAAAGTACTAGGAAAATAAAGCACCTAATTGAGAGAGAGATTGATTGATTGCCTTTATTTATTTTAGGCAAAGTTCGGACTGTTAGGCCCTCTCTTTCACTTAATCTCACAACAAGTTATATCAAAAGCATACATCAACAATTTGAATAATAAAAATAAAATTTATAATTTGATTATTATAATTATTAAGATCTAATCTAAACTTAGGCATTATAACACGGTCATAAGGGCAAACGTAACTTATGCCTCGGATACCCTATTTAATCTAAAGAGCCAAAATAGAACGGAGGAGCTCCAGAGAATGGAAAGGAGAGTACTCCGAACAATTATTAATAAGGAACATGTGGTGGGTGCACAGTACAGACTATTGCCGAATGCGGTCTTGTATCGGAACAACGAGCAGCTCACTAACATTTTTAGGAAAAGAAGATTGGCCTTCTTTGGACACCTAACTCGATTACCGGAGAGTAGACTTACGAAGAGATTATTGGACTACCAACTGAAGTGTAAAGTTAAAAACAGCTGGTTGAAGGAGGTGGAACAGGACTTGGAGGAACTAGGAATAACCAGGGAGCAATTGGCAGGAAGAAGATAAAAAGTGATCTTAAAATGTCAGGAAACCAAATTACAGTTTAGGGAAAAACGTCCATGAAACGTAGTATATTCGGAAGAACTCAGACTTCAGAGATCAATAAGATTAAAAAAATACTGGGAAGAATGCAGAAAAACCAAAAGACTTAATTAAATTGACTGTGTGTGCTCCAATGTGGGCTTAAAAAAATTATTAAGATTTAAAAATAAAATAATTGAAAAAAATAAAGCAAAACTGTAAGAGATTCGATTAACCTTTAGGTGAGTAATGAGGCTCTTGATTCTGATTGGTGAATTCAAATTTAAGAAAGAGTGAGGAAATGTCTTATGCCTTTGCTGGAATGTCTACATATTTTTGCTTAGGCTGCTTTTATTGGTACTTAGCTTGCCTTTTGCTCGGCAGAATTGTTGCCAGATAGATATATCCAATGTTGCCGCCAAATACAAGTCTTTTTTCCCCTATTGGGAGTTCAGCCTTACATCTTTCTAAATTCTTCAGTTATGAGTATAGGCCTGTAATTGTTATTTAAATTGTGCAAGATGTAATTAACCGAGCAAATCAAGGTCTGTATTTCAACTCAACCTTTCAGTATTTGATTTGGGTGTTTGTTTGTTATTCAGGTTTGGCCAAAAGCATTGTCCGAGTGTTTTGAAATTTGGTTCAAAAGTACCTTGTAGAAAGCCTAAATGACTTTAGATTTTTTTTCCTTCTTGGCATTTTTAATAAAAAGCTGTTAGCTATCTAGTTGCAGTAGAGAGAACTAGCGATATCACACATTCAATCGACATTGTATCATAAAAAGTACCACATTAAAAAAACATATACATTACCTCTAGAAAAATAACTATATATTCCAGTAAACTGTTGTTACCTATATTTCGAGCTACGAATGGAATGGTTATTATTTTAAAACTGTTATTAATAGTAGTTAATAAATTTCTGAAAGATAAGGACAAAGCGGAAAAAATATGCCAATGAAACAGTATAATTTGACTAACAAAATATGTTAAGTTATTTTGTTAAGATTCTGGTTAATTAAAATATAGAAAAATTTTGGTTTCCTAATAAAGTTACAAAATATTTCGCTGTAATAAATAAGTTCCATATTTTGCTGTAATATAAACTGCAAAATATTAAAGGTAGGAGGAGGGTGGAAAAAATTCCATTTCAATTTTATTTTATAAAAACAAACTAACTTGTGTAGATAATGTGTTAAATATTTTGCTTTCAAATATTCTTCGCTCGCATTAAAATATATTTTACTAAAAAATATCATTGTGCGTTCTTTATTTCACGAAAATGTTCATCAGGCATTTTTGTTTATTATTCTATGCAAAGTTTTGTTGTAATAAAAAAAAACAGTACAGACAAATTTAATACGTACGACAGTAACCAGTGAGTTTAATATTTTTGTCAGTATAATACAGTATTTCATAACTGTAGAATATTTCATTAATTTCATTCTAGAATTTTATTTTCTAATGTAACAACACATTTGAACCTGTAAATTAAATTTACCTGTAGGAGCAACCAATTGGTTTCCAGGAGGATTGCTAAAATCAGGCAGGCTTGGTAATCGGTAGAGAAGCCAATAATGGTAACTCATGGGTTGTTCTTTGTGACCAGCTAGAGTATGAACGTAATGACCGTTAGGCCACTCGGTTGCAGAAAACCTAAACCAATAATTAACTTTAACTGTTTAATATTTCTTAGACCAATAATAATATCATTCTATTCGACAGTGTATTCTATTAGTGATCATTTTAATATCAACAGTGAAAGTAATAAAAATATAAATTAAGTGTGCACACTTCTGTTATAACCTACATAATAACATTTTTTTTTAAATGATACAGGCCCTAATTTTATTTCCTTTACTCATGTCCTGTTACTCCTTGGACAAGGATTAGTAATACATCTTTATATGGATTACTATATATATATATATATATATATATATATATATATATATATAGTAACATACATATATAGCCGTCTCGGTGGCCTAGTTGATAGCATACTGGGCTTTCATCCCGAGGACCCAGGTTCGATTCCCGGCCAGGGCTTGGCATTTTCATACACTATAAATCATCCCATCATCGTCTGCATTAGCCCAAGTGTGCACAATAGTCGGACGTAAAAAAAAATATATATATATTTGGATATGGATTAATTTCACACATTATTAATCAAGAAAGAAGAAAAAATCATTTGGATTATTAAGAATAATTTACGCAATATCAACAATTAGCCTTTTAAGTTTTGTAGTTTGAGGTCATCACATATTTACTGTTAGTTTGGCGTGTATACTTTACATCAACAATCACAGATAGTTATTGCCTACTTATCAGGGATTAAAATTTTTGGATGAGTAGCTACACTGTACGGAATACAACTAACATCAGCTTCAATTTTATGATCAATTTGTTTCATGTTTCTATTTACTATTGGAGACCTCTGGTATTAATATATGCCTTGTATAATGAGTTTTAAACAAAGTAATTAATTAGGCTTGTAAATAAGTTAGTAAAATTATTTAGCAGATAGAATGTACGCTCATGGAATCAATTAAGCAGAATACTTACGCATAATGTGCGTCCTTCTCAGCCGCAAGCTGCATAACATTATAAAATGTGGAGTTGTGAGCAGTAGTAATCGAAATGGTATGATTTTCTGTAACATTACTTCCCACCCATAGCGTATATGTTACCGTTGCTTCTTCGTTTTTATCCTCTTGAACCTTTACAGCGGTATCGTCAGAACTTGTTTCTTTGCTAACAGTTTTGTTCTTACTAGTCTTATTCACAGTCACATTTGTCTTAACGTCTGGTAACTTTGCTAACTGAGGTATAATGGCTGCAGTCGGAGCATCGGATTCTGTACAATACATAGATTATATTTAATTAAATTAAGAAACACAAATATGTTTATTTTCTCAAATATTTTCATGTTTTTAAATTTAAAAAAATATGCTAATACTAGTTTACACTGTACAATACAATAAGATCATAAACATTATTGCCATTTGAAACTTATGAGGCATGACCTTGGAATTAAAAAATAATGGCGACAGGCAGCTGTCTCACTGACGTGAATAAAGCAAATTTACAAAAGTAATTTGTTTATCTTATCCTTTTTAAAATTCTGATTTTACCATCACAATCAGGATTAAAATCTGCATATAAGGGAATTTTAAACTTTTAAATTAGACTGGAAATATCAAAATGAACCTCGATAGCCGTCTAATTACAACAGATTTTGATAATTCAAAATACTAATTTATGCAGTTTTTAATGCTGATTATAATGATGAAATATGTTCAACTGTTTCAAAATCGCAATCATTTCTGCGCTGTGTATACATGCCCCCACTTTATAGGACTTACTGCTCAGACTATAGCAGGACTGTTGTTTGATCTCCGAGCAGAAACGCACACTTTCTCCAAGCAAATCAGCTGTGACCGCTATCGTGTTTGTGTTAATGTGTAAAATAATTAGGATGGGTATTAAGTTTTGGCTCTGAGGTACACTAGACCCTTGCGTTGTGAACCGATGTGGCCATTTCGTGATCTGGGGCAGGCTGCAGTCAACAGTTAGCTTTTGTATCTGTATACGTAATGTTCCCCTGAAGTAAGTAGTGTTCCACTTAAATTATGTAGTGTCGCTGCAAATTTGGTAGCGAAATAATATTGTGTTAATTTGTGTATTCCGGTTAGTTTGTGGGGTTGTTATAATTGTTGCTCATACACACTGGTTCCCTAAACTATGTGTAATGGATTTGGAGGAACCAAAATTAAAGGATCCACAGCTGCAGGTAGTTGGAATCAAAGTGCAGCAGGGATGACGACATAGGTGATGTAGTGCCAAAATAAGGTTAGCACAACTAAATTAGGGCACGTACAACTGCATCTATGCTGCATTTTCAAATATATAAAGATTCATAACTTTTTTGTCTAAATTTTTTTAAATTTCATTTTCACATCATAATCAGTGTTAAAATCCGAATAAACTATCATTTTTAAATTTAAAAAGTTTATAATATAATTTGAAAGTTTAAAATGCTAATATGTGTGATTTTAATCCTGATTATCATTGTGAAATCTGAATTTGTAAAAAAAACATGATAAAAAAATATTTAGGTAATTCACTGCCATCTATCAATGAGACAGCTGCATAACCTTGATTATTTACAAACAATTAATTGATTTTTCTGGCCTTTTGAAGCTTGCAGCCTCTATATCCAGGTTTCTTATTACTACAAGGTGCATGATATTTTCATTTGAAACTCGATGTTATTTATCATATTAAATAAGTTCACCTTTATTTGGTGAAGCATCGCAATCTACTTCTCGCACCAAACCGATGCCTTTTTGATTAAGTGCCATAATTACTTCCGATGTTGTTGAAATATCGAAAAAGTCACCATTTGGTCCTTGGTGAGTTAATAACCAACTGACAGCTGAGCTACGATTCCATGATTCATTCTCATCTTGTAATGCCTGTGAAAACAAATACAGAACTTGTCACTTAATCTTTAAACATTTAACTTGCAGTTTTAATGCATTTTACTGTAAGCTGTTTTCTTCCGTAATAGTATTCTATTATTTATTATTTTTTATTGATTTTTTTATTATTTTAAGGCGAAAAGCACATTGAGGCTATTATCGCCTCCCTAAATGTAAGTGTGAGTGTAAAGTGTTAAAGTCGTAAGTGTAGTATTGTAAGTGTAAGTGTGTGTTAGACTCGAGTACCATGAGGGACGTTTAAATCCTCTCAATAGGTGCAGCTAGTCTGCACCCCCCCTGCAGGAGTAATGGTATTCTAACATTTTGAAGAAAAAATGATTCTACATCAAATAAAAATCTAATAGAAGAAATAAAAAACTTCAACATTACAATAATATTACAGAATTTTCTTTTTTACAAATTATAAAGAACTACGACTTTGTTTAAGAGTAAGAAAACCCTAAATATTATTTAAAAATAGACAAAAGTGTGCTATTGGTTTTACAAATTTTTGTAGAACACCATTTCCAGTGATATATATATATATATATATATATATATATATATATATATATATATATGTATGTATGTATGTATATATATTGACAATATAGACCAATTATTAAATATTATCTGCACAGGTTGTGAGCTGACAAAAAATTATTTCAGTGATTTTATATTAATAATTGGTTTTTTTCTTATCATCATTCATTAGCTTTATATTTAACTCATTAGGTAGTCCAGAGTTGTAATAAAAAAAATATTAAATGTACTGTATTACGTTTTAGGAATAAAGTTTGAGAATTTTTTTTGAGGCCTAAAAATGTGGGGTAAGGTGATTTTGAGATGTTCAAACTAAAAAATATGTCTATAAAATACCCCTTATATAAATATATATATCTTATAAATACCTATTATGAGTAGTAAGATAATCTTCTTGTTTTTTTGTTTTTCTTTTTAAGAAAATGTTTAGCTATGTTTCAGAATGTAAAATAATGTTAAAATGCAAGTTTTTACGCTTAAAAAATGTCCATTACACATCAACCAATCAATCAGTGTCTCATTTACCAGTAACTCATACTCATGTTTCACTACATTTGACTAAAACTAAAATTTCAAAACAACAGTATTGTGGATAAATATTTGAAAATATATTTAAACAAGCAAGTCCAGTCAAAGTATGCATGTATTGTTATCAACTGTTGATAAGAACTGACGTAAAGGATTTGAAGTATTACATTAACAATGTACAAACTTTTCAAATGTTTTAATTAAAATCTTTCACCTTTTTTTGCATTAAATAAAATAAATGAGTAGGAAGGAACTTACAAAGTACTTACAAAGGTAAGTATAATAGTTTTTTTTATAAGTTTCGGTTTTACCTTGTTTAAGACATCAATGAGGATTAATTCCTCGTAAGACATAGTTATACATTAACCATTTTGTATTATGATCAATATCTTGGATTAAAGATGTGGCTGATTCACAAGTTGATGAATTTTTAGACAAAAAGTTATGTCTAATATTTTCAAGTTATTGAACTAGAAAGTATTTAAAATTTTACCTTTAAAATATTACAAAAAAGGAAATGCAAACGCGCTGTTTAGATGCTAATTTATCACAGAATTAAAATGAAATGTCAGTCACAAGACAAATATAAATAGAAAATAATTTGAAAAATTAATTCTTATAGGATATTCAGTATCTGACAGGTAAAACCAAACTTTACTGGGATACCAAATATGATACTTTAAACATATTTATTTTGTGCTCCTTCCTTTTTACACTTGCATTAAAAACGAATTTACAACTGCAATATTTTTTCTTCACTCTGACCTTGAACGTTTTATAAAACTGCCACGATTCAAAATTTTTCTGACTTACTGGATAGGAATTAGTTGCACAGATGCATGAGCAGTCATGCGAAACACAAAGGTCAAAACCATACTTCTGATAACCTTGAGAGCCATGACTTGCTAAACAGTTGTTAAGTAGTTGACATACCGTTAGTGCAACACTGTATCTGGTACCATATAATCAGCGAATTGCAGCAGAGTGTGGGGACGCTAGGTGGACCTACTCAAACAGCAATAGAAGAAGTGAGGAATGGGGTTGAACTATGAAATAAGTAAGGTAATGGTTTATCTCAAATCAGAGAAATGTTTGCCGACATACAAACTAGAACTGGGAGTGCTAAAGCACAAACTGAAAAGAGAGAAAGCAGTAGCAAATGGTTTCTAATTAAATCTCTAACTAGAAGACTACCTAGGGATCAAACCTTGGTTATCATAAACACAACCTTTAAAGGGCTTTAATGACAGAGCTGATTAAAACCTTACTTTAATACTAAAGGGCTGTCACCCAGGAACATTATATTACAGAGAAACTGTCCATATACTATGCAAGATGGCTAAGGAAGCAGCAGGTCACATAATCTATGATTGTGAGGCCTATGCAATCAGGAGGTGAAAAGTGTGCATCTTCCAGGACGCTGTGAATAATCAGCTGAATTAGCTAGTCAGTGGCCTGCTCAAACTCATTGAGGGAATCGATCATTGAGCTTCTATTATTTAAGAAGCTCAGTTTCACATAGACCATTTGGTTACAGCATCAGGAGCTATTAAACCCTGAAACATCTAAATATCTATCTAATCTAATGTCTTTTCATGAGAGGACTTCATCTGAAACCCATGAGGTCCTCCATCCCATGAGGTCACATTACCCCTGAGTTCCTCTATTAAAGGATCTTTTTATGAGGGCTTCATGTTTATTTTTATGAGGTTTGGTATCATAGCTCTTGAGGTTTGCCTCACAGTACTGTGTGAACCATGGTACCTAGACTATGAATAAAATTTTCATTATTGTAACATAGCCACCGGACCACATATTCAAATGATTAGGATTATATATATATATTCTTCCCGTCAGTGGTCTATCAACTTACCTCATAAAGGCTACCGCGGTTTCAAAACGCTATAGTTTCATCTTCAGGCCATACAAAATGTTAAATCCCTCTGTCGAGGTCGTCACAAAGTCAAACAAAACATTAAAACATACATCACAAACACAATTACACATTTAAAATATTCATCATGAAATTCGGCTTGGCAAAGCTACACACGCAACTTGTACGTTGTTACATTCCAAACTGTAGCTTGGCCAAGCCGAATTTCATGATGAATATTTTAAATGTGTAATTGTGCTTAGTGTTTGTGATTTATGTTTTAATGTTTTGTTTGACTTTGTGACGACCTCAACAGAGGGATTTAACATTTTGTATGGCCTGAAGATGAAACGATAGAGTTTCAAAACCGCGGTAGCCTTTATGAGGTGAGTTGATAGACCACTGATGGGAAGAAAATATATATATATATAATCCTAATCAATAAAATTTTGCTTTAATGCAATAGCGCTAGCCACTGTTAAACTTGAATCACAATTCAAAACTAAAACACTCTAATCATTGAGTAAATAATACATGTTTATAATACAAAAATACCTGTATAGCCAGAGCAGTGCTGTGCAAACTGCCAAAACCACCGTCTGTTTGCTGCAGTCTTGCAAGAGCAAGGATGGGTTTCTTTAAATAATGCTGTAAGTTACGATTTCTGTGGTCTTTTACTATACATTGTAAAGCAAGAACTACTCCGCCCAAGGAATCTGAAAGCAAAACGAGGAAAATAACATGTATTACAATCTAAGTCATGAATGTTCTAAACTATGTATAAAAAGGCCTGCGCTGGAGAAAGGAAACAGGTAAAATGCCTAACGCTGAAACCTGAAGCCCCCCCTGAAAAAATATGTATTTATCAATTAAGGTTAAAATTTTTTATAATATTCTCATTCGCCTTCCAGTTAAAAAGGAGTTGTTTTATACTAAATGAAATCAATAAAATATGATAAATGTAAAATAAGATTAGAACCACTTATGTTAAAGCCTCTTATTGATAAGTTACATGAAATTTAAAAATAGTAATAATAAATAAATAGTATGTGGACCAAAATTATGGGAACACTAGAATGATAAGTAAATATATAAATGCGTGTGTAAATAAAATTTCAAAACCTCTCAAAACATGTGACCACCTTACCACAGTGGGTGCTTCAGTTGCCTACTTTCCCATGGAAATATGCTGATAGAAATAAAGCAATGTGAAGTCTTACCAACAGTGTGCTTGGAGTTTGCAATATTGAGTAGCCGTCGCAGGTGGCGTTTGCGAACATGTGCTCCAGAACTGCAAATTGCAAGAGAACAAAGGGCAAACTCGGAGTCAGAATCCGCTTCATGGTGCAAAAGTGAACCTGACATTAAAACAAGAAATTATTAAGAAAATTTCTTAATTCGTGTTAATTTTTTTAATATAATCAACCTCCAAAATCAAGATCAAGTTTGTGGCTCACTGAAATGATTATATTATTAACTTTAATTTATATTACTGCATTTGTATTATAGAACACTACATTTAAAGTATTATCAATGGAAGCATAAATCATACATCTATGACATCCAAAGGTTTATAATATTATCTTTACCCCATTTTCTAGATTGTTTAAAAAAGGGTGTAATTCAATTTGTCACTCTCTTCATTTGTTTCACCCAACTTTGGGGTACACTAAATCAATCACTTTTTAATGTTCTGTGCCTTCCTCGTAGCCCAGTATTGCTTCATTTGTTGTGATCTTGCTTTTCTTTCTTCGTCAGAGATTTGGATCGTTCGCTTGGATTTGACTTTGCCTTAGAACCGTTGCTTCTTGTCCTTGGTTATTGTTTTGGCTGTTTTGTCCATGAGCATAGTGTCAGTAATTTGTAGTTCTGTTATATCTTTCTCTGTTTCTCTAAACCAAAGTGGTTTGGCTCTTCTATTGCGAAAGTAGTCAAATATTTTTTTGGTTAGTCTATTTTTGTCCATTCGGAGGATGTGCCCATAAAAATCAATTCTCCTTTTTCTTATTGTGTCTGATAGTGTTTCAGTTTTTTGGTAAAGAGTTTCATTACTGATGTGGAGTAATTGGTTGTTATGGAATTTGGGGCCTAAGATTTTTCGTAATATCTTTCTTTCTTTGATCTCCATCCTTTCAAGTGGGCCCTGGGTTGTGAGAGATAATGTTTCAGCTGCATATAAGGCTTCTGGTTTAATTACCGTATGATAATGCCTTATCTTTGTATTCCAGGAGAGGGACTTCTTGTTGTATGTGTCCTTGGTAAGTCGGAAGGCTAATTCAACTTTATTTCTCCTAGATTCCATAGCTTTTTTCTCTAGGGCGTTCCAGCCGATCCATTCCCCAAGATATTTGAATTCATTAACTATCTCAATGTATTGTTCTCCCACTTGAATCTTTTTTGGTGGTTTTTGTATGTTTGTCAATATTTTAGTCATTAATTCAATTTGTATTACAACATAAAATTATAAATTGAACCCACTATGCCTTCAGCAAATAGAAGGAATTAAACAAAATTAACTCAACAATCTGATTATCATCTTCAAACTGGTGGTAGTTGTTGTAAAGTGATACCAGGGCGAGAAACTACAAGAATTGCTATTTTTGAAGGAGATAAAACAGAATGATTCAGCTACTATGACTCATGAAACTGATAGAAAACATGGGAATTAGCTAAGTAAGAGATTTAACTCATTGATTACATAATGATGATTGAGATCGTACAAAATACAAGAGAAGACTAAAAACTAAGTCAGTTGCTAGTTTTGACAGGATAAAATATGAAAGATTTTATTAAATTGTGAACATGACACAGATATGGATTGTGGTCAAATAGATAACTAAAAGATTTAAATGACAACAAAACTAGTCTTGGTAAAGAAAGAAAATTGCAAAAGGTGTAAAACAGATAATAGGTGTATTCTGGCCAATTTCTATTTTCGAAGCGATAAAAGCTAAAAGATTTAACTGATTACGTAATGGCCTGACATAAACTGTGGCAAATATTTAATGATTTAACTCACCAACTATAGCAAGACCATGAAGCTGGTAAAAGATCATGGCAAAAAGAAGACAAGTTTAAAAACATTGCTATTTTTAAAGGGGTATAAGCTAAAAGATTTAACTCACTAATTAATTAACTCACTAATTAGAGTAAGGCGTGAAGTTGGTAGAGATTATGGCAAAAAAAGACAAGTTTTAAAACATTGATATTTTTAAGCTGAACATTTAACTCACTAATTAAATCAGTAATTAATTTACTTACTAATTAGAGTAAGGCATGAAGTTGGTAGAGATCATGGCAAAAAAAATATGTTTAAAAACATTGTTATTTTTAAAGGGGTATAAGCTGAAAGATTTAACTCACTAATTAAATCAGTAATTAATTTACTCACTAATTAGAGTAAGGTATGAAGTTGGTAGAGATTATGGCAAAAAAAGACAAGGCTGAAAACATTGCTATTTTTAAAACAGATAAAACTGGAAGATTTAAATGACTGTGGTTGAGATCATGGTAAAAAAAAGAAAAAGACAATAACTTAAAAATATTCTATTTTTAAGAGATAACGTTTTAACTCACCAATTAAATCATGACCATGAAACTGACGAGGATCATGACAAATAGAAGATAAGGCTAAAGAGTACATTGCTATTTTTGAAGGGGTAAGGGCTGGAGTTTCATGGTGACGCCATAGTTGAAGCACTAAATCAATTTCCATTTGTTTTGCTGTAAGTTCTCTTTCTAAAGGTTCTCCAACATGCGACAACTGGGTTGCAAGGAGGGCTTGTGTGGTGTCCAGGCCTCCCCAGCCCCAATCTTTCTGCCTCTGAGACAGCAACCACTGCATTGCTTTCTGACATTCTGTAACAAAAAGTAAATTTATGTATTATTGTATAAAGTTATAAGGTTTATGATATTTCTCCATTTCTGTCTTCCGAGTCTGAAATCGCCCCAGAGAATACATCTTTCTAATTACTTTAAAAATGTTGAAAATATCTTTTATTAATTAAGATGAAAGTTTCATGATTAAACCATTAATCTCTAAATATAGAAGTATGTCTAAGGTATGACATGTGTCTAATCAGTTAATCTTTATAAGACTGTTGCTGGCTTTAGATAGTGGCGTTTTGTATTATCTAGGCAGGCTTTCAACAGTCCCACATAACAAATTAGGTCATGATTAAATAAATTCCTCTTAAACTTTTGCTTTTTGTTTGTTAGGAGCAACAACCTGCTCACGGGTAATGTTGATTAAACCGAATGTAACTGTATGATTATTCTTAGATGTGAATAAAAATAATTAGGATTATGACCTATTCTTCCCGTCAGTCTATCAACTCACCTCATAAAAGGCTACCTCGGTTTCGAAACTCTATAGTTTCATCTTCAGGCCATACAAAATGTTAAATACCTCTGTCGAGGTCGTCACAAAGTCAAACAAAACATAAACTAGGGGGCCCCATTCTGTTTACAAAATACGTACATATTTTAGCATAACTCTATTATTTCACCACAATATATTTTTTACCATAGGGTAAAACTCATAGTAATTTGTACTATAGCTTTGTGTTCATGGTTGGTCTGCGAAGTGGGCAGAAGTATCCTGCAGTTTACTAAAATGTAACTTTGAAGGAGGTAATTATTTTTCATTATTGTAACATAGCCACCGGACCACATATTCAAATGATTAGGATTATGACCTATTCTTTCCGTCAGTGGTCTATCAACTCACCTCATAAAGGCTACCGCGGTTTCGAAACTCTGTAGTTTCATCTTCAGGCCATACAAAATGTTAAATACTTCTTCTCCCCAGACCAGGGTTAAAAGAAAGAGTAAAGC
>CM040182.1:63069245-63089245 GCA_022606455.1 Callitettix versicolor | reverse complement strand
AAGCTCCTTCGCTGAAGGATTCGCTTACCATCGAGTAGAGGTAGGTCTATTAGAAATCTTCCTGAGATGAAGTACTCGCTTACCATCGAGGATAGATCTTGCCTATTAGAAATCTTTCTGTGATAGGGGACTCGATTACCATCGAGGATAAATAGAGCCTACAAGAAATTTTTCTGAGATGAAGAACTCGCTTACTATCGTTCATAAATAGGATCTACTGAGGTAGAGTCTACTAAAAATCTTCCTGAAATAAAGCACTCGCTTACCATCGAGGATAGGTTTTGCCTACTAGAAACCTTTCTGATATAAGACACTCGATTACCATCGAGGGTAGGTTTTGCCTCCTAGAAATCTGTCTGAGATAATGGACTCGATTACCATCGAGGATAAATAGAGCCTACAAGAATTTTTTCTGAGATGAAGGACTCGCTTATTATCGTTGATAAATAAGATCTACCAGAAATCTTCCTGAGATAAGGGACTCGCTTATTATCAGATAAGGGAAGATATGCTTTTACCCCGAGGATCCGGGTTCGATTCCCGGCGAGGGCTTGGCATTTTCGTACGCTATAAATCATCCCACCGTCTGCATTAGCCCAAGTGTGCACAATAGTCGGACGTTAAAAAAAAAAAATGTAGTTTCTACTAGGAATCTTCCTGAAATGAAAGACTCGTTTATGGTACCATCGAGGATATATAGGGCCTACTAGTAATCTTCGTGGGATTAAGGACTCGCTTACCATCAAGGATAGACTAGAAATCTTTCTGAAATGAAAGAATCGCTTAGGCTACCATCGAGGATATATAGGACCTACTAGAAATCTTCCTGAGTTGAAGTACTGGCTTACCATTGAAGGTAGGTAGGACTTACAAGAAATCTTCCAGAGATGAAAGATTTGCTTACCATCGAGGGTAGGTAGGGCTTACAAGAAATCGTCCTCAGATGAAGGACTCGCTTACCATTGAAGGCAGGTAGGACTTACAAGAAATCTTTCAGAGATAAAAGATTTGCTTACCATCGAGGGTAGGTAGGGCTTACAAGAAATCATTCTCAGATAAAGGACTCGCTTACCATTGAAGGCAGGTAGGACTTACAAGAAATCTTCCAGAGATGAAAGATTTGCTTACCATCGATGATAGGTAGGGTACAAGAAATAGTCCTCTGATCAAGGATTCGCTTACCATTGAAGGCAGTTAGAACTTACAAGAAATCTTCCAGAGATGAAAGATTTGCTTACCATCGATGATAGGTAGGGCTTACAAGAAATCTTCCAGAAGTGAAAGATTTGATTACCATCGATGATAGGTAGGGCTTACAAGAAATCGTCCTCAGATGAAGGATTCGCTTACCATTGAAGGCAGGTAGGACTTACAAGAAATCTTCCAGAGAGGAAATATGTGCTTACCATCGAGGGTAGGTAGGACTTACAAGAAATCGTCCTCAGATCAAGGATTCGCTTACCATTGAAGGCAGGTAGGGCTTACAAGAAATCTTCCAGAGATAAAAGATTTGCTTACCATCGAGGGTAGCTAGGTAGCTTACAACAAATCTTCCCAAGATGAAAGACTCGCTCACCATCGAGGATATGTAGGACCTATAAGAAATCTTCCTGAGCTAGATGAACCGCCGTGAGGCATATTTTCGTATTCCAATGGAATTTTAAAGTGCTAATTTATGTACATTTTAATGTAGATTAAGATTGTGAAATGTTATTTTCAAAAAAGTGTAAGATAAATTGTTAAAATTTTAAATGGGAGCTATTATAAAACTGTAGAACGGATTTTGCATTTTTTTCACAATTTATTTCAAAATCAATTTTGTATAAAGTTTGAATGTAATCGGAAGTTGAATGTATATATATATATATATATATATATATATATATATATATATATATATATATAATTTTCTATTAGAAATTCTGTAATAACCTACATGGGGGACTGTCAGCTATTTCGCTAACCTAATTAGGGTACTTGTATAGGCCTTAACTTGAAACAAAGATAGGATAATTACATATAACAAATGCAGCCAAGGCCTACACATACTTAACTAGACTAGTTACTTGTATAATTTAACCAAATGAATAACTTCTGTTTTAACTCCACCATTAGTCTGTCTGTCTTACTATCTCTTTGAGGATTCCATTAAAATTAAGAGATTCATTTATCCTATACGCTTATACAGTATTTTATGTTTTTATTAATGTTAAACTTAATTTACTTGCAAATTTGCATTGGAAAAATTTGTGCTGTAAAACACGGAACAAGAAATGAATTTTTTTCGGACTCAGTTAGCTAGATTTTATTCAAATTTTGGTTATATTAGAAGAATAATAATTATAGTCAGCTTAAACAAAATTGAAATAAAAAACATTCACGATTTGTCAGGAAAACCAAAAAAACTAAACAAAGCTGTTTTTTAATAATTGTTTACGTTTTAGAAATCA
The DNA here is from genome assembly GCA_022606455.1 of Callitettix versicolor. Lineage (NCBI taxonomy): Eukaryota > Metazoa > Arthropoda > Insecta > Hemiptera > Cercopidae > Callitettix > Callitettix versicolor. Next base: position 63,086,795 of record CM040182.1, on the reverse strand, counting down.
TTACCTCTAGAATACGTTTTTATGGGATCATTGCACAAATTATAAATTACTGTGAAATTAACGTAATTCAAAAATTGAACATTAGTGATCGTAGGTCACGTTTGCCCCTATCTCAAGAAATGTTTTCTTAAAATAGTTTTTCAAAGCCTAATTTCGGTAAAAAAACAACTGAAAAATCAATTCAAGTCAACTTTAACGATTCCCGTAGTTTTGCTAAAATGCAACAACTTAAGTACGGTCGCTGAATCCCCTAAACGTTTTCAGTAGTTTTAAAAAACACCGACGTAATTTCTCCAAATCGGTTCGTCTGATTTCACTCAAATTTTGGTGACTCGCGTATTTACTATCAGTTTTGTAAATTTGAAATGAGAGAACTTAAACCGTCTTCGAAGTAAATCGGAAAAATACACTCGTTCAAAAAATGAGCTATATGAACCGCCATCATAGTACGACCTTGAAATGAGCACCGATCCCCTGACTTATAGATCACTGTTTCAGAGGTAGTTAAAATGTGTGTGTGTGTGTGTGTGTGTATATATATATATATATATATATATATATATATATATATATATATATATATATATATATTTGAAATGAGAGAACGCCGTACATTCATTTAAAAATGAGCTATATGAACCGCCATCATAGTACGACCTTGAAATGAGCACCGATCCCCTGACTTATAGATCACTGTTTTAGAGGTAGTTAAAATGTGTGTGTGTGTGTGTGTGTGTGTGTGTGTGTGTGTGTGTGTGTGTATATATATATATATATATATATATATGAAATGAGAGAACGCCGTACACTCATTCAAAAAACGAGTTATATGAACCGCCATCATAGTACGACCTTGAAATGAGAGGTAATTAAAATGTGTGTGTGTGTGTGTGTATATATATATATATTTGAAATGAGAGAACGCCGTACACTCATTCAAAAAACGAGCTATATGAACCGCCATCATAGTACGACCTTGAAATGAGCACCGATCTCTGACTTATAGATCACTGTTTTAGAGGTAGTTAAAATGTGTGTGTGTGTGTGTGTGTGTATATATATATATATATATATATATATATATATATATATATATATATATGAATTACATTAAAAACCGAAATATATCCGTTCTACACAACTGTTTCTTGAAGAAACATTTCTACGTTTTGTTGAAATCGTATCTGATATAGTCTATATATATATATATATATATATATATATATATATATATATATATATATACACGTTTTTGACTTTATTCTATTTAAAATAATATTTATAACAACCCCTTAAAAACAAATCAAGAGGTCAGTATCGGCGCTCATTTCAAAGTCCCTTTTCTAAGTTTTACCAATTTAATTGACCCGAATAGCTCATTTTCTAATTTAAATTCAAAGCACAGTGTGATAACATCAAATCTAATAAATGTACTGTGAACACCGTGTGCTTACGTACGTTTTCGAGACAGTGCCAAAATACAAGGCAATACAATTAGGCAATAGGCGCCAAGTTAAAGACATCCATTTACAGAACGTTATTGCAATACAGCAATACAGCAATACTGGTAAGCGAGTGTTTCTTACTTTCAGTTACGCGCATTTATGATAAGAGCGACAGGAAGGCAAAACACAGCCTATCTGTTTCAGTGTTATCTGGGAGTCGCTTTACAACCGTCCCGCCGTTTATAACCAAGGAACTGAAAAACTTGTTTAAAGCAAAACGTTCTTTCGACTTTTTAAGGTGAGTTATGATCAGATTATTGTTCTAAAATGAAAAAACTTTTGATGTAATTTTTCGGGTTTTAAGGTAGAGAAATGTTCAGGTTAAAAAACAGCAGACAGAATTTTTTGCTGAACTACAGTGTAACATTTTCCCGGATCGTTTTAGGTTCGCGAAACAGTGGCGCTGTTAGGAAGGTGTATTAAGTGAGTATTATTGTTTTTAATTTAATGGAAGTTGCGACACATTAAAACTAATTTATTTAGCTTTATGTATATTTTATGTGGGATAAAATTTTGGAAAAACTTGCATTAAAAATTGGTTTTAGTAATTAGGTTTAGGATATATATGTTACCGTCTAAATGGTCTAACTCACCTTATGTGGGTTACCGCTGTTTCGAAACGTTGCAGTTTCAGGCCGTACAATTGGCGAGGTCGTGACAAAATTTTAAAAATCATACCACAAACACCATACACGTTCTTATTAAAACTCAAAACGATAAAAATTATATCGTTTTTTTCATTACTGGTAGCGATGTTTGGCTATAAATTTGTGTTTGTCGTTTGATAAAACCGTGTAATTGTGTAGTGTTGTGATACGTGCTTCAATGTTTTGTTAACTTTGTGACGTCCTTGGAGGGATTTGACCAATTGTACGGACTGAAAATGAAACTAACGTTTCGAACAGCGGTAGCCTATATAGGCTAAGGTGAGCTGAGGCCACTAGACGGTGAAAAATAGGTCCTAAGCCTAATTATTTAAACATGTGATCCAGTGGCTGTGTTATAATGATCTTTTTATACAGTACCATGTAAAATCCGCTCGAATGTTTCAAAATGGCAGCTATTTAAATTCATTGAAAAATTAAAAAATAATTAATGCGGCGCTATTTTAAAAAAAAAGTGTGTTTATGTAGCATTTGACTTCGTTCTTTTCGAACTTTTTTCTGTTCTATTTTCGATTTAATATAAAAAAAACTATCATGAAAAAGATAATTTATTCTTACCGGATTTAAACTACAGTTTCAATTACAACTACTTAAACGAAAGCCACGATAATCTATTCACTAAATTCGTTTATATTACAATTAAAATTTTCGTATGAATAATAATGGCCGACATAATTAATTTATTACTTTAATAAATTACGTTTATTAAAATGAAATAAAATTTAATTAAAACAAAATGAAACCATTTAAATTAAATGTATTGAATTTAAAAAAAAATTATTTAACGTCTAAATGTATGTGCCTCATTCTAAATGTAAAACTCTCAATTTTATGTTTCAACTGTCGTTATTAATTTACACGGATAAGAAGCGAGGCGACTAATTCTTAAAAGTGATTTGCAGCAATAATTTCCATTTTTATTGCGTCATAAACATAACTATTATAGCTATGCTTAAAATAACTATACATTTATATAGGTTGGGATGAATGTGGTGATAACAAGTATTTTTATTTTATTTTTCAGGATTTTATTAAACTCTCGTTACCAAGATGCCTGACTATATCAGATTACCGTCATTTCAAATGAAGTGTTTAGAATTGGTAAGTTTTATTTGCTTTAAAAACATGTTATTCGTTTGCCCAATAAAGTGGTGTATTGATTTACTGCTAAATCCAGAGCAAACGCTCGACAAACGCGTTTTTTAAAATTTATATTTCGCATTGTATTTTCTCACTATACGACGTATAAAGATCGCAAACTGAAACCGTTCTAGAATTTTTGTGCGGAGTATTCGATCAAATTTTAGTGAAATGTAAACAAAGCAAGACGTATGGGTTGATGTCTTCCTGAAAAAAAGCTGGTTCGGGAATAGTCGTAAAAGTAAATAATCACAGCACGCAACTGGCTCGCTGATGTGATATATATATAATCAATTTAAATTACAAAATTTTAAATACGAAAATACACCCCGAACGCTTTTTTAAATTTAGGAAATAAGCATTCATTTTCTTAATTTGAAATTTTGGTAATTTGAAATGCTAATTTATGCAGATTCTATCGCTGATTGCGGATTTTCAAAAAAACGAGCAAGGCAAAAAAGTAAGATTATTTTGACATTGAATGGCCGTCATTTTGAATGAACTTGCTTGGTAACAATGTTGTCCCAGTTATTACAGAAAAAACTGTTTTTGTGCCAAGTGTGAATAAAACTGCGAAGTGCGATAATGTCAAACACGCGCGCGCGCACACCACACACACACACACACACATAACCCACCTACACACACACACACACACACACACATACCCCCACACACACAACCCACCCACACGCACATACCCCCCACACACGTACATACCCCCATACACACATAACCAGTTCACACACACACACACACACACACACACACACACACACACACACACACACACACACACACACACACACACACACACACACACACATTCACACACAACCCGCCACACACACACACACACACACACACACACACACACACACACACACACACACACACACACACACACACACACACACACACACACACACACACACACACACACACACACACACACACACATACACACACAACCCGCCCACACACACACACCACACACAACCTCCCCCACACACATGCCCCCCCACACACACAACCACCCACACACATGCCCCCCACACACACAACCCACCCACACGCACATACCCCTCACACACACATACATACCCCCCATACACACATAACCCGTTCACACACACATACACACACACACACACACACATATATATATATATATATATATACCCTCCCCCCCCACACACACATATACACACACACATAACCCGTCTACACACACACACACACTTTATGCCAGTTAGACTAATGAGGATGAGGGGATCGGCGTTAACTGAAAAAATAAAGCTTACGGTGGTAACTGCAGTTTGGAACCTACGACCTTGAAGTTTGTAAATTCAGAAACGCAGCAGGCTAGCCGGTGTCTGTCACACGAACCACCAAATCCTAAAACTCACACATACACACACGCGCGTGCGCTTACGTGTTCCTTTATAGATGGACAAAATATGAATTACTTTTAAAACCTGTGTACATTCGATTCCTGTGATACAATTCGAGAAGAAACATTGTTCGGCTTTTGGATCTATTTTATTTTTTATCTACTCTAAAATTTTTGTTTTTTTGTTCCAATTTTGGTACACTGCCTTGATTTACGCATCTTCACATATGACCGAATTTTAAGGAAAACTGATAAAATTTTGAGAAATTAGGTCGAGTTTTTAGGTCTTTTTTTAACTGAAAACGTTTTTAGACGCGTCTAACCTGCCGGAGAATTTAGCTCTTTTGTTGACATCGAGCTGACCTGTAAGGTTTTGGCCGTCACGGTAACGCATTATGTTTTTTTACATTAAATATTTATTTCTTTAAAATTATTTATTATGCAATTTTGCAATATATATATATATTTATATGTATTATTATTTTGTACATAAATAAGTTCAATGAAAAATATTTAAATTATAACTAACGCCATTATAATACATAACGAGACTATCAACCACAAAAGTTTTAGATCGTTTACAGTTAAATATATCTTGCACATAAAATGTGGAAACTTGTACTTTAATGTTTATAAATAAGGTTAATAATACATTTCAACTGCAATTAACGCCTTTTTACTACATATTCAGCCCAGCTAACTCAAAATGTAAGAATTTTGTTAGTTAAATATAACTAGTACATACTTTGTACAAGATTCTTTAAATATGCCTATAAATAAGTTCATTAATTATTTAAATTATTAATGCAAGTCGTTTAACTATATACACAGTCCAGCCTTGAAAACTGTTAGGGCGTTAAAAATTTGAATATATGTGATTATGTTTATTTAGGTTTTAACTTCAGTTGACCGTTTCCACGATTGCAAAACTTTTTTGTTTCTACCTTAACAGATTTTTTGTTTTTAAAATGTAAGAAAGTTTGTGTAATTTATAAGCACCATTCATACAGTAATATTAACGTTTTTATCACCCTGTACATGAAACTCGAGTGTTTTGAGATATTACAAGAATTAAAGAAACAATAATTATCAAAAGCAATAATGAATTGAATAAGTGGTTTATGTAATATCATGCAAGCTATCTTCCACTCCCAGATGAAGGAATATTGTTAGCTGTATGTCTATACTTAGGCCTATAATTATCTGTGTATCTATAAGTGTAATCTAAAAAAAAAAATATGACAGTTTTATTCAACAATTATGATACAAAAATGAGCAACTGAATTTTGCATTGAAAAATCAAACCTTACTCACAACCTAACCTTGAAATGATCACTGTAGACCAATTCTTTTGAGGGTTCGCTAAACATTTATATAAATGTGTGTGTGTGTGTGTGTGTGTGTGTGTGTGTGTGTGTGTGGGTGGGTGGGTGGGTGGGTTGTGTGTGATGTGATGTGTGTGTGTGTGTGTGTGTGTGTGTGTGTGTGTGTGTGTGTGTGTGTGTGTGTGTGTGTGTGTGTGTGTGTGTGTGTGTGTGTGTGTGTGTGTGTGTGTGTGTGGGCGGGTTACTTGTGTGGTGGGTGTGTGTGGGGGGTATGTGTGTGTGTGTGTGTGTTTGTGTGTGGGTGGTGTGTGTGTGTGTGTGTGTGTGTGTGTGTGTGTGTGTGTGTGTGTGTGTGTGTGTGTGTGTGTGTGTGTGTGTGTGTAGGCGGGTTTGTGTGCGTGTGTTTGTGAACGGGTTATGTGTGTGGGGGTATATGTGTGTGGGGGTATGTGCGTGTGGGCGGTTGTGTGTGGGGTATGTGTGTGTGTGTGTGTGTGTGTGCGCGCGCGCGCGCGCGTGTGTGTGTGTGTGAACGGGTTATGTGTGGGGGTATATATGTGTGTGGGAGGGTATGTGCGTGTGGGCGGGTTGTGTGGGGGGTATGTGTGTGTGTGTGTGTGTGTGTGTGTGTGTTTGAGCTTTTTTTGGTAATAGCTTTGACGATTTCGTTAACCAGCAAAATTCGTTCAACAGTTTAAAAATGGCAGCCATTTAATTAAGAATTCGTAACTTTTAACCTCAAACTTTTTAAAAAAATCACATTTCACCAACGTAATAAGCGTTAAAAGTGGCATAAATTACCATTTTAAATTTTCAGAATACGTTGAAATTGAGAAGTTCAATTTGACAGCGGTTAGAGATCATTTTCGTATTTTGAAATATAAACGTTTAAAATGTTAGTATATACAAATTTTAATGCTGGTTATGACAGTGAAAACAGAATAAGAGTAATATAAAGAAAAACGTTTTTGGAGATTCGCTTCTATCACGTCAGCGAAACAGATATATGCTGGAATTATGTCACTTTAAAGCGATCTTTATGAGTCTAAATGTCAAGTAATCTTTAAAAAAACTTCAAAAAATTCTTAAATTGCAAAATATGTACCCATATAACAGTGAAAACAGATTATGACAGTGAAAACAGAAAAAGAGTAATATGAAGAAAAACGTTTTTGGAGATTCGCTTCTAACACGTCAGCGAAACAGATATGTGCTGGAATTATGTCGCTTTAAAGCGATCTTTATGAGTCTAAATGTCAAGTAATCTTTAAAAAACTTCAAAAATTATTAAATTGCAAAATATGTACCCATATAACAGTGAAAACAGATTATAACACTGAAAACAGAATAAGAGTAATATGATGAAAAACGTTTTTGGAGATGCGCTTCTATCACGTCAGCAAAAAAGATGTGCTGGAATTATGTAGCTTTAAAACGATCTTTATTAGTCTAAATGTCAAGTAATCTTTCAAAAAATTCTTAAATTGCAAAATATGTAAGTACAGTACACTAAGTTATGAAAAGTTTGTGCATTTTTTTTCAAAATTTATGAAAACACTGTTGGATTTTTTTAATTGCATGTTACTTCTTATCTTTCTAGCTTACGATGTTAAAATGCCTTCTAAATGTAAAGATAATCAGATAAAAATTGTAATCTCTGTCAAGGTCACGTGAGATCACTATTTCAGTGGGTGATAAATCTTTGAAAAATTAATTAAAATTAACTTTTTTTCCGTTTTTAAGGATTCTGTCGATAGCCTTCATTGTGGCAGAGCTCCTTCCTACCTCGGTAACTGTATTCCTATTGTTGAGTTACAAATCTCTGTAAATCTAATTTAGTTAACTTTTTGTTGCCGCTTTTAGGAATTCTGCCGATAGCCTTCATTGTATCAGCGTTTCTTTCTTCCTCGGTAACTGCAGTTCTATTATTGAGTGACAAATCTCTGTAAATATAATTTAGTTAACTTTTTTGATGCAGATTTTAGGAATCCTGTCGATTACTTTCATTGTAGCAGCACTCCTTCCTACCTAGGTAACTGTATTCCTATTGTTGAGTGACAAATCTCTGTAAATCTAATTTAGTTAACTTTTTGTTGCCGCTTTTAGGAATTATGCCGATAGCCTTCATTGTATCAGCGTTTCTTTCTTCCTCGGTATCTGCAGTTCTATTATTGAGTGACAAATCTCTGTAAATATAATTTAGTTAACTTTTTTGATGCAGATTTTAGGAATCCTGTCGATTACTTTCATTGTAGCAGCACTCCTTCCTACCTAGGTAACTGTATTCCTATTGTTGAGTGACAAATCTCTGTAAATCTAATTTAGTTAACTTTTTGTTGCCGCTTTTAGGAATTATGCCGATAGCCTTCATTGTATCAGCGTTTCTTTCTTCCTCGGTATCTGCAGTTCTATTATTGAGTGACAAATCTCTGTAAATATAATTTAGTTAACTTTTTTTGCAGCTTTTATGAATTCTGTCGATAGCCTTCATTGTAGCAGCGTTTCTTTCTTCCTCGGTAACTGCAGTTCTATTATTGAGTGACAAATCTCTGTAAATAATATTTAGTTAACTTTTTGTTGCAGCTTTTAGGAATTCTGTCGATTACTTTCATTGTAGCAGCACTCCTTCCTTCCTCGGTAACTGTATTCCTATTGTTGAGTGACAAATCTCTGGAAATCTAATTTAGTTAACTTTTTGTTGCATCTTTTAGGAATTCTGTCAATAGCCTTCATTGTGGCGGAGCTCCTTCCTTCCTCGGTAACTGTATTCCTATTGTTGAGTGACAAATCTCTGGAAATCTAATTTAGTTAACTTTTTGTTGCATCTTTTAGGAATTCTGTCAATAGCCTTCATTGTGGCGGAGCTCCTTCCTTCCTCGGTAACTGTATTCCTATTGTTGAGTGTCAAATCTCTGGAAATCTAATTTTGTTAACTTTTTGTTGCAGTTTTTAGGAATTCTGTCAATAGCCTTCATTGTGTCGGAGCTCCTTTCCTCGCTAACTGTATTCCTATTGTTGAGTAACAAATCTCTGGAAATCTAATTTTGTTAACTTTTTGTTGCAGCTTTTAGGAATTCTGTCGTTAGCCTTCGCTGTGGCAGCGCTTCTTTCCTCGATATCTGTATTTTTACTAGTGAGTAATAAATCTCTGGAAATCTAATTTATTTTACTTTTTGTTTCAGCTTTTAGGTATTTTGTCAATAGGCTTCATTGTAACAGCGGTCCTTCCTTCCTCGAAATCTGTATTTCTAACCGAGCTGGCTCACTTCACATTGTTCGGTTACTTCCTGTTGAATCTACTCGTTATAATTGGGTTTGTCATCCATGAAGCTATCTCCAGAGCTCTGGTGAGTGAGGAGTGGAGAGAAGTCAATTATTGCATAAGTCCCTGCTTCCTTCATGGCTTGAGATTCTAGGGGGAACAATCTTAATGCAGGAGGCAGTTCGTTCTGGGTCCTTGATCCTCGATAACATAATAACTCATTTTACCAGTTAAGATTTTTTAGTATTTATAACCGTCTTTAGATACATTAGTTGTTAAGTTTAGTCGGGAATAGGGCGCGAGTGCCTTTAGATTCTAACGCATTGGTTTAGAGGGCGATATTTGACAACGGCGTACCGGAAATTAGCTAGAAAATATGGAAACTGTACTTTTTGTAATGGAAAACCACACTTATATTGCCTTAAGTGTAGGGTGATAACATTATGCGAATGTTTTTAAAATTTTGGTCTAAGAATAATTTACAAAATGATTTTTCGTACGAATAAAAGCCGAGACAAATATTTGAGCGATCATTTCTCCAAAAAACTCTTTAAAAAAAAGATAACGACAAAATCGGAAAAATCGTGTGGTTTTTCGAAATCGGTTCATTAGATTTTGCTGAAATTATATCAGATATGTGGCTAAATCAGTGTAGAGAGTTTGAAATTGAATAAATTTACGCTCAGAGAATAATTCTTTTTATATTCTTCTTCTTTTCTGCTAGGATTATTACCACTGTGTTCAGTATAATGATCTGCCTTCCCTAGCTTCGTCAATTCTACTTTCGTTGACGCGTTTCGGAGAACCGCCATCTTCAAAAACTATAACTATACTTTGTGGAGTGTATCTATACTCTGTGGAGTATATATATAGTTTTTGAAGATGGAGGTTCTCCGAAACGCGTCAACGAAAGTAGAATTGACGAAGCTAGGGAAGGCAGATCATTATACTGAACACAGTGACTTAGAGAATAAATAAAAAAATCCCGATGGTTGGGGTTTTACTCCCCAAAAAATATTATTTTTTATTTAAAAATGTGTCACCATTCTTGGTTAATTTGAAAAAAATATTCTGTTTATAAAATATGTACTTATTGATGTAATATTTATATTATTATTACTATTTATTCGGACATTTGCTATCATTTTCTCTCTCTCTTATATATATATATATATATATATATATATATATATATATATATATATATATATATATTTAATAGATTTTAATATTTTATTTTTATTATATAAAATATTAGAATATTTTAATAGATTTTAATCTATATATATATCCCTCTATATATATACATATATCTCTCTCTCCCCTGTATATATATATACATATATATATATATATATATATATATATATATATATATATATGTGTGTGTGTGTGTGTGTGTGTGTGTGTACAGTGTCGAAACACTGTATCTCAAGAACGACAAGGCCTACGTATATATATAAATACACACACACACACACATATATATATATATATATATATATATATATATATATATATATATATATATATACAGTGTCGAAACACTATATCTCAAGAATGACAAGGCCTACGAAGTTGAGATTTGCATGGTATAGATGTAGGCCTAAAAGTTCCCCTTATGAAATTAGGTTGGGTTTTAAAATATTCGTCTTTTAAGTGATTTAAAATCGCTTTTTCAACAAAACGTGAAAATCTCCGCGTTTTGTAATATTCGTCCGATTTTCACAGTTATTATTTGTTATTGTTATTATTCAGTTGTTATTTGTAGCTGTAACTAAGCTTCAAGCAATACGAAACTGTCATACCTGTACACCTATTTGAAACAAAACTGCGGGTACTCGAGATGCTTGATTTATTTTAAAACTGTATTCCCGAGCTCTCCAAGCAAACAGGATTTCTGTACACTTTACAGTTTAGTTTAATTTTTTCCATTTCGTGAATAGCCAAATCTGACGTTAAACAAATGTCTGTCCGATTCAATGTCAGTTTCTTACGTCAAAACGCCATTCTTACTTCTTGTCGCTGTCCGCTACGAAACGGGTGGACAGATTCCAATGAAAACGTTTATATTTGGTAAATACAATGCTTACTAGCTTTTAGTACAAACGTACTAGAAGTAGAGCTACTATTATAAAAAAACGTGCTCGATATAAGCGGCTAAAGTTCAAGTAATTGGACAATCTACCGCTAGGAACACTGCAAGCGAGGACAATGGGTAGAGACGTTTGAGATAATACACAGTACTATTATCTATTTAACTGTAGTTGAACACTGCCGGAAGATGCCACTAGCAGATAGCACTCACGTATCTCGCATAAAAGTTATAATTTTATTACGTATATATTCAATAGTTTTAGGCTACTCTTAAAGTTTCTTTCGCCAATTTGAAACAATATGGCGCTGTGTTAAAAAAGGGTATTTTCAAGAACTCTAGCAGCCAAATGGGTCGATCAACAAACAATGTTACTTTATTGTTTTAAATGTAGAATGTTAGTTTTATGATTAGACTATCTTAATGTCAGGTGTGGTGGTGGGTATTTTAGCCCAACACCTTGACTTATTCTGCGGAAAACTTACTATATTCTACCGATAGTAAGAACTTACTTTTTAATAACAAAACATTGTCTTAAACTTACAAATATCCTGTAGTTTACATTGAAAACAAATTTATTTTGATTTTTTTTTTTTTTTTAACGTCCGACTATTGTGCACACTTGGGCTAATGCAGACGATGTGATAATTTATAGCGTATGAAAATGCCAAGCCCTCGCCGGGAATCGAACCCGGGTCCTCGGGGTGTAAGCCTAGTACGCTATCCACCAGGCCACCGAGGCGGCTTATTTTGTAATTGGGATTATGACCTATTCTTCCCGTCAGTGGTCTATCCACTCACCTCGTAAAGGCTACCGCTGTTTCGAAACTATACCGTTTCATCTTCAGGCCGTGATAATAAATGTTAAATCCCTCTGTCGAGGTCGTCACAAAGTCAAACAAAACATTAAAACATACATCACAATTACACGATTAAAATACTCATCATGAAATTCGGCTTGGCCAAGCTACGCACGCGACTCGTACGTCGTTACATTCCGGACTGCGCGTGTTTAACGACGTACGAGACGCGCGTGTCGCTTGGCCAAGCCGAATTTCATCGTACATATCTTAATCGTGTAATTGTGCTCAGTGTTTGCGACGTATGTTTTTAATGTTTTGTTTGACTTTGTGACGACCTCGACAGAGGGATTTAACATTTTGTACGCCTGAAGATGAAACGATAGAGCTTCGAAACCGCGGTAGCCGTTACGAGGTGAGTGGATAGACCACTGACGGGAAGAATAGGTCATAATCCGAATTACTTAAACATGTGGTCCGGTGTCTACGTTACAATAATGAAATTTAGAGTTAACTTTGAAATTAATCACCTGAAATTTTTATTCACTGATAAAATGCCGCCGCGAAGATTATTGCTATTAAATCTGTTCTTTACAATCTTTAAAACTGGAAATTATAAAACTAATTTGTTTCAAATTCAATACAATTTTTATCATTTATATAAGTAGAGTTTTAAATTTTTTAGAATGTTTGAAATACTTTAAATTGTTCAAATTTATGTAAACGTATACATAACCGTTCGCCTCAATAATGTAATGAAGTTGAAAATAGATTTATAAAGTGAGATAAATGTCAGCTTAGCCTCACTTGCAATTTAAATTATAGCATATACAATAACAACCCAAATTCTTATTGTAACACATGATTATATTACCTCAACTCGGCACTCGGCTGTTTCAATGACGTCACTGAAGGGAATTTCCATAGATATTGTTCTTATCTTACAATTTCTTAACATGTGTCAGTGTAAACATATATGTTTCAGGGCTGGTTGTGATGTTAGACTTTGTGAGCTGCTTGACGAGAGTGCACTAATTTATATTGGTAGTAACAGTAAAAGATCAGTTGTTTTATATTAGTTCATAACGATCAGCTGATTTCATTGAACAGCTGATAGACTGTAACGTGTTTCAGGTTATGTTGTTAAAAATTAGATATGTTATAGTAATGATCAGTTGTTTTATATTAGTTCGTAACGATCAGCTGATTTCGTTGAACAGCTGATAGACTGTAACATATTTCAGGTTATGTTGTTAAAAATTAGATATGTTATAGTAATGATCAGTTGTTTTATAATAGTTCGTACCGATCAGCTGATTTCGTTGAACAGCTGATAGACTGTAACGTGTTTCAGGTTATGTTGTTAAAAATTAGATATGTTATAGTAATGATCAGTTGTTTTATATTAGTTCGTAACGATCAGCTGATTTCGTTGAACAGCTGATAGACTGTAACGTGTTTCAGGTTATGTTGTTAAAAATTAGATATGTTATAGTAATGATCAGTTGTTTTATATTAGTTCGTACCGATCAGCTGATTTCGTTGAACAGCTGATAGACTGTAACGTGTTTCAGGTTATGTTGTTAAAAATTAGATATGTTATAGTAATGATCAGTTATTTTATATTAATTCGTAATAATCAGCTGTTTTATGCAACAGCTGATAGGCATTTCAACACCTGTTTAATTTGAAAAAAATATTCTGTTTATAAAATTGTTACTTAATGATGGGATATTTATATTATTATTACTATTTATTCGGACATTTGCCAACATTTCTCGCTCTGTCTGTCTCTCTCTCTCTCTCTCTCTCTCTCTCTTTCTCTCTCTCTCTCTCCCCCTATATATATATATATATATATATATATATATATATATATATATAACAGTTTTATATTGTGTTGTTAATAACTAGCTATATATGTTAATTTGTCGTTTTCAAACAAACTATGGTAATTAAAATAAAAAGGAAGAGAAAACGTGATACACGATTTTTATTTTTTGTGATAGCCGCCTCGGTGGCCTAGTTGATAGTAACCTAGCTTTCACCCCGAGACCCGGGTTCGATTCCCGGCCAGGGCTTGGCATTTTCATACGCTATAAATCATCACATCGTCTGTATTAGCCCAAATGTGCACAATAGTCAGACGTAAAAAAAAAATATATTTATTTTTTTGTTCAACAGACATTTTTTTAAACAAAATTTCATCGTCAAAATCAAAATTGAAATTTGCATAAATTAGCATTTAGAATTTTTAAAGTACATTGGAAAATGAACCGTGATAACTGTAGTAGTTTTCAAATTTTTAATTCAATTTGTCAATTTAAAATGCCGATTACTGATTTAACTTACGATGATGAGTTCAGATTTTCAAAAATCGGTGAGATAAGGAAGTTATGATTTTTTTTCAACTTTAGATGACATATTGAAACTGTCAAAGGATATTCCTGAATAACGTTCTTGCTTAATACAAAAAAAAAAAAACGATTTTTTGTTAATTTTGAATCATATCGGCATAAATTAACGTTCTAAACTTACGAATTCCATTGAAATACAAAAACTAACCATAACCGCCGCCTGGTTTTGGAAGTTTCAATAATTTAAAAACGCACAATGCTAATTTATGCAGATTCGAACGCTGTTATTGGATTTTAAATGCGATGTAATAAAATGGAACTATTTTTAATGGTTTTTAAATGGCCGCCATATTGAAACTGTTGGACGGATTTTGTTGGATAACGAGTTTGTCGAAGTATTACCAAAATTGAAGTTTGTATCAAGTCGGAGCAAAATTGCTAATGTTACAGTGCTAACACAAAATGTTAACGACTCCGCGAAAACTAATCTCAAGCCGCCTCGGTGGCCTAGTTGATAGCGTACTGGGCTTTCACCCCGAGGACCCGGGTTCGATTCCCGGCCAGGGCTTGGCATTTTCATACACTATAAATCATTCCATCGTCTGCATTAGCCCAAGTGTGCACAATAGCTGGATGTTAAATCGTTATAGTTAAATCGAAGCCGCGATCTTGAGAGAGGAGAAAATGGGGAAGTCTTTCGAGCTTTATATACGGTACCTTCGTACCAAATTTCGAAACAAACGGCCAGCACGTTTGATTAAATTTGCTTAAATCGTTATAGTTAAATCGAAGCCGCCATCTTGAAACGGCAGAAGTTTTATATTAAGTCGTTTGAGTATCGTACAAGATATCTTCGTACCAAACTTCAAAACAATCGTTCAATGTGTTTGGCCAAATCTGTATACACTCGTTATTGTAAATCGGACGTCACCATCTTGAAACGGAAGTGAATGGGAAAAAATCTTGAACATTCGTTCGGACTTTAAAAAAGTACCAAATTTCAAAACAATTTGGCAATGCGTTTGGCCAAAACGGTATAATAAAGAAACACAAAAGCCAAATGCCGAATAGAAGAGTTGAAACCCCTTCCCTAGGTCAGTTACTTGTTATAAAAATAAAACGTGTGTGAACACGTAGGCCTATTGCACACAATTCTGCATCAGCTTAATCGAAACAGCTTTTTCCTTTAAAATGAATTATTGGTTTAGGTCAATAGATCTGTAAAAGTAGCTAGTGAGGTACTGCTTTGTACTGTTTATAAGAAACATAGCCTATTGATTTTCTTTGGTGTATTACAGGCAAAAATAGAACGTCTAGAAGGGTGCCTTGTCTTCGAGATAATTTATTTTTGCAAAGCTATTCAGCTGGCTTTTCTTTAAACAAAATAGCTTACCGGAAAACTGTTCGACGAAAATCTAACATTATTAGCGATTTTCTAATGGAAAACCATATTTTACAGCGGCCATTACTGTAAGACACGGTACCTTGTAATTATCACCGATCCTAACCTCTAGATGGCTTTTTAAAGGGTATAGATTTTTTTTTTTTGTTTAACGTCCGACTATTGTGCACACTTGGGCTAATGCAGACGATGGAATGATTTATAACGTATGAAAATGCCAAGCCCTGGCCGGGAATCGAACCCGGGTCCTCGGGGTGAAAGCCCAATACGCTATCAACTAGGCCACCGAGGCGGCTAAAAGAAGAGTATAGAAAAGAGTATAGAGTATCGATTTCAGTAATAGAGTAAACAAGTTCGTTACCCAGTTAATCAGTTACAGTTTCAAAATGGCGGCCGTTTTAAATATAAAAAATATTTTTACCTCGCACTTGAAAATGTAATTTTACCATCGTAATCGGAGTTTAAAAAGAGCCATAATTAGCATTTAATACTTTCAAAATCCATTGAAAATAAGAAAATTTACATGACGAAGGTCAGGATATTTTTCAAAGTTTAATATGTGGAAATTGTATCGTTACTTTTTGAAAATTCGCTTCTATCACGTCAGTTATACAGCTATTTACTGCGATTATTGTATTTTTATTTGTAAAATATGAAAGTATTTTAATCGATGTTATTGTTTCCTTTAGGTAATTCCCTTTGTGACGTCACCAAGACAGCAGTGCACTGCTATTATTTCAACAGCATTTAACTTTCTCATTTCTAAAACTTTAGGATAAACATAGCTTTAAAATAAAATGTATCTATAAACATCTCACCAGTTCTAATTTGTGTTTCAGCTAATACTTGTCAGCGGGAGTGCAACAGTGTTCAATGCAATCACAGCGATAATACTCATCATAGGTTGGCAGCAAGATAGCTTACAAAGACTGTTAATATCCGGTATAATAACCCTACTTAACGCAGTGGTTAACGGCGGGGATACGTACTTGACACTGAAATATTTTACAGACTAATGTAGATCTTTGTTTTAGTGATAGACTAACATACTGAACTTTGTTGTTGTGGTTAACGTAGGTTTCAGGTGAGAAGAAAAGTTTCAATAAATCAGGTATTGACAGAACAAAAGTTTTAACAAATTAGTGTAACAGAAAAGAAGTTTCAACGAATCACTCTAACAGAACAAAAGTTTCAACAAATCAGTCTAACAAGAAAAGTTTAAAAGATTAGTGTTAATTGAAAGAAAGTTTCAACAAATCGGTCTAACAGAACAAAAGTTTCAACAAAATAATCTAATAGAAGGAAAATTACAAAAAATTATTCTAAGAGAAGAAAAGTTTCAACAAAGCAGTCTAACAAAATAAAAGTTTCAATAAATCAGTTTAACATAACAAAAGTCTCAACAAATCAATCTAATAGAAGAGAAGTTTCAATAAGTCAGTCTAACAGAAGAAAATTCAACAAGTCAATCTAACAGAAGAAAAGTTTCAACAAGTCAGTCGAACAGAAGAAAGTTTAAACAAAGCAGTCTAACAAAAGGAAAGTTTTTATAATTCAGAGCAAAATAACAAAAGTTTCAACAAATCAGTCTAACAGAAGAAAAGTT
>CM040182.1:63054245-63061745 GCA_022606455.1 Callitettix versicolor | reverse complement strand
AATATTCAAATAATAAATCAGTCTGAGTCTGTTTATATTATCAAAATATGTACAGATTGATGTACATTAGTACATCAATCTGAGTTTGTTTATAGCATGAATATATTTTCATGAATACATCAGTCTGAGTCGGTTTATAGCGTGAAAAATTCTCACAAAGTATATCTGACTAAGTGTGTTTATAGCATGAAAATATTGTCACAAAATACGTCAATTAGATTCTGTGTGTAGCATGAAAATACTGTCACAAAATACGTCAATTAGATTCTGTTTGTAGCATGAAAATACTGTCACAAAATACGTCAATTAGATTCTGTTTGTAGCATGAAAATATTGTCACAAAGTACGTCAGCCTGAGTCTGTTTATAGTAAGAAAATATTCTCATAAAATGTATCAGTCTAAGTATGTTTATAGTATTAAAATATTGTCACAAAATACGTCAATTAGATTCTGTTTGTAGCATGAAAATATTGTCACAAAGTACGTCAGTCTGAGTCTGTTTATAGTAAGAAAATTTTCTCATAAAATATATCAGTCTAAGTCTGTTTATAGCATTAAAATATTGTCACAAAATATGTCAATTAGATTCTGTTTGTAGCATGAAAATATTGTCACAAAGTACGTCAGCCTGAGTCTGTTTATAGTAAGAAAATATTCTCATAAAATGTATCAGTCTAAGTATGTTTATAGCATTAAAATATTGTCACAAATATGTCAATTAGATTCTGTTTGTAGCATGAAAATATTGTCACAAAGTACGTCAGTCTGAGTCTGTTTATAGTAAGAAAATTTTCTCATAAAATATATCAGTCTAAGTCTGTTTATAGCATTAAAATATTGTCACAAAATACGTCAATTAGATTCTGTTTGTAGCATGAAAATATTGTCATAAAGTACGTCAGTCTGGGTCTGTTTATAGTAAGAAAATATTCTCATAAAATATATCAGTCTAAGTCTGTTTATAGCATGAAAATATTGTCACAAAATACGTCAATTAGATTCTGTTTGTAGCATGAAAATATTGTCATAAAGTACGTCAGTCTGGGTCTGTTTATAGTAAGAAAATATTCTCATAAAATATATCAGTCTAAGTCTGTTTATAGCATGAAAATACTGTCACAAAATACGTCAATTAGATTCTGTTTGTAGCATGAAAATATTGTCATAAAGTACGTCAGTCTGAGTCTGTTTATAGTAAGAAAATTTTCTCATAAAATATATCAGTCTAAGTCTGTTTATAGCATTAAAATATTGTCACAAAATACGTCAATTAGATTCTGTTTGTAGCATGAAAATATTGTCATAAAGTACGTCAGTCTGGGTCTGTTTATAGTAAGAAAATATTCTCATAAAATATATCAGTCTAAGTCTGTTTATAGCATGAAAATATTGTCACAAAATACGTCAATTAGATTCTGTTTGTAGCATGAAAATATTGTCACAAAGTACGTCAGTCTGGGTCTGTTTATAGTAAGAAAATATTCTCATAAAATATATCAGTCTAAGTCTGTTTATAGCATTAAAATATTGTCACAAAATACGTCAATTAGATTCTGTTTGTAGCATGAAAATATTGTCACAAAGTACGTCAGTCTGAGTCTGTTTATAGTAAGAAAATATTCTCATAAAATATATCAGTCTAAGTCTGTTTATAGCATGAAAATATTGTCACAAAATACGTCAATTAGATTCTGTTTGTAGCATGAAAATATTGTCACAAAGTACGTCAGTCTGAGTCTGTTTATAGTAAGAAAATATTCTCATAAAATATATCAGTCTGAGTCTGTTTATAGCATTAAAATATTGTCACAAAATACGTCAATTAAATTCTGTTTGTAGCATGAAAATATTGTCATAAAGTACGTCAGTCTGGGTCTGTTTATAGGAAGAAAATATTCTCATAAAATATATCAGTCTGAGTCTGTTTATAGCATGAAAATATTGTCACAAAATACGTCAATTAGATTCTGTTTGTAGCATGAAAATATTGTCACAAAGTACGTCAGTCTGAGTCTGTTTATAGTAAGAAAATATTCTCATAAAATATATCAGTCTAAGTCTGTTTATAGCATGAAAATATTGTCACAAAATACGTCAATTAGATTCTGTTTGTAGCATGAAAATATTGTCACAAAGTACGTCAGTCTGAGTCTGTTTATAGTAAGAAAATATTCTCATAAAATATATCAGTCTGAGTCTGTTTATAGCATGAAAATATTGTCACAAAATACGTCAATTAAATTCTGTTTGTAGCATGAAAATATTGTCACAAAGTACGTCAGTCTGAGTCTGTTTATAGTAAGAAAATATTCTCATAAAATATATCAGTCTGAGTCTGTTTATAGCATGGAAATATATTTATAAAGTTCATAAGTTTGAGTGAGTTTATAGCATGAATATATTGTCACAAAATCCGTCAATCATATTCTGTTTATAGCATGAAAATATTGTCACAAAGTACGTCAGTCTGAGTCTGTTTATAGCATGATAATATTTTCACAAACTACATTAGTCTGAGTCTGTTTATATTATAGATATATTGTCACAAATCACAAAATGCTGGGTCTGTTTATCGCGTGAAAATTTTCTAACTTATTTTTTCTAACAGTCTGTCTTTTTATATCATGAAAATATTCTCATTGATTATTTCAATCATTGTTTTTATAGCATGAAAATATTCTTAAGAAATGAAAGTCTAAGACTATTGCAATATAGAATACACCCTCAAGACAAACAGTCTCAGATAGTTTGCAAATAGAAATGTTCTTAAAATGCTTTAGCCTTAACCCGTTTGCAGCATGAAAAATATTCTCAAAAAGAACAACAGCCTGGAGATATTGTCATAAAGTCCTAGATCTTAGGTAATACGGCGTATTGATTGATTATTTTTAATATTAAAAATTAAATATTTAGTATTTAATCTTCAACAGTTTTCAGCTAATCGGATCAAGGTTAAATAATATTGTCAATATTATTTTGTAACGTGTAAATTTTTCTGTTCTTGATTTTAATTTAGTTGCAAATGATCAAACGAAATCAGCATCTCGTTTGAAAGTCGTTCACTGATTTCTTAATTTAAAAAATATATTGTACTACTGTACTATATTGTAGGCTATTTGTACAAGTGGTTCTGTTCTGCGAAACGAGAAAAATATATTGATTTTGTAATTAATTTTATTATTTAAAAAAGGTTTGATTTTTTAAGTTTACAAATAAATCCGTGAATATTTTATTATAACTTTCCTTACGTTTAACATATATCCAAAGGTTATTTTAGGTTGAGTGTACTATATAAATATATAATTTAACTATTGACAGTAAGTCGATATTTAAATTTGGGCGCAATGAAACTAAATTGCTAATCGATTCTATCGCATAAAAAATAATTAAAATGACGAGCAGACTTTTATTAACAAAGGTTCCAGCTAAAGAAAAAATTCATTTATACCAGTAATAAAACCGATTGACACTTCCTTACCTGGAATATCCTGCTCCTGTCCTTGAACGAACGTTAAAGAAATACTTAAACATATTAAAAATAAACTAACTGTTCTGTCCATTTTAATCAGAAGAAAGCTGAAGGTTTGACTAAGGACACGACGGGCGCGGTGCTATCAGCAATCAGCAATCAGCAGTCAGCAGTCAGCAATGCCGTCTGAATGTCGCTGGCTACCTCCGTCGTTCAATACGAGTCGGGGAGGCGTTCCACGTCCCCCTCTGCCGCGATGCTAGCGCTCGACGGTTCTCTGTCGCATTAATTCGCATCCACTCTTCTCTTTCGACCCTCGTTATACTGTACTGTGACGCTGCCAGTAATAAACAGTATACTATATAAATACTGAACTTTTTTACTAAACTCGATGCAGTTTGTTTCCCCCTTATTTTTGATTTACAGAGAAGTGGAAGACAAATGGCACAGATTTTTCCACATTAAATTAAATTTATTTCTAAATAGCTCGTTTGAAGCGTTTAGAATTGAGTAAAACCTAGGCTTCGAAAATTCCAGTTCTGGGCAATCGACAAAACGAAGTATAATGACTTTTATTAATCACATTCGTTTTTATGTACTCTCAAATCGTAATCTTTTATTTTAAATTTGGTTTATTTAAGTCACATGACAAATAGATAATAATTATATATATATATATATATATATATATATATATATATATATATATATATATATATACAGTGGTGCAGATCACGATATTCCGAACATGTTATCTCTGAGGGTAATGCAGTTAAAAGATGTATAATTTTATATCATTATTAAATACATGTATTTATCAATAATTTTCAAATCTAAAAATTATGTTGAATTCGAATGTCATGTTTGACGATATTTCTTGAAGAAATCAAAAAATTAAAATTTCTCTTTTTAAAGTTTCAGACTAGAAAAAGTTGCCTTAAGCTGAATCACTTAAAATATGTTATATTTCATGTAAAATAAGCGAAACTTATACATTAAAACACCAACAATATTGGAGTGGAGCAACTATCCTCGTTTTCTCCTTGCAAACTGCATACATTTTCAAGTGATTGTAATTTGTTTTATTTGTGCAAAACTGTCTTGTTCTTTTTAAATATTATTATTACTTTTTTCTTTTATTTGTTTTTTAATTTTTTTTCTTACATTGGGAAATGTGTTAGCCTATTCAACAATTGTTTTGTTTTATTTTTAAATATTAATAATAAACAAACTGTGAATTTTATTTTTGCTATTTCATTTGTGAATAATTTGTATTACTGCGTTTTTATTAATTTGCTTTTTTGTCTGTTTGTCCGTTCGGTACAAATTTTGCGATCGATTTTTAATTAACTTCCCGATGAGCTACGGGCTTGAAACTTTAAACATAGCTCAGAACTGGCAGACAGTGCAATATTAACTCGCTTTCTTGTCTGTCTGTTTGTCTGTTTACAACAAACAGACAACACACCCAATATACCCCTACATACAATACGCCTATATATCGAGCAGTGCTTTACTGGTCACCAATATTATGGCCCGTCCTATTTATAATTTTCTATATCCACCTCGTACCCCTCCTATTCAACACGTGTACATTAAACCTGACGTGCTCGCTTCTGGTTTAATGTCGTTCTGGTTTAATTTACACGTGTTGAATAGAGGAGGGGTACAAGGCGGAGATAGAAAATTATAAATAGGACGGGCCATAATATTGGTGACCGGTATAGATATAGTTTTTGAAGATGAAGATTCTCCGAAACAGTCGACGCTTCCGCAACGACGCACAACTTGTGGATCACGCACACAAAATGAGCAGTAAAAATTGCAATTAATTCAATAAAAAATAATAAAATATATTAATAGTTCACTATAATTAAATTATTGTGGAAATTGAGTTCAATGCAATTTCTACGAATTCATTAGTGAAGAAGTTCCCGAAAAGCAACGCAATATCGAATGCGCGAACGCCAAGGAAGGAAAGTCTCATGCAAGAGCGCGATCGAAAGGGTAGGCGTACATTCCTCTCCACTTGTCGATGACGCGCTATCACATGCTCAAGCATGAAGACCCGCAGGGTGTGCAGACTAACTGCACCTATTGAGAGGATTTAGACGTCCTTCGCGGTACCCGAGTCTAACACACTTAAATTCTTTTTATATTCTTCTTCTTTTCTGCTAAGATTATTGTCACTATGTTCAGTATAATGATCTGCCTTCCCTAGCTTCGTCAATTCTACTTTCTTTGACGCGTTTCGGAGAACCTCCATCTTAAAAAACTATATCTATACTGGTCACCAATATTATGGCCCGTCCTATTTATAGTTTTCTATCTCCACCTCCTACCCCTCCTCTATTCAACACGTGTACATTAAACCTGACGTGCTCGCTTCTGGTTTAATGTCGTTCTGGTTTAATGTACACGTGTTGAATAGAGGAGGGGTACAAGGTGGAGATAGAAAATTATAAATAGGACGGGCCATAATATTGGTGACCAGTATAGATATAGTTTTTGAAGATGAAGATTCTCCGAAACGCGTCAACGAAAGTAGAATTGAGGAAGCTAGGGAAGGCAGATCATAATACTGAACATACTAACACACTTTACACTCATAGGTAGGCGATAATAGCCTCATTGTGCTTATCGTCTTAAAATTAAAAAAAACAAATGAAACAGCTCTGTATGTTTGCTTGTCTATTCACCCCGAGGACCCGGGTTCGATTCCCGGCGAGGGCTTGGCATTTTCATACGCTATAAATCATCCCATCGTCTGCATTAGCCCAAGTGTGCACAATAGTCGGACGTTAAAAAAAAAAAAAAAATCTTATTAATTCTTTAAAAATTATTTATTTGCTTCTTTATTTTATTTTTCACGAACAGTACAGTTAAATAAATTGATATATTGTGACTGAAAAGCAGAAACTTTAAAAAAAAGTAATTTTTTATGCCACGTTTATTAGGTGGGCTGTAAAGTATAAAATATTTTCTCCTGGCTCCATTATATGTGGCGTACTGAAATGGATTAAATGCTATAATTCCTAATTGAGGTCAAGTAGCTCCTAATTTAATAGATGGAGATAATCTTCTATTACCTACTGGATGGTCTCCATATTTTTCGTTTTAAGTCTCACAAGTGTTTTCATAGCTATTACAAATTCATAATCACAATTTTTCATGCGCTCACAATCTATATGGGACTGGGATAAATTATTTTTTTTAAAAACGAGGTATATTAAAAATAATGTTTTTTTAAATAATTTTATTATAATAAGTTGTGACATTAAGTAGAAGATAGAACCTAATGAAATAAAGGCACAATCAATGACTATGACGGCTGTAATAGTTTGGTGCCCGAGTTGTAAAAATATTCTGCGTTTTTACAAGCACAACAGTACTGCGTTTAGCTTAATGTTAATTTTTTCGTTTGGTAATTATAGAGGCCAAAAGTGTACTGAACCGTTTAGAGACGAGTCAAGCTGCAAAGTAACGCTCTAGAAATTAAACAATCATGCGAATCCACGGAAAACAATAACACGCTTCCTCTCTCACAACCAATCATAATGTTAATTATATTTAGAACACGTCCCCCACACTTCAACTAATCCAACGTAATACAGATTTTATAAATAAGAGCCTTGTTTATTTAACTCAGTGTTAAATGTATCTTCGACTGTCGGTGAACAAATAAACGATGCGATTAACCATGGTTTTGTTGGTGATTTTGGTAGTGTTGTTTAACGCGGGCTGGGTAAACGGTTTGGCGGCTGACGGTGGCAAAACTTCGGAGGATATGACTGCGAAAATTACCGTCGAACCTCAACAAGACTTTGTCACGCAGGTAGGTTCTCCAGGCTGTTCCACGAGGAATACGAATATTGTTTTTGCTCTCACTGTATTCAGTTTAACATTGTAGAAACACAAATACAACAACTAAACACCTTTTTTAAAAAACCGAAAAAAAAACTTTTGATATGAACAGAATAAAGTTGACTAGTTTGTGGCAAAGGCTTTCCTTTCTGCGCTTGTGCATCAT
>CM040182.1:63044245-63049245 GCA_022606455.1 Callitettix versicolor | reverse complement strand
TGAAAAGATTTGCAATCCACTTTTCTTGCTGTTTTATACAATAAATTCTTCACTGAAAGGATTTGCAATCCACTTTTCTTGCTGTTTTATACAAAAAAAATCTTCACTGAAAGGATTTGCAATCCACTTTTTTCACTACTGTGTTTGAAAAAATAGTATCTGAGTGAGAAAGTCCTTTTAAGTGATAAGTCTTTGACATTTTTTGTAACAGCTCAAGTTCAATTTTTGTTATGAATCATTGTTTTTCAAAAAAATCACAGTAGTATTGTTCCGGCAATGATAACCTGAATGGTTTTTCTGGAGAAAAAAAGTAGTATTGCTCAGTGCGTGGTTTCCTGCAATTCAATTTCTTGATCATAGAAGAAAATTCAGGATCAGTTTAGCATTTTCCACATTACTAATATAATCTTTGAGTACCCCCAGCCGACTCATTGTGGACCATAGGTTGGGAACGACTACTGTACAGAGTGAGGTTGCAAGTCGAGATCACTTACGTCCATCAAAATTTACGTGTGTCTTGTCAATCTCAGTTTTCATTAGCCTAAGTTACATATAGGAAAACCATTGGCATACTAGATGGTTATGAGTAGGGTTAACATTTATAACTGTTCAATAAGTCGACTGGTGCTTATTTTTACCTCAGCCTTTAATTTCGTATTAGTCATTACTGGAAGAGTTAAAATAATTTCATTTAATGTTACTGTTTTGTATTGTCAGGTCGCAGAAGGAAAGGAGGTAACGGACTTGCTTACACTGCAGCGATGATGGCTGCTGTGGGATTCGCTGCTCTAGCTGCCATGGCTGGCAAAGCTCTCATGGCTTCTATCTTAGCCTTGTTGTTATCAGCATTGAACTTGAAGGGCGGAGGTGGTCATGGAAAACATGCACATTACGAGGTCATAAAACCTTACTCCGCACATTATCAAGCTTCTGCTCCTGCTCATTATTACACAAATGACCAATACAATACTGCTCCTGTGTATGAGTATGCCAATGCCAGGATACTGCGGGAGCCTAAAGCAGCAAGAATCATTAAGGAAACTGTTACTAAATAAATCTTTGCAAGACCACAAAATGTTATTTCATAAAACTTATATTTAAGCCAGATTTTATGAATATTGTCACTGCAAAATGCACTAAATTACACTCAAAGTTAAGGCTACTAAGAAACTGTTGTTATGGTAGAGGAGGTGTTATGATAATGTTACTACATAGGCAAAACTGCAGTTGTGAGGAGTAACTACTTACTTTAATACAGACTTAAGTGAATAATTAAGTAATCTCAGGATTAAGGCAGGAAATATTAAGAAAACTACTACATAAAATCTACACTTGAAGGGAGAGGTTTTTACAGAAACTGCTAATTTAAAATTTACACTCAAGAAAGTAATCGTTAGACAGTAGATATTAGGAAATTCATTAAATAAATCTCAGGTTTAAGATGGGAAATATTAAGAAAACTACTACGTTAAATCTACACTTGAAGGGAGAGGTTTTTACAGAAACTGCTAATTTAAAATTTACACTGAAGAAAGTAATTGTTAGACAGTAGATATTAGGAAATTCATTAAATAAATCTCAGGTTTAAGATAGGAAATATTAAGAAAACTACTACATAAAATCTACACTTGAAGGGAGAGGTTTTTACAGAAACTGCTAATTTAAAATTTACACTCAAGAAAGTAATTGTTAGACAGTAGATATTAGGAAATTCATTAAATAAATCTCAGGTTTAAGATAGGAAATATTAAGAAAACTACTACATAAAATCTACACTTGAAGGGAGAGGTTTTTATAGAAACTGCTAATTTAAAATTTACACTCAAGAAAGTAATTGTTAGACAGTAGATATTTGGAAATTTATTAAATAAATCTCAGGTTTAAGATAGGAAATATTAAGAAAACTACTACATAAAATCTACACTTGAAGGGAGAGGTTTTTACAGAAACTGCTAATTTAAAATTTACACTCAAGAAAGTAATTGTTAGACAGTAGATATTAGGAAATTTATTAAATAAATCTCAGGTTTAATATAGGAAATTAAAAAAAAAAACTACTACATAAAATCTACACTTGAAGGGAGAGGTTTTTACAGAAACTGCTAATTTAAAATTTACACTCAAGAAAGTAATTGTTAGACAGTAGATATTAGGAAATTTATTAAATAAATCTCAGGTTTAATATAGGAAATTAAAAAAAAAACTACTACATAAAATCTACACTTGAAGGGAGAGGTTTTTACAGAAACTGCTAATTTAAAATGTACACTCAAGAAAGTAATCGTTAGACAGTAGATATTAGGAAATTCATTAAATAAATCTCAGGTTTAAGATAGGAAATATTAAGAAAACTACTACATAAAATCTACACTTGAAGGGAGAGGTTTTTACAGAAACTGCTAATTTAAAATTTACACTCAAGAAAGTAATTGTTAGACAGTAGATATTTGGAAATTTATTAAATAAATCTCAGGTTTAAGATAGGAAATATTAAGAAAACTATTATCAAAAGCTTTAAGGGAAAGCTATTAAGCTTAAGCTTTAAGCTAAAGGTTTCACAGAATCTGCTACACTTAAAATTTTATGCAGACAATTAATTGTTAGACAGTGGATGTTGGGAATCTGTTAATAAATTAATTTCAGACTTAAACCACAAAATTTTAAAAAAACTAATACTTCATAAAATGTAGGTTTATGTGGTATTGAAGCAAATGTTACAATTTAAAAATTAATTGTTAGAAAATTTGTTATTACATAAAACTTAAATTTTAAAATGGCAGATATAAGGAATCTCTTTCCAATTTAGGTTACTTTTACGAATAATTCTATGATAAGAAAAAATTAATTAGATCTAATTAAGGAAATATTGAGGAAACTGTAACTATAATATAAAGCGAGGATGATGCTTTATATCATTTATAACGTTATGAATTTCATTATTTAAAAATGAAAGGATTTAATTATTTAAAAATGAAAGGATTTAATTATTTAAAAATTAAAAAAAAATGAAAGCTTAAACTCATTAAAGACAAATTATGGAAACTGTTTATTTAGTGTATATAAAAAATCCCTCAAAATGTTTTTGTGATCAGGATCAGTGCTCATTATAAAGCCTGGTCTGAGTCTAACCATGATGCTCTAATAACTCATTTTTCAGTAGAAATTAGGTAATAAAAATGCTCCTTTGCTTTACAAAACTAGCATCAACATTCATAATATATTGACGGTTTGGCAGATCCTGTCTTGAAAACATTGTTGGTCTTGGTGAATATGTATACCCTAAAAGCCATAGTTGTTCTTGGTGAATGTGTATACCCTAAAAGGCATAGTTGTTCTTGGTGAATATGTATACCCTAAAAGCCATAGTTGTACTTGGTGAATGTGTATACCCTAAAAGCGAAAATGGACATGTGAATATGTAATGTACTGCGTATAACAAAAACGATAGTAGTTCTTTTTATGTACACTAGGCGCAGCACCAAATAGAGATGCCTTTGAGTTGTTAATATTTCAGTACAGATGGTGTACAAATCTGAACAAGACGTAAGATTGTCACTTTTCTAAATTTGAGAAGATTCTGAAAAGAAAGGTAAGCCCTATATTATACAATATGTTTTAGTCCGTTATGATTTTAAAAGATTTGTATCCACTTCTTTCGTAAATCATAGAATTTTAGACCAAATACAGGAATTTTAAAAATATATTTATCTAATGTTTGTTTTGGATTGGATACTTGTTAAATGAGCTATTGGAATGGTCCTCATGGTGAAACCCAGACCCAGGACTTTGAATGAAAGCCGATTCTGACCTTTTTGAAGGATCGTTTTATATAAAAACATAATAAATATAAATATTGTATAATATTTACCCCTTCAAACTATCACGGTTACCCCTCCACTGGTTCGTGATCATCTGTTATTTGTATTTTGTATGATTTATGCTTCTAAATTTAGTTTTTAAATAATTTTTTCATTAAAAATTTCTAATATATTTATTTTCTGAACCAGTAAATGTGATATACCGTTCTATATGTCTCACAATATAATGTAAAAAGATAAAGTCTACTAATCAATGATAGTATTCACCACCCAGTAATTTATTTTGTCTTTCTCTTTACGATGACGTGTGACTACTTGCCTACTATCACTGATGTTCTACAAAACGATTAGTCCAGTTGTAGAACGACTGGACACGAAATCTGGTGATTTAGATTTTTTTAATTAACTACACCGTTTGCAAGGCTTATACAATATTTGATTTATTTATATCGGATTACAGGATCGTTATGAAAAGGTAGACGGCATAATTCTATTTAATTTGTTAACACTTTTCGATGCTAAGTAAATAATTTTATTTAGAATCCGAAACGAGACTCTTTAAACACAAATTAATTAATACTAATCTTCTCTTTTGCCTTTAAAATTAATTCCTTTATACTTTCCTTAAAACGTTCTTATTTATGAATTTAATTAACGTGTTTTATACGTAATTAATAAATTAAAATATTTAATTTTAACGGAGTATCTTAGACTAATAATTTTCAATATACGGTAGAGTCTCATTAACCGTTATTCTCGGAACGGATAGACGGAATAGACGGTAATGAATACAGGATTCTAGATTCTGTATTGTAGACGGATGACAGAAATATAACACCATTACTTTCGGCGATCGATAAAAATAACATACAGAATGTTTTATTATTATTATTTGTAGAAAATGTTGTAAAACTCTTAAATTTTTATGTAATTCTAATTATGTATTATACTACTTTTACATACACACAGTCTTTAATACAGTAAATTATCCGTACTCATTTTTTTCACAAGTATTTACGTAACATATGCGAGAGCATCGCGCGTCCTTGGCTGTTACGTGATCGACTTATACGCTGGATGGTACTATCGTAAATAGTATGAATGTTTATCCCTCAATAGAGACATTCATGCAATCTTTCAGAATTTGTTGACACTATTTGAAGTGTTTCTATCTCATTCCAC
>CM040182.1:63024245-63039245 GCA_022606455.1 Callitettix versicolor | reverse complement strand
CCATCTTGAAACTGAAGTAAATGGGAAAACATCTGACATATCCGTAGTTCAGGTTTCATACAAGGTACTTCCGTACCAAATTTCAAAACAATCAGTCAATGCGTTTGGCCAAAAGTGCGTAACAAACAAACACACACACACACACGCGCGCGCGCGCGCAGGCACGTACACGCACAAACACGCGCGCGTGCACACACACAAACCCACACGCGCGAGCACGCACATACAAACACACGCGCGCGCGCACACACAAACACATACACACGCACGCATGCACACACGCGCACACACACACACGCACATACGCACGCACGCACACACGCACGCGCGCACATACACGTGCGCAGGCACGCGCGCGCACACGCACGCGCGCACATACACGCGCGCAGGCACGCACACGCACAAACACACACGTGCGCGCGCACACACACAAACATAAACACACGCGCGCGCACACGCACGCGTGCACGCGCACATACAAACACATACACACACACAACACACGCACGCACACGCGCGCACGCACACGCACATACAAACACGCACGCACGTACGCGCGCGCGCACGCACACACACACACACACACACACACACACACACACACACACACACACACACACACACACACAAACCAAATGCTGAACTGTATAATTGAAAGGGATACCTCACTTCGTTCTGTCAAATACTTATCACTTTAAAAAATGAGCAAATTGTTTGAATATATCTGTTGAACGACTAATATTAGGTTTCATATTTTTTTTTAATATAGAGATAATGGTTGTTATAAAAGCAATATTTCGATTTTTCTATAAAACAGCTTTTAGGATTTCTGTCAAAATATTTAAAATAACTTAAATTTAACGGCCCTATAACTTATTACAGAATGTATTCATCCAAAATCATCTCCGATTCGGTGCTTTGACTCGCAAATGTAACCCGAATAAGTGGTACCTTTTTTTTAAACGCATATTAAACAATAAAACAGTACATAAACTTTGCATGGATTTTCTCAAATTCTATTAAAATATTTAAAACTCTTACAGTTCAGCACAAAAACGTATGTATTGTTGTTTCCTACAGAAAATAGGAAAAATTTCACAAAATCGGTTAGGCAGTTGTAGTGTTAATTTACGTCGTCAGTGTGTAACTTTTTAAGTAGAAGAATTATCGGTAAATGTACTTTGTTTCAAAATCAGTTCACTGATTGAAGTTCTGAATATATACAAATATTATCGTGTTATGTAAACTTACTAAATATTACCAATGTTTAAACGGAATTACTCCGCAGGGTGATTTAGACGTCCCTTGCGGTAACCGAGTCTAACACACAGACTCGGTACATATACATAGGCCTATGTACACACAAATGTATATTGATATATACTAATATCAATATATATTGATATATATATATATATTCAGAATCAGTATCCCTTCTAGTTTCCAATGATACCCCCACTGCATAAATAAAAATAACAAATATTTCGACATTTAAGATTTTACGACTTAACCATCCCTAAATATTTTCTGTCTTTACGTTTGGAAAGCCGTCTGTTTGGAAAGCCATTACGTTTTCCTGGGTTCATTCAGTTACAAGGTCATGTTATAATGATCACTCAAGTCGTTCACCAGTTTTTGAATTACCGACAGAGCTTTCCAAAAGTTTTTCTTGGTTCTGTAATGTCAAAATTGAATTGATTAAAATAACGTTTTTCTTCTAGTATCGTGTCATAATTGTGTACATAATTTTCAACAAGGTACTATACGTTCAAACATGAAACGATTGAATGGTATTAACCAATTTATAAGAAGTGTGGTTGATGCAAATTGAAAATATAACAGTAATTCGTAATAGCTTAATACTAGGCTTGTCCGTAAAATAAGGTTCCCAATAATTTTTCACAATGAAAAACATGTTTATTTGCATTGAATAATACATTTTTTGGAAAGCTTACACTTTTTCTATTTCTCGACATAATCGCCGTAGAGATCGATGAATTTTTGCATACGGTGAACCATCTTTTGTATGCCTGAGTCGGGAAACTCTCCTGCCGCGCCTCGAAGGTAGCTTAAAACTTTTTTCCAGCTGAAATGCGTCCCACCTAAGTGTTTCTTCAAATTAGGGAAGAGACGGTAGTCACTTGGGGCTAAGTCCGGGCTGTAGGGCGGATGTGTGACAGTATCCCATCCAAAATAGTTGATGAGATCGGTTGTTACACGGGCGGTGTGCGGACGAGCGCTGTTTTGATGGAGACAAACTCCCTTCGCGAGCACGTCTCTCCTCTTGTTTTAAATCGCTCGGCGAAGCTTCTTTAACGACTCACAGTAACGATCAATATTTATTGTTGTGCCGGTACCAATGAATTCGCACAACAATAACCTCTTCCTGTCCCAAAACACGTTTGCTATGACTTTGCCGGCAGACAGTGTTTGTTTGAACTTCCGCGGCTTCGGCGACTCTGGATGTTTCCAATGACGTGATTGTTCTTTCGTTTCCGATATTGTATAGTGTCCCAGGTCTCGTCCCCAGTGACAATGGAGTCCAAGAATTTCTTGCCGTCGGTTTCGTAGGCGTGAAGAAATTTGCGGGCCGCATCAATCCGTTGCCGTTTGTAGTCTGCTTGGGACCCACTTTGCACAAACCTTGCTATACCCTAAATGGTCTGTCAAAATTTTATCAATCCAGGTCTTGCTGACATCAGGGATCATCTCGGAGAGCTCCCGAACAGTCACCCTTCGATCGTTCAGCATTGCTTCTTCCACTTTCGCAATCGTTTCGTCCGAAACGCTGTTCATCATGAACGTCTGTACGTCCGTCTTTGAATTCTCTGCACCATTTGCGCACGTGTTGTATGCTCATACATTTTTCTCCGCAGACTTCACACAGTTGGATATGAATGTCCACCGGCGCAGTGTTTTTTGCACACAAAAAACGAATCACAGAGCGTAATTCGCACCTGGCGGGAGACAGAAAAGACAACTCCATTATTAACGGCTACCAAGCCAAGACTGAGCGTCGCAGACCGATCGCGGAGTGGGGATTGGGAGTGGAGGAACCAAGCTGCAAGCCAAGGTCACCGGATCCCGCGTAACAACGTTCGCAGCGGCTATAGCCCCTTTGGAACCTTACTTTATGGGCAACCCTCGTATAAAGCGGGGAGTTGTAATATCTTACAGAATTGAGTATGTAAGTATAAACTATATTATACACAAATGACCTGTAACTGTGCTCCACCTTTGGATATAATATTCTAAGTCAGGATAAAAAAAAATAAAAATTGTACTTTTTCGAAAGAGCTTTCTTTACCGGATATTTTGTTTTTTACAAAAACACTGTAGTTTTGAAAAAATTAATGTACTTAGTTCAAATTTGGTATACACCTTTTGTATGTTACGTTTTATAAGTGTACCGGAATTAAAAATTTTATTTTGTATATTTTCAAAATGACAAACGTTTAAAGTGTTTAATATTGTATATCTCTAAAATAAATGTTACAAAAACTTTACAAGGAAACAATGTTTCTCCTTTTAGTTAAAAATAAAATAATATGTTTTGTTGGGCTAAAGGATAACCGAGTTTTTCACAGAAGACGGGACACGTAATGCCTTCGTTGTCAACAACACTTAAGATTAGGTTTGTTTTTCAGTTTTTTTTTATCAATAACTCAATCATCCTTTCACTTACAGGAAAAACACTGAAAACTACTTGCATTTGAAAGAGGAAACTTACCTTGTGAAATTTTCGTAAAGCTAGTGATTTTCGAGTATTAAATATTCTAAACGGCCGCCATTTTGAAAACATGAAAAAAGGTTTTTACATGTATCATGTTTTAGGGCTGGTTATAGTGTTGGATTTTGCACGTCGCGTGATGCGAGTGCACACATTTATATTGGTAATAATAGTAAAAGATCAGATGTTTTATATTAATTCGTAACGATCGGCTGATTTCATTGAACAACTGATAGACTATAATGAGTTTTAGATTATGTTGTTAAAAACTAGCTATGTTATAGGAAAATATCTTTTTACAATAATTCGTAACAATCAGCTGATTTCATTGAACAGCTGATAGGCTATAATAAGTTCTAGGTTATGTTGTTAAAAACTAGCTATATTATAGGAAAATATCTTTTTAAAATAATTCGTAACAATCAGCTGATTTCATTGAACAGCTGATAGGCTATACGTTCTGTTTTTCTAATATTACAGTTGTCGAACAATTATCTAGCTGGCATTGGGTATGAAATTAGAGAAAGAACATTACTGTTCACAAAATGTCAAAATTGTTACACTTGTTACAAGTTTTTTCTTTTATTAGCGTTAAGCTTACAACAGTAATTTCGGTCTCGAACCTACGACCTTGTGGTACACAAGTTATTACTTTTAACAACGTTTTAAAACAAGGCACTGTTCCATGATGACAATGGATCGACATTAACGGGAAAATTTAAGCTTACAACAGTCAATTCGGTCTCGAACCTACGACCTTGTGGTACACAAGTTATTACTTTTAACAGTTTTTAAACAAGACACTGTTCCACGATGACAATGGATCGACATTAACGGGAAACTTTAAACTTACAACAGTAACTTCGGTCTCAAACCTACGACCTTGAGGTGCCCATATTTTTTCCTTTTAACAACGTTACTAAACAAGGCACTGTTCTACGATGACAAGGGATCGACCTTAACGGGAAAGGTTAAGCTTACAACAGTAATTTTGGTCTCGAACCTACGATCTTGTGGTACACAAGTTATTACTTTTAACAACGTTTTTAAACAAGACACTGTTCCATGATGACAATGGATCGACATTAACGGGAAACTTTAAATTTACAACAGTAACTTCGATCTCGGACCTACGACCTTGAGGTGCCCATATTTTTACTTTTGACAACGTTACTAAACAAGACACTGTTCCACGATGACAAGGGATCGACCTTAACGGGAAAATTTAAGCTTACAACAGTCAATTCGGTCTCGAACCTACGACCTTGTGGTACACAAGTTATTACTTTTAACAGTTTTTAAACAAGACACTGTTCCACGATGACAATGGATCGACATTAACGGGAAACTTTAAACTTACAACAGTAACTTCGGTCTCAAACCTACGACCTTGAGGTGCCCATATTTTTCCTTTTAACAACGTTACTAAACAAGGCACTGTTCTACGATGACAAGGGATCGACCTTAACGGGAAAGGTTAAGCTTACAACAACATAGCCGCCTCGGTGGCCTAGTTGATAGCGTACTGGGCTTTCACCCCGAGGACCCGGGTTCGATTCCCGGCCAGGGCTTGGCATTTTCATACGCTATAAATCGTCCCATCGTCTGCATTAGCCCAAGTGTGCACAATAGTCGGATGTTAACACAAAAAAAAAAGTAAATTCGGTCTCGAACCTACAACCTCGAGGTGCACAAGGTATTAATTTAACAATGTTTTTAAACAAGGCACTGTTCCATGGTGACAAGGGATCGACGTTAAAGGGAAAGGTTAAGCTTACAACAGTAACTTCGGTCTCGAACCTACTACCCAGCAGGGGAGTGCAGACTAGCTGCACCTATTGAGAGGATTTAGACGTCCCTCGTGGCACCCGAGTCTACACTTACAACACTACACTTACGACTTTAACACTTTACTCTCACGCTTACATTTAGGGAGGCGATAACAGCCTCAATATGCTTTTCGCCTTAAAATAACAAGAAAAAGGCTATACGTTTTAGGTTAACTATAAGTTTTGGTTGTATTAATTTGCCGTGTTTTAGTATACATTATCGCAATTAAAAATAAAAAGGAGAATATGATAATGCTTTTTATTTTGGATTCAATAACAAATTAGTTTTTTTTTATTTTCGGTACACTTTTAAAACTAAACACCCAATGCAAGTAATTAATTCATAGCAACGAACTATGTTCGTGTGGAAACATTTTAAAATAATCCTGTAGGCCTATACACTAAATCACTTAAATCACTTATTGGAACATTGTGAGAATTAATGAGCAAGGGAAACGTGCTTGAAGCGACAGCAAAAGAGATCAGTCAATTTAATTAAGAACCTACACAACTCCGGACTGAATAGGAAGCAAAAGTTTTATAAGCGATTCATCGGATTATTGTTTAATTGGTTTATTGTTTGATTTCTTTTGTATAAACTTCAGTTTTGAAAGCTTTTAAATTTTTATTCGCCGATAAGTAAGTTGAAGTAGGACTGTTACATTAAAAACTGAACAAAAATTCAGATAAAAACGAAATAATACAGTAATACTTGAAAAACTGTAAAATAGACCTATTAAGTGTTTGTGGATCTTCTACGCCATATTGAAACTATTCCCTATGAGACTAATGTTAATTAACGCTTTTGTTGAGATAAAATTATGTCCGATAATTACTTTTGAAGATCTTGTAAGTGGGAATGTGGTATTTTATATTTTATATACAGAATATACCACATTTCACAACTGAAATTAATAACATTAGATTTTTCCACATGCCACATTCCACAACTAATTTCAAGTAAACTAGAATATTCACATTCCACATTCCAATAATAATATTAAGTAAACTATACTATTCACGTTTCACAACTAATATTTAGTAAATTAGATTCACATGCTACATTCCACAAATAAAATTAAGTAAATTAGATTATTCACATGCTACATTCCACAACTAAAATTAAGTAAATTAGATTATCCACATGCTACATTCCACAACTAAATTTAAGTAAATTAGATTATTCACATGCTACATTCCACAACTAAAATTAAATAAATTAGGTTATCCACATGCTACATTCCACAACTAAATTTAAGTAAATTAAATTATTCACATGCTACATTCTACAACTAAAATTAAGTAAATTAGAATATTCACATGCCACATTCCATAACTAATACTAACTAAACTACACTATTCACAACTAATATTTAGTAAGCTAGATTATACACATGCTACATTCCACAACTAAATTTAAGTAAATTAGAATATTCACATGCCACATTCCATAACTAATATTAAGTAAACTACACTATTCACATTTCACAACTAATATTTAGTAAACTACATAATTCACATGCTACATTCCACAACTAAAATTAAATAAACTAGATTATTCACATGCTACATTCCAAAAGTAAAATTAAGTAAATTATATTATTCACATGCTAAATTCCACAACTTAAATTAAGTAAAACTATATTATTCACAGCACAAGCTACATTCCCGAAGAAATGTTAATTAAACTAGATTATACACTGCGTTGTGTTATTCCACAACTAAAATCAATAAAACTAGAATTTTCCACAAGTCACGTTCCGCAACTAAAATTAATTAAACTAAATTATTGAAAAACTAAATTATTCACTGCAATCACACAGCGAAATCAATACAGCTATATTACTCACTTGCACAGTGTTTTTAAATGCAAAATGTCGCGTACAAAATGTGGAAGCTTACCACATTCAACGATTCAAGACTTTTAAAGTGAGTTATCAAACATTCTATCTTAACAAATAGCGGAATAATCAGTATCTTTAATAAACATTAATCGTATAGCGAATAGATTCAATATGGCCGACAGGGTCCACAGAATATTAACAGTAATTGAGTCAGCTGTGGTTACAGTCTTGATCAGATTAAATTTGTTGTTTTTACTTGAATGTGTAGATTTACTTTCTAGTTTTAGTTTATTTTATGCTGAAACGGCGTGTAATGATGGCAAGATGCTGGACATCCTCCCTGTCCCCTAGGTACCACCAGCTTAATTAACTGAGATAAAGCAGTTTAAACTGAACATCTTCCCTATAAACTCCATAAACCCAAAAGCTATATTAGAAACTATAGTCTCATATATATATATATATATATATATATATATATATATATATATATATATATATATATTAGCTGTTACCCGTTGCGGCTTTGCCTGCAATTATAATGTAATCAATAAAATTTGTAGTCGATTTTCAAAATCAGAATAGGTCATCTCATTTTAATATATTTCTATTTACAATATTATACGATTTATGGTTTTCGGCCAAGAAATATACATTTTTGCTACTCGATACTCTAAAACAGGGTCCTGTCATATTTTAATAAAATACAGTGTTATTAAAAGGTCAATATTATACAATTAAACTGGAATATTATTGTTTATCTCAGGTACCTAAACCGTGTTCATACCGAATTTAATCTCAATTGGTCCAGTAGTTAAAGTGTGATTGAATAACAAACAAATAAACAAAAACAAACTTTCAGAAATATAATATGATTACCTGTTACTCGTCATGGCTTTGCCCGCAATCGTAATATACATTAAAGATCACGCATCACCGTATTAGGCCCAATAACCGTGTCAGTTAGGTGCTGGAGTTCTTTTTTAAAAAATAAATAAAGGTTTTTTAATGCATCACCACGTTAGGCCTAACAACCATGTTAGTTAACTTATGGAGTATTCTTTAAAAAAAAATATAAAGATTTTTCACGCATCACCATGTTAGTCCTAACAACCATCTCAGTTAAGGTTAGGAGTACTCTTTAAAAAAATAACGGTTTTTTTCACACATCGCCATGATAGGCCTAACAACCATGTCAGTTAGGATATGTGGTATTCTTTAAAAAAATACAAAAGTTTTTTTACGTACCACCGTGTCAGTTAGGATATGTAGCCTAGTATTCATTAAAAAAATTTAAGTTTTTTTCACGCATCACCGTGTTAGGCCTAACAACTGTGTCAGTTAGGATATGTAGCCTAGTATTCTTTAAAAAAATATAAAGGTTTTTCACGCATTACTGTGTTAGGCCTAACAACCGTGTTAGTTAAGTTATGGAGTACTCTTTAAAAAAAATATAAAGGTTTTTTTCATGCATCACCATATTAGGCCCAACAACCATGTCAGTTAGGTTATAAATACTCTTTAAAAAAAATTAATAAAGGTTTTTTTAATGGATCACCGTGTTAGGCCTATCAACCATGTTAGTTAGCTTATGGAGTATTCTTTAAAAAATATATAAAGTATTTTTCACGCATCACCATGTTAGACCTAACAACCGTGTCAGTTAAGGTTTTCAGTACTCTTTAAAAAAAGGTTTTTTTCACACATTACCGTGATGGGCCCAACAACCGTGTCAGTTAGGATATGTATTATTCTTTAAAAAAATATAAAGGTTTTTCACGCATCACCGTGTTAGGCCTAATATCCGTGTGTCAATTAGGTTATGTAGTATTCTTTAAAAAATAAAGGTTTTTTTCATACATCACCGTGATAGGCCTAACAATCGTGTCAGTTAGGATGTGTAGTATTCTTTAAAAAGATATAAAGGTTTTTCACGCATCACCGTGTTAGGCCTAACAACCGTGTCAATTAGGTGATGTAGTATTCTTTACAAAAATAAGTTTTTCACGCATCACCGTGTTAGGTCTAACAACCGTGTCAATTAGGTGATGTAGTATTCTTTACAAAAATAAGTTTTTCACGCATCACCGTGTTAGGCCTAACAACCGTGTCAATTAGGTGATGTAGTATTCTTTACAAAAATAAGTTTTTCACGCATCACCGTGTTAGGCCTAACAACCGTGTCAATTAGGTTATGTAGTATTCTTTAAAAAATAAAGGTTTTTTTCACACATTACCGTGATGGGCCCAACATCCGTGTCAGTTATGTTATGTAGTATTCTTTAAAACAATATACAGGTTTTTTCATGCATCACCGTGTTAGGCCTAACAACCATGTCAGTTAGAATATGTAGTATTCTTAAAAAAAAATATTAAGGTTTTTCACGCATCACCGTGTTAGGCCTAACAACCGTGTCTGTTAATATATGTAGTATTCTTTAAAAAAATATAAAGATTTTTTTACGTATCACCGTGATAGGCCCAACAACCGTGTCAGGATATATAGTAGGCTATTTTTTAAAAAATATAAAGGGTTTTTCACGCATCACCTTGTTAGGGCTAATAACCGTGTCAGTTTGGATATGCAATATTCTTTTAAAAAATGGGTTTCTTATCACCCAAAACCCGTGTTAGACGTATTTTTATTGTTTTACCGATTTACAACACGTTACTGATTTTCACCGGGTAGCAATTTTGAGGTTATGTAGGTCACATTTATTTTCGATTTTATCGTACTTCTCGTGCCTTCATATTTTGGATTCTTGCTTTTGGGCACATAATAAAGCAATTTAGTAACAAAAATATCGAAAACTCCAGGATATGCTACACTGCATATTTACCATTTTTTTATATAATGTAATTACACAAATATAAATACTACCTTACAATTGGCACTCTGCGTAGGGATTTTTTTACATTAAATATTAAAAAATTCAACACAAAGTAACAAATTAAAGTCAGTTTTGAAAAAAAATTCAACTAAAATATTGAAAATGTTACATTAAAAGCAATAATTTTGCAATAAATAAAACACAGATTAAGATTCTTAAAATAGGATTGAATCTATGTTCATCTCAGGTCCAGTAAATAACTACAGTTAACACATGTTACAAAACTAAATACTAATAGTTATTTTGGGCTAGGTAAGTAGTATAATGACGTTTTGTAAAACGGGAATAGGCCTATGTGTATCTCAGATACATAAACCATATTCGTACCAAATTTCATCTCAATTGGTCCAGTGGTTAAAGCGTGATTGAATAACAAACAAACAAACAAGCACACAAACATTCAGAAATATAATATGAATTAGATACATATACTAGCATTAGCAGCCTCGGTGGCCTAGTTGATAGCGTACTGGGCTTTCACCACGAGGACCCGGGTTCGATTCCCGGCCAGGGCTTGGCATTTTCATACGCTATAAATCATCCCATCGTCTGCATTAGCCCAAGTGTGCACAATAGTCGGACATTAAATACCAATGTATATATGGTATATATGTATGTATGTATGTATGTATGTATGTATGTATGTATATATATATATATATATATATATATACTGGCATTACCCATCGCGGCTTCGCCCACGAAACTTAAACTGTTTCAGTAAGGTAATAATTTAGAAAAATAAAAATAAAAAATATATTAATAAAAGCGTGATCATCTAAACTCATGATTATTTTACAGTGAATATGAAAAAATATTATAACCTGAATATGTTGTTTTATTGTCTTCAAACGTGTTCCATTCGAATTAAAGAAAATCTGATAAAAAATATTTTTCTCAAATACCTATAATATTTATACCTATTTTATAATAATATATTATATAATATATTTTTTTTATTTATATAATATTTATACCTAGTTTATATTTTTATTCCTTTAGGGGATGAATTCGGGGGGGGAACGCTAAATTACTTGTATCATCATTTGTATTTTAGAATATTTTTTTTACTTTTGAGGAAAACCGACACAAAATATTTTTCTCCAATGAAAACGTCTTTTTTTCTCCAATTATATCTCTTTTTTACGTTTGTATTCAATTAGGGAATGAATGCGGAAAAATGTTGAAATATGTGTTTCCTTATTTGTGCTTCATAGCATATTTCTAGAATATATGATTCAAAACAAATATGTTTTCAATGCAAAATTGTATACCCCTTTTTACATTTTCTACCCCCTTTCAATATCTTTAGGGGATGAGTTTTGGGAAATGGTGAAAAATATATTTCTTTACTTATATTTAAGAGTGACTAGTTACGTTTTAAGAAGGTCAGACGAAAAACATATTTTTCCAATAAAAATTGCTGTACCTAATTTTTACCTCTTTAGGGGTTGAATACTGGAAAAACGTTTTTCAGTGCACCCCTACATGTGGTGGTAACCCTCAAAATTTCAAATCTTTAGCTATTATAGTCTCGGCTATACGTTGGTTATTAAAGTTGGACTGGGTAAGTAGTTTAATGGCGTAAAAATCAAATTTTTGCAAAATCCTTTCTTAGTGTACCTTGATATTGTTGTAAGGAGATACCGTGAAAATTTCAAGTCTCTAGCTATAATAGTATTGGCTGTACGTTGTTTATTAAATTTTAACTGGGTAAGTAGTTTAATGGCGTCAGAATCAATTTTTTCCAAAATCCTTTCTTAATGCACCTTGATATTTTTGTAAGAAAACACCTTGAAAATTTCAAGTCTCTAGCTATAATAGAATTGGCTGTACGTTGTTTATTAAATTTGTACTGGGTAAGTAGTTTAATGGCGTCAGAATCAATTTTTTCCAAAATCCTTTCTTAATGCACCTTGATATTTTTGCAAGAAAACACCTTGAAAATTTCAAGTCTCTAGCTATAAT
This sequence comes from Callitettix versicolor, assembly GCA_022606455.1. NCBI lineage: Eukaryota > Metazoa > Arthropoda > Insecta > Hemiptera > Cercopidae > Callitettix > Callitettix versicolor. The sequence goes on along the minus strand of CM040182.1, from coordinate 63,026,983 downwards.
AGAATTGGCTGTACGTTGTTTATTAAATTTGTACTGGGTAAGTAGTTTAATGGCGTTTAAATCAAATTTTTGCAAAATACTCTCTTAATGCACCTCGACATTGTTGTAAGAAGGTACCCTGAAAATATCAAGACTCTAGCTGTAATAGTCCTGGCTGTACGTTGATTATTAAATTTGGACTGGGTAAGTAGTTTAATGGCGTCAAAATCACGTTTTTGTAAAATACTTTCTTAGTGCGCCCCTATATGGTAACTTAAATGTAAACTGAAAATTTCAAGTCTCTAGCTGAAATAGTTTTGGCTCTGCATTGATTATGAATCAGTCAGTCAGGACTTCTTCTTTTATATATTAAGATATATGTATATATGTATATATATATATATATATATATATATATATATATATATATATATATATATATATATATATATATGTATACGATATATATATATATATCCTCACAGCTGCTTATTTACAAAGACTATACTAAAGATTCGTTTGAGTAAACGTTACACAGTATGGTAAGAATTAATTTAAAAAACTTTCCAGACCGATTCAATAACAATTAAATGTACGGTTTTTGTTTCGTTATTTCTTTTTTATTTGCAGTGATTACGATCATATTTATTTACAAAACTAATTATAGAAATGTAAATAGTGAAAAAATTGCGCAAAATGTGCGATGTTCAATTAAATTGCTCATGAAACTCAAAAAGTCCACAAACAATGACACGAGTTATTCGTTGAAACGTTTTTGGTTTAGGTTTTTTTTTAAACCCCTGTTATGACCTAAGTTTGAGCAAAATTGGTTCAGCTTACTTTCAGAAATTTCTTCCAAATCTCGATTATTTTTTGAGTCATCGATATATTTTTTGTTTCAGTATATCAATGGTAGTTTTGATCAAAAGAGTTTTAACTGTTTTAAAAATATCTTTTTTCATTAATTTTAAGGAGTTTTTTAATAAAAGAATGTTTAGAAGATTTTTTTTAATGTGGCATGAGCGGTGAGCGGCATGAACTCCGCTATAGTTGGTTAAGTTATCTTGAAAATTACGTCAGTGGCTACGAAAAAACAGCGATCGAAACATTTTCGTTGACGCTTGCAGCTCATTACGGCTCAAGGTGTCGCAATTATCCGGACTAATGTGCGCTAAAGGTGGGTCGATCTACGTTAGCTCAAACCAGCCCACTTTCTATTTGCATCATACGGCAAATAGCGTGGCTTTCGCTTAGTTCCGTTCAGTTCGACTTCAGATTTGGATCGAGAACCACATCAAAGATGCCAGATACGGATTTGGCGAAATGTCGGAACGATGTACCTTACCGAAACAATTTTTTTGTTTTGTTTTGATGTTTAACGTCCGACTATTGTGCACACTTGGGCTAATGCAGACGATGGGATGATTTATAGCGTATGAAAATGCCAAGCCCTGGCCGGGAATCGAACCCGGGTCCTTGGGGTGAAAGCCTAGTACGCTATCAACTAGGCTACCGAGGCGGCTCGTTTATATATATATATATATATATATATATATATATATATATATATATATATAGAGAGAGAGAGAGAGAGAGAGAGAGAGAAGGAGAGAGAGAGAGAGCTGTATTTACTGATACTGAGGTTGCGGGAAAAAGAAAACGAGGCCTTAGGTATTCTATTTCTGATCAAAGATAAATAGGGGCTCAATTTTAAATTTAAAAAAAAAATTAATTATTTTTTTTGTGTTTAATGTCCGACTTTTGTGCATACTTGGGCTAATTCAGACGATGCGATGATTTATAGCGTATGAAAATGCCAAGCCCTGGCCGGGAATCGAACCCGGGTCCTCGGGGTGAAAGCCTAGTACGCTATCAACTAGGCCACTGAGGCGGCTCGTTTATATATATATATATATATATATATATATATATAGAGAGAGAGAGAGAGAGAGAGAGAGAGAGAGGGAGGGAGAGAGAGGGAGGGAGAGAGAGAGAGAGAGAGAGAGAGAGCTGTATTTACCGATACTGAGGTTGCGGGAAAAAAAGAAAAACGAGGCCTTTGGTATTCTATTTCTGATCGAAGATAAATAGGGGCTCAATTTTAAATTAAAAAAAAAAATTAATTATTTTTTTTGTGTTTAATGTCCGACTTTTGTGCATACTTGGGCTAATTCAGACGATGCGATGATTTATAGCGTATGAAAATGCCAAGCCCTGGCCGGGAATCGAACCCGGGTCCTCAGGGTGAAAGCCTAGTACGCTATCAACTAGGCCACCGAGGCGGCTGACTCGAAACAAACGTACGAGTACACCGGTTTTTAGTGTAATTCACATTTCCCAACACGTATTAACAGCATATACACATTGACATAATATACACATACACGCACATACACTGGAGAATGCTGGTGACCCAGACACGGACTATAAAATGAACCACGATCATAAATTCTGGATTGTTGGAATACGTTCCGAGCAGTCGTTAAAATAGGCTGTATGTGCGGTTGGGTGTTGAATTGATTTCCGCGTATGGAAATGTTCATTTACGCGGTGGATGTTATTTAATGTTGGGATTCCGCTTTTATTACGTCAGCGGAACAGCTGAGCGCCATGATTGCTTTTTATTTTGCCGCTATTTAAAATTATATTTCCAAGAACTACAGCGTAACTGGCGTTTTTATTGAACTGAGGAAAGGAAATGAACCGATCTGAAGACTAACGGTGATTGGATTGAAGACATTTCCAGGCAAAAATTGATT
>CM040182.1:62979245-63021745 GCA_022606455.1 Callitettix versicolor | reverse complement strand
CATTAAATTAGGTTACCAACAGATAATAAGAGAACCAATGTATTTCCTTATTACATTAAGGCTCTGTTTGTCTTTTCGTAGTCCACCTTATGATTATAATTACTAAGACAGATGTTCTGTGTATGGTTAGTAAAATTTGGTCACAGCAAAGTAGCTAAACGTACTTAACATTTCTCTGATTGACAATTAAAATACTTGATTTTGGATCAGAATAACTGTATTGTCTGAACATTATTGGCTGAGCGAAGCGAGGTCTCTTTAAAAACGACCGTTCAACATTTGGTTGTGGATTTTGTGACAGCGCTGGGACCATAGCACTACATCTCCAAGGTAAAAAAACCCGCAAGGGTGTACAGACAAGCTGCACCTATTGAGAGGATTTAGACGTCCCTCGCGGTACCCGAGTCTAACACGCACTTACAATTACAACACTACACTTACGACTTTAATACTTTACACTTACATTTAGGGAGGCGATAATAGCCTCAATGTACTTTTCGCCTTAAAATAAAAAAAAAAAATCCAATGTAAAAAAGTTATGAACATGGAGTTTTTACAAATATTTAGTAAATGTATAATATGAAGATCAAAAGTTATACAAATATCGGGAATAAATGAATACAAAAACTTTTTTTTTGTTTTTTATTTTAAGGCGAAAAGCACATTGAGGCTATTATCGCCTCCCTAAATGTAAGTGTGAGTGTAAAGTGTTAAAGTCGTAAGTGTAGTGTTATAAGTGTTGTGTGTTAGACTCGGGTACCGCGAGGGACGTCTAAATCCTCTCAATAGGTGCACCTCCCTGAGGGGGGGAGAGAACATGGTCGCCAATAAGGTGTCGGTTTATCACTTCTTACAAACTTACTTATATATTTAACTTTGAATTAATCCAAACAAATTCTAAATTAGTACACTAGCCGTTATAACTATTTCAAGTTAGTTATGCAAATATTTTTTATCACTGGCCGTTACAACTTATAAAAGTTTTATAATTATTCAATTTTTTTTTTCGTTGGAAGTTACAACTCTTAGAAGATATATAATTATTACACTCATAACCGTCGGTCTATGTTACAAGTGCTAGAAGCAAATATATTAACACTGTGTTCAGTATAATGATCTGCCTTCCCTAGCTTCGTCAATTCTACTTTCGTTGACGCGTTTCGGAGAACCTCCATCTTCAAAAACTATATCTATACTCCTAGCAGAAAAGATCTATATAATCTATTATATATATATATATATATATATATATATATATATATATATATACTAGTCTATATATATATATAGCCCCCATATATATATATATATATATATATATATATATATATATATATATACTAGCATTACCCGTCACGGCTTCGCCCACGAAACTTAAACTGTTTCAGTAATGTAATAATTTAGAAACATAAAAAAATATATTAATAAAAGCGTGATCATCTAAACTCGTGATTATTTTACAGTGAATATGAAAAAATATTATAACCTGAATATGTTGTTTTATTGTCTTCAAAACGTGTTCCATTCGAATTTAAGAAAATTTGATCAAGAATATTTTTGTCCAATACAAACATTTATACCTATTCTATATTTTTGTCCTTTTAGGGGATGAATTCGGGGGAAAATACTGAATTGCGTGTATCATAATTTGTGTTTTAAAATATTTTGTTTACTTTTAAGAAAATTTGATAAAAATATTTTTTTCCAATGCAAACACTCTTTTTTCTCCCATGATAACTCTTTTTCCATTTTTATTCTTTTAGGGGATGAATTCAGAAAAATGTTGAAATATGTGTTTCATAGCATATTTCTAGAATATAAGATAAAAAAATATTTTTTTCAATACAAAATTGTACCCCTTTTTTATATTTTATACCTTCTTTCAATCTCTTTAGGGGATGCGTTTTGGGGAAAAGGTGAAAAATATATTTCATTACTTATACTTAAGAGTGATTATGTTACGTTTTAAGAAGGTCAGATGAAAAACATATTTTTTCAATAAAAATTGTTGTACCTCATGTTTACCTCTTTAGGGGTTAAATACTGGAAAAACGTTTTTCAGTGCACCCCTTTTTCAGTGCATCTCGACAATGTTGTAAGAAGGTACCCTGAAAATGTCAAGTCTCTAGCTATAATAGTATTGGCTGTACGTTGATTATTAAATTTGGACTGGGTTAGTAGTTTAATGGCGTCAAAATCATATTTTTACAAAATCCTTTATTAGTGCACCTTGACATTATTGTAAGAATGTACCTTGAAAATTTCAAGTCTCTAGCTATAATAGTATTGGATGTACGTTGGTTATTAAATTTGAACTGGGTTAGTAGTTTAATGGCGTCAAAATCATATTTTTACAAAATCCTTTATTAGTGCACCTTGACATTGTTGTAAGAATGTACCTTGAAAATTTCAAGTCTCTAGCTATAATAGTATTGGATGTACGTTGTTTATTAAATTTTGACTGGGTAAGTAGTTTAATGGCGTTAAAATCACATTTTTTTAAAAATCCTTTATTAGAGCATCGTGACATTGTTGTAAGAATGTACCTTGAAAATTTCAAGTCTTTAGCTATAATAGTATTGGATGTACGTTGTTTATTAAATTTGGACTGGGTAAGTAGTTTAATGGAGTTAAAATTATTTTTTTGCAAAATAATTTCTTAGTATGCGCTTACATATTAAAACGAAGGTATCCTCAAAATTTCAAGTCTCTAGGTTTTACGTTCAATGCTGTACGTTGATCAATCAGTCAGTCAGGACATTGCCATATATATATATATTAGCAGAAAAGACGAAGAATATAAAAAGAATTTCAAATATATTAATGTTCAGTCTTAATACTAAAATATATTTTGTGCGTTACCCTAAACTACCGAATACCATAACTACGTTACCAAAGTTGCCCTGACATAAGCAAGTCACAAATTAAAACATCAAAACTTTTGAAATAGACAAAAAGTATGTTAAAATACTAAACGTCTAAATACGCTTTTAAATTGCCCTTTATTTCCTCTGAAATTGATTACAACTTTGTAATAATGTAGGCCTATTCGAGTTTTTGTTAAGTTTGTGTGATATGTACATTATTTTTTGTTATAGACTTTGATACAGTATAGCCTAGGCTGTGTAAGGAACAGGATGGGGAGGGGACGGCGACAATGGAGAGGGCTGCAGCATGGCGACGTCCAGGCGCTGGTATGTCTCCCTGTCTCTCGCCTCATTATACCCATTACAATTTCTTTTAGTTTTTCTTCGACGCGATATTCCAATATTTGAAATGGTTCATATCGACATAATAAACGTATTTTAAATATTAATTAATACAAATTGTGAACGTAGTTTATCGTGTTGTTTTTACTATAGTGATTTTAAATTTTGTTGTGTATACACTGCCATTAACTTGTATTTTCAGTCGGGCGTCTGACTGTCGGTGACGTACCTCCAGCGCCCTGGCGGTAAACAGGGGAGTTATCGAACAGCGTTTTTTTGCCGAACGTGTAAAAATACATTTCAACGAACGCAGTGTGCAATTTAGGTCGCAGTGGAACAAAGACACTTCCAGTAAAACTTTTTATGTTATATTCAAGGGCGTAAATAAACTTACAAAATATCAGAGGAAGCGGTGGAGGCAGCTGGGTTGAACAGCTGATGGGTTTAACGGTCTCACCGTAACTGAAGCTCATAATAATCTCACTCATTTACTGCAAAAGATTTGGCAACAAGTCTGAAGCAGATATCCGACCTCGTCAAGAATTGGACAATTTTTTTAACATACTTTATACGAATTAGGCTAATGAGCACGAGGGATCGGATCAGCGTTAAAGTTAAGTGTAGAGGAATGGCAGTAACTGCGGCTAGAACTAACATCCTTGAGGTATACGAGGTGTGTTCAGAAAGTAACGAGAATTTTTAAATTTCGGGGGCTTTGAGAGTCCGATTGTCAAACATTTTTTTATATTATGTTGGTATACATGCCCTTGAAGTATGATAACACTTTCAGCTGTTTTCATTGTTGACTTTGTCTGTGACAGCCACTAAGGTTAGACGTGTTTTTATCAGCTCGGCAAATTTCGTTTGTTAAAAGAAATGGATCAAAGAATTTGTATCAAATTTTGCGTAAAAAATGGAATAAAGTGTAAAAAAGATTGTGAAATGTTAACAAAAGCCTATGGTGAGTCTGATATGAAGCAAAGCAAGAGTTTACGAGTGGTATAAGCGTTTCCAAGAAGGCCGAGAAAACGTTGAAGATGACGAACGCCCTGGACGCCCCAGCACATCAACAACCGATGAAACCGTGGAAAAAGTGAAAGAAATGATTATGAACAATCGCCGAATCACAATTAGAGAGGTCGGTGATGATGTTGCCATATCGATTGGATCATGTCATGACAGTGTTTCCAATGTTTTGTGTATGAAACGCGTGGCAGCAAAATTCGTTCCAAAATTGTTGAATTTTGAACAAAAACAGCGGCGAATGGAAGTTGCTCAGTACTCACTAAATTAAGTCAACGACGATGCAGAATTACTGAAACGTATTATAACAGGTGACGAAACATGGGTTTACGGATATGACGTCGGAACTAAGGCTCAATCATCCCAGTGAAGGATGATTCTGGCTCGCTAAGACCGAAAAAGGCTCGACAAGTGCGGTCGAACGTGATGGTTATGCTCACTGTGTTCTTCGGTATTAATGGCATAGTGCATCATGAATTCCTGCCACCAGGTGAAACGGTCAATAAGGAGTATTACCTACAAGTTTAACGCCGTTTGCGTGAAGCAATCCGAAAAAAACGCCCGGATATGTGGAAAAACAATTCATGGCTTTTGCACCACAATAATGCACCAGCTTACACTTCATTGCTTGTTCGTGAATTTTTTGCCAAAAACAGTACTGTAACGATGCTCCAGCCGCCATATTCACCAGACATGGCTCCGTGTGACGTTTTCCTGTTTCAAAAATAAAGAGAACCTTTAAGGGCCGTCGTTTTAAAGCCGTAGATGACATTAAAAGCGCATCGCTGAAAGAACTAAAGGCTATCTCAAAGATCGAGTTTGAGAAGTGTTTCGAGGATTGGAAGCGCTGGCACAAGTGCATAATCTCCAATGGGGACTATTTTGAAGGCGACAACATCAATGTAGAAGAATAAATAAATATTTTGTTCAAAAAATTTAAATTCTCTTTACTTTCTGAACACACCCCGTATAGTTGAAAGACGCAGCAGACTGACCGTTGCCCTAGCCACATCGACCACCGAGCCCTAGTTAGAATAGGATTGACATTAGCAAATTACACTTTCAAACAACACTGAAAATACGAAAATAAACCTGCTGACACCTTGACTACTGTTTTTTTTTTTTAATTTTAATGCTTTACGTAAACTTAAACTTTAATTACGTTAATAAAATCGTATTTTCAACATAAAAAATAAGATAAAAAAGATTTGCTATTTTTAAGATTGCGAATGTTGGCGATTTACTGGGTAACGCACGTCTCCAGGTTATTACGAAAATTGATACTTCGGCAGTAAACATACTAGAGCTTTAGAACTTAGAAGAGTCAGTTGGAAATCAGCGCGTATATGATCCTATCGCTGATGTCGCACCTGAACTTCTACACGAACACTGAGAACTCGAGCCTAGAAAGCCATAAATTATATTTCCGATTATACTGAATACCTTTAAGAAATCAGGAATGACTATAATCTGTCTGGAAGAGAAAGAATTGCCCAGAGCGTTTCACTTTTGTTCAAACAAAAAAGGACGTTTCGTTATAAACTTCTACTTTTGTCTTTAAAGGCAACGGAAAATAGATTTATTGACTGTTCGCCTCGTGCCAGTGTTGTCTGATGCAGACGGAAGATATGAGGCATTTAAGTTCACATTAAAATTCATTTACACTTAAATTCAGCGACACTTTGGCATCTACAGAGATGGTTGTTGCTTCCTGTCGGTTTTCACAGAATGAATTCAAAGAGGTTTATGATTATCCGGAGAAAACTTCTCACACAGATCCGTATCGAAATCGATACTTGTTACAAGCTAACAAAAGCTGTTTTAGAAAAAAAGTATTTTTTTAATCACAACTTAAGGTGATGACGTCATAGTTTTTTCCGTACTTTCTTTGTAATTTAAATGTATAAAATGATAATGCATGATGATGTTTAACTGTGATTATAATGATACTGGATTTTAAAAAATCATAAAAAATGTATTGAGATATTATTATTATTGTCGCTTTCGTGACATCAGCGAGACAGCTGAGTGTGGCGATTATTTATTTTTCAAGTCCTTGTTAAATCGGTGCAACTAAGTGGAACCGCTAAGATAGAACTATGTGGAACTGCTACGATGGAACTTGCTAAACCGATGGAACTATGTGGAACCGATACGATTGAACTTACTGAATCAATGGAACTATGTGGAACTGCTACGATGGAACTTGCTAAACCAATAGAACTATGTGGAACCGCTACAGTGGAACTTGCTAAACCGATGAAACTATGTGGAAACGCTACGATGGAACTTGCTAAAACGATAGAAATATGTGGAACCGCTACGATGGAATTTGCTAAACCAATGGAACCGTTACGATGAAACTTGCTAAGCCGATGGAACTATGTGGAACCGCTACGATGGAACTTGCTAAACCGATAGAACTATGTGGAACCGCTACGATGGAACTTGTTAAACCGATAGAACTATGTGGGTCCGCTACGATGGAACTTGCTAAACCGATGGAACTATGTGGGTCCGCTACGATGGAACTATGTGGAACTGCTACGATGGAACTTGCTAAACCAATGGAACTATGTGGAATCGTTACGATGGAACTATGTGGAACCGCTACGATGGAACTTGCTAAACCGATAGAACTATGGAACTACGATGGAACTTGCTAAACCGATGTGGAACCGTTACGATGTAACTATGTGAAACGATGGAACTTGCTAAACCGATGGAACTATGTGGAACCGCTACGATGGAACTTGCTAAACCGATAGAACTATGTGGAACCGCTACGATGTAACTATGTGAAACCGCTACGATGGAACTTGCTAAACCAATGGAACTATGTGAAATTGTTATAAGTTTTAAGGTATAAAAGTTAAATGGCTCCACACTTGACAAAGACTACAAAAACAGGCACAATGGTCTGCAGCGTTATAAATATATGGTGCGGAAAGTTAGGAGAAGTGTAAAAAACACCGACAGAAATGTAATTATGGAAGAAGAGGGGAAGTGCAGAATAACGAGTGCGTGAGAAGGAGTCGGTAATTTTTTTGCAAGATTACTGAAAAATGTGGTCTGACAAAAGACATTTTTAAATACAGGTCCTAAAATGTTAAATTTTCTACCTAGCCGCTATTTTGTGATTTTAACTATACAATTCATATTTTTCGAACTGCTTATAGTCCCGAGTTAAATTTTGCAAGATACTTAACGTCGTTTAAACCTAGTCAATCGATTTTACTTTATCAATTTCAAAATGGTGGTCGCTTTAAATGTTGAAAATCAAATATTTCGAAAAAAGTCAGTTTGACAAAAAAAAATCTGTCTAGATTTTAATGGTATGCGTTTATAGTTGTACCAAATAAAAAAATATTTTTGACAGTTAAATGGAAATAGGGTGTTTTTTTATTTTTTTGTCAAACACTCTATTATTCTTTAACCTGCAAAAAATAACAGAAAATAGATTTCTGTATTGTTTTACCAATAAATGTTTTATCAAAATCGATTCTCCCAAATTTTAATAATACATTACATTTTACATGTTAATAGGCATTTAAAATTTAAAAATTACATTGAAAATACAAAAATTAACCAGTTTAAAATAATTATTTATGCTGATTTCGACGCTGAAGCAAAACTGCAGTTTCTTTATCAGATTGTGAAAAAGTGTACGGTAAAATAGTTATGAAGTTTTTACATTTGAGATTTTTTTTTTTAACGTCCGACTATTGTGCACACTTGGGCTAATGCAGACGATGGGATGATTTATAGCGTATGAAAATGCCAAGCCCTGGCCGGGAATCGAACCCGGGTCCTCGGGGTGAAAGCCTAGTATGCTATCCACTAGGCTTTTTTAGATTTGAATAGCAGCCATTTTGAAAGTGATGAACGGCTTAAACCGGTAACAACATTTTTCAAGCTACTGAAAAATTGTTTATTGCTTCTAAATTTAATAAAATCCGATTAAAATTGCAAACGATATCTATATATTATTGTACATAAAATTAATTTTTAGCAACTCTTCTAAAGTAATCTAGAGATCCTATTTGGCACTCATTTGAAGATCCCGCCCGGTCTAACCAAGATAACTGCTTCAATAGCTCAGTTTGCGAAGATTGATAGATCGTTTTTAACTTTAATTGTCAAAATTTGTGCAATGTTTTCAAACACATATGTAATCTCTCGTTATAGATATCCGTCCTTCTATTTTAAAATTATTTTACAATTACAGTGCGAGATAAGATGCGACAGAAGTGAAAGAGCCTTATAGGTTAATCGATCTTATAAAAATATTATCAATGACGGATTGGATTAAATTAGAATATAAAGAGTTTGAGACTTCCTGTTATGTGTAGGAAGCTTTCCTGACTTCAAGGCTCCTTTATTATATTGTAATATCAAAGAAGGTTTTGTAATATGGATTGAAGACGCCAAAGAAGGATTTATAAATACGATTCTAAGAAATAGGCTTTGAGTTATTTTTAACAAACCTGGTTACCGACATTTTCTGAGCTGTACGATTTTAATTGAAAAGTAAATTTAATTGACTGATTTGCAATTAATATCAGCAAATATTTTCGAGATGAATATTAGTGAAAGCTAATTGACAATATAAAATATGCATATTTTGCAACGGTTTTACAGAGAATGAATATAGTTTCAGGTTTTATAAACCATTAGAATTTAAGGATTTTCAGACCCTCAGGGGCGCACACATTGTGTGTACGGGTTTGGCAATCTCGAGATGCCGTAGATCTAACCTGTCTTCATCTATCTGCTCTTGGGTTAGAGCCTTTCATTCCAAGCCAAGGAGCGACCGCTCCTCCCGAGACAAAAGAAATAAAATAAAAAATGTAAAAAATCCGATTTGACTTCCTTAAAGTGGACTTTGAGGAAAACTATGAAGAGACCACTGAGAGTTCCGAAACCCGTCACATTATCCTGATCTCAACTTTGTATGTACATGCAGTTTTGTCTGTGCGTACAAGGTGTGTTCAGAAAGTAACGAGAATTTTTAAATTTCGCGGGCTTGGAGAGTCCGATTGTCAAACATTTTTTTTATTATGTTGGTATACATGCCCTTGAAGTATGATAACACTTTCAGCTGTTTTCATTGTTGACTTTGTCTGTGACAGCCACTAAGGTTAGACGTGTTTTTATCAGCTCGGCGATTTTCGTTTATTAAAAGAAGAAATGAATCAAAGAATTTGTATAAAATTTTGCTTAAAAGTGGAATAAAGTGTAAAAAAGTTTGTGAAATATTAACAAAAGCCTATGGTGAGTCTGATATGAAGTAAAGCAAGAGTTTACGAGTGGTATAAGCGTTTCCAAGAAAGCAGTGAAGACGTTGAAGATGACGAACGCTCGGGATGCCCCAGTACATCAACAACCGATGAAAACGTGGAAAAAGTGAAAGAAATGGTTATGAACAATTTCCAAATCACAATTAGAGAGGTCGCTTATGATGTTGGCATATCGATTAGATCATGTCATGACATTGTTTCCAGTGTTTTGTGTATGAAACGCGTGGCAGCAAAATTCGTTCCATAATTGTTGAATTTTGAACAAAAACAGAGGCGAATGGAAATTGCTCAGGACTCACTAAATTAAGTCAAAGACGATGCAGAATTACTGAAACGTATAGGTGACGAAAAATGGGTTTACGGATATGACGTCGGAACTAAGACTCAATCATCCCAGTGAAGGCATTCTGGCTCGCCAAGACCGAAAAAGGCTCGACAAGTGCGGTCGAACGTGAAGGTTATGCTCACTGTGTTCTTCGGTATTAATGGCATAGTGCATCATAAATTCCTGCCACCAGATGAAACGATCAATAAGGAGTACTACCTACAAGTTCAACGCCGTTTGCGTGAAGCAATCCGAAAAAAACGCCCGGATCTGTGGAAAACAATTCATGGCTTTTGCACCACAATAATACACCAGCTCACACTTCATTGCTTGTTCGTGAATTTTTGGCCAAAACAGTATTGTAACGATGCCCCAGCCTCCACATTCGCCAGACATGGACTTATTCCTATTTCCAAAAATAAAGATAACCTTAAAGGGTCGTCGTTATACAGCCGTAGATGACATTAAAAGCGCATCGCTGAAAGAACTAAACGCTATATGAATGATCGAGTTTGAGAAATGTTTCGAGGATTGGAAGAAGCGCTGACACAAGTGCATAATCTCCAATGGGGACTATTTTAAAGGTGACAACATCAATGTAGAAGAATAAATAAATATTTTGTTCACAAAATTAAAATTATGTTTACTTTCTGAACACACCTCGTACATATGAACGATTGTGCAGAACGGGTTGAGAACGGGATTAATCGATTAGATATTTTATATTTGTTCTCTCTTCTCTTCCTGCGTTAATTGCAACAACTAGACTGCTAGGGCTAATGAGGACGAGGGGTCAGCGTTAACGATAAGGGAGTAATTGCAGCTACATACAAAAAAAATTATAGATAGGTTTATTGAGACGAGGGGGAGGAAGTTACGTAAATGGAGCCAGTTTTGCAAAAGTTTTAAAAATTAGGAATATAACAAAATTAAATGATTTTTGTTGTCTAAAGTGAAGTAAAGTTTTATACTTATTTTACATACTTTTCAAGTCTCATAACAGATGAACAGTGCTAGTTTTTGAAGATATTCTTTCGAAAATTGTCATCTACTTCTTTTAAACTGAATCATCCAACCCCCCCCCCCAACAAAATTGCATTTATCCGTCAGTGTTCCAAGGCTAGGTGGAACAGCATAAACCGAAGGCTAAGAAGGAGTTTAGCCTAAATACGCGGACTGTGGATACAGGCGACTTCCAGATTTAATCTAGCCATGCTAGCGGGGCTCTGTGTGGATGAACATCTTATTCCCTAGCTGGTGGGGGTTTCTATGGCTGGAAACAAACCTTCAAAGTCCAGAAAACTCCGGAAAACTGACATAAGTGGATCTGGGGAATTGTGTTGTGTCTAACCCCATTGATCTCACTAGCAGTAAAATGCAACTAACTGTTGCAATATAGATTAATCTGCTCAACCTCTAGTGGAAGACCCCGCAGGGGAGTGCAGACTAACTGCACCTATTGAGAGGATTTAGACGTCCCTCGCGTTACCCGAGTCAAACACACACTTACAACACTACACTTACGACTTCCAACACTTTACACTCACACTTACATTTAGGGAGGCGATGTGTTTTTCGACTTAAAAAAAAAATCTAGTGGAACAAGTGAATAAAATGTCAAATCAGTAAGGCGTCAGCCTATCTCGCAACAAAATTTTAACGAAACGCAAAAGGGCAAACTAATGAGAGAAGAGGCGGTAGCAAATGGTGTTCTAATTTAACCTTGAAGCAGAAGACTTCTCAATGATCACACCTTGGGAGAAACGCACTCGTTATAGGGCTACGATGACGTGGCTGACGGAATCTATCGAGTCTGGAGGGCTGCTAGTCAAGGACATTAAAATCCAGGGCGGAGAGCAAATTAGGAAAACCATAGGACTTACTACAAGGCATCTGAGGATGGCATTGCACAGGATAGGAATGAATGATGGAGAAATAGTATTTAGGTTACGTTGGAAGGAAGATGAGACTGTAGCCGAATAATCTGATTTTTTTTTTATTTTAAGGCAAAAAGCATATTGAGGCTATTATCGCCTCCCTAAATGTAAGTGTGAGTGTAAAGTGTTAAAGTCGTAAGTGTAAGTGTTATAAGTGTAGGTGTGTTATACTCGGGTACCGCGAGGAACGTCTAAACCCTCTCAATCGGTGCAGCTAGTCTGCACCCCCCTGCAGGGCTTAATCATAATTGGGAAACGCGGATAGTTAAAATTGGACGGGTTTTATAGAGGCCCGTATGATATCAGATCGCCAAGTATGAGATAATTCACGCTTGGCGTTCGTAGTGTGAAAGTGGTTTCGGATATTAATTATAAGGATATCTGTCATTAATCTTGTATGATTATGAGCCCCTTGCCAACATAAGGCAAACGATGTTTTGCTTCCAGGACTCTGTGGACTTCCAGCAGAATAGTGAACTACTAAAACTGGGTAAGAGCATAAATCAACTGAACTAGAATCTAAAATATTTAGTGGCACAGTAAGTCCTTTGATTACGATGCCAGGGGCCACCAAAAATCTAGGGATTTTCATGGTAATTAACATTTTCAGCCCCTTAGTTGCCAAGTGTTAGTCCTATTTTGAGACATACAGATTTTTGTGTTTGTGTTTACAGAAAATTGTAGGTAAGTACAATTTTATTCAAATTTCCAACGTTTAAAGAAGAAATAACCCTACATTTTTCACTTTTTTAAAAATGTTTTATACAGTTTTGATGGAAAAGTAATTTTTGTCAGTCCTTTTGTTTTGTGTTGTTCCAGGTAAAACGGCTTTAAATTATATTAAATCATTACACTTGTTATAACTGTTTGTAAATAAAATATAATTCACAACTAAAAATAAAATTATACGTAATTTTTGATACTTCAAATAATAAAAAAAAATTTCTTCTGAAAAACTTACTGAAACTGTAGGAGAAAAAATGAACTACCTTAAGAGTTATTTTAAAAGTATCTTTTACAAGTTTATATTGTTACAAATACCCCTGAGAAACGAAGGTATTCAGTTTAATTAAAATTATTCAGTTTAGTTAATAAAAAATTTGCTGTGATTGTTAAAACAAAGAAAATAGTTCAAATATTTCCTAAAGTTAGGTACAAAAATCTATTATAAGAATCAATCGAAATGCATTAACAGTCTTGAGATTAATTTAGTAAATTTATTAATATTTCCTAATACATAATGGACGAAAACGTTCGTAGTGTGATTGGCTTATTAATCTTTGGAGGTGCGGTCCTCTTCTTCTACGCACGGAGGAACTGTGCGTAACTAAACAATTCATAAAGCCTCTACTCTTTATTTGTTTCACCCAACTTTGTGGTACACCGAATCAATCACTTCTCAATGTTCTGTGCCTTCCTCGTAGCCCAGTATTGCTTCATACGTTGTGATCTTGCTTTTCTTTCTTCGTCAGAGATTTGGATCGTTCGCTTGGATTTGACTTTGCCTTGGAACCGTTGCTTCTTGTCCTTGGTTATTGCTTTGGCTGTTCTGTCCATGAGCATAGTGTCAGTGATCTGCAGTTCTTTTATGTCTTTCTCCGTTTCTCCAAACCAAAGTGGTTTGGCTCTTCTACTGCGAAAGTAGTAAAATATTTTTTTGGTTAGTCTATTTTTGTCCATTCGGAGGATGTGCCCATAAAAATCAATTCTCCTTTTTCTTATTTTGTCTGATTGTGTTTCAGTTTTTTGATAAAGAGTTTCATTACTGATGTGGAGTAATTGGTTGTTACGGAATTTGGGGCCTAAGATTTTTCGTAATATCTTTCTTTCTTTGATCTCCAGCCTTTCAAGTGGGCCCTGGGTTGTGAGAGATGTCTCAGCTGCATATAAGGCTTCTGGTTTAATTACAGTATGATAATGCCTTACCTTTGTATTCCATGAGAGGGACTTCTTGTTGTATGTGTCTTTGGTAAGTTGAAAGGCTAATTCAACTTTAATTCTCCTAGATTCCATAGTTTTCTCTAGGGCGTTCCAACTGATCCATTCCCCAAGATATTTGAATTCTTTGACTATCTCAATATATTGTTCTCCCACTTGAAGCTTTTTTGGTGGTTTTTGTATGTTTGTCAATATTTTAGTCTTTTCAAATGAAACTTTGAAAGCCTCTTCATTATTACTTTTATTTTAACGTCCGACTATTGTGCACAATTGGGCTAATGCAGACGATGGGATGATTTATAGCGTATGAAAATGCCAAGCCCTGGCCGGGAATCGAACCCGGGTCCTCGGGGTGGAAGCCGACCCAGTACGCTATCAACTAGGCCACCGAGGCGGCTCTTCATTATTACTACCATCACTGTTCAGTGCGGTGAAGAAGGGAGAGTAAACAAGCGGTAAATGGTAGATCCATGTCTTTTTTTAATTCCGTTATTCCAGTCTCCTGAGATAGAAAAGAGTCCCTATAAGCGGGATCTTTCACGTTTTCTAGCTGGAGAAATATGACCGGTCAGTAAGAAAAAATTGTTTTCCTTCACTGCTTGTGCAATAGCACCAAAGTCTCGGCCGTTCGGTAAAAACGAATGGCTGGACACGAGATGTGTGCTCAGTTATTTGGACATAGTTTTCAGGAGATTGGACGTATTTCATTAATGACAGGACTACATTAATATTGCATTTCTGACCGTCACACATGTTTGAATAAGTAATCATGTGAGATTTCCCGTGACAGTAGCCTATGTATCAAGGTGTTTTATCAAGCAAGGTGATATTTTCCGAGACCCTTCTGAGGCTTGCGTTTTGTCCCAATATGCACTTCAATCTTTAATTCATGTACATATGCATTGTATGCGTACGTGTTACGTTTATTTTTTTTAATATATTTTTTATTTTTTTTATTTATATAAGTATTTTTTTTTTAACGTCCGACTATTGTGCACACTTGGGCTAATACAGACGATGGGATGATTTATAGCGTATGAAAATGCCAAGCCCTGGCCGGGAATCGAACCCGTGTCCTCGGAGTGAAAGCCTAGTACGCTATCAACTAGGCCACCGAGGCGGCAACACAGACGATGGAATGATTTATAGCGTATGAAAATGCCAAGCCCTGGCCGGGAATCGAACTCGGGTCCTCGGGGTGAAAGCCCAGTACGCTATCAACTAGGCCACCGAGGCGGCAAGCTCTTGTGTAATGAAACCCGTATGCAGGAAAGCTTATTACTTTTAGGCTTATTTCTTCTTTTATCAGTGCCAGGCGACTCCCTTTCGAAATTTTTTCCAATGCCTTAGTGACTCGGCCATCAGATAAATTAAATGCATCAAGCATGGGCGGATCCGGCCAGGTTTAAAGGGAGAGGCTGACTCAAGGTTAAACCCGGTTACTCATAAAACATTATTACAATATCCAATATTTTCACACACTATACAATATTCCCTTGCGGGTCTAAATACATTCTTGATCTACTTTAGAGTAATAAATTAAATCTTTACGATAAAATCTAAAAAAAAAAATAAATATTATTTATTGTAGTACACGTGGGTTTATTTTGGAGAGTCCCTGTCACATGAAATAGATAAAATGAAAATTATCTATCAAAATTATAAAATAAATAAATGAAAATACATTTCATACACATATTCACTAACTTCATGGTTTTAATTAACAACTCACTTCAGATAACGAAGTCTATCTTTCATTTTTTCAACTTCGCGAATTCATCAACAATTTTGTTTGGATCGATTTCGCCTGCTATTGCTCTGTTCACTTTGTCCATCGTATCCGCGTATCCGCTCCTGACTAACAAGTGTGCGCGTACTCATTCCTCTTTTCCCCTTTTCAAGGACAAGTTGAACTTTAACCTGACCAGCTGTACCTCTCTGTGCAGGAATCAGAGAACCCTTTTTAATATAAAGAGTAAAATTATGCCAATAATTTTTATTTTTCTTAATTAGGTAGCTAAAGAAAATTCGTATTTCTTCAAGTTATTTTCAATTCCAAAGGGGCAGCCCTTTCAGCCCCTCCTCTGAATCCGCCAGTGGTATGAAGTAAGAACTGTTTACATACTTGAATGGTGTCCGTAGGCGTAGTTACATAAAGCATATTTATTACAGCTGTTGGGGTTTTTTCATCAGTGTGAGGTCCATGCCTTTTAATGTCATAACACTGCACCAATCCACACGAATAAACATTCTGTTTTCCTAAATCACCACTGTTGGAAGAACTGCTTGTACCATTCACTTCTTTGTTCAACCTTACTACAGTAAGGTACATTCTTTTCTATACGCACAGTCAATATCTCTAAAAATCTTTGGGTCAACATTATTACCTTTCCTGTTAACTAGGCATTGCCACTGTTTCTGTTTTTCTTACCTTCAGCTCGTTAATATTTGTCAGGTGCCTTCTCGCTTTTCCGGTCGTATAGTTTGTACTATACAAACTTCATCTTACATTATGCTTTACTTAGAGTAACTACTAACCAAATTGCAAATACTAGCTTTAGTTGAATATTAACACGGAAAAGCATACGTATAAGAACAAAACACACTCGGCACGCTGACTTTGAGGTTATGAAAATTATTACTCATAGAGGTGGGGCAGAAAACACCAAACTGTTAAAAAAAACTGCTTTTCTATGGGGATTTTTCATCATTGTGAGGTCCATGCCTTTTAATGTCATAACTTTGCACCAATCCACACGAATAAACATTTGTTTTCCGAAATCACCACTGTTTTTACAGTTCACTTCTTTGTTCAACCTTACTAAGGTACATTCTTTTCTATACTCACAGTCAATATCTCTAAAAATCTTTGGGTCAACATTATTACCTTTCCTGTTAACTAGGCATTGCCACTGTTCTGTTTTTCTTACCTTCAGCTCAATATTTGTCAGGTGCCTTCTCGTTTTTCCGGTCGTATAGTTTGTACTATACAAACTTCATCTTCCATTATGCTTTACTTACAGTAACTACTAACCAAATTGCAAATACTAGCTTTAGTTGAAAATTAACACGGAAAAGCATACGTAAAAGAACAAAACACACTCGGCACGCTGACTTTGAGGTTATGTCTAGTTGCTCATAGAGGTGGGGCAGAAAACACCAAAACTGTTAAAAAAAACTGCTTTTCTATAAACGACAAACAAACTGCTTTTTCAAACGGAAACAAGCAGTTTGATTTGGACTGGTTTATGATTTGTTAAACAAGGAACGGACTGTTCTATTCGAACGTTGCCGCAAGCGCTGAAACTGTTTTCCTGCTGTTTGCCTGCAAACTGCTTTCCTGCTAACTGCTTTTCTTTTTCCCTTTTTTCAAAGTTGCTTGTTGCTTGTAGTGAAGTAAGAACTGTTTGGTCAATGTCAACGTTTATCTCCATTTTGTTGCGAGTTGTAACAACCTCTCACATTTTGTAGATACAGAGCCTAATTTTATTTAAACATATTTTTTATATTTATTACCAATCTTCGATATTTTTTAATCAACTGAAAATATTCTAAATCGTTTGAATTTTGGTAAATATGCAAAGGACTGTTTAATTTTTAAGTAAAAAAAATTAGAAATTCATTGTATTTTGTAAATATAAAATGGCATACATAATTATTACGTTTTGAGAATGTAATTTAATTATTACTGCACTAATAAGGATTATTTTTATCCTTTCTAAATGCTTTACACCCAAAAACAAGTTAAGGACATGGTGGTAATGGTAATGAAAAAGTAGTCTTAGAAAACTGAACGTATATGCTTTATGTTTTAGCTGCTAATACAACTTTGAATTTCAGTTTTCTAAACCTGTTTTTCCAACTGTTTTAAAAAGCAGTTTTTTTTCCTCAACAAACAGTTTGTTGACGTTTTGTAAAAATTGCAGAAACGCCCACCTCTAGTCTGGACTTGACCACTTGTTCCAAAGTCACGCTGCTGTTTCGTTCGGTTGACAGTGCTGCTCTCAGTGACGTAAATATAAACTATGACTTGAACCATTTGGCAAATACACAGAAGACCAATTTGAGAACAATATCCCACGATGATGGATTTCGTAATTATTGGACTTTCACAACTTGGCAACTAAGGGGCTCATTTGAAAATGGCTTATTTTGCTTTTTTTCGAAAGCATATTAAGATATGGCTGGTTACCTGGGGGTAATGGCGTACGTTTAGAAAAGTTCCTAATACTACCGAAAAAAGCAGGGAAAATTTTATCAAATACTGAACAGTAACATTGTAAGCCTTTTTTGAAAACAATATTCTGACAGTTACATATTTATAAATATTGGAAATGTTTTGTTTGTAAAAAGTAGTATGAAAGTACCCAATCTAAAGTGTAAGTTAAGTAACACAATGGACTATCATAAAACTCTGAATCTGGAGATATTTTTATTTAACGAGTTGCCCAAGGAGTCTTTCAGTATAACATAATATTTTTTAAAATTGTTTAAAAAATTTTTTTTATTATTATTATTTTATTTTTTTTTTTTTTTTGTGTTTAACGTCCGACTATTGTTCACTCTTGGAGTAATGCGGACGATGGGATGATTTATAGCGTATGAAAATGCCAGCCCTGGCCGGGAATCGAACCCGGGTCCTCGGGGTGAAAGCCCAGTACGCTATCAACTAGGCCACCGAGGCTGCACATAATAAAAAAATCGGCATCTGGCTTAGAATTAATACTTTTTATAATTTAAATAAATAATTAACCAGTTCTGTTTTTTTGAAGCGTTAGCTTCTTATACCGCGTTGTGCACTTTGTATTTTTAACCATGGAATGATTCAGTTTCATCGAGTAGACTTACGAAGCGTAAGTAACGCGAGTAGGGGAAGTATTACACAGACTCCCTCCAGTTCTCAGCTCTCCTCCTTTCTTTCGTCTGCCTGTTCCGACTGAGTTGGTCGCGCGCGTATGTGTGTTTTGTGCCTGCATGTATATACAATGTGCACGATTCTCTCTATCTCTTTCTTTTCTCTCTCTCTCTCTCTCTCTCTCTCTCTCTCTTTCTTTCTTTCTCTCCACGTTTCTTCTTCTCATGTTCTCGTCGCGCGCGCATGTAATGATGTTGTGTACATTGTGTATATTGCCAGCAGCAACAGTTCAGTGGTATACGGTTTATATTCAGTAATAACACGTGCGTTTGATTTTATTTTTCTTATATTTTCGGGACGTTAAATATCTTATATTTATATTTTCTATATTCTCGAAACATTTATATATATATATATATATATATATATATATATATATATATATATATATTATCTGCGTATAGACCCTGTTGGATCACGCAAAGCACTCCGACTCATGTCTTGCTCCTTCTAATCCTCCACACCTCCCTCATCCTGTCCCCATGGATCCTCTTCCGCTCCTCCGTCCATTTTACCCCTGCTCTCTTTAGTATTTCATTCTCTGGGACCTTCCAACCGAGCATCTTTCTCCTGTATGCGTGCCTATCTTCAACGTCTGTTGAGTCTATTTCTGCGTCTTGTAGGTCTATTCTGACTTGTGCGATCCACGACGTTGTTGATTTGACTCCTTGTATATACATAAGGATTCTGTTGGCAAGTCTCGTTGTTGGGAGTCTACTGATGTGTCCATAGAACCGAAGCCTCCTTCTTCTGATATCTGCTGCCAGGTTCGATATCTTCTCTGTGGTCTTCCGGGAGTGCAACCTGTATCCATCTTCTGTTAATCTCGGGCCAAGGATCTTCCTCAAGATTTTGCGTTCTTCCTTCAAAATATCCTCCATGGTAGCTTTTTTGTGGAGTGCTAGCGTCTCGCTTTCATACAATACCTCCTGTTTTATGACTGTGTTGTAGTGTCTGATTTTTGTGTGCGTCGACACACATCGCTTATTTTTGATATCACGCGTTATACCAAGAGCCCTCTTCATTCTCAGTAGCCGAACCCTTTGCGCAGCCTTCTCGCCACCTATATATATATATATATATATATATATATATATATATATATATATATATATATATATATATGTTAAGAAGCTAACGCTTCTACCGCCAGTCCCAATGACTGTACCATTTGTTTAATGTTAAATTGAATATCAATGACGAGGTCTGTTTTAAGTTATGTAGCTTTATGAATAAAAAAAATAAAGTAAATTTTAAAAAAATAATACTTCTAGACAACAAGTAACTCTAGAAAAGCTTTCTTTGTAAAATGGAAACGCGGTTTTAATCCGCTATAAGCTTTATTACTCACAAAGAGTTTCGACCTTCAGAAGCCATTGACAAGTATACTAAGCTACATACTAAGTTACAAACATAACTAAGCCAACTAGAATAGAGGCGAGGGGAAGTGGGAGTGGGGTAAGTAGAAAGCAGGGATTAGAGTCTGTGAACTTTATCGGCCATATTGAATCTATTCCCAGTAAGACTAGCGTTAATTAACAATACTGACTACTCCGCTATGTGTTAAGGTAAAATTATATTTGGTATGTCATTTTAGAATCTTTTATATGCGAATGTGGTATTTCTTACATTTTCTATATATATTTTGCTTTTGAAATAAAGTAAAAATCTATAAAAACAACAAATATATACAAAATATAAAACGCCATATTACCATATATGACCCATATATATATATATATATATATATATATATATATATATATATATATATATATATATATATACGCAGAAATAGACTCAACAGACGTTGAAAACAGGAACGCATACCGGAGAAAGATGTTCGGTTGGAGGGTCCAGAGAATGAAATCCCAAAGAGAGCAGGGGTAAAATGGACGGAGGAGCGGAAGAGGTTCCATGGGGACAGGATGAGGGAGGTGTTGAGGATTAGAAGGAGCAAGACATGATTCGGAGTGCTTTGCGTGATCCAACAGGGTCTATACGCAGATAATAATAATAATAATAATAATAATTATATATATATATATATATATATATATATATATATATATGAGTATATTACCACATACTGACCATATTACCATATTAGATTATATTATTAGACAATAGAGTTAGTTAGTTCAGCCGATTGGTGTCTTTAGTAAGTTCCAGCAATCCACCGAATATGTCATCCTGCTGAAGGTCCATTGGGTCCTGGAAACCAAAAACCTTTAGCCTTCTTCTAGCAAGAGCCTCACAATCATGAATTACATGTTCTGTACTTTCCTTCTCTTTTCTGCATAATCTACACATGGTTTCTCAGTGTACCATCAAACCACAGTGCTCTGTAATGATTTTCCAGAGTTGTACTCTGCCCAAGATGTCTGCCATTCCTCTACGTCCTCCATGAGGAAACTTCCTTAAGAGGCGCTTGCTGTAGAAATATCCAAGAAGGTTACCCCATCTTGCCTGGTGTTGCTTTTTAATCTACCTATTGACAGCAGACCCGGTCAACGATAGAGAAATCCCTAAAGTCGGCTCCGGTCCGATAAACTCAGATATAGTGTTCAGCCAGTCGGTATGCCTCCTCATTACCCTCCAATCCCCTTATGTCCCAGATCACAGGGAAGGGTTACCCGGTTACCCAGGGACAGAACATTGAGGAGCTCTGCAGTGAGGTGCAGGATTTAGATGTCCCTCGCGGTACCCGAGTCTAACACACACTTACACTTATAACGCCACACTTACGACTTTAACACTTTACAGTCACACTTACATTTGGGGAGGCGATAATAGCCTCAATGTGCTTTTCGCCATAAAATAAAAAAAATTTTAAAAACAGAACATCGAGGTTTTCTCGACACCAGCCTGGACCTAATTTTAAGATCCGCAAGTGCTTTGATTGCTGACTGACAATCGGTATGAATATGACTACGAGTCTCCTTGAAGGCCCGTTTCAAATTCTCACGAACACATTCATTAATGGTCGGTATCATGAATACAATGGAGATTGTGCTCGGGATTCCGCCCATCGATGTACATATCTTGCGAGGGGAACGGAGAGCAGCATAAGATTGTAGGGAAGTGGAATCTGGAAAACCTCAAATTCGGGGCACGCCAGAATTTTAGAAAAGATCAGAGACTCAATTCTGATAATGGAGACTGTTAGAATAGAGACTCGTTATTTTTAAGTTATGAGATCTTGTGAGGAAGAAGATCTAGTGGTGGTAAATTCTGGAGACCTTGTATGTTATACAGTTAGCCCTAAAACAAAGGAATGGTCTTGGTGCGGGGGGGAGGGTTAAAACGCGTTGAAGACCCGTTTGAAATTTTCCCAAACACAGTCATTCTTGACCATTACTGGAATACTGTAGAGTACTCTTCCAGGGTAATAATTTCCTTCAGCCCCGGTGTCAGACACCAGCACTGGCCTGTCTTTGTGTTGGAGCCATCGTGTACCACACTAGGTCTCTAGAGTTTCCCACACGACCTTCCTCCTCAAATATCAACTTGACATGAAAAGGTGTAGAATACATGTGTATTTTGACCGTCTGTTCGGACCCCATCATTAGAATCGCGTCACTAACTTTCTAATTGTATTTACAAGACCTTTAAAATGTGATATCAAAGCATAATTTTATGTTAACAAATAGCGGGGTAATCTGTATCGTTAATTAACGCTTGTCTCATAAAGCATAGAAACAATATGTCCGACAGGAATCAGAAGCTCTTAAAGAACTATGTAGGCCAGGGCTAAATTATTACACAAAACAGCAACGTTAATCATTTATTTAAAGGATTTTCAGAGAACCATCAGGTTAGTACTGTTTGAAGTACCCTGTTATTAGTTTGTTTTTTGGAGTGTTTTACTATAGGTCAAGTAAATTTTTTTTTGTAAACCTGTAAACTAGCTTTGATTAGATTAGATTAGATTCTAAAGGAAGGGATTTGTTCAATCCCAGGCACTGCGATCAACTGACCTATTGTGCAACTCACCTCTTAAAATACCTAGTTCAGCAGATTGGTGCCCTTAGTGAGTTCCAACAACCCACTGACTAGCTCACTCTGCTGAAGATCCCTAGGGTCTTGAAAACCAAAAACCCCTAGCCTCCTACTAGCAAGTGCATCACAATCATAAATTATGTGACCTGCAGTTTCCTCCTCCTTCCTGCACAATCTACACACGGTTTCTCAGTGGTACACACCTATCCTGTTCATGTGCACCCTCAGACCACAGTGCCGTGTTATGAGCCCCATGATCCTCCTGAGTTGTGCTCTGCCCAGGACATCTGCTGCCCCTTTGATTCCTCCAGAAGGAACTTTGCTTAAAAGACGTTTACTATGGGACTTGATTAGATTTACAACTAAGTTTAAATCTATGTCAGCCATGTATGTATGGGAAGAGCTCATATGATCAAACAGCCAAAAGTTCATTCAACCAAATTATACTTAAATATTTTGGTTGAATGAACTTTTGGTCATATGAACCATGTTTTTAACAGAGTGGTTCATATGACCAAAAAAATCAACCAAAGGTTCATTCGACCAAAAATGTGTAATAACTTAGAGATTTATTAACATCGAGGTTCGTATTTCCTTCGAAGGAGGATATTTTATAAAATACGGTTTTTTTTATTATTGCATATAGATCAGTGTCATTACTGATATTTAAATTAATAATACCAGGACAGAATATTCAGAGGTTAATTTATAAAATGCAAGAGTAAATACAATAAATGAATACTTAGCGGTAAAAACAATGGCGCAGTACAGATTAAAAAGTCCACACTTAATTGACATTAAATGTGACAGGTTTAATGAAATCACCATTGTGCATCTGAATGAAATTTATACGTAATTATTTGGCGTTAAATTAGTTTTGTTTCACGAAATTAGTTCAGTGTGTCATACACTCGAGTGTGAATCAGTTCGTCGGGCGCAGGATAGGCAATGTGGATTCTCCCGCTGATCACAATGTGTGGAATGGAATTATTTTGTTTTGCATAATTTTACATAACAAAATTTACAAGCTGAATTTTTTAAAGCAAAATTTACAATTTTTTAAATTTACGAAATTTACAAGCTACAACAAAATTTTAATTATCGGTTCAATTTGTACAATTGAAGTGTGTTTACAAATTCGATTAAATGATTCTAAAATATTACGATTTTTTCACAAAATGTCCGGCTAAAAAAAATTGAAAATCAGTAAAACGTTTCAAAATGGAATCGTTTAATTTTGAAACTGTTGCTTAACTAGTTCTAAGAACAGTTATAATAGTTCCTCATAGTATAATAATTGCCTAGCCACCGCTTCACGACAGCGCTCTGACCTGCGCGTAACCTTCTTCTCCGATTTAACCCGTTACCGTAATATTTACGAAAAATGTTACCGGACCACTTTATTGGAAATTTTACGCTCTTTCTTCAAAAGCAGTCAAATTTATGTAAGTATTAGAGGTAACAGCCAGCAACTACACTCGTCGTCATTAAATCACAGGCCGCCATCTTGAAACGGAAATTAATGGGAGAAAATCTGACTCGTAGGTCTT
The DNA here is from genome assembly GCA_022606455.1 of Callitettix versicolor. Lineage (NCBI taxonomy): Eukaryota > Metazoa > Arthropoda > Insecta > Hemiptera > Cercopidae > Callitettix > Callitettix versicolor. The sequence goes on along the minus strand of CM040182.1, from coordinate 62,997,546 downwards.
TCGGGCTTTATACGAGACACCTTTGTACGAAATTTCAAAATAATCAGTCAATATGTTTGATCAAAATTGTACACACTCGGCATTGCCAAATCGGAGACCGCCATCTTGAAACGCAAGTTAATGGGAGAAAATCTGACTCATAGGTCGTTCAAGTTGTATACGTGATACCTTTGTACGAAATTTCAAAATAATCAGTCAATATGTTTGATCAAAATTGTGCACACTCGGCATTGCTAAATCGGAGGCCGCCATCTTGAAACGGAAGTTAATGGGAGAAAATCTGCTCTTAGGTCGTTCAGGTTTTATACGTGATACCTTTGTACGAAATTTCAAAATAATCAGTCAATATGTTTGATCAAAATTGTACACACTCGGCATTGCCAAATCGGAGGCCGCCGTCTTGAAACGGAACTTAATGGGAGAAAATCTGACTCATAGGTCGTTCAAGTTGTATACGTGATACCTTTGTACGAAATTTCAAAATAATCAGTCAATATGTTTGATCACAATTATGCACACTCGGGATTGCTAAATCGGAGGCCGCCATCTTGAAACGGAAGTTAATGAGAGAAAATCTGACTCGTAGGTCATTCGGGCTTTATACGAGATACCTTTGTACGAAATTTCAAAATAATCAGTCAATATGTTTGATCAAAATTGTACACACTCGGCATTGCCAAATCGGAGGCCACCATCTTGAAACGCAAGTTAATGGGAGAAAATCTGACTCATAGGTCGTTCAGGTTTTATACGTGATACCTTTATACGAAATTTCAAAATAATCAGTCAATATGTTTGATCAAAATTGTGCACACTCGGGATTGCTAAATCAGAGACCGCCATCTTGAAACGGAAGTTAATGGGAGAAAATCTGCTCTTAGGTCGTTCAGGTTTTATACGTGATACCTTTGTACGAAATTTCAAAATAATCAGTCAATATGTTTGATCAAAATTGTACACACTCGGCATTGCCAAATCGGAGGCCGCCGTCTTGAAACGGAACTTAATGGGAGAAAATCTGACTCATAGGTCGTTCTAGTTGTATACGTGATACCTTTGTACGAAATTTCAAAATAATCAGTCAATACGTTTGATCACAATTGTGCACACTCGGGATTGCTAAATCGGAGGCCGCCATCTTGAAACGGAAGTTAATGAGAGAAAATCTGACTCGTAGGTCATTCGGGCTTTATACGAGATACCTTTGTACGAAATTTCAAAATAATCAGTCAATATGTTTGATCAAAATTGTACACACTCGGCATTGCCAAATCGGAGGCCGCCATCTTGAAACGCAAGTTAATGGGAGAAAATATGACTCATAGGTCGTTCAGATTTTATACGTGATACCTTTGTACGAAATTTCAAAATAATCAGTCAATATGTTTGATCAAAATTGTACACACTCGGCATTGCCAAATCGGAGGCCACCATCTTGAAACGCAAGTTAATGGGAGAAAATCTGACTCATAGGTCGTTCAGGTTTTATACGTGATACCTTTATACGAAATTTCAAAATAATCAGTCAATATGTTTGATGAAAATTGTACACACTCGGCATTGCCAAATCGGAGGCCGCCATCTTGAAACGCAAGTTAATGGGAGAAAATCTGACTCATAGGTCGTTCAGGTTTTATACGTTGATACCTTTGTACGAAATTTCGAAATAATCAGTCAATATGTTTAATCAAAATTTTGTACACTCGGCATTGCCAAATCGGAGGCCGCCATCTTGAAACGCAAGTTAATGGGAGAAAATCTGACTCATAGGTCGTTCAGGTTTTATACGTGATACCTTTGTACGAAATTTCAAAATAATCAGTCAATATGTTTGATCAAAATTATGCACAATCGGGATTGCTAAATCGGAGGCCGCCATCTTGAAACGCAAGTTAATGGGAGAAAATCTGACTCATAGGTCGTTCAGGTTTTATACGTGATACCTTTGTACGAAATTTCAAAATAATCAGTCAATATGTTTGACAAAAATTATGCACAATCGGATTGCTAAATCGGAGGCCGCCATCTTGAAACGGAAGTATATGGGAGAAAATCTGACTCAGGTCGTTCGGGGCTTTATACGAACTTTCATAAAAATTAGACAGTTTAGTGTCACGTGATATGGACATAGACAACGCGCGCGCTCACGCGTACCAAATTTTGTTGTAAATTTTTAAGTTCTTTAATTAAATTGCAAATACGAATCATTTGCTAAATCAGAGGCCGCCGTATTGACACGCTAATAAATGGGAGAAAATCTTATTCATTGGTCGATCGGGTTTTATGCAAGATATATTTGTACCAAATTTCAAAATAATCAGTCAAAGCGTTTGACTAAAAATGCGTACACTCTTCGGTTAAGTCAGAGGTCATTGGCTCGAAACGGAAGTGAATGGAGAGAACATTACACATACGTCGTTTGGCTTTAATAACAACAGTTTATGCTAACTTTTTGGTCTTATATAGAGATTCATTACGCAAATTGATTACTGAATTTGACAGATAAATATTTACGGTTTGAAGTCATTCGGCGAAAAGAAAACAGACCCGGTCAATACTCTCAAACAGTATTTTGTTTAAACATTTCTACGAAAACTTGAGTTGTAAAGTTTCTTTTATGATCAAAGCAAAACGTGATATTTTTTTCGAATTCTTTCAAATGGCTCTAGAACCGTGCTTTGGGGGATTATAGGTATCGCACATTTTTTGTGTGATTACCGACATTTGAGCAAAAATTTGATCAAATCGTTGAAACGTATTTTCAGAAATTCGATTTTTAAAAGTGTTTTTAAAACTTTTTTTAATTAAAAAATGGTCCTGGTATAGGCAAACAATGTCATAAAAATCAGACAGTTTAATGCCACGTGACGTGTACGCTCGCCCGTGCGCGCGCATACCAATATTGTTGTAAATTTGTAAGTTCTTTAATCAAATTTCAAATACGAAAATGAATCACGGGCAGCCGGTTGATTAAGTTCCGTAATTACAATGGAATTTAATTTTAAAAATATTAATGTACGGAGACTTTATCGCTGAAACAGTATAAGACAGGAAAGATTTCTTAAAAGTTTGAAATGGTTTGGATTATTTTCTGGGTATCGAATTTGTCCGTGCAATATCGATTTTTTGCCAAGTTCGAATCGAATCGAAGGAAAGTTTTGATCTTCAGAATGCCGTCGTAAATAAGTATAAACAAAATTTAAAGTCTTTTAAAATAATGTATAGAGGTCGGATCGGTGCACATTCTATGTACCTGGTCCGAGTCTTGCCATGATGGCAATTTTTAATGATGCCGACACTTAATTTTTCAATAGCAATTTGCTAAAATGCAATTTATATCCACTCTTGTGTAAAATCGATCGGTTTATTTTAGGCCAGCTTGTAACGAAAATAATCTAATACATGTGAGTACATCGAAATTTAACAGCTTACTATTTTTGTAACGTATTTCTGTAAAATAAATTTTTAGCCGCGTCTAATGAGAGACAGCAAAGGTGCAGCCGATAACATCTCTCCTAGTGACGGTCGGGTGATCGCGTAAGATACAGGGTGCGCCCGTATACTCAGCACATGTTTGATATTGTGCGAGTTCCCCCCTAAGCTTAAAGTGAACTCGCCCTAAGTATCGATCCTTTATTCCGCGGTGCCTGTACCTTATGGAGCCTACATGCGCGCACACGCCCAGTTAAATGGCGGCTAACACTGTCCTATTGATATCTAACAGTTTGTTTCCATTCTCCTTGGGAGCGCAAGGTTGCCTATCCCATCGTCTCTCGACTCTCGGGTAAGTCGTTCAATCTTTGAGAGCCCTTGCAGCTCGGGCATGACCTAACCTAACTTTTAGTCACGCCTGATTCGCTGTAACCGTATACATGTGCTTGTATTCGGGAGGCATGTTTCGAAGGACCCTCGCCGAATGCTGCGAAATGTCCTTCATGATGCATTGATCTTTTTTGTTGGCAGCCAATAACGGCGGTACTGTCCTGTCCCGAAGCTCGATGACCTGTACACAATGTGTCCGAATCTACCGACTGTAATGTTTTAACCATAAAAATGCATTAAAAAACTGCCGCTAAAAATCTGTTTAGCAATTTGTAAAATTATCTGGAATTAATGTTATTCTCTTAAGTTGTAAATTTTATTACTAAAGGTAATCTTTTGTCTTGCAGTGCACGCAATATTTAACTACCTTTACAATTTAGAAATTAGAAAATTTATTAATTCCGTCTGACATTTCCATAAAAATCGATCGCTAATCCTGCCCCTAGTGAAAAACTCACATTACTATAGAACCTGTATTAAAACTTCAAATGTTAACCTCACTTTCATTGTCATAATGACTGTCGGCCTAACCTATGTCAATAAAATGTTAACCTCAATGTAATACATACAATTTTAACCTATCTACCTATTTAATCTATCTCAATTGTAGAATTATGTATTGATTTACATGGATAAAATGCAATATTGCCACATTGTTTATAGGCTTTAGTGAGATAAACAAGGCCTAAGATATGGTTCAGATAATTTAGAAATCACTATCCTAAATTAATAAATTTAACTTAAATTATACACACTAACCTATATTCATAAACGTAGAACTAATTAGAAAACGTAGTTTTACTTAAATACATTAAAAAACGTAGAACTAACCTAGTAAGTACATAAACATAACCTTAACCAATAAACTTAACATAAATTATATATATGTACCAGTCACCGAACTGAAGTATCCATATGGATGAAATGTTAACTTTAATCGTACTAACCTTATTTATGATCAAAAAACTTTGATTTAACGTACGTTATCTAGGATATCATGAAAGAACTAATCTACATTGATAAAAATTATAACCTTACTCGCTTAAATTGATAAAATGTCCGACATATTTTAACGTATATAAAGTAGATTTTGATTAAACTTACACTAATTATATGGTAACCTTAACCATATCGATGGTATTTTGACTTTACATATATTGTTTGTAACACAAATTTTTGCTGCATGACTGGAACATTTACGTATAAACGATCAATTATTTGTCTGGTTTACATTGGTAAAATGTTTATCAAACTAACGCACATGTTACATATTAGTTAATATTTATATTTGTAAGAGATTCATCGAACAATGCTAACCGCATTTACGTTTATCAAGCACCTTGTTTACATTGATAAAACATTTTATCAGCCAAATACATGCTACATTTACTTAATTTTTTTCACTAACCTAGATCTCATCTAAACGATACATACATAAATGTATACATAGATAGATGTATGAAACGTTAACCTAAATCACAATTAAGTCTTTTTTGATCCATCTTATTATGTTGGCCAATTATTGATTAATTGACCTAATTTACAGCCTTGCTGTCATTACTGAGAAGATTTGGATAGTAGTAAACTCAGTTAAAAATATTAACTTCACTTAAATTTACTTGATTTATATTAACCTTACTTATATTGACCTCAGTATACTGACCTCACTTATATAAACTTAACTTATATTGACCTCACTTATATATACCTCACTTATATTGACTTCATTTATATAGACTACTTATATTGACCTCACATATATTGACCTCCCTTATATTATCCTCAGTTATAATGACCTCACTTATACTGACTTCATCACTTATATAGATCTCACTTATATTGACCTAACTTATATTGAACTCACTTATGTTGGACCTAACTTATATTAACCTCCCTTATATTATCTTCAGTTATAATGAGCTCACTTATACTGACCTCATCACTTATATAGACCTCACTTATATTGACCTAACTTATACTGACCTCCCTTATACTTATTTACCTCACTTATATTGACCTCATTTATATAGACCTTATTTATATTGACCTCACGTATATTGACCTCCCTTATATTATCCTCAGTTATAATGACCTCACTTATACTGACTTCATCACTTATATAGATCTCACTTATATTGACCTAACTTATATTGAACTCACTTATGTTGGACCTAACTTATATTAACCTCCCTTATATTATCTTCAGTTATAATGAGCTCACTTATACTGACCTCATCACTTATATAGACCTCACTTATATTGACCTAACTTATACTGACCTCCCTTATACTTATTTACCTCACTTATATTGACCTCATTTATATAGACTTTACTTAAATTGACCTCCCTTATATTATCCTCAGTTATAATGACCTCACTTATACTGACTTCATCACTTATATAGACCTCACTTATATTGACCTAACTTACACTGTCCTCCCTTATACTTATTTACCTCACTTATATTGATCTCTTTTACATAGACCTTACTTATATTGACCTCACGTATATTGACCTCCCTTATATTATCCTCAGTTATAATGACCTCACTTATACTGACTTCATCACTTATATTGACCTAACTTATATTTAACTCACTTATATTGGACCTAACTTATATTAACCTCCCTTATATTGTCTTCAGTTATAATGAGCTCACTTATACTGACCTCATCACTTATATAGATCTCACTTATATTGACCTAACTTATATTGAACTCACTTATGTTGGACCTCAATATATAGACCTCACTTATATTAACCTAACTTATACTGACCTCCATTATACTTATTTACCTCACTTATATTGACTTCACGTTTATTAACTTCACTTATATTGATTTAACATATATTAACCTCACTCATGTTAACGATATTTTGAATGCCTTCTGATACACCCACAAATTTAAACATACAATACAAATACAAAGTGTAGAAAGTATTTGTAGAGTTTTTCGGCATAAAACATGAGATTCGCAACTTGATACAAGATTTTAAAAGATCTTTCGTTTATGTTTCGGTCCTTAGTCAAAAAGCGTGCCTGTCCGTCGGTAACGCACATCTTACTCGGAAACGATGTGACGATAAAATGTGGCGAAAATAGTTTTCGTAGGGTCTCGAACTTTAGAAAAGTATTGCGAGTGGCGAAAAAAATGTAGTGTACAATTTTAAAGATATTGTTTTAAAATTATTACTCTTGTGTCTAATTTCACTAGGAGACATTCTGAGCATGTCTAGTTTTTCTACATAAAAAGTTCAGATAGAGCCGCCCTACTTCTCCAAATGTCGAAGTTCTCAAGGTCACCATTCTATTTTCGTCATGTTAGGGGAGAAAAATCTAGAAAATTCTATAAACATAGTTCGGATTAAAAACAAAAAAACTGTTTTTTAGGATCTTTTGATATTTTAATTATTTTTTAAATTATATTTATGGAACGCTTCTTGGAAAAATACGTACTTTATAAAAGTCATCAACAACTTTAAAAGTTTTTTTTAGACCGCTCCATCTTTTGCAGTGTATTTAAAAGTAAGTATAGTAGAATACGGTTCCAAAGTAATGTTTATGTTTGGGCATCAAATACGTTTAAAAAAGTGTATAAGCGGTACAGTCCGCATCGCGACAGTGCAGGCGGCACTGATTTCTGGCTTATTTTTTAAACAAAGCGCTTGCTCCATCAATTATAAGCAAAAGTTGTTGAAAGTTATTGGTACTGTACGCAATAATCATTGAACTTCGTTGTACGCAATAGTGTTTGTAAGTAATTATCACCGAATACAATTTTTATTTTACGCAATTGTCGTTGAACATTATTGTTTTTGTACACAATTTCCATTGTAAGAAATAGTCGTTGAACGTCATTGTTATTATTGTACGCAATAGTCTTTGTATGTAATTATCACCGTACACAAATTTATTTTACGCAATTGTCGTTGAACATTATTGTTTTTGTACACAATTTCCATTGTAAGAAATAGTCGTTGAACGTCATTGTTATTATTGTACGCAATAGTCTTTGTATGTAATTATCACCGTACACAAATTTATTTTACGCAATTGTCGTTGAACATTATTGTTTTTGTACACAATTTCCATTGTAAGAAATAGTCGTTGAACGTCATTGTTATTATTGTACGCAATAGTCTTTATATATAATTATCACCGTACACAATAGTTATTTTACGTAATAGTCGTTGAACATCATTGTCATTCTACGCAATTGACATTTTAAGCAATAGTCGTTGAAAGCTATTATCATTTACGCAATTGTCGTTGAACATCATTGTCATTTCATAAATTGTCATTTTAAGCAAAAGTCGTTCAAAGATATTGCTATTGTACGCAATAGTCATTGAACGTTATTGTCATTTCACACAATTGGTCATTTTAAGCAATAGTCGTTGAAAGCTATTATCATTTACGCAATTATCGTTGAACATCATTGTCATTTCATACAATTGTCATTTAAGGCAAAAGTCGTTCAAAGATATTGCCATTGTACGCCATAGTCATTGAACGTTATTGCCACTTCACACAATTGGTCATTTTAAGCTTTGTCATTGGTCTTTGAAAGCTATTGTTATTGTCAACAATCATTGAACGTCATTGTCATTTCATACAATAGGTCATTTTAAGCAAAAGTCTTACTAAGCTATTGTCATTGTACGCAATAGTCGTTGAACATCATTATCATTTCATACAATTAGTCATTTTAAGCAAAAGTCTTTGAAAGCTATTGTCATTGTCAGCAAGAGTCGTTGAACGTCATTGTCATTTCACACAATTGGTCATTTAAATTTTTTTTTTTTTTGACGTCCGACTATTGTGCACACTTGAGCTAATGCAGACGATTGATCATTTTAGGCAAAAGTCTTTGAAAGCTATTGTCATTGTAAGCAATAGTCGTTGAAAGCTATTGTCATTGTACGCAGTAGTCGTTTTGAAACTTCAGTAAAAATGAATGTCATTTTTATTGAACCAAGTAATCTCTGTATTTAATTGTCACCGTACACAATTGTTAGTCTACAGAATAGTTATTTTGTTTTATCTTAGAACGCTATTGTCATTGTATGCAATAGTCACGGTAAGCAATAATACAATTGTTGAAATCCACTATCATTGTAAACATCAGTTATTTACCAAAATTATCATACGACTATATATATATATACGTAAAAATTCAGTCCATTCTAGTGTACACTTGTATAACAGTTTGTCTCATGAGTTCAACAGTATTGCTTTATTCTTATTAAGGCTTTCAATTAAGTTTTAATTAATTGTTCTATTAACACTGGACTTTCTGATTGTTCTAGAAATGCATGTACATGAGAGCGATGTTCAAAATACTACACAACCAAAACAACGAACAACCAACCAGTGCCTATACCAGACAATGGTGAGTCAAATTCTGCACCTTATCGCAAGAATAGGAATGTAAAAATAGTTCTTTAATATTTCCAAAACAAAATGTTTGTTTATATATATATATACATCAGCGAGGCAGGTGCGTGCGCGATTATTTTCTTCCTTACTAAGTAAAGTTTTAGATCGATAAAGTAGACTGAACGAGTTCAGAAAGTTTAATATTCAATGTTTTGAAATTCGCTTGTATTACGTCAGCGAGGCATGTGCGTGCGCGATTATTTTCTTCCCTATGAAGTAAAGTTTTTAGATCGTTAAAGAAGACTGAACGAGTTCAGGAAGTTTAATATTCAATGTTTTGAAATTCGCTTGTATTACGTCAGCGAGGCAGCTGCGTGCGCGATTATTTTCTTCCCTATGAAGTAAAGTTTTTAGATCAATAAAGTAGATTGAACGAGTTCAGGAAGTTTAATATTCAATGTTTTGAAATTCGCTTGTATTACGCCAGCGAGGCAGGTGCGTGCGCGATTATTTTTCTTCCCTATGAAGTAAAGTTTTTAGATCGATAAAGTAGATTGAACGAGTTCAGGAAGTTTAATATTCAATGTTTTGAAATTCGCTTGTATTACGTCAGCGAGGCAGGTGCGTGCGAGATTATTTTCTTCCCTATGAAGTGAAGTTTTAGATCGATAAAGTAGATTGAACGAGTTCAGAAAGTTTAATATTCAAATGTTTTGAAAATCGCTTTTGTTACGTCAGCGAGGCAGCTGCGTGCGCGATTATTTTCTTCCTTACTAAGTAAAGTTTTAGATCGATAAAGTAGACTGAACGAGTTCAGAAAGTTTAATATTCAATGTTTTGAATTCGCTTGTATTATGTCAGCGAGGCATGTGCGTGCGCGATTATTTTCTTCCCTATGAAGTAAAGTTTTTAGATCGATAAAGTAGACTGAACGAGTTCAGAAAATTTAATATTCAATGTTTTGAAATTCGCTTGTATTATGTCAGCGAGGCAGCTGCGTGCTGATTATTTTCTTCCCTATGAAGTTTTTAGATCGATAAAGTAGACTGAACGAGTTCAGGAAGTTTAATATTCAATGTTTTGAAATTCGCTTGTATTACGTCAGCGAGGCATGTGCGTGCGCGATTATTTTTCTCCCTATGAAGTAAAGTTTTTAGATCGATAAAGAGACTGAACGAGTTCAAGTTTAATATTCAATGTTTTGAAATTCGCTTGTATTACGTCAGCGAGGCAGGTGCGTGCGCGATTATTTTCTTCCCTATGAAGTAAAGTTTTTAGATCGATAAAGTAGATTGAACGAGTTCAGGAAGTTTAATATTCAATGTTTTGAAATTCGCTTGTATTACGTCAGCGAGGCAGGTGCGTGCGCGATTATTTTCTTCCCTATGAAGTAAAGTTTTTAGACCGATAAAGTAGATTGAACGAGTTCAGGAAGTTTAATATTCAATGTTTTGAAATTCGCTTGTATTACGTCAGCGAGGCGGAGTGCGTGCGCGATTATTTTCTTCCCTATGAAGTAAAGTTTTTCGATAAAGTAGATTGAACGAGTTCAGGAAGTTTAATATTCAATGTTTTGAAATTCGCTTGTATTACGTCAGCGAGGCAGTGTGCGTGCGCGATTATTTTTTCCTATGAAGTAAAGTTTTTAGATCGATAAAGTAGATTGAACGAGTTCAGGAAGTTTAATATTCAATGTTTTGAAATTCGCTTGTATTACATCAGCGAGGCAGGTGCGTGCGCGATTATTTTCTTCCCTATGAAGTAAAGTTTTTAGATCGATAAAGTAGACTGAACGAGTTCAGGAAGTTTAATATTCAATGTTTTGAAATTCGCTTGTATTACGTCAGCGAGGCAGCTGCGTGCGCGATTATTTTCTTCCCTATGAAGTAAAGTTTTTAGATCGATAAAGTAGACTGAACGAGTTCAGGAAGTTTAATATTCAATGTTTTGAAATTCGCTTGTATTACGTCAGCGAGGCAGGTGCGTGCGCGATTATTTTCTTCCTATGAAGTAAAGTTTTTAGATCGATAAAGTAGATTGAACGAGTTCAGGAAGTTTAATATTCAATGTTTTGAAATTCGCTTGTATTACGTCAGCGAGGCAGGTGCGTGCGCGATTATTTTCTTCCCTATGAAGTAAAAGTTTTAGATCGATAAAGTAGATTGAAGGAGTTCAGAAAGTTTAATATTCAAATGTTTTGAAATTCGCTTTTGTTACGTCAGCGAGGCAGCTGCGTGCGCGATTATTTTCTTCCTTACGAAGTAAAGTTTTTAGATCGATAAAGTAGACTGAACGAGTTCAGGAAGTTTAATATTCAATGTTTTGAAATTCGCTTGTATTATGTCAGCGAGGTCTTCCTATGAAGTAAAGTTTTTAGATCGATAAAGTAGATTGAACGAGTTCAGAAAGTTTAATATTCAATGTTTTGAAATTCGTTTGTATTATGTCAGCGAGGCAGCTGCGTGCGAGATTATTTTCTTCCTATGAAGTAAAGTTTTAGATCGATAAAGTAGACTGAACGAGTTCAGAAAGTTTAATATTCAATGTTTTGAAATTCGCTTGTATTACGTCAGCGAGGCATCTGCGTGCGCGTAAATGTGATTATTTTCTTCCTATGAAGTAAAGTTTTAGATCGATAAAGTCAGCGAGGCAGGTGCGTGCGCGATTATTTTCTTCCTTACTAAGTAAAGTTTTAGATCGATTAGACTGAACGAGTTCAGAAAGTTTAATATTCAATGTTTTGAAATTCGCTTGTATTACGTCAGCGAGGCATGTGCGTGCGCGATTATTTTCTTCCCTATGAAGTAAAGTTTTTAGATCGTTAAAGAAGACTGAACGAGTTCAGGAAGTTTAATATTCAATGTTTTGAAATTCGCTTGTATTACGTCAGCGAGGCAGCTGCGTGCGCGATTATTTTCTTCCCTATGAAGTAAAGTTTTTAGATCAATAAAGTAGATTGAACGAGTTCAGGAAGTTTAATATTCAATGTTTTGAAATTCGCTTGTATTACGCCAGCGAGGCAGGTGCGTGCGCGATTATTTTCTTCCCTATGAAGTAAAGTTTTTAGATCGATAAAGTAGATTGAACGAGTTCAGGAAGTTTAATATTCAATGTTTTGAAATTCGCTTGTATTACGTCAGCGAGGCAGGTGCGTGCGAGATTATTTTCTTCCCTATGAAGTGAAGTTTTAGATCGATAAAGTAGATTGAACGAGTTCAGAAAGTTTAATATTCAAATGTTTTGAAAATCGCTTTTGTTACGTCAGCGAGGCAGCTGCGTGCGCGATTATTTTCTTCCTTACTAAGTAAAGTTTTAGATCGATAAAGTAGACTGAACGAGTTCAGAAAGTTTAATATTCAATGTTTTGAATTCGCTTGTATTATGTCAGCGAGGCATGTGCGTGCGCGATTATTTTCTTCCCTATGAAGTAAAGTTTTAGATCGATAAAGTAGACTGAACGAGTTCAGAAAATTTAATATTCAATGTTTTGAAATTCGCTTGTATTATGTCAGCGAGGCAGCTGCGTGCGAGATTATTTTCTTCCCTATGAAGTAAAGTTTTTAGATCAATAAAGTAGACTGAACGAGTTCAGGAAGTTTAATATTCAATGTTTTGAAATTCGCTTGTATTACGTCAGCGAGGCAGGTGCGTGCGCGATTATTTTCTTCCCTATGAAGTAAAGTTTTTAGATCAATAAAGTAGACTGAACGAGTTCAGGAAGTTTAATATTCAATGTTTTGAAATTCGCTTTTGTTACGTCAGCGAGGCAGGTGCGTGCGCGATTATTTTCTTCCTATGAAGTAAAGTTTTTAGACCGATAAAGTAGATTGAACGAGTTCAGGAAGTTTAATATTCAATGTTTTGAAATTCGCTTGTATTACGTCAGCGAGGCAGGTGCGTGCGCGATTATTTTCTTTCCTATGAAGTAAAGTTTTTAGACCGATAAAGTAGATTGAACGAGTTCAGGAAGTTTAATATTCAATGTTTTGAAATTCGCTTGTATTACGTCAGCGAGGCAGGTGCGTGCGCGATTATTTTCTTCCCTATGAAGTAAAGTTTTTAGACCGATAAAGTAGATTGAACGAGTTCAGGAAGTTTAATATTCAATGTTTTGAAATTCGCTTGTATTACGTCAGCGAGGCAGGTGCGTGCGCGATTATTTTCTTCCCTATGAAGTAAAGTTTTTAGACCGATAAAGTAGATTGAACGAGTTCAGGAAGTTTAATATTCAATGTTTTGAAATTCGCTTGTATTACGTCAGCGAGGCAGATGCGTGCGCGATTATTTTCTTCTTTATCAAGTAAAGTTTTTAGATCGATAAAGAAGACTGAACGAGTTCAGGAAGTTTAATATTCAATGTTTTGAAATTCGCTTGTATTACGTCAGCGAGGCAGGTGCGTGCGCGATTATTTTCTTCCCTATGAAGTAAAGTTTTTAGATCGATAAAGTAGATTGAACGAGTTCAGGAAGTTTAATATTCAATGTTTTGAAATTCGCTTGTATTACGTCAGCGAGGCAGGTGCGTGCGCGATTATTTTCTTCCCTATGAAGTAAAATTTTAAGATCGATAAAGTAGACTGTAGGAGTTCAGAAAGTTTAATATTCAATGTTTTGAAATTCGCTTTTGTTACGTCAGCGAGGCAGCTGCGTGCGCGATTATTTTCTTCCTTACGAAGTAAAGTTTTTAGATCGATAAAGTAGACTGAACGAGTTCAGGAAGTTTAATATTCAATGTTTTGAAATTCGCTTGTATTATGTCAGCGAGGCAGGTGCGTGCGCTATTATTTTCTTCCTTACGAAGTAAAGTTTTTAGATCGATAAAGTAGATTGAACAAGTTCAGAAAGTTTAATATTCAATGTTTTGAAATTCGTTTGTATTATGTCAGCGAGGCAGCTGCGTGCGAGATTATTTTCTTCCCTATGAAGTAAAGTTTTAGATCGATAAAGTAGACTGAACGAGTTCAGAAAGTTTAATATTCAATGTTTTGAAATTCGCTTTTGTTACGTCAGCGAGGCATCTGCGTGTCGCGTAAATGATTATTTTCTTCCTTGTTGCTGGAAGTTTTTAGATTGATAACAGTAGGTACAACGAGTTCAGACAGTTCGGATGGAAGTTTGAAAACATTGACAACCACGCTTTTCAGCTTTTATTTTCTTCTTGGTGATGTAAAACAAATAAGTTCCAAATCGGTACTTCTTGTCAAAGTATGAATATAACAACAACGACTTTTTGAAATATAAAAATAAAATTGAACAGCAATAGATACTATCGTCTCTCAAGTGAATACAGTTGTAATGATATCTATCAATAACATATTAAATATAACTCTCTATACACCTGTATGCAATTCTTTACGCCAATCATAGATTTCCTTCTTGGGGGAGACTTACGTAGGATCTAGAAGAGGTAGCAGCCTTTCCCTGGAAAATATTTAATAATTGTTTTCAAGAGATACATCTTAAGGTTATATTTTGTAGGACCATCCATACTTTTAGTAGGACCAAAACATACTTTTAAGGGGGTAGGAGCCTCTTTTCTGTCTGTTTAATGGTTCCCCCAAAATGACTTAAAATGGTTTTCTAAGATGTTTAAAATGGTTTCTCAAGATGACAAAAAAACAGTGCGATTAAAATGGTCAAAAACATACATTTAGGGTTAGGTGTTTTTTGTGTCTTTACATGGGCCTGTGTTAGTATCGTTGAAATTTAAACTTGAGTGTTCGGTTTTGAAGAACGGATCAGCTGATTTTCGTGACGTTTACTTTGCCGCGACGCTGACTAGACCACGCCGATCGCACGGACTTCACCGCATATAGCGTATGAGAGCTCGTTTTGAAACGTATACGATGCGGAAATATAAAAATGACTTTTTGAATCTATTCAAACTTTTACCCACAATGCAATAGATCGAGCGGCGCGGGAAAACATTCTGAAGCTGTTGGTGAAGCTTTTGTCGAGATCTGTGAACACCAAATTGTGTATATAGCTGCTTCGGTGGCCTAGTTGATAGCGTACTGGGCTTTCACCCCGAGGACTCGGGATCGATTCCCGGCCAGGGCTTGGCATTTTCATAAGCTATAAATCATTCAATCGTCTGTGTTGCCGCCTCGGTGGCCTAGTGGATAGCGTATTGGGCTTTCACCCCGAGGACGTGGGTTCGATTTCCGGCTAGGACTTGGCATTTTCATACGCTGTAAATCATTCCATCGTCTGTGTTGCCGCCTTGGTGGCCTAGTGGATAGTGTACTGGGCTTTCACACCGAGGAACCGGGTTCTATTCCCGGCCAGGGCTTGGCATTTTCATACGCTATAAATCATCCCATCGTCTGTGTTGCCGCCTCGGGGGCCTAGTGGATAGCGTACTAGGCTTTCACCCCGAGGACACGGGTTCGATTCCCGGCCAGGGCTTGGCATTTTCAAACGCTATAAATCATTCAATCGTCTGTGTTGCCGCCTTGGTGGCCTAGTGGATAGTGTACTGGGCTTTCACCCCGAGGAACCGGGTTCTATTCCCGGCCAGGGCTTGGCATTTTCATACGCTATAAATCATCCCATCGTCTGTGTTGCCGCCTCGGGGGCCTAGTGGATAGCGTACTAGGCTTTCACCCCGAGGACCCGGGTTCGATTCCCGGCCAGGGCTTGGCATTTTCATACGCTATAAATCATTCAATCGTCTGTGTTACCGCCTCGGTGGCCTAGTGGATAGCGTATTGGGCTTTCACCCCAAGGACCCGGGTTCGATTTCCGGCTAGGACTTGGCATTTTCATACGCTGTAAATCATTCCATCGTCTGTGTTGCCGCCTTGGTGGCCTAGTGGATAGTGTACTGGGCTTTCACCCCGAGGACCCGGGTTCGATTCCCGGCCAGGGCTTGGCATTTTTATACGCTATAAATCATTCCATCGTCTGTGTTGCCGCCTCGGTGGCCTAGTTGATAGCGTACTGGGCTTTCACCCCGAGGACCCGGGTTCGATTCCCGGCCAGGGCTTGGCATTTTCATACGCTATAAATCATTCCATCGTCTGTGTTGCCGCCTCGGTGGCCTAGTTGATAGCGTACTGGGCTTTCACCCCGAGGACCCGGGTTCGATTCCCGGCCAGGGATTGGCATTTTCATACGCTATAAATCATCCCACCGTCTGTATTAGCCCAAATGTGCACAATAGTCGGACGTTAAACACAAAAAAAAAAAACAAATTACGTAAAACGTCGACAAATCCTGAAAAACCCTTTTTTGTTTTTGTCCAAACTAGGTCTCTAATATTTCCGAGATATTTATTACCTAAAATTTCTAAATTAGAAGCGAGAGGACACGAAAACTTGAACATTTTGGGGAGGATTGCGGCTTTATATAAAGTTTTATGTGCAAAAACTACACATATTATGAATCAGCATAGCCTCAAGTTTCAAATGATAACCCATTTTAAATAATTCAGATTATTAAATATTTTTCTCCGACTAGGGTCTTTAATTCACCTTATAAAGGCTACCGCAGTTCCGAAACTATACAGTTTCATCTTCAGGACGTAGTAGAAATGGTCAAATCCCTCTGGCGAGGTCGTCACAAAGTTGATAAAACATTGAAACACACGTCACAACACTACACAATCACACAAAACTATAAATTCAGCTTGACATAACACTACCACGTGACTTGCAGCCCGGGCTACAACGACATACGAGTCACGTGGTAGTGTTATGTCAACCGAATTTATCGTTTTGCGTTTTAATGAAATCGTGTCAATGTTTTGTGACGACTTCGCCAAAGGGATTCGACCTAAAGATGAAACAGTAGTTTCGAAACCACGTTATCCTATATAAAGGCGTGTTAAAGACTACTAGACAGAGGAAAATAGGTAATAGTTTTAATTATTTAAAAATATGTGGTCCAGTGGTTGTGTTACAATTTTTTATCCTTAAAATTTTACCAATAAATACTTTTTATCTCCAACCCCTATATTTTTCCTGGGTTCAGGCTGCTACAAACATTTCGTCGAATTTGTTTCGAGCGGCTACTTTGTTTACGAAGAAGAGATGCATTCCCGAAAAATACTCGCTTTCGAATTTATAAGATTACGCCCTCTGAAAAATGTATTTTTCTCTCTTTATTTGTTTCACCCAACTTTGGGGTACACTAAATCAATCACTTCTTAATGTTCTGTGCCTTCCTCGTAGCCCAGTATTGCCTCATACGCTGTGATCTTGATCTTCTTTCTTCGTCAGAGATTTGGATCGTTCGCTTGGATTTGACTTTGCCTTGGAACCGTTGCTTCTTGTCCTTGGTTATTGTTTTGGCTGCTCTGTCCATGAGCATAGTGTCAGTGATCTGTAGTTCTGTTATGTCTTTCTCCGTTTCTCTAAACCAAAGTGGTTTGGCTCTTCTACTGCGAAAGTAGTCAAATATCTTTTTGGTTAGTCTATTTTTGTCCATTCTGAGGATGTGCCCATAAAAATCAATTCTCCTTTTTTCTCATTGTGTCTGATAGTGTTTCAGTTTTTTGGTAAAGAGTTTCATTACTGATGTGGAGTAATTGGTTGATACGGAATTTGGGGCCTAAGATTTTTCGTAATATCTTTCTTTCTTTGATCTCCAGCCTTTCCCGTGGGCCCTGTATTTTATGTGTTTACATCCAGAAAAATGTATTTTATTACAACAAACCCTACAAAAATCATGTATCGTTGAGGGGTGTCGTCACTACTGCTTTTCTATCGCTATAAGGCTTGCCAAAGGGTGAAACCGGGACAAGAGACTTTCTGGTTGGGGAGGGAGAGAACACCCCACTAAGTGAAGAGGTGGATTTCCCGGGAAAATTTGGAAATACGTCACTGCAAAAGCTTGTTTTTAGAAAACTTTAAAGAAAGTCCGTTTCTATTTAATAGGTTTTAAATGTAGCTAAATTATTCTTTCCCTTGGGAAAACTAAACAATCTCTTTCACAAACCACTCACATTTTTCCCAAGAATGCTTTTTTTAATGATTTCTTATTTTTATAAAGCAATCTGAACAAGAAAGAACCTTGCATAACATTGACTCGCATCAAACGTTTTTCTCATCAAATGTTATTTATTAACGAATATGTCCTTTCTATCTTCTGATTCGA
>CM040182.1:62966745-62974245 GCA_022606455.1 Callitettix versicolor | reverse complement strand
CAATTTTAATATTAAGGTCACGATGTAAGTCATCATTAACGATGCCTTTCAGCATTTTGTTCTATACAGTTTGAACGCTTTTCTGTATTTGATATCCATTTCGTCCTTTTTCCTTATTATACGTTCCCGCCACTTTAATTTAGTATAAGTTTCATATCCAAATAATTCACTGTATTTACAGATGCATATCTGTAGTCAGAATTGACTCTTATGCGTACAGGTATTTTTCTTTTATTTGTGAAATACATGTTTGACTAACTGATTTTAAATCACCATTTTCCCCGTCTACTAATTTTCTCTGCTGCTGTCTCCAACTTTCCAGCTGCAAGTTCAATATCCTTAGCAACTGCTAAAAGAAAAGTGATCGTCTATCCTTATCGTCTACGTTAGTTGCTACTAAAACATTTTCAGACTCGGTTATATCACGCGTGTTATCAGACTCGGTTATATAGCCACTACAACACTGGACATAGCACTACCTTGAGGAACACCTGAAGATATTTTATTCCAATTTATAATATTCATTTCCATACCTTATACGAAAAAAAAACCTTTCGGTTACATGTGATCTTAACGTTTCAAAATAGTTATGCGGGAGATATTTATGTACGAGGTGTGTTCAGAAAGTAACGAGAATTTTAATTTTGTGAACAAAATTTATTTATTCTTCTACATCGATGTTGTCGCCTTCAAAATAGTCCACATTGGAGATTATGCACTTGTGCTAGCGCTTCTCCCAATCCTCGAAACACTTCTCAAACTCGATCTTTGAGATGGCGTTTAGTTCTTTCAGCGAAGCGCTTTTATTGTCATCTACGGCTGTAAAACGACGGCCCCTTAAGGTTATCTTTATTTTTGGAAATAGGAATAAGTCACACGGAGCCATGTCTGGCGAATATGGAGGCTGGGGCATCGTTACAGTACTGTTTTTGGCCAAAAATTCACGAACAAGCAATGAAGTGTGAACTGGTGCATTATCGTGGTGCAAAAGCCATGAATTGTTTTTCCACAGATCCGGGCGTTTTTTTTCGGATTGCTTCACGCAAACGGCGTTGAACTTGTAGGTAGTTTCCTTATTGACCGTTTCACCTGGTGGCAGGAATTCATGATGCACTATGCCATTAATACCGAAGAACACAGTGAGCATAACCTTCACGTTCGACCGCATTTGTCGAGCCTTTTTCGGTCTTGGCGAGCCAGAATGCCTCCAGTGGGATGATTGAGCCTTAGTTCCGACGTCATATCCGTAAACCCATGTTTCGTCACCTGTTATAATACGTTTCAGTAATTCTGCATCGTCGTTGACTTCATTTAGTGAGTCCTGAGCAACTTCCATTCGCCGCTGTTTTTGTTCAAAATTCAACAATTTTGGAACGAATTTTGCTGCCACGCGTTTCATACACAAAACACTGGAAACAATGTCATGCCATGATCCAATCGATATGCCAACATTACCAGCGACCTCTGTAATTGTTCGTATCCATTTCTTTCACTTTTTCTACGTTTTCATCGGTTGTTGATGTGCTGTTGCGTCCAGTGCGTTCGTCATCTTCAACGTCTTCACGGCCTTCTTAGAAACGCTTATACCACTCGTAAACTCTTGCTTTACTTCATATCAGACTCACCATAGGCTTTTTAACATTTCACAAGCTTTTTTACACTTTATTCCATTTTTTACGCAAAATTTGATACAAATTCTTTGATCCATTTCTTTTACAAACGAAAATCGCCGAGCTCATAAAAATACGTCTAGCCTTAATGGCTGTCACAGACAAAGTCAACAATGAAAACAGCTGAAAGTGTTATCATACTTCAAGGGCATGTATACCAACATAATAAAAAAAATGTTTGACAATCGGACTCTCCAAGCCCGTGAAATTTTAAAATTCTCGTTACTTTCTGAACACATCTCGTAAATAATATCCCAAACCCTTGTACTTTATCAAATGCCTGTGTAACATCCAGAAAAATAGCTGCTCGGACCTTTTCTTCTTCTAGCAATTTCTCATTTACACTTACAATACGGTGAATCTTGTCCAATGCTATACTTAGGTCTAAATCCAAACTGGTGTGACGGAATTAATTTTCTCGTATAAATGATTGAGTTTAAATTTTTTGTTTCCCAAATATTTTGGATGTGACTGGTAGTAAAGCTATTAATCGGTATGATGTGCTTCAGTCGGCGGCTTTCTTGGTTTTAAGAATTGCAGTTACCTCTGTTATTGTTCAGTGTTTTGCTATATCCTTTAACTTGAAGAACACGTTTATTATAAGTTGGACCTTATTTAACGCCAATTCCGTCAGTTATTCCATCATCTGTCCTGTAATAAGATCGAATCCGGGTCGTAATTTTGTGTTCAGATTATTTTTTATTTTATTTTACTTACCGAGGCAAATGAGTGAGATTTTGAAATTATATATTTCCGATAGATATTTCAGAGTTAAACATCGTGAAGACTATTCTGAATTAGAATGTATTGCTGCTGGAGTCTCTCAGGGTAGTGTCGTGGGGCCACTCTATACTTGCTATATACTAGTGATATCCCAAAAAATGATGGGGTTTTCACAGCCATATTTGCTGATGACACCGTTCTACTTGCTACTGGACATTCTAACAGCTACTGACAAACTACAATTAGCTATCCCAGAAAATGGAGAATTAAACTGATTTTTTTTTTTTTTTTTAACGTCCGACTATTGTGCACAATTGGGCCAATGCAGACGATGGGATGATTTATAGCGTATGAAAATGCCAAGCCCTCGCCGGGAATCGAACCCGGATCCTCGGGGTGAAAGACTAGTACGCTATCCACTAGACCAGGGGTCTCCAAACTACGGCCCGAGGGCCACATCCGGCCCGCGGACAGATTTTGTTCGGCCCGCGGAGAGCTAGCATACTTGAAAACTCCTTTTAGAGAACATATTTTTTATAGCAAAATAAATTTAGTTTACTGAAGTATTCTAATTTTATGTTGAATA
This sequence comes from Callitettix versicolor, assembly GCA_022606455.1. Classification (NCBI taxonomy): domain Eukaryota; kingdom Metazoa; phylum Arthropoda; class Insecta; order Hemiptera; family Cercopidae; genus Callitettix; species Callitettix versicolor. Next base: position 62,971,266 of record CM040182.1, on the reverse strand, counting down.
ATTATTCAACATTAGTCCGATTTGCAGCCTTTTTTAAACGTTGCGTACTTTTTCGGACTTTTTTTCATCAGTGGACTATTTCACTTTCTACCACCGGCAACAATGATAATATGGTTTTGGCCCTCGGAACTTACTGGAGTAATCAGTATGGCCCTAAGGCTGGAAGTTTGGAGACCCCTGCACTAGACCACCGAGGCGGCTCTGAATTAAACTGAATGAGGGTAAATCAACTCATGTCAACTTTACTAACAAGCATTATGTGTATCAGCCACTAATGATAAACGGACAAATTGTTCTGCATGCAAACGAGGCTAAATATTTAGGGATGACTCTGGATGCTGAACTTTATTGGAAGGCTCACGTCAAAAAACAAGCGCGAACAACTTGGAATGAAGTACAGACTGTATTGGATTATCGGAAAGAACTCTGAATTGTCTGTACATAATAAACTGCTTCTGTATAAGCAGGTCCTGAAACCCGTCTGGACCTACGGCATTCAATTGTGGGGATGCACGAAGAAAAGTAACATCAAAATAATACAAACATTTCAGAACAAAGTGCTTCGTAGTATTGTCGGAGCACCGTGGTATATCCGCATGCAGATATTCATCGGAATTTGAAGGTGTCTTTAGTGGCCGAAGAGGTATGCTGGAAAACATGCAGCAAGGCTCTGTGAACATCATAATGTAGATGGTACATTTGGGCAACGTACCACAAGTGAGGAGACTGAAGAGAAAGAAACCTGTTGATTTGGTGCAGGATTGATACACATGATTTAAGTGTAAATGCATTGTGAAGGGCGACTCTGGACGTTTTTTCACCACACAGACAGTAGACAGAAAAATCTTGCTAGATAGTCTTAGACTAGTTGTAATTGTATGTAATAATAATTTTTTTAAAATTCTTTTTTCGTCTTTCGAAGTTACGGAAGGAATATTTTCACAATCAAATTTCTTATTTAAACATCAATTTCCTCCTCTGTTTACCGTGGAAAGGGAGAAAAACTTATCACGGAAATCTCAGTTAAGTGATCAGTTTTTTTTTTTTTTGAGCTTTTAGCGTATCATCCGTCTGGTTTCTTTAGTGGTGGGTTTTAAACTTTCAGTCGTTTTATATTCATCGCTTTCCAGAGTAATCCGTGTCTTTCTCCGCTTTCAGATCCCTGAGATAATCGATTTATGGTCATATTTTTAAATTCTAATATTATTTTATTTACCTTGTAACTCAGACTGTTAAATTTAATTTTGTCTCCAATATATCCAGTTCGCTGCCATTTTCTACGAGCTTTTCCTTTAAGTAGATCGACTGTATAATTTCAAGCGGGTAATGTAGTCTTTGAATATTTTACGTTACTTTTAGGTGTACTTTCTTGTGCAGCTTGTTGAATACCAGCCACGGACTTTTCAACCCACTTATCAAACCCTTCGCTGGCAATTTGGCCGCAATGCCTAATTCCGCTTTTGTACCCGTGTAAACTAATTTTAAGTGGACATATTGCATTATTTTTTTATTATACTTTGTTTCTAATCGATTTATATTAATTTTCAGTTTTTTAATAGTTATATTTATTTTAAAAAGTTTTAAATTTTGAAACATAGACAAAAGTCAATGAATACAAACACTTGTCTGAAAAAGGATTTAATTTTATACAAGAAACGTGACAAATATTACGGAATTCTTAGTGGTCATACTTATCAAAAACTAAATTTTTAAACAAAAATTTAAAAATTAATAATTTATTTTGAATCAACGTCCAGTGCTTCATCTTCGTGCAAACAGCGGTCATCTGGCTGTGATTCTTATTACATTCTTTGCAGACAATTTTGGTTCTGTTATTTTTATGTGGTCCGCAAATATGACAAATAGGTCTACGTGTTGGTACTTGAGCCTGTTGATTTTACAATAATTTGTATTTGCCAAAAAAAAACTTGAAGATCTTTTGGAAGAGTTAGGATTGTCGCTCCAGCTTTCAAGTGTCCACTCATGAAACTGAGCGCCAATTTTTTTTATAGTTTCATCTTCGCTCAGTGTAATCCAGTAATCCAGATGGTTGAATTTGTAAATTATATTTGCATTTATTCCGGCAATGTCTAAATGCCGATAAAAATGGGCCATTGTACAACGTCTCGTGCTTCGGGATGTCGAGTAACTGGCACACATTTGATCGACAGTATCAACGCCACATTTTGTAGCGTTTTAATCTAAATTTACAATAGACTTTTTGGAATCTTCGTCAATAGAATAGAAGCACGGTAAAAATACTAAACTAAAACACTAAACACAAAACAAAAGAAAAAAGAAGGGTAAAAGTGACTATGTACGCACAAATATAGTAAAAATAACACTACGAAAGCAGTTACACGAAGGGCGCGCCGCGGCGAAAAGCACACGAAGGCTACCATTGCCAAAGATATATATATATATATATATATATATATATATATTTGTGTTTAACGTCCGACTATTTGCACACACTTGGGCTAATGCAGACGATATATATATATATATATATATATATATATATATATATATATATATACATATATGTATACCGACACACTTGGATGACTTGGCGGGGAGGAAAGCTATCTCGCATTCATGCCTACGTAACTATCTTCGCTCACTGTAATCCAAATAGTTGAATTTGTAAATTATATTTGCATTTATTCCGGCAATTTCTAAATGCCGATACAAAAAGGGCCATTGTCCAACGTCTCGTGCTGTTGTCCAACGTCTGCCAATTCACGTTTCATCGGCATGCTGAATCTCTTTGCTAAATTCATCCCGAATTCTGCAGAACACGCAACCTCTCTAAATAAGCTCTGGAATAAGCGCATAACTTCGTATGAGAAGAAAGGCAAGAGATTTCTCTCCGTTTAAACACAGCCATTGCACAGCCCCCAGTTCTTCGCATGGCTGATTTCAGTAAACCCTTTACGTATCTCGCATTCATGCCTTATTTCCAGACGGACTGAAGATAAGGGGTTATTATTTTTATACAGTTCGTGTCCCACAAAGTGGTCATGACAAATACTCAAAGCCCTGAAAACATTTCTCCATTGATACCTACCGTGAGATGCGAAAATAAAAGATTGCGGCCAACTTGCCGCTGGCGCGCCCACTTAAGGGTTAATGGTAATTAGGGTGTGCAGATTTATGAATAGATCAAGAGTTTCTCTAAACATGTCCCAGTTTGTTTTCTTGCTTGTTAAGCTGAGTGAGCTCTCCACAAATGGAATTTTCTCGTTCAGAGTTAAAATTACAGGTAAATGATCTGAAGATAAACAAAACTACTTCTAATATTGTAAGAAATACTCCAGACTCTTCTGAGGCTTTATCACACGGGTATGCAGTATGGTAGAGACTTTAATCCTAACATACAACTGTTTAAATAGATGACTTCGATATTAAAAAATATAGCCTATCTAGATTTTCCTCATGCAGAAAAACTTCTATTCCTGAAATTCGTTAAAGAAAGTCATTTACATTCCATGTAACTAAGCGTATAGACCTATTCATTTATTTATTTAAATTTTCGCCAAATTTTTATTTCACTTTTTTTTAAATAACTGACTAGTGTTTATATTACCCATTTAACCTCTGATTTTATATATTTTAAAGATCTTTAGTATTCGCCTCTTCATTGTTTTTATGGTGAACATCCAAACGCCATAACATTTACTTTATAAGTTATTTAACAACATACAAACTCCATAACATTTACTTTATGTTATTTAACAACATCCAAACTCCATAACATTTACTTTATGTTATTTAACAACATCCAAACTCCATAACATTTACTTTATAAGTTATTTAACAACATCCAAACTCCATAACATTTACTTTATAAGTTATTTAACAACATCCAAACTCCATAACATTTACTTTATAAGTTATTTAACAACATCCAAACTCCATAACATTTACTTTATAAGCTATGTAACAACATCCAAACTCCATAACATTTACTTTATAAGTTATTTAACAACATACAAACTCCATAACATTTACTTTATGTTATTTAACAACATCCAAACTCCATAACATTTACTTTATAAGCTATTTAACAACATCCAAACTCCATAACATTTACTTTATAAGTTATTTAACAACATCCAAACTCCATAACATTTACTTTATAAGCTATGTAACAACATCCAAACTCCATAACATTTACTTTATAAGCTATGTAACAACATCCAAACTCCATAACATTTACTTTATAAGTTATTTAACAACATCCAAACTCCATAACATTTACTTTATAAGTTATTTAACAACATCCAAACTCCATAACATTTACTTTATAAGTTATTTAACAACATCCAAACTCCATAACATTTACTTTATAAGCTATGTAACAACATCCAAACTCCATAACATTTACTTTATAAGTTATTTAACAACATCCAAACTCCATAACATTTACTTTATAAGCTATGTAACAACATCCAAACTCCATAACATTTACTTTATAAGTTATTTATCAACATCCAAACTCCATAACATTTACTTTAT
>CM040182.1:62951745-62959245 GCA_022606455.1 Callitettix versicolor | reverse complement strand
CACACACAAAAATCAGACACTACAACACAGTCATAAAACCGGAGGTATTATACGCAAGCGAGACGCTAGCACTCCACACAAAAGGTACCATGGAAAACATTTTGAAGGAAGAACGCAAAATCTTGAGAAAGATCCTTGGCCCAAGATTAACAGGAGACGGATACAGGTTGCACTCCCGGAAGACCACAGAGAAGATATCGAACCTGGCAGCAGATATCAGAAGAAGGAGGCTTCAATTCTATGGACACATCAGTAGACTCCCAACAACGAGACTTGCCAACAGAATCCTTAAGTATAATACAAGGAGTCAAATCAACAACGTCGTAGATCGCACAAGTCAGAATAGACCCGCATGACGCAGGAATAGACTCAACAGATGTTGAAGACAGGAACGCATACAGGAGAAAGGTGCTCGGGTGGAAAATCCCAGAGAATGAAATCCCAAAGAGAGCAGGGGTAAAATGGACGGAGGAGCGGAAGAGGATCCATGGGGACAGGATGAGGGAGGTGTGGAGGATTAGAAGGAACAAGACATGAGTCGGAGTGCTTTGCTTGATCCAACAGGGTCTATACGCAAAAATAATAATAATAATAATATAATATATATATATATATATATATATATATATATATATATATATATATATATATATATATATATATATATATATATGACATTTGTTCTCTCATTGAAAATGCCTTATCTAGTTCTTCATTAGCCAAGAAGGGTTCAACTTAGAGTCCTCTACACGCCTGTATCGATGGACTATACAATTGTTTGAAATAGTTTACACAATTTTTCGCGGATAAGTTCTCAGATGTAAAGTAACTTTTCTGAAAACTCTAATTGCCGACCAGAAGCTTTTCTTGTCTTTCAATTTATTAACTTATATTCATAGCCTATATATACATCCTAATACCACTCACTGACTCACAGTTTCACAGTAACACGTAGGGATTAACAATGAAACTTGGCACACCGCTTCCTCTATGGTAGTAGATTCTCTCTTAGAAACGGTTTTTGAAAAAAATCCACTGTTAAAGGGTTACAATGGCGTTAAACCTAACTTTACATTATATTTCTATTTCTTCAAATCCACAAAATCTTTAATCTGTGTCGCGATTTGAAATTTCGTTGTGTTGGTGCAACAAGAAAGTTTTCCCCAAAATTTCATACCTAAAGGGTTAAAATTGGGGTAAAAGATAACTATATTTCATCTCCGTATAGAGCTAAAATTTTGTACACAGATTTACCTTTAAAACATATTCCAAAAAAGGTGGCAGTGGCATGACTGCCGACAGAAGTGACTACTTCTTATCACGTGTTATGGCTATATATTTTACACCACAAAATAAAATTTATGACACTGTGACTTATTGTCTTTGTAAATGCCAACTTCAATGGAAACTGCAATATTTTAATTTGGAAAGGCAGGTTGTTTGGAATTTAAAATTGTTACACAGTTAACACTTGTCATAAAACTAAATACTAAATAAAGTTAATGATTTTAAATATTTATTATTCACACCTACCAATATATAATAAACGTATAAAACGTCACTGTTACACAGTTAACACGACACAAAACTATATAATGAAGTTGGACTCGGTAAGTAATATAATGGCGCGAGCATACAAGTTTTCACTTCAAAAATACATTTTAAAACAAAAATATATAATATATATAAGAGCGTGATGCGTGATGGCAAACTGAATTTTTCCCCTTGCAAAACATACATCCATACCCCGCCATAAGAAGTAGTATATAAGTATATGCTCTCACTCTCTCTCTCTCTCTCTCTCTCTCTCTCTCTATATATATATATATATATATATATATATATATATATATATATATATATATATATTATTATTATTATTTGCGCATAGACCCTGTTGGATCACGCAAAGCACTCCGACTCATGTCTTGTTCCTTCTAATCCTCCACACCTACCTCATCCTTCCCCATGGATCCTCTTCCGCTCCTCCGTCCATTTTACCCCTGCTCTCTTTGGGATTTCATTCTCTGGGACCTTCCAACCGAGCATCTTTCTCCTGTATGCGCGCCTGTCTTCAACATCTGTTGAGTAGGTCTATTCTGCGTCATGTAGGTCTATTCTGACTTGTACGATCCACGACGTTGTGATTTGACACCTTGTATATACTTAAGGATTCTGTTGGCAAGTCTCGTTGTTGGGAGTCTACTGTGTCCATAAAACCGAAGCCTCCTTCTTCTGATATCTGCTGCCAGGTTCGATATCTTCTCTGTGGTCTTCCGGGAGTGCAACCTGTATCCATCTTCTGTTAATCTCGGACCAAGGATCTTCCTCAAGATTTTGCGTTCTTCCTTCAAAATACCCTCCATGGTAGCTTTTGTGTGGAGTGCTAGCGTCTCGCTTGCATATAATACCTCCGGTTTTTAATGACTGTGTTGTAGTGTCTGATTTTTGTGTGCCTGATTTTTTTGTGATACATATATATAAGAGCGTGGTGCGTGATGCGTGATGCGTGACGGCAAACTGAATTTTTTCCCCGTGCCAAACATACATCCATACCATGCAATTAAATGGAGGGATATGGACGTATGTTAAATTCCACATTAAATGGCTTAAATTGGGTAATAAAGTACTGCATATTCTATTTAAGTATTCCTACAACAAAAAAAAAAACGCCTAGATCTGAAATTTCACACAAAGCCTAATCTTAGGCTTCGATTGGTACGCAAAGAAAGGTTTTCAAAATTCTTCCACTAAACTTTTAAAATCTAATTTTACATTTTATTTCTGTACTTCCAGCTACAAAAGGTGTAAAAAGCTGAAATGCATACAAAAGTTTACCTTATGCTTTTGTGAGATGCACGAAGTGGTTTTCCAAAATTATTCCTTTAAAGGTTTAAAATTTGGTAAAAACGAACTATAGGTCATCCAATAGACTTGGTTTAAATTTTTTACGTACGTTTATGACGTCTAAAATAGTAATTCATGACGATTTTAACCTTAAAATAATTTTACTACAACAGTTAAAATAAATTTTCAAAAATTTGTAAAACATTTATGTTTTTAATTACGGTAAATTTTTTTTAAAAAATCGCATTGTAAACGTATCCGTTGATATTTAATTATATTGTCAGAATTCGCTACCGTCCCGTGATGAAAACAGCTGTATGCAGGGATTACATTATATTATATACCAATTCGGTATCAGACAACTGCTTTAATTAAACCGGATTACAATTACAATACAAAATACAAACCTTTTTGTGTTAAATGAACGAATAACAATAGTTCTATGATTGGCCAGCCATGAATGATCCACTTACATTACACATATTTATTATTTCATTTGGTTTAATTTACATACACCGTAATACATCTGTTATAAATTTCTGGTTATTTTTAAATAGGATTTAGGCTAATCGGTTTATATCATTACCCCGGCTTCGCTCGTGTGGCCTCCGTGATTCGATAAAAACAATAATAAATTTTCAAGCAAATGCTTTTACACAGGATTTAATTCAAACAAACTAAATGTAGCAGGCTCGCGATTATCCGAGTCCCGGTCGACCGAGATTCCGAATTAACCGACAGTACATTAGGCCTACATCAGAATTTGGGAACGGCCTTGATTAATAACATTGTTAAAAGGAAAAATTTGGCGCAACAATTGAACAGTTCTGTTTTTCTTTACACTTGTTACAATTTTTTTTTATTAGCGTTAAGGTTACAACAGTAATTACGGTCTCGAACCTACGACCTTGTGGTACACAAGTTATTACTTTTAACAACGTTTTTAAACAACTGTTCCATGATGACATTGGATCTACGTTAACGGGAAACGTTAAACTTACAACAGTAACTTCGGTCTCGGACCTACGACCTTGTGGTACACAAGTTATTACTTTTAACAACGTTTTTAAACAAGACACTGTTCCATGATGAAAATGGATCGACATTAACAGGAAACTCTAAACTTACAACAGTAACTTCGGTCTCGAACCTACGACGTTGTGGTACACAAGTTATTACTTTTAACAACGTTTTTAAACAACTGTTCCATGATGACATTGGATCTACGTTAACGGGAAACTTTAAACTTACAACAGTAACTTCGGTCTCGGACCTACGACCTTGTGGTACACAAGTTATTACTTTTAACAACGTTTTTAAACAAGACGCTGTTCCACGATGACAATGGATCGACATTAATGGGAAACTTTAAACTTACAACAGTAACTTCGGTCCCAAACCTACGACGTTGTGGTACACAAGTTATTACTTTTAACAACGTTTTTAAACAACTGTTCCATGATGACATTGGATCTACGTTAACGGGAAAAGTTAAACTTACAACAGTAACTTCGGTCTAGGACCTACGACCTTGTGGTACACAAGTTATTACTTTTAACAACGTTTTTAAACAAGACACTGTTCCATGATGAAAATGGATCGACATTAACAGGAAACTCTAAACTTACAACAGTAACTTCGGTCTCGAACCTACGACGTTGTGGTACACAAGTTATTACTTTTAACAACGTTTTTAAACAAGACACTGTTCCACGATGACAATGGATCGACATTAACGGGAAACTTTAAACTTACAACAGTAACTTCGGTCTCGAACCTACGACGTTGTGGTACACAAGTTATTACTTTTAACAACGTTTTTAAACAAGACACTGTTCCACGATGACAATGGATCGACATTAACGGGAAACTTTAAACTTACAACAGTAACTTCGGTCTCGAACCTACGACGTTGTGGTACACAAGTTATTACTTTTAACAACGTTTTTAAACAACTGTTCCATGATGACATTGGATCTACGTTAACGGGAAAAGTTAAACTTACAACAGTAACTTCGGTCTCGGACCTACGACCTTGTGGTACACAAGTTATTACTTTTAACAACGTTTTTAAACAAGACACTGTTCCATGATGAAAATGGATCGACATTAACAGGAAACTCTAAACTTACAACAGTAACTTCGGTCTCGAACCTACGACGTTGTGGTACACAAGTTATTACTTTTAACAACATTTTTAAACAACTGTTCCATGGTGTCAAGGGATCGATGTTAAAGGGAAAGGTTAAGCTTACAACAGTCAATTCGGTCTCGAACCTACGACCTTGTGCTACACAAGTTATTACTTTTAACAACTTTTTTAAACAAGACACTGTTCCATGATGACAATGGATCGACATTAACTGGAAAATTTAAACTTACAACAGTAACTTCGGTCTCGAACCTACGACGTTGTGGTACACAAGTTATTACTTTTAACAACGTTTTTAAACAACTGTTCCATGATGACATTGGATCTACGTTAACGGGAAACGTTGAACTTACAACAGTAACTTCGGTCTCGGACCTACGACCTTGTGGTACACAAGTTATTACTTTTAACAACGTTTTTAAACAAGAAACTGTTCCATGATGAAAATGGGTCGACATTAACAGGAAACTCTAAACTTACAACAGTAACTTCGGTCTCGAACCTACGACGTTGTGATACACAAGTTATTACTTTTAACAACGTTTTTAAACAACTGTTCCATGATGACAATGGATCTACGTTAACGGGAAACTTTAAACTTACAACAGTAACTTCGGTCTCGGACCTACGACCTTGTGGTACACAAGTTATTATTTTTAACAACGTTTTTAAACAAGACACTGTTCCATGATGACAATGGATCGACATTGGATCGACATTATTGGAAACTTTAAAACTTAAACAACTGTTCCACGGTCTCAGTAACTTCGGTCCTACGACGTTGTGGTACACAAGTTATTACTTTTAACGTTTTTAAACAAGAACTGTTCCACGATGACAATGGATCGACATTAACGGGAAACTTTAAACTTACAACAGTAACTTCGGTCTCGAACCTACGACGTTGTGGTACACAAGTTATTACTTTTAACAACGTTTTTAAACAACTGTTCCATGATGACAATGGATCGACGTTAACGGGAAACGTTAACTTACAACAGTAACTTCGGTCTCGGACCTACGACCTTGTTGTACACAAGTTATTACTTTTAACAACGTTTTTTAACAAGACACTGTTCCATGATGACAATGGATCGACATTAACTGGAAAATTTAAACTTACAACAGTAACTTCGGTCTCGAACCTACGACCTTGAGATGCCCATATTTTTACTTTTAACAACTTTACTAAACAAGGCACTGTTCCATGGTGTCAAGGGATCGACGTTAAAGGGAAAGGTTAAGCTTACAACAGTCAATTCGGTCTCGAACCTACGACCTTGTAATACACAAGTTATTACTTTTAACAACTTTTTTAAACAAGACACTGTTCCATGATGACAATGGATCGACATTAACGGGAAATTTTCAAATTACAATAGTAACTTTGGTCTCGGACCTACGACCTTGAGTTGCCCATATTTTTACTTTTAACAACTTTACTAAACAATGCACTATTCCATGGTGTCAAGGGATCGACGATTAGGGGAAAGGTTAAGCTTACAACAGTAACTTCGGTCTCGAACTTACTACCCCGCAGGGGGGTGCATACTACCTGCACCTATTGAGAGGATTTAGACGTCCCTCGCGGCACCCGAGTCTAACATACACTTACACTTAGAACACTACACTTACGACTTTAACACTTTATTCTCACACTTAAATTTAGAGAGGCCATAAGAGCCTCTGTGTGCTTTTCGCCTTAAAAAGAACATATATAAACATTATTATATTTCTATAGATCAGCAGTGAAACAAAGCTTATCAAATTATATTATATAAAAAAAAAATAATATAGAAAAATAATATATTATTAGATATGAATACCATTCAGCCTATTAGGTTAAAGCCTATCACTATAATATTTTATAGTGATCGGTCCTAGATCGGACACACGTACAAATTTAAGCGTGTCTTTGTATTGTTTACCTATCCTCACAATGAAATATGGAACACTAACTTACCTTTGGTTTGCATAGAGACAATAAAACTCTGAAAGTATGCATTCATATCTTTTCAATTCCCCGCAATTTAAGATTATTTAATATCAGATGTATTAAATGTTGGATTTATTTAATAATTGACAATACAAAACTTTAGTCGTCTGTATGTTTAGTACAAATACCAAAGGTTATTAGCTCAGTGGGTCTGTAGGTACAACCGGCTTGGCACGTGACACTTTTAACGTTTAAAGTGATTTCAATAGAGTCGATTGAAACTTTTCTTCCGATTGAATAATGTTCACTGCAACAAAACAAAGTTTGCATCATAACACCGAACAAATGAACTCAGTACTTTTGTAACGAATTTGCAACTTTCCCTTTAGAGACAGATTTTTACAGTTGAAAACACTTCGAAATAAATGAAAAGCGTAAAATGCCTCTTCAGTGACAAATATTTGCAATGTTCCAATGTTTGCAATAATGAAATAAATCAATTGTCATCATTCAGAGACGGCAGAGAGAACATTTATTGAATAAATCAGGTATTTAATTCAATCGC
>CM040182.1:62879245-62941745 GCA_022606455.1 Callitettix versicolor | reverse complement strand
TTATATTGATATTGGTTGTTTGCCGCCATCATAGAAAAACCGTCATGAAGCGACACATGAAATGTGCACCGATCATACCTCTAAATCACATTTTAAAGGAATCAAGTTGTCCGTAACTCTAAAGTTTGTTATATTGATATTGGTTGTTTGCCGCCACCATAGAAAAACCGTCATGAAGCGACACATGAAATGTGCACCGATCCTACCTCTAAATCACATTTTAAAGGAATCAAGTTGTCCGTAACTCTAAAGTTTAAGTTGTGTTGATATATGTTGTTTGCCGCCATCATAGAAAAACCGTCATGAAGCGATACATGAAATGTGCACCGATCATACCTCTAAATCACATTTTAAATGTCTCGCTTAGGTGATGAAAACGAATGTCCAAAATTTATTTTGTTATCTTTTCCACTTTTTAAAATTCTAATTTCATTGTCATAAACAGCATTAAAATTTGCATAATATTAGAATTTTTTAAAATTATAAGTTTATCTGAAAATAATAAAGTTTAACCTGACCACCTTGAATTTATTTTTCTTAAATTTCAAAGTATTTAAAAGCTCAAATTTAACGTTTAATAACCTAATACAAGCAAATTTTAATGCTGATTACGATGTTGAAATCGGGTTATCAAAAAAAGAGGTTTAAATACAACCGTTACTTTTGTAAATTTGCTTCCATCACATCAGCGATACAGCTACGTGCAGCGATAATTACATTATTTATTTTTTGCCTAACGTCTATACCGTATGCCAGTTAGACTAATGAGGACGAGGGATTGGCCTTAACACAAGGGGTAAAGTCACGTCAGTAATTGCGCTTGGAACCCACTACCTTGACGTGCGTAGTTCAGAGTTGCAGTAGACAGAGCGGTGACTAAGACAACAAAATAAAAATAAATGTGTTACGTAACATTATGTTTATCGTCACTTGAAAAAGTGATTTAGAGTTAGGATCGGTGTTCATTTCATGGTTCGTTTCATAATGGTCTTTTTATGATGGCGGCAAACAACCAATAAAAACACAACTTAAACTTTAGACTTACGGACAACTTGATTTCTTTAAAATGTGATTTAGAGGTAGGATCGTTGCACATTTCATGTGTCGCTTCATGACGGTTTTTCTATGATGGCGGAAAACAACCAATATCAACACAACTTAAACTTTAGAATTACGGACAACTTGATTCCTTTAAAAAGTGATTTAGAGGTAGGATCGGTGCACATTTCATGTATCGCTTCATGACGGTTTTTCTATGGTGGCGGCAAACAACCAATATCAACACAACTTAAACTTCAGACTTTCAGACAACTTGATTCCTTTAAAAAGTGATTTAGAGGTAGGATCGGTGTTCATTTCATGGTTCGTTTCATAATGGTCTTTTTATGATGGCGGCAAACAACCAATAACAACACAACTTAAACTTTAGACTTACGGACAACTTGATTCCTTTAAAATGTGATTTAGAGGTAGGATCGGTGCACATTTCATGTATCGCTTCATGACGGTTTTTCTATGATGGCGGCAAACAACCAATAACAACACAACTTAAACTTTAGAATTACGGACAACTTGATTCCTTTAAAAAGTGATTTAGAGGTAGGATCGGTGCACATTTCATGTATCGCTTCATGATGGTTTTTCTATGGTGGCGGCAAACAATCAATATAAACACAACTTAAACTTTAGAGTTACGGACAACTTGATTCCTTTAAAAAGTGATTTAGAGGTAGGATCGGTGCACATTTCATGTATCGCTTCATGATGGTTTTTCTATGGTGGCGGCAAACAATCAATATAAACACAACTTAAACTTTAGAGTTACGGACAACTTGATTCCTTTAAAAGTGATTTAGAGGTAGGATCGGTGCACATTTCATGTATCGCTTCATGATGGTTTTTCTATGGTGGCGGCAAACAATCAATATAAACACAACTTAAACTTTAGAGTTACGGACAACTTGATTCCTTTAAAAGTGATTTAGAGGTAGGATCGGTGCACATTTCATGTATCGCTTCATGATGGTTTTTCTATGGTGGCGGCAAACAATCAATATAAACACAACTTAAACTTTAGAGTTACGGACAACTTGATTCCTTTAAAAAGTGATTTAGAGGTAGGATCGGTGCACATTTCATGTATCGCTTCATGACGGTTTTTCTAATATGGCGGCAAACAACCAATATCAACATAACATAAATTTCAGAGTTTCAGTAAACTTGATCCGATAGGAAAATAAACATTGTATTATTTGGGTCTTGTATTTAGTTCCGAGGAAATCATTGCTAATATTGATTGTGTCAAGTTAAATTCTGTACCTTAATTAAACTCTGATGTTGACAGCGATTTCCTCGTATTTACGTAATTACTTGTCTTGTCTTGAGTTGAGGGAGGCTGATAATAAAATAATATGGTGACGTAAATCACTTCCACCCCTTTCCACCCTTACTTCTTCCACTCCTGAAGCTTTCTTGTGAAACTAAGGTAGAACATTTCCTATCGTTTGGCACCATGTGTTTAAAGTGCCTGCCTTAGCAACTATAATGCATGAAGTGTATGTTAAATATTAAGTGTGTGTGTGTGTGTGTGTGTGTGTGTGTGTGTGTGTGTGTGTGTGTGTGTGTGTGTGTGTGTGTGTGTGTGTGTGCGCGTGTGTGCGTGCGTGTGTGTGTGTGTGTGTGTGTGTGTGTGTGTGTGTGTGTGTGTGTGTGTGTGTGTGTGTGTGTTTCACTATTATAAAATTAATTTGGAATGATACAACATGTATATGAACTCTATCATAATATGTATTAAGGGAATGTGGTGTTATTTGTAAAACAAATAAGGCTAGTGTGTGACTGTCATAGTTTTTATATTCATTTAATTGCTGTTGTTTTTGTGTGTTTCGAATTGTGTAAAAAAAAATTGTAAGGAAATAACAAAATAAATTTGTTCAATAAAACTATATTTTTATATAAGTTCATGTGATAATAACTACAGTGTTTCTATTATTGGGTTTTGAGTTTAAATTGAGTACATTTATTTATTTTATTCAATATTATTTTTAAGTTTATTGATTTTTTTTAACGTTGTTTAGCAGTTAAACCGAAGATAATGAATGCTGCTACTTCATTTGGTACATTTTGCTAATAATTAACGAGACATAAGACATTTTGTTTTTGTTTCAAGTAGCAGATATGTTACGTACTAGGCACTGAATGAAACTAATTAAATGTGTCAGGAAATTTTAGTCGAATTATTATTTCCAAATTTATTTTAGTTGAAAATTTTGTGTGACATTTATTAAAAATGTATCATTTCATTTAGAATGTAAAACGCGAACATTATACATGTCCGGTGAGTAGATTTGTATTTTATAATTTTTTTTTTAGAACTTCACTGCTTTACCAATAATAGTGTAACTTGAAATTACAGCGAAGTTATGAATTGTGGAAGAAATTGGTATCAAATATACTCGTACCAACCTAATAGGTAGAATAGACGTTAGATTATTTAAGGTATGGTCCTTTTCAAGTAACACTCCTTAAAGAAAGAGTTACTATATACAAATATAAATAAATAAAAAGACAAGTGTGCCTGTCTTGAGCCTTATAGATTCGGCATGAGTCTGCAGAGGGCTCCTGTCACGTTCGCTGCCTGGAGATGTACTTTGAAGCAGAGTCTTCCGTCAACCCATACACCGAGATATAGAAGGGCTGGGATGGAACTTACGCGTATCTGCATATCTCCAGCTGTAAGCGTTGTTTCCTTTTTCCCGCTGGGCATGAGCACGACCTCCGTCTTATGACTGACGCGATGTAGACCCATAGATGTCAGCCATCTCCGGATCGACTTCACTGCCTCGTTGGCCCGAACTTCTTCACAAGTGTGTGTGTGTGTGTGTGTGTGGCGCGCGCGCGTGCGTGTGTGCGTGTGTGCGTGCGCGAGTGTGCGTGCGTATGTGTGTGTGTGTGTGTGTGTGTGTGTGTGTGTGTGTGTGTGTGTGTGTGTGTGTGTGTGCGTGCGTGTGTGTGTGTGTGCGCGTGTACGTGTGTGCGCGCGCGCGTATGCGTGCATGCATGCGCGTGTGTATGTCTATGTGTGTGGGGGTGTATGTGTGTGAGTGTGTGTGTGTGTGCGCGCGCGCGTGTGCATGCATGCGTGCGCGTGTGTATGTCTATGTGTGTGGGGGTGTATGTGTGCGCGAGCGTGTGTGTATGTGTGTGCGCGTGTGTGCGTGTGTATGTGTATGCGCGCGAGCGTGTGTGTGTGTGGGGGGGGGGGTGCGTGTGCGTGTTTGCATGCGCGCGCGTGTGTATGTGTATGTGTGGTGTGTGTGTGTGTGTGTGTGTGCGCGCGCGTGTGTGTGCACGTGCGCGTGTGTATGTGTATGTGTGGGGGGTGTATGTGTGCGCGCGCTCGCGTACGCGTGTGCGTGTGCGCGTGCGTGCGTGTGGATGGGTGTGTGGGTGTGAGTGCGCGCGCGCGCGTGTGTGTGTGTGAAAGAGAGACTATCTCTTGCCACCACTCAAAATTAGTTTGTTTTGGAATGATGGTCACCTTTGCTGTCATGGGCACACCGTTCAATGTGCTGGGCATTGTTAATGGTCCCTCCAGATATATCCTGATACCACCAGAATGCTGGCCGACTATTGTTACCACTAAATAAGTTTATTTTCAGTGCTGAATTACATTTACTTCAGTAAAAATCTTATATAACATTTACACTTTACAGATTATACATATTGTCACTTGCAGGAAACTGGTTTTTAATAATTTTAAAGGTTAAAACATCCTTTGTCGGGTATTGATATTACTTTATTTATAACTGAGGAGAACAGAAATATGTGTGATCCCGTTCAGAGTTGGTAAGACAATAACTTCCAGTTTTGAAAAACGCAAGTTCTGGATATTTGATGTTTGGTATTATTACACTTATAAAAATAAATCAAACAACATTATTTTTAAATTATGTCCATCTACGATTTGTTAATTTTAACTGAAATATCGATACAGATCATTTCATTCGATACATTGGAACTTTTTTAAATTAAACATCTCTTGTGCTTTGAACTTCACCTTGCCTTCAGCAGTTTTCATTTTATTTACTTCGCGATAGGCCGTTCTAACAGCCTCTGCCTACGTCCTAATATTGATTAATCTTTCCAAACCCAGCCTGAGGAAATTTTGTATTCTTTCTTTACATATTTTTTTACAAAATTTGAAATATTTCGATGAGACTAAGCTATAACTTGTCCATTTTAGTACGTGCGTGCGTGTTAAACCGCTTCAAAATGGCGGCCATTTCAAATATTTTAAAAGCGATAACATTTTTTTTTTAAACTTTAAATCTGATTTCACCACCGCAATCAGCGACAAAAAGTACACAAATTAGCATTTTTATTTACAAAATACGTTGAAACTAAGACTATTAACTTGACGGCGGCCACGGTTCCTTTTCGTGTTTTCAATGCAATTTGAAAGTTTAAAATTCTAATGAATGCTCACTTTAATGCTGTTTACGATGGTTTAAGTGGAATTTAAAAAAAAAGGTAAAATACAAAATTACTTTTGGAAATTCAATTAAATCAAATCAGCGAGCACCTGCATCTATCGTTTATAAGTTATTTCTTGTTCTGTTCGATAAACTACAGGAGATTATGATGGCGATGGCGGTGGCACTGGCGGTGGCTATGACGCCACCGGTCTCGGTGACGAGACGGTAGCGAAAATGGTGGCGGAGGCGGTGGCGGTGGCGATGGCGTTGGAGGTGGCGGTATCAATGTTAGTGGCGGTGCCGGTATCAATGGCAGTGACAGTGATGGTGACGGTAGTTGAGGTGGTAACGGAGGTGGTGACGATGAGAGTGACGGTGACGGTGGCACGGCGGTGACGGTTTCCGTGGCGGTGGCGCTGTCGGTGGTGGTGGTGGTGGTGGCAGAGACGGAGACGGTGGCGGTGACGGTATCAATGGTAGTGGTGGTGGCGATGGGGATGGCGGTGTCGGTATCAATGGCAGTGACGGTGGCTGTGGTGGTAACTGTAGCGGTGACGATGAGAGTGACGGTTACGGTGGCGGTGGCGATAGCGGTTTATTTGGCGATTGCAGTGGTTGTGGCGGCGGCAGTGGTGGTGGTGGTATTAAGGGAGACGTTGGCGATGGCGGTGACGGTGGTGGTGGTTTTGGTGGCGATGACGGAGACGGAAACGCTGGCGATGGCTGTGGCGGTATCGATAGATGGTGGTGGCGGTGGGGATTGTGGTAGCGGTGGAGATTTCGATGGCGGTTTCGGTATCAATTTCGGTAACGGTGGCCGTGGCGGTGGCAGTGTCGGTGACGATGAGAGTGGCTGTGGCGGTGGCGATGATGGTAATGGTGGCGGTGACGTTGACAGTGGCGGTGGTGGTGGCGATGACGATGACAGTAACGGTGACGGTGACAGTGACGGTGACGGTGGCGATGGCGGTGGTGGTATCGGTGACGATGGCGATGGCTGTACCTGTGGCGGTGGCGGTGACGGAGAAGGTGGCAATTGCAGTGGCGGTGGTGGTGTTGGTGACGATGGCGGTGACGTGGACGGTGACCGTAGCAATAACTGTGGAAATGGCGATGGCAGTGGTGGTGGTGGTGGCGATGTCGGTGATGGAGACGGTGGTGATTGTGGTGGCGGTGGCGGTGATGGAGACGGTGGTGATTGTGGTAGCGGTGGTGGTGTTGGTGGCGGTGATGGAGACGGTGGTGATTGTGGTGGCGGTGGTGGTGTTGGTGGCGGTGATGGAGACGGTGGTGATTGTGGTGGCGGTGGTGGTGTTGGTGGCGATGGCGGTGTTGGAAACGGTGACCGTGACGATAACTGTGGCGATGGCGATGACGGAGGCGGTAGCGGTGGCGTTGTCGATGACGGTTGCGGTGGCTGTGGCGGTGATGGTGGCGGTGGCTGTGGCGGTGATAATTATAATTATCATTATTGATTTATTTTTCTATACCTATATGTTAGCGCTTAAAAAAATATTTTTAAAAAATACAAAATTTAACATAGAAGACAGTAATTGTTTTTCTATTCTTAGGATAACCTATAATTTTTGTTGAAATATTAAAACAAAACAAGTAAAAAATATAAATGTGTGTGTGTGTGTGTGTGTGTGTGTGTGTGTGTGTGTGTGTGTGTGTGTGTGTGTGTTTATGACTCCATTATTACATTCAGCAAGCTACAAATAGAGTAATATGTGTTATTACGTACTGTTTGTGTTTGTATTACATGTTGGACTGGACCTGATGATGGGCTCAAAAACCTGAAACTGCCGTAATCGGTAAATTATAGATTAGAAGACAATCAACGTAATAATAATAATAATAATAATAATAATAATAATAATAATAATAATAACAACAACAACAATAATAATAATAATTAAAAAAAAATATATAAAAGAATGCACAAACTTTTTCCCATTCAATGAATTTGTCCTAGTTTCCGATAAGAAGCTTTTCTCCCTTATCGTTAATACAGATCTTTCGTCCTCATTAGTCTAACTGGCATTAAGTATAAACGTTAGGAAAAGATCCAAAAGAATTTATCTTAAGGGAAAATCAACGGGAGCAACTGAGTCTCCAACTAAGTTCGTTGAGATGCACAGTTCAGAGACTCAGTAGACTGACTGGTGCTTTAGCTACATCGACCACAGAGCTTCAATTCCTTTGGACTCTAACATATATAAGGAAGGATTACTTGCACAAGGATCTCGGAATGACCATTGATAATCATGTGTTTCAAAAGTCATGCACGAATCACGAGAGGAGCGTTTCACAAGAAAACACCGAGTTGAAACAGAAACTTAGACCTTCCGACATGTGCACTGACTAATAAGTTGTGGGATACTTCAAAGGAAAGTGGGATATACTCGTATAATACACAAAGTGATCACCGGTCATTCGGGCGGTTTCTGTAGTTTTGTAACTTATTTTTCATATATAACAAAAATGTGTGTGACACTATTGAGAACTTGAAGAAACGCTTCCGATCGCATTTAGTAAAGAATCATTGAATCATTGAAAAGTTTGTGCATTCTTTTTTATAATTTCTATTATTACTATTTTGATTATATTCCAATCTAAAATTTACCGATTACGGCAGTTTCAGGTTTTTTAAGCCCATCATCAGGTCCAGTAAAACATGTAATACAAACACAAACAGTACGTTAAAATACATATTACTCTATTTGTAGCTTGCTGAATGTAATAATGGAGTCATAAACACACACGCGCGTGCGCGCGCGCGCACACACATTTACATTTTTAACTTGTTTTGTTTTAATATTTCAACAAAAATTATAGGTTATCCTAAGAATAGAAAAACAATTACTGTCTTCTATGTTAAATTTTGTATTTAAAAGAAATATTTTTTTAAGCGTTAACATATAGGTATCGAAAAATAAATCAATAATGATAATTATAATCATCATCGTCAACGTCAACGCCACCAGCAAAGCCAACGCTACAATTATCGCCACCGTCAATGTCATCGTCACCGCCACCATCACCGCCACAGCCACCGATACCCCCACCGCCACATCCACCGCCACCGTCACCACCCCCTCCGCCACCAACACCGTCATCGCCATAGCCACAGTTATCGTCACGGTCACCGTCCCCAACACCGCGATCGCCACCAACACCACCACCGTCTCCATCACCGCCACCGCCACCGCCATCGCCACCGATACCACCACCGGCATCGCCACCACCATCATCAGCACCACCACCACTGCCATCTCCATCTCCACAGTTATCGCTACGGTCACCGTCTACGTGACCGCCATCGCCACCAACATCACCACTGCCACTGCAATTTCCACCATCTCCGTCACCGCCATCGCCAATGATACCACCACCACTATCGCCACCATCACCGTCACTGTCACCGTCACCGTTACTGTCATCGTCATCGCCACCACCACCGCCACTGTCATAGCCACCGCCACTGCCACCGCCATCGCCATCATAATCTCCTGTAGTTTATCGAACAGAACAAGAAATAACTTATAAACGATAGATGCAGGTGCTCGCTGATTTGATTTAATTGAATTTCCAAAAGTAATTTTGTATTTTACCTTTTTTTAAAATTCCACTTAAACCATCGTAAACAGCATTAAAGTGAGCATTCATTAGAATTTTAAACTTTCAAATTGCATTGAAAACACGAAAACGAACCGTGGCCGCCGTCAAGTTAATAGTCTTAGTTTCAACGTATTTTGTAAATAAAAATGCTAATTTGTGTACTTTTTGCCGCTGATTGCGGTGGTGAAATCAGATTTAAAGTTTTAGGAAAAAATGTTATCGCTTTTTAAAGATTTGAAATATCCGCCATTTTGAAACGATTGAACAGATTCTTGTGGCTAATGAACTTATCCAGACTACTAAGTTATCAAAACGATTTGTATACCAAGTTTGAATTAAATCGGACTAAAATTGCGAACATTAGCATGCTAACACGAACATATTTGTACACACACACACACGCGCGCGCGCGCACACACACACATATATACGCACACACACACACGCGCACGCACGCGCACACACGCGTACGCGCGCATACACACACACACACACACACACACACACACACACACACACACACACACACACACACACACACACACACATATATATATATATATATATATATATATATATATATATATTTTAAGGCGAAAAGCACATTGAGGCTTATTATCGCCTCCCTAAATGTAAGTGTGAGTGTAAAGTGTTAAAGTCGTAAGTGTAGTGTTGTAAGTGTAGGTGTGTGTTAGACTCGAGTACCGCGAGGGACGTCTAAATCCTCTCAACAGATGCAGCTAGTCTGCTCCCTTTTGCGGGGTATATACATATATATATGTATAAAATTTAACGATCTCTCAATAAGTTATTTAGGAGTGAGATCGATCAGGCTTTGGTCGTAACATGATTACAGTTTGTAAAGTTCATTTTTCAATGGAAAGTTGTTAATAGCGCGTCAACTCCATTGTTTACGTATATATTTAAATTTACGAAGTTTGGATAATGAAGAGCAATGAGTGGATGTTACGAGGGCTGGTTAAATGTAATAACGAAATGAAAAGTGTAACGCAAAATTAGTTTTATTTATTAAATTTTATGCACGATAAAGTTTCGAAGCTTCACTCTGAAGTTAATTTAATAACTCTCAACTTTTCTTTTATTAACTTACTTGTGACTGCTTTCGTATTATTCTACGCAAACCGCGTTATTCATGCCGCGAAATTTCAATATAAAAATGAAGTGTATACCGGAAAATACTGGGAAAAATTTATCTCTGTAACCGTAACCATTGCGGGGTGGTTGCTGGCGTGTTTTCTTTCTGAAAACGTTTTATTTAATGCGTTTAGATAATTTAAACGGTATTTGTAACTATAGAATTTATAAATAAAATACCTTAACCTAACTAATACTATTGTGTGAAAGTTACTAATTTTGTGATTGGTGTTACGGAGGGTATTATGCAGCCGCTTTCGGAGTAAGAACTATTAGACAGCGGTCGCCACAAAATAGTTCCGTCAAAAATTGCATGAAACAGTAAAGTATCGTAAGAAATTTTATTTTCAGCTTTGAATAACTCTTAGTTAAACAATGAAGCACGAAAAAAAAATTACTAAAAATCATTAGTTTTAAAAATCTCGATAGAGCGTCAAACGGTCAACGCCTGACGGAGCTCCTTATCCGCGTCTTACTTCCTTACCGAATTTTTTCGGGACTTTCTTATTTTGGAAAAGTTTAATCTAAACTTTGCTAAAAGATGTCAAAGTAATCGAGTGTACTGTTTTTATCGACCGATCTGTTTATTTGGAGTGTTCTCGTTTGTAAGTTCCTCTTCTAGATAGCGCTGGCGTCGTCGCGACAACGTTAATGACGTACGGCGAGTGTTCAATGCAGCTACAGATCGAAGGCCACGGCGCACCTAGCACGAGCTACGAGCACCACAGAGCTCAATCCCCTAGTGCTGTGAGCGCCGAACGGTGAGCGGTCATTTGTTTAGTGGTCGTGTGAAGGAGTGTAGACTGGATAGTGAGTTCAGTGCTGGGATAGTGAACCACATTTTAACTGAAAAAGTTTGTAACTTATTTGTGTGAGTGATTGTGCCGTTTCGTTTTCCAACTTGTGTTAAATTTTAGTTTTTAAATCGAGTAAACGTGTGAGGATTAAAAAAAAAATTAGGCTTTATTAAAACGAATAATCGATTGTACAGAAGGAAAACCGATATATTTTAACAGACTTTGTTCTATTTTGAAATGAGATTTTTTTCGGCGTAACTTATACAAGAACTTGAACGGTCGGAAAGAACAACGTTTGGTAAGTAGTATTAAATTAATTAGTTTATATAAACTCGTCAGAATAAAGTTTTATTTTAGCGAAATTTCTAAGGTTATAAACAATACTGAATACTACGAGTTGTGTTATAGAAGTGATCTGGCAACATCGCCTACTTAAAAAAACTTTTTGCTAATTACTAGGCCTGTTTGTAGCTATATAGAAAATGTTTGTATAAGTTAAGTTTTGTTTTATTTTACTTTTGTAACGGTAATATCGGGTACGAAAATATTGAAATACATTTCTCCGATGTTATTTAGGTGTTTAATCGTAGGCTAGTAATTTTTCCACGCTTAATAAAAAAACCTAGGCCTAGTTTTAATTTACACAAGGAGGCGTGGCCGTTAGCGAAGAGACATACTTTTTGTTCAGTTTAAAATTTGCATTTATTTATTACAGATAGTTTTAATAACAGTTTTGCATGTTACGGATAAAAGATAAAATAGTCTGTAACTGGAAAAAAAAATTATAAAAAAGTTTAAATAAAATGTTTAAATAAAATGTTTAAAAAGTAAGGCTAGACAATTTCCCGTATTTTGTTTGACTTTTTTCTTTAATGGGCCGAATTTTTCAGTCGCTTTCTACGGGTTTGGGGTAATTTAAAAGCGTTTAACCGTTTACCAGTATAATATTTTACAGGCTAGATGTATTTTCCTGACCAAATTGTTTGAGTGGACTAACCTAATTTTAAAAATAGGTTGTTCCCCTACTCTGCGACGATAAAGCTATAATTATATTATTACTAATTTCGATACCTAAGAACTACTGTTTTAATTTAAACGAAATCGGTTGTTCGTTCAGAAAATTATTGTTAATATTTATTAGTGGAAAACGTACTTGGCTTGGTCATTATCTAAATTTATGCATGAGCTAATATGTGTAGGCTAGGCTGCGTATATATTTGTGATATTTTGGTCGTAAATTGTGAGATAGGAAAGCTATTTAAGTTTTAAGCCACGAAGAATGTGTACGGCAATCTAATTGTATTTTCTATTTGGCAATGGAGACCTTCGCTTGGTCGACAAACTATTTCAGTAGGCAGGCAAACACCGGAGTTAGCTAGATAGTAGATAGAGCCGATCACTTGGCTTGGCTATTCAAACTAATTAAACACAGTCGAGTCGACTATTTGGACAACAGCAATAAATGTTTGACGTTTAAAGGTCATACTTTCCCGACCCCTGCACATCAATTTCAATTAATTTATAGTTACACTTTACGCATAGGCTTACAACAAGGAGCGTAGTCTGAAATTGTAAAATGTATGATTTATTGCAGTACATAAAACGAGTTTGTTGTTGCAATTTGTACGAAACGACTGGACGTTGTGTACAAAACAATTAACAGGTTGGTTATACTTAAACGCTCTTTCCGGATTATAACTTTGTAAACTGTTTTACCTTATTGTCACCACCAAGCGGGCGCGAGTTTGTCGGATCCTATTGAATAAACGAGATGCATGTAGCCGAATTTTTAATGATTTCCTGTTCTTTTCACAAATACACCGTCAATTTAGCGATTCGTCGTTCGCGATTTATATTGAAACTTGAGTGAATAAAGTTTAAACGAAACTTAATAGGCCTAACGGTGTCGGAACGAATGTTAAATTTTGAAACATTTTATGATTTCCTGTTCTTTTCACAAATACACTGTCAATTTAGGGATCCGTCGTTCGCGATTTATATTGAAACTTGGGTGAATAAAGTTTAAACGAAACTTAATAGGCCTTACGGTGTCGGAACGAATGTTAAATTTTGAAACATTTTATGATTTCCTGTTCTTTTCACAAATACACTGTCAATTTAGCAATCCGTCGTTCGCGATTTGTATTGAAACTTGGGCGAATAAAGTTTAAACGAAACTTAATAGACCTTACGGTGTCGGAACGAATGTTAAATTTTGAAACATTTTATGATTTCCTGTTCTTTTCACAAATACACTGTCAATTTAGCAATCCGTCGTTCGCGATTTGTATTGAAACTTGGGCGAATAAAGTTTAAACGAAACTTAATAGGCCTTACGGTGTCGGAACGAATGTTAAATTTTGAAACATTTTATGATTTTCTGTTCTTTTCACAAATATACTGTCAATTTAGCGATCCGTCGTTCGCGATTTGTATTGAAACTTGGGCGAATAAAGTTTAAACGAAACTTAATAGGCCTTACGGTGTCGAAACGAATGTTAAATTTTGAAACATTTTATGATTTCCTGTTCTTTTCACAAATACACTGTCAATTTAGCGATCCGTCGTTCGCGATTTATATTGAGACTTGGGCGAATAAAGTTTAAACGAAACTTAATAGGCCTTACGGTGTCGGAACGAATGTTAAATTTTGAAACATTTTATGATTTCCTGTTCTTTTCACAAATACACCGTCAATTTAGCGATCCGTCGTTCGCGATTTATATTGAAACTTGAGTGAATAAAGTTTAAACGAAACTTAATAGGCCTAACGGTGTCGGAACGAATGTTAAATTTTGAAACATTTTATGATTTCCTGTTCTTTTCACAAATACACTGTCAATTTAGCAATCCGTCGTTCGCGATTTGTATTGAAACTTGGGCGAATAAAGTTTAAACGAAACTTAATAGGCCTTACGGTGTCGGAACGAATGTTAAATTTTGAAACATTTTATGATTTTCTGTTCTTTTCACAAATACACTGTCAATTTAGCGATCCGTCGTTCGCGATTTGTATTGAAACTTGGGCGAATAAAGTTTAAACGAAACTTAATAGGCCTTACGGTGTCGAAACGAATGTTAAATTTTGAAACATTTTATGATTTCCTGTTCTTTTCACAAATACACTGTCAATTTAGCGATCCGTCGTTCGCGATTTATATTGAGACTTGGGCGAATAAAGTTTAAACGAAACTTAATAGGCCTTACGGTGTCGGAACGAATGTTAAATTTTGAAACATTTTAATGTTTCCTGTTCTTTTCACAAATACACCGTCAATTTAGCGATCCGTCGTTCGCGATTTATATTGAAACTTGAGTGAATAAAGTTTAAACGAAACTTAATAGGCCTTACGGTGTCGGAACGAATGTTAAATTTTGAAACATTTTAATGTTTCCTGTTCTTTTCACAAATACACCGTCAATTTAGCGATCCGTCGTTCGCGATTTATATTGAAACTTGGGTGAATAAAGTTTAAACGTAACTTAATAGGCCTTACGGTGTCGGAACGAATGTTAAATTTTGAAACATTTTATGATTTCCTGTTCTTTTCACAAATACACCGTCAATTTAGCGATCCGTCGTTCGCGATTTGTATTGAAACTTGGGCGAATAAAGTTTAAACGAAACTTAATAGGCCTTACGGTGTCGGAACGAATGTTAAATTTTGAAACATTTTATGATTTTCTGTTCTTTTCACAAATACACTGTCAATTTAGCGATCCGTCGTTCGCGATTTGTATTGAAACTTGGGCGAATAAAGTTTAAACGAAACTTAATAGGCCTTACGGTGTCGAAACGGATGTTAAATTTTGAAACATCTTATGATTTCCTGTTCTTTTCACAAATACACTGTCAATTTAGCGATCCGTCGTTCGCGATTTGTATTGAAACTTGGGCGAATAAAGTTTAAACGAAACTTAATAGGCCTTACGGTGTCGGAACGAATGTTAAATTTTGAAACATTTTAATGTTTCCTGTTCTTTTCACAAATACACTGTCAATTTAGCGATCCGTCGTTCGCGATTTATATTGAGACTTGGGCGAATAAAGTTTAAACGAAACTTAATAGGCCTTACGGTGTCGGAACGAATGTTAAATTTTGAAACATTTTATGATTTCCTGTTCTTTTCACAAATACACCGTCAATTTAGCGATCCGTCGTTCGCGATTTGTATTGAAACTTGGGCGAATAAAGTTTAAACGAAACTTAATAGGCCTTACGGTGTCGGAACGAATGTTAAATTTTGACATTTTATGTTTTTCAAGGTTAGGTTTTTTTGTGTAAGAATATTTTATCACCAGATTTAATCAACAAATAATCGATGCCTTTAATTAATCGTTAAAAAATAAACTATTTGCAGGTTTATTTCGTTTTTATTGATATTTTGTTATGTATGCCTTTTTATAAAAGGAGTATAAATATTAAAGTTAACAAATCATTTATAATCTATTTTACGTACCTAAAAATTATCGTTTTAGGCCTAATTTTCAAAATGCAGTAATAAAAAGTAAGACAAAAATGTAAGGTATAAGAAAGAATCTCTTCGTAGGATTTAAGGTAAAAACGAATCTCTATTAAATTTAAGGTAAAACAAACTAGAATGGCATGAAGAGATTAAAGATAGGTTGTACAAAAACCTTACGGGCGATTTCAAGAATTTAATCTTGCATAATATTAATTAAAACGAAATTCAGTTATATTCGTTTATTTCGGAAGTTATGGTTATGAATGAATGGTTGAAGCACGAGATTGAATTAAATTTCCCGAAACTAACAACATTGAAGAAAGTAAAACGATATTTCGACACGAGAATATATTCTCGCTATTAAAAAAATAAAATAAATAAAAACGAAGCCTGGCAGCAGTAACATCATAACCGTATTTGTTTTGTAGCCTAGCCGGGCTTAGCGATCCCACCATACCTCTAGCTCATACTGCTCTCACTCATATATTCAACACGCGCGCGCGCGCGCGCACGTACACACACACACACGCACAAACACACACATACACAAGCGCGCACACACACACACACACACACGCTGAGGGGTGCAGTCTAGCTGAGAGGATTTAGGCGTCCCTCGCGGTACCCGAGTCTAACAAACACTTACACTTACGTCTTTAACACTGTACACTCACACTTACATTTAGGGAGGCGATAATAGGCTCAATGTGCTTTTCGCCTTAAAATAACGAAAACAAAATTTGTTTAGCCTATTTAAAAATATCTGATTTCATAGAGTCCTAACGTAGGCTTATAAATATTCACTAATAATGAAATATATGCTTCGCCTAATATTCTTGTAACAAAGTCAGATTAATATAGTCTGCCGACCCTCTCGGCCATATTGACTCTATTCAGTACAGGGCTAACGTTAATTACCGATACGAGAATACTCCTCTGTTTGTTAAGGTAAATTTCTATTGGATATCTCATTTTGTATGTGGGAATGTGTTTGCTATATACATATTGTATATAATTTTTTCTCCTTTATTTCTAAACAAAAGATATGTCCAAAATAACTGACCATACTCCCACATACAATACCTTTAAAACAACATTTTCAAAAACATAATTTTTTCTTAACAAATAACGGAGTAATCTGTATTGTTAATTAACATTAGTCGTATAAAGATTAGATTCAATATGGCGGACAGGGTCTACAGAAATTCACTGATGAAAAATTTGGATTGTATATTGTAATAAACATAACATCAGTGAACATATAATGTAGATGAAACAGCTGATGTCCAAAATCAGCTGTTTGCTCCAACCGCTAAACCATAACGTTGAATTAAATCGTGGCGGTTTGTTAAGCATATGATACCAGCTAATACGCCATTTTGTTTTTTTAACTGTATATTTGTAGAACGGCTGTTAATATTGCTCATTTCAAGGTCCCTGGTTGGGATCTTACCGTGATGACCTCTCCAATAGCTCGTTTTCAGTGAAAGTTTAATATTAAAATTATTTTTACATATTGTAGCATATTTCTTGCGCGCGCTTGTGTGTGTGTGTGTGTGTGTGTGTGTGTGTGTGTGTGTGTGTGTGTGTGTGTGTGTGTGTGTGTGTGTGTGTGTGGATGTGTGGTGTGTGTGTGTGTGTGTGTGTGTGTGTGCGTGCGTGCGTGTGTGTGTGTGCGCGCGCGCTATGTGTGTGTGTGTGTGTGTGTGCGCGCGCGCGCACTCGTGTGTGTGTGCATGCGTTCGCGCGCGCGCGAGTGTGTGTATGGGTTAACAGTTGACTTAGGATCTAATCTGCAAGACAGCACTAACCGGAAGTGGAAACGTGTCAAGGAACTTACAGTCACAGGCATCACGTGGTTAGCCGTTTACTTAATTATTTCCTGTTTAGTTCAGAAATCGAAAAAAACTAGTATAAAACAAGTATTTTTGAAATTACGTAGTTCGTTGTAAAACGAAGGATAAGCTGTAACCAGTGATAGTTCTTTATTAATGTAGAACAATGGTTTCCAAATTTACAATCACTGAATACCAATTGGCAATTTAATAGTAATTCTTTTTATATTCTTCTTCTTTTCTGCCAGGATTATTGTCACTATATCAGTATAATGATCTGCCTTCTCTAGCTTCGTCAATTCTACTTTCGTTGACTCGTTTCGTAGAACCTCCATCTTCAAAAACTATATCTTTACTGGTCACCAATATTATGGCCCGTCTTATTTATAATTTTTTAAAAAATATAAATAGGACGGGTCCTAATATTGGTGACCACTATAGATATAGTTTTTGAAGATAGAGGTTCTCCGAAACTCGTCAACGAAAGTAGAATTGACTAAGCTAGGGAAGGCAGATCATTATACTGAATTTAATAGTAATTTGCTGTTACTACTTAGGCTTAAATACGGTAGAGGGGTATAAGTACCAAACAGTAGAACGACGGGGATTTACGACAATTGGGTGTGAAATTACGAGTTTGAGATTTTCCGAGCGGAAGACATGTTCTTTGTTTTGGCAATAAGGTTAAATACACGGAAAAGGTCATTCGATGTAAAATATAAGCCCTTTGAAACTTTTCTGTGCTTCATTCACTGCTTGGTTGATTTTAATATTATTCACACACATTCAATAAAAGATAACAAAAATGTTATTTCAGCTTCAGCGGCATTTAGATGTTCGGCGCCTGTAGGCCTTTTGCCCGTCGCCCCCCCCCCATCATACGCTTCTTTATTTCGAGCACTAAAAACTTGTCTTTTGACTGTATACATTTCAGTACCATTTTTTTTAATGGGTGTTAACAGTGGCTTTATGGCCCCCGACACGTCAGCTAAAAAGCCTTTTGCGTGCCCTTATCGCTTCACCTTAAACCGACTACAGTGTCCTTACGAGCTCCAGAATCTTGCGTAAGGTGTCGTGGTTGCTGAGGTCCAGAGAGTCTCCTTTTGGCCTCCAGGACTCGCAATCAAGAAATACGTGTGCTGAGGTTTCAACACCCCGCCCGCACAAACGACACTCGGGCGACACAAACAACCGTATGTAAATGGTTCCGGATGGGGCCGTGTCCGGTGATCATTGCAACGACCTGCCGCAGCGACCTCCTGTTAAACTGAACACGTGTCTGTCAGTACAGGGCCCGGTCCCTAGAGAAGACGTTTCCCCAATCTTTGGCCAGGGAATTGCCATCGTTTGGTATGTTCATCCCTAGCCCATTTCCTTACTGATCCTCTCGCAGTTGAGCCGCCTCGGTGGCCTAGTTGATAGCGTACTAGGCTTTCACCCCGAGGACCCGGGTGATTCCCGGCCAGGGCTAGCATTTTCATACGCTATAAATCATCCCATCGTCTGCATTAGCCCAAGTGTGCACAATAGTCACACAAAATAATAATAATAATAATAATAATGCCGCACGCGGGCTCTGGTCCCACTAGTCGATACGCAGCCATCATATCTGCTCTCTCATTTCTCTCAATCCCTTCAGTACCCGATACAGGCATATAATTGTTTAAAAATAACAAATTGGGAATTTAATGTAAAAAAAGCATTGTGAAATTAATAATGTTTCAGGCTAAAATTAGACTGTGTTGAAATACAAAACAGCATTTATTCGAGACAGTGCGTGGCCGTGTTTACAATAAAACATTAAGGTATTGAGACTTGACTTGCAATTTACAAGCTGTTTTCGCCTCTCTTTAATGTTTGAAATAATCTCTTTTTTAATATAATAATTTTTGAAATTCGTCATATATTAATTTTACACGCCGGTAGAATTCCTCAGGTAGCTTTTCACTTGTTTTAGGGTTGAAGTCGCAGAAGGAAGCAAAGCGTTGTATTCGTGTTGTAGGCTTTTTTACTTAAAACGTAGCATCGATTTTCCTGCCATTGTTAAATACAAATTTTTTTTAATACTTCTACTAATTTTTCTCAACTTTTTCGAAATTCTTAAAACTCACTTTTTTTTTTGACTCAATTTTTGACGCCCCTACGTTTTGCGTTCCTAGGCCCGGGCTTAGACGTAGAAAGTACTCCGATCCAAGATAAATACACCGCATACCGCATGAAATAAATCAGATTTGAAAAATTACCTTTCTTCCATCGAACGAGACTATTTTTACTTATCCAGAAAAATGTGTAGGCCTATTAATGGATCGGGTACCGAAGACCGCGTTACGGTGTTGCAAAACGGAAAAAGTAGTTTAACCAAATTGATTTTTTCTAAAAGTGACAGCGAGTGGGTTTGGCATCGTCAGTATTGCAACTGTCAAGTGTTAAATGCACTCAAGTCCTTGAGGTGGAATGATTAGTTGACATTGCCACAATGTGTGATGTGAAGCTAATGTAACTTTATTTCCTGGAGGGTGTAGGCTGTGGGGCTGTACAATTATTGTATCCAATATCTCGATTAATTATGTTAACATTGTTGCCATACCGACGTCGGCAATACTGTTCTGCATTAATTGTGGGTTGTAGTAGGCCTATACTAAGGACACTGCTTTGTAGCTTAATAGCTTACTGTATGAGTAGAAGGTAGGCGTAAACACAGGTAATCGCGCACGCAACTGTCTCGCTAACGCGATTGAAACGAATGTCCAAAAGTATTTTTTCCCGTCTTTTTCCGAAACTCTGATTTCAGCGGTATTTGTTAACGTTTTAAACTTTCAAATTGCATTTTGAAAACGAACCCTGATCGCCGTGGAAATCGATTTCTTAATTTCAACGGAATGTACGCCATTTTTAAATTGTCAAACGGGTTCTGGTTAACGAACTTGTCCAAGCAATTACCAAAATAGATTTTTGTGTGTTTTAATCAAATCGGACCAAATCTGTGAATACGAGAGTGCTAAACCACACACACACACACACACACACACACACACACACACACACACGCGCGCACGCACGCACGCACACACACACACACACACACACACACACACACACACACACACACACACACACACACACACACATACATACATTACATTCACACACACACACATACATACATACATACATACATACATACATACATACATACATACACACACACACACACACACACACACACACACACACACACACACACACACACACACACAATCACATTCACACATGCGCGCGCACACACGCGCGCACACATTCACACGCGCGCGCGCGCATACACACACACACACACACACACACTCACTCACTCACTCTCTCTCTCTCTCTCTCTCTCTCTCTCTCTCTCACACACACACACACACACACACACACACACACACACACACACACTAATTTGAGTGTTTGGTCAAACTAAATTTTATCGTTTTGCATTTTAATAAAAACCCGTGTAATTGTGTTTAGTGTCAGTGACGTGTGTTTCAATGTTTCGTTGACTTTGTGACGACCTCGGTGGAATTTGACGTTTTGTATTACGGCCTGAAAATGATACGGCGAAGTTTCGAAACTGCGCCAGCCTTTACGAGGTGCGTTAAAAGACCACTGACGGAAGATTATTTATTTAATGTTGCGATAACGAAAGGAAAAAATAAAAGTGACTGAAATTCATCGTGTTGTGCAGTGTGTATAATTGAAGACATTACGTCAAGGCCAATGGTTTCTCATTGGCATCAATCATTCATTGAAGAGAGAACGAGAGGCGGGGAACGTTGAGGAGCGAAACTGTTCGTTCACCCACACGCAGCTCGTGACACTGAAGTTCTGCTTTCGGATATCAATCGCACCTTTCTGATCTTGCACCGAAAAACTTTTTTGTGAAAAAAAAACAGTTTTGTTCATCTTATAACGTCGTTCTCCCTTCAATGAATGATTGAGGCCAAAGAGAAACCACTAGCCTTGACGTAATGTCTTCACCATACACACGGCACAACTCACTTTTATTTTTTGCCGTAAATAACAAATAAATTTAGGAACTTCAAAATCGGCAGTAAAAAAAATTGATTTCTCTTATAGGTCAGCCACTTAGAAAACGGCTTGCTAAGAACACCAGTGGGACAGAGAGAAAAAAATGTGCGAGTGAGAGGTCGAGCCCGACATTCTCACCATAGCTTCCTTCTTTTTCCTTCACTATCCCTGAGTAGTAGCAGTTTGTAGACTCAGACTGGTAGACTGTGTTGTCACTGGACTGTTGGAGGGGGCTAGAGGGGAATTCGCCTTCATGCGCGAGAATTACTGACTGGCTGGACTGTAGTCGCTGGCGCGTAACTGTCCAAGTTTTGAAGCTAGATGTGTAAAACTTCTGCAGTGTTGCCACTACACCCAGACAAACGGTCCCTACGACTCCCTGACTTTTCCTTCCTATCGAGCGGATTTTTAAAAAAATGGTGTACATTTTAAAGACTTAAAAAGTGATTACAAATGAGAATCTGTGTTGATTTGAAAGTTCCGGGTCTGCGTCTTACCATGATCGCGTTCCGGTACTATTGTGCTTTTACGGAGTAAAAAAGAAAAATATGGTTTGAAAAAATTCTGTTTTGACATTAGAGAGATCCATACCCGGGAACCTTGATATGAGCACCGATACGAACCACTGGAACACCTGAGAGCGTGTTGATAAAGATTGTGTGTGTGTGTGTGTGTGTGTGTGTGCGCGCGCGCGCGCGCGATCTCGCTCTTACGTAATTGTTAGCACTTCATGTGTTTGCAATGCAGATCCAATCCAATTTGATACAAATGTATCGCAAAATGCTATTTTCGTAACTGCTGAGAAATATTTGTTACTCAGGAAATTCTGTTGAACCGTTTCAAAATGGCGGCCATTCAAAATCTCAAAAAAATCTTTCTTTTATAAAAAAGATTCAAAATGACTTTTATCTCATATTTTTCAAAAAATCACGTTTCACCATTTTATAATCAGCGTTGAAGTCTGCACGAATTAGCGAACGACATTGAAACATTTTCGGATTCGCAAAATTGTTTGTGATGCGTTATACGTTTTTTGGAAATTCGCTTCCGTAACACGGACGAGACAGCTGCGTTCCGTGATTTATTGTCGGGTTTTCTCGGATTTCGACACCTTTTTGATCCTAACGAGATTCTAAATTTAAAATTTTATGGTTTAAGTGCAGGCATAAGCTTGATTAGATTCACTTGTAAAACATTTATAATTGTTGTTATCAGTGGAACCTGGAGTGAAAGCAGTCGTAGCACAAGAAATGTGATGAAATAGCCTTAAGGCGTGGCAGGGATTCCGAATTAATAATCCAGACAAGTTAACAGTATCAGGCTATTCGCAAAGTTTATTTACGTTATACAGTTCAACTAATACAAACTTATAAGTACAATTCACGCAGCTGTTTCGCTGACGTGATGAACTGAATTAAAAAAAATTTTTAATTTGCACTGTTTTTAAAGACCTGACCATAAATTAAAATTTTAAACGTTCAAAAAATGGCGGGCGCTTCTGTCTCGCTGACGTAAAGGAAAGCATTTTTATTTAATCGTACTTTTTTTTAATTTCTGATTTTTACCGTCATAATCAGCATCAAATTCTGCGTATATCATCATTTTAAAGTAACAAATTCGCTCACGCCGTCGGAGTCGATTTTTTTAATGTCAGACGATTTTAAAAATTCAAAACGCCAACTGATGCAGTTTTCAACGCCGATTACGATGGTGAAATCAGAGTTTCAAAACGATTGCGAACTTATAAAGATTCGACATTACCGCCATTTTGAAACTGTGAACGGATTTTGTTGTGTTACGAACTTGCCCAAGCTATTACCATAATCGATTTTGGCCTGCGTGTCTAGTTTGAATCAAATCGGACAAAAAATTGCGATTGTGATAGTGCTAAAACCCATACACACACGCGCGCGCACACGCACACACACACGCGCGCGCGCACACACACACACACACACACACTCGCGCGTAGATAATTTTAACAACTCTTCAAATAGTTATATAGAAAGTGATTAGGCTAACGGGTCTAGGTCTTACCATGATGGCCGCTCCAATAGCTCATTTTTCAATGAAAATTGAAAATTGATAAAAACAAAAATACAAAAATTCTTACAGTCATTGGGACTGTCGGCGAAAGCGTTACCTTCTTTAAAAAAAATATATATATATATATATATATATATATATATAGAGAGAGAGAGAGAGAGAGAGAGAGAGAGAGAGAGAGAGAAGATGCCTCGGTTAGAAGGTCCCAGAGAATGAAATCCCAAAGAGAGCAGGACTAAAATGGACGGAGGAGCGGAAGAGGATCCATGGGGACAGGATGAGGGAGGTGTGGAGGATTAGAAGGAACAAGACATGAGTCGGAGTGCTTTGCGTGATCCAACAGGGTCTTGCGCAAATAATAATAATAATATATATATATATATATATATATATATATATATATATATATAAAGTCTCGAGAAAATAGAAAATATAAATATAAGATATTTAACGTCCCGAGAATATAAGAAAAATGAAATCAAACGCACGTGTTATTACTGAATATAAACCGTATACAATTTGAACTGATGCTGCTGGCAAAATACACAATGTACACAACATCATTACATGCGCGCGCGACGAGAACATGAGAAGAAGAAACGTGGAGAGAAAGAGAAAGAGGGAAAGAGAGAGAGAGAGAGAAAAGAAAGAGATAGAGAGAAGCACGCACGTTGTATGTACATACAGACACAAAACATACATACGCGCGCGACCAACTCGTCGGAACGAGCAGACGAAAGAAAGGAGAAGAGCTGAGAAGTGGAGGGGGTTTGTGTAATACTTCCCCTACTCGCGTTACTTACGCTTCGTAAGCCTACTCGATGAATGCGAATCACTCCATGGAGACAAATACGAAGTGTACAACGCGGTGTAAGAAGCTAACGCTTCAGTAAACCCTGACCACCGTTTACGCCAGTAAACGCGCCTTATGACATTTAAGTTCACAATATGAGATGCGCATGACGAGTGAGACAGGCAAATTGAAAGAAAAACAATAAACGGTAATCACTGACACGGTCACTTTACGGAACTGACACGTCACTGAGGGCTTTGGGTTCCCCGAGCTCGAGACTGCATGCGTACGAAGTGTGTTCAGAAAGTAACGAGAATTTTAATTTTTTGAACAAAATATATTTATTCTTCTACA
The DNA here is from genome assembly GCA_022606455.1 of Callitettix versicolor. Taxonomy (NCBI): domain Eukaryota; kingdom Metazoa; phylum Arthropoda; class Insecta; order Hemiptera; family Cercopidae; genus Callitettix; species Callitettix versicolor. The sequence continues at coordinate 62,917,135 of CM040182.1, read as the reverse complement.
CTGATGTTGACGCCATCAAAATAGTCCCCATTGGAGATTATGCACTTGTTTCAGCGTTTCTTCCAATCCTCGAAACACTTCTCAAACTCGATCTTTGAGATAGCCTTTAGTTCTTTCAACGATGCGCTTTTAATGTCATTTACGGCTGCAAAACGACGGCCCTTTAAGGTTCTCTTTATTTTTGGAAATAGGAGAAAGTCACACAGAGACATATCTGGCGAATATGGAGGCTGGGGCATCGTTACAGTACTGTTTTGGCCAAAAATTCACGAACAAGCAATGAAGTGTGAGCTGGTGCATTATCGTGGTGCAAAAGCCATGAATTGTTTTCCACAGATCCGGGCGTTTTTTTCGGATTGCTTCACGCAAACGGCGTTGAACTTGTAGGTAGTACTCCTTATTGACCGTTTCACCTGGTGGCAGGAATTCATGATGCACTATACTATTAATATCGAAGAACACAGTGAGCATAACCTTCACGTTCGACCGCACTTGTCGAGCCTTTTTCGGACTTGGTGAGCCAGAATGCCTCCACTGGGATGATTGAGCCTTAGTTTCGACGTCATATCTGTAAACCCATGTTTCGTCACCTGTTATAATACGTTTCAGTAATTCTGCATCGTCGTTTACTTCATTTAGTGACTCCTGAGCAACTTCCATTCGCCGCTGTTTTTGTTGAAAATTCAACAATTTTGGAACGAATTTTGCTGCCACGAGTTTCATACACATTGGAAACAATGTCATGACATGATCCAATCGATATGCCAACATCATCAGCGATCTCTCTAATTGTGATTCGGCGATTGTTCATAACCATTTCTTTCACTTTTTCCACGTTTTCATCGCTTTTTGATGTGCTGGGGCGTCCAGGGCGTTCGTCATCTTCAACATTTTCACGGCCTTCTTGGAAACGCTTATACCACTCGTAAACTCTTGCTTTACTCATATCAGACTCACCATAGACCTTTGTTAACATTTCACACACTTTGTTACACTTTATTCCATTTTTTACGCAAAATTTGATACAAATTCTTTGATCCATTTCCTTTTAACAAACGAAAATCGCCGAGCTGATAAAAACACGTCTAACCTTAGTGGCTGTCACAGACAAAGTCAACAATGAAAACAGCTGAAAGTTTTATCGTACTTCAAGAGCATGTATACCAACATAATAAAAAAAATGTTTGACAATCGGACTCTCCGAGCCCGCGAAATTTAAAAATTCTCATTACTTTCTGAACACACCACGTATATCTTATACGGATTTATTTAGGGGCGATCGACTGAGGGTGATCACCATCCAACCACGATGACCTCAAATCCAATTTGACTTGGTTGCAGAAGCCTTACAAACGCCTTTTAAGTATCAAAAAAAAAAAAAAAAAAACGAGTGGTGCAAATCTTGGCACCATAGACCACACACCATACACCATTCACCGTAAACCATACACCATACAAAACAAAGTTCCAATTCTAAATAAACCAAAGAATGTATCAAGTTTCATATTCTCCTAATATTTTTATCTTACGGCTGATCATTGTAGACCGGATACTGTTCGTAGGATATACGCGTTTCCGACATTTCGCCAAATCGTGGTGGCGCGCGCGTGTGCGTGCGTGCAAGCGTGTATGTAATTCTACAATAAAAGTAAGAAAATGAACCATGACAGCTGCCATGTTCATTTTTTTACTACAAAATGTACAGATTTTATGGTGCTTAAAACGATAAGTCTTATTTAAAAAAGTGTAAAAATATAAACGTTATAAATTGTTTATGATTTTTTGACCAACGGCCATTTTGAAACTGTTAGAGTTTTATTGTAATGAACTTGTTTAGGCCATGAATTTTTAAAGTTGTTAGTATTAGAATGCTAGCACAAATACAAATTTTATATATATTTGTATTTTTACTTTATTTATATTTATGTGTATTTGTATATACTTGTATTTTTTTCTTATGTATCTTTAACAGCAAAAAAATGTTTGCCTACACTGCTTGACATACAAGACATTTAAAATGATATATCAAACATAATTTTAAATATAGGCGCAATCTCTATCGTTAACATTAGTGTTGTAGCGGATAGATTCAATATGGCGGACAGAGTCCGTTGACTTAATACCCTAGCACTGAGTATAAACTATAGGCTAAAGTAGAGCAACGAAGCTTTTTCAATATGGAACGTGAAACCAGCGTCGTAACCCACATATCCCCCCTCCCTGTGGTATCCTATTTGTGGTCAGACTTAGTTCAAAATCAATAAGGATATGTCCCCCTAAGGAAACAGAAAGTGTAACATTGTGTGAAAAATTCAATTAGTGATTTCCCTTCGTAGGTGAAATAGGTTTGAATGCTTCGCCGTAGGAAAGACGCCTCCGATTCGGTTCTTGTTGAAGGAAGGGTGTTCGAGACGCGTTCTACAGCGTCTCTGACATGCGACATCAAAGTCGTGGGTTCGAGACGCGTTTACTACCGTTGCTTTAAAATATGGACGTTAAGAATGCGACATCAAAGTCGTGGGTTCGAGACGCGTTTACTACCGTTGCTTTAAAATATGGACGTTAAGAATGCGACACCAAAGTCGTGGGTTCGAGACGCGTTTACTACCGTTGCTTTAAAATATGGACGTTAAGAATGCGACATCAAAGTCGTGGGTTCGAGACGCGTTTACTACCGTTGCTTTAAAATATGGACGTTAAGGATGCGACACCAAAGTCGTGGGTTCGAGACGCGTTTACTACCGTTGCTTTAAAATATGGACGTTAAGAATGCGACACCAAAGTAGTGGGTTCGAGACGCGTTTACTACCGTTGCTTTAAAATATGGACGTTAAGAATGCGACACCAAAGTCGTGGGTTCGAGACGCGTTTACTACCGTTACTTTAAAATATGGACGTTAAGAATGCGACATCAAAGGCGTGGGTTCGAGACGCGTTTACTACCGTTACTTTAAAATATGGACGTTAAGAATGCGACATCAAAGTCGTGGGTTCGAGACGCGTTTACTACCGTTGCTTTAAAATATGGACGTTAAGAAAAAAAGCTCCCCTCCGACAATGACGTGGTATATTTTGACGTATCCCTAGACGTATACAGTAGTTAGCAAGAAATCAGGCGGTTGGTTGAATCTGCGCTGTTGCCACGTGTAGAGCTGATAGAGCGAGGTACGGTCGAGAATCGCTTGCTCTACCGCACGAGCTGGCTGCTCTGAACTCCCAGTGTTGCCAAGTTCAAGCTTCAACCTCTCTTTGTCTCGCCAAAACATTTTTTATAACTAGTTTAAACATAATTTGTTATCACTGTGTAATGAACATAGATAGACTACTTAAACTGAAGAAATACTATTAGACAAATATCAGTCCAGAATAAGCACACAGATGAGTCGATTCCACGCTTGTTTTAACGGTCACTGAATCAAATACAGTGGTCATATGGATAAAATTAATTCAACACAACACAACGTTCTTCCTTTACTAAATTTCCCTAAAGGCAAGTAGATGGATAAAATTATAATTGTATTTGGAAGCGAACCTCGTCGAGCGACGCAGAATATTGTAACTTGCACCATTCGGCAACGTTGCAAAATCAGCCTTAGCGTGGTTTGGTGCGCACTACTATAGGCTTGTGTCATGAAATACAAACGTACTAGAATGATAACCCTTATGAGAGCTTTGTGAGCGCTTGCTGCTGGTGGCATCTTTCGGCAGAGTGTTCAACTATAGTTAAATAAATAATAATACTGTCAATTTTCTCAAAACGTCTCCACGCCCTTTTCCTTGCAGCGTTCGTAGCGGCAGATAGTCCAACTACTTGGACTTTAGCCGCTATTATCGAGCACGCTTTTTATAATGGTGGCTGTACTTCTAGTACGTTTCTATTCAGTCACTGTGTTGAGTATAATGATCTGCCTTGCCTAGCTTCGTCAATTCTACTTTAGTTGACACGTTTCGGAGAACCTCCATCTTCAAAAACTATATCTATACTCTATATCTATAGAGTATATCTATACTGTATCTATCTATATAGAGTATAGATATAGTTTTTGAAGATGGAGGTTTTTCGAAACGCGTCAACTAAAGTAGAATTGACGAAGTTAGGCAAGGCAGATCATTATACTCAACACAGTGACAATAATCGTAGCAGAAAAGAAGAAGAATATAAAAAGAATTTCTATTCAGTGCTTATGTTCCATTTACTAAGTTTATGTTTTACTTTAGGCACTTGCGAGTGCATGATCGATACAACCAAAACGTCGATATGGTGACTTCAAATTTAGGTACGTTCGATTTTTATTTTATTTTTTGTCCCGAACGTATATTCACAGATTCGGCTGATTCACATTTTTTGTTTGTATGTGAGAGAATTGTTTGTATAAAGGTTAGAATTGTTTAGGGTGTGTCGGCGATTTGGTGTTGTCGAAAAAAAATTGCATCAAATTCTGTGTAAAAACTGGAATCAAGAGCTCCGAAACGCTTGAAATGTTGACAGTGATGGTGAGTGTACTCTAAGTAAAAAAATGTTTTTTAAGACGAAAAGTACATTGAGGCTATTATCACATCCGTAAATGTAAGTGTGGGTGTAAAGTGTTAAAGTCATAAGTGTAAGTGTGTGTTAGACTCGGGTACCGCGAGGGACGTCTAAACCCTCTCAATAGCTAGTCTTCACCCCCTGAAAACAAATGTTCATAAGGAAATAAAGACCGCATAGCTCACAGCTCAAGGACATACCAAAAAGTGCATTTCAGAAGTGCTTTGAAGACTTGAAAAAGCGCTGGCACAAATGTGTTATAACTTAGGGGGATTACTTTGAAGGGGACAAAATAAATATTGATGAATAAATATTTTTTTTTTTTTTAGAAAATTAGTCACCTTATTTTTTGAACACACCTCGTACACAAATTTACGAATAAACAATTATAATATTATTTTTATACTTATTTGCTCAAACTTCCGAAACTATGAGGTTTTTATTTGAAAACTTTTCTATGTACTGTAGTACATACTTTATAAACTGTAGTGATAGTGACAGCAGAGAGGCCTAAGTTAGATTTGTCGCGGTTCGCTGATAATAGACTAATCTACTTGACAAGCGTAGATAAACAAAACTCACAGATAAACTTCATTCTAAAAAAATGTAGGATAGTAAGTAGCCTATAGACTTCGTACTGCTGTGCAAGCCGGGAATAACGGTTTGGCGTGGCGTCGTATTCGGTACAGCGTTGCCAACTTTAATGTTTTAATAAAATGGTCAGAAACGTGGTTTTTAACCTCGTACTGGGGGTATGTAGGCGCCTTGTTTCAAATGTAAACTGGTTCGAGATTGAACCAGTGAATACAGTGCGTTTCACGTTTATTCGGCGTCCCGGATCCCGTGTTAAACCGATGGTGGGATGGCACACGAAAGAAAACCCGATTTTAGGGCGTTATAACGTTCCAATCGTACAGAAATTTCAGATACACCAAATTAAAGCGTTTCTTTTATCTGCAAAGGTGGGATGGCACACGAAAGAAAACCCGATTTTAGGGCGTTATAACGTTCCAATCGTACAGAAATTTGAGATACACCAAATTAAAGCGTTTCTTTTATCTACAAAGGTGGGATGGCACACGAAAGAAAACCCGAATTTAGGGCGTTATAACGTTCCAATCGTACAGAAATTTCAGATACACCAAATTAAAGCGTTTCTTTTATCTGCAAAGGTGGGATGGCACACGAAAGAAAACCCGATTTTAGGGCGTTATAACGTTCCAATCGTACAGAAATTTGAGATACACCAAATTAAAGCGTTTCTTTTATCTGCAAAGGTGGGATGGCACACGAAAGAAAACCCGATTTTAGGGCGTTATAACGTTCCAATCGTACAGAAATTTGAGATACACCAAATTAAAGCGTTTCTTTTATCTGCAAAGGTGGGATGGCACACGAAAGAAAACCCGATTTTAGGGCGTTATAACGTTCCAATCGTACAGAAATTTGAGATACACCAAATTAAAGCGTTTTTTTATCTACAAAGGTGGGATGGCACACGAAAGAAAACCCGATTTTAGGGCGTTATAACGTTCCAATCGTACAGAAATTTGAGATACACCAAATTAAAGCGTTTCTTTTATCTGCAAAGGTGGGATGGCACACGAAAGAAAACCCGATTTTAGGGCGTTATAACGTTCCAATCGTACAGAAATTTGAGATACACCAAATTAAAGCGTTTCTTTTTATCTACAAAGGTGGGATGGCACACGAAAGAAAACCCGATTTTAGGGCGTTATAACGTTCCAATCGTACAGAAATTTGAGATACACCAAATTAAAGCGTTTCTTTTATCTACAAAGGTGGGATGGCACACGAAAGAAAACCCGATTTTAGGGCGTTATAATGTTCCAATCGTACAGAAATTTGAGATACACCAAATTAAAGCGTTTCTTTTATCTGCAAAGGTGGGATGGCACATGAAAGAAAACACCCGATTTTAGGGCGTTATAACGTTCCAATCGTACAGAAATTTGAGATACACCAAATTAAAGCGTTTCTTTTATCTGCAAAGGTGGAATGGCACACGAAAGAAAACCCGATTTTAGGGCGTTATAACGTTCCAATCGTACAGAAATTTGAGATACACCAAATTAAAGCGTTTCTTTTATCTACAAAGGTGGGATGGCACACGAAAGAAAACCCGATTTTAGGGCGTTATAACGTTCCAATCGTACAGAAATTTGAGATACACCAAATTAAAGCGTTTCTTTTATCTACAAAGGTGGGATGGCACATGAAAGAAAACACCCGATTTTAGGGCGTTATAACGTTCCAATCGTACAGAAATTTGAGATACACCAAATTAAAGCGTTTCTTTTATCTGCAAAGGTGGGATGGCACACGAAAGAAAACCCGATTTTAGGGCGTTATAACGTTCCAATCGTACAGAAATTTGAGATACACCAAATTAAAGCGTTTCTTTTATCTGCAAAGGTGGGATGGCACACGAAAGAAAACACCCGATTTTAGGGCGTTATAACGTTCCAATCGTACAGAAATTTGAGATACACCAAATTAAAGCGTTTCTTTTATCTGCAAAGGTGGGATGGCACACGAAAGAAAACCCGATTTTAGGGCGTTATAACGTTCCAATCGTACAGAAATTTGAGATACACCAAATTAAAGCGTTTCTTTTATCTGCAAAGGTGGGATGGCACACGAAAGAAAACACCCGATTTTAAAGAGTTATAACGTTCCAATCGTACAGAAATTTCAGATACACCAAATTAAAGCATGTTCTTTATATGTAAAGCTATGTTAATTGCGTTAATATATTTTCAAACGCCAGTGTTGTATTTTAAGAAATTCACGGAAAAACACGATTTTCAAGCAGTTTTCCCCTACTAATTTGAAGGTTGGTAACTGTCAATTTTCACTGCACAACAGTGCTGTTCAACTATGTCGTGGTATTTGTTAATTTTTCTGCCGAATTCGACAAACGTTTGACAAAGATTGGTGGTACGGTAAATTTCTTTTTAAAAAAACGTGCTCCTTTTGTTATTAACAACGTTATTGAAACAATTCTTTGACGTATGCACGTAATTTTACAACAGTATTATCGAGACTTATGTTCGATCAGACTAATTACTTTTAGTGAGTAAACGTGAAGCGAAACAAAATTTTAGTTTAATCTGAACACTCGGCACGCCAGTAGTCATGTGGCACGCACTATAGACCTCTGGTGTACATAAAATTTAAAGCGGAACGGTTGTCACGCTCTGTAGGTCTATAGCGTGAGTCACCCGACTGTACTGTAACACCTACGCCAGTGCAACACAGTGGCAACTGTGTTTTAATTGAATTCTCTTTACGTGTACTCATTAAAAGTAATTGTAAATCTGATTTAACATAGACCTTGATAAATACCGTTGTAAAATTACATAGTCTGTTGAAGAATTATTTCAATAATTGCTGGTATCAAAATGAGCACTTTAAAAAAAATTACCGTAATTTCAGTTTTTGGACATCAGGACTTAATAGATGCAGATCGGTGTGCCAGAATAGAAGGTAATCGCACAGGTACGACTCCCAGTGGGTTTCTGGGGAACACCAAAGGTCTTGGTGGAGAATGGATGCTTGCAGGTCCAGCTAGATCTCTTACAGGCTGAACAAGACGGGCCACTGGACATTCCGCAGTCATCTACACAAAATGGTTTGTCGTATGGCAAATCTTTTACGAAGGAAATGCGTTACAGCGAGAAAACATACATTTCGACTGTTCAGCTTTGAACGGGGAACGATTTGAATCCATGGCCACTTTCTGGAGTGGACAGATCATGGAACAGGACATCCTTCGAAGTATCTCAAGGTTTTTAAAGATCTTAAGTTGAATCTGTGGACGAGGGTGCACAATAAGTTATACAGCTGAGTGGCAAAACCATGGCCAAGTGGTGTAAAAAATATAAGTACAGGGTGTCTCACAACTGTTCAACCAAAATAATGTTCTGCATGTCAAAACTGGCAAGTAATGCGGTATAACTTGTATCCTTTCTCACTTAGTTCGGAAGTTGTCTTTGGTTTACATAGTGCAAAATTTGATTTTGCTACAGTTATCCGTTTCAAGATGGCGACGGTTCAAACGTGAATATCTGGAAGTAGAATATCTGAAAAGAACTACACATTTTAAGAAGTAAATGTTAAACAATTTAAGGAGATATCCAGCTGTATGGGCCATATCACCTTTTATCATTGAGTCAAGGATTAATGATAGAATGCAGTTTTTGATGGAAATGGTTTCCCGTGATTGATGAAGAAATTCATTGAGTGGGTTGTTAGCTTAAATATACTTAATGCTGTAATTTAAAACTAGATAAAAATTAATGTTTTTATAATTGAATACATATTTAGTTCACTGTCATTTCTATAATATGACAGAATTGCATTTTATCAGTAATCCTTGTCTCAGTGATAAACAATGATACACGGTTGGGTTTCTCTTAAAATTTTTTTGTATAAAAACATTTTTCGACAAAATTTTTTAATTTTTTGAAGCGTTAGTTTCTTACACCGCGTTGTGCACTTTGTATTTGTCACCATGGAGTGATTCGGTTACATCGAGTAGGCTTACGAAGCGTAAGTAACGCGAGTAGGGGAAGTATTACACAGACCCCCTCCAGTTCTCAGCTCTTCTCCTTTCTTTCGTCTGCCGGTTCCGACTGAGTTGTTAGCGCGCGTATGTATGTTTTGTGCCTGTATGTAGAACGTGCACGCTTCTCTCTATCTCTTTCTTCTTCTTCTCTCTCTCTCTCTCTCTCTCTCTCTCTCTTTCTTTCTCTCTTTCTCTTTCTTTCCACGTTTCTTCTTCTCATGTTCTCGTCGCGCGCGCATGTAATGATGTTGTGTATATTGCCAGCAGCAACAGTTCAATGGTATACGGTTTATATTCAGTAATAACACGTGCGTTTGATTTTATTTTTCTTATATTCTCGGGACGTTAAATATCTTATATTTATATTCTCGAGATTTTACATATTTATATATTTTATTTTATATATTTAAATAAGCTAACGCTTCTACCGAGAGACTCAAAGACTGTACCATTAAAAAAAAATTTTTTTAGATATTTGAAATGTTCGAGCTTGCCCCCATCTAGGAACGAATAACTAGATATTTCCATTTTTCACATTTGTGCAAACAAATTTGTGCCGAGTTTCGTGAATTTATCTCAAACTGTCCCATAAGACAATGTTTTCTTCTTCTTTTCGTTTCACCCTCTTTGGGGTACGCTGAATTAATCATTTCTTGCGCGCTGTACTTTTCTTTGTTCCCAGTAGCTCTTCATTCTTTCCGATCTTCTTTTCCTCTCCTCTTCTGAAATGACAGGTTTAGGTTTTATTTTGGTTTTATCCTGGAATCTTATTCTTTCGTCTTTGGTAATTATCTTAGCAGTTTGGTCAAGCAGTGAATTTTCTGTAATTTTTAATTCTATTAGGTCTTTTTCAATGTCTTTAAACCAGTTCGGTTTTGTTTTACGATTATGGAAAAAATCAAACACTTGTTTCGTTAATCTATTAGAGTTCATTCTAAGAAGATGGCTTTAAAAATTTATTCTCCTTTTTCTCATAGTATCTGACAATTTTTCAATTTTCTTGTAGAGAGCTTCATTTCTTATATATACTACTTTATTATCCTGAAATTTTGTTCCTATAATTTTTCTTAAGATTTTCCTTTCCGTTATTTCAAGCTTTTCCATCTAGCCTATGCGATTCATGGTTAATGTTTCTAATGCGTACAGAGACAATGTTTTATTGTATTACAATTATTTTTTAAGTTTTAATTTGCAGAAGTCATGGTAAAGTTTGGTTGAATGTTTGCGTGGCACCCTGTATTTAGGACCGTTTATATGTCGTGTGTGTGTATATATATATATATATATATATATATATATATATATATATATATATATATATATATATATATATATAGAGAGAGAGAGAGAGAGAGAGAGAGAGAGAGAGAGAATTTTTCGAAGCATAATAAATTTAGTAAAACTTTCAGCGTTAACGTTTTTGGTTTTAAGTTTGTTTAACAAAAATATTACCTTTTTTGGTTCTCTGGCTTTTAATTATGATACGAATTATGAAAAATATAATTCGCCACTTCGCTCAAAGCGCTACAGTAATGGCTTTCATGGAAAACTAGTTAGTTTCTTTAAATTAGTTTCTGGGTCTTCACGATGGAAAACTCAAGTAACTTATTTAAATTATTTTCAGGGCTTTCATCACGGAAAACTCCAATTACCTTCTTGAAATTATTCTAGAAGGTGGTTATATTAAAAAATAAAACGAATTCGTCTGAACTACGCGGCGTACAGCAATTAAGAGTGCAAACTTTGTTAACTGATGTTTTCGGTCTGTGTAGTACAGAGTCCGCACGCCCGTAATACCTGCTTTGCCAATTAAACTTGAAGCGTAGGAGTTTTCTTAGTAGCAGTGATGTGACCAACAGTGATTTTACAGTCACAGTACGTACGGAAAAGCTGTGATTTTTGACCTGTGATTGTGATTGACGGCTAACGCTCGATCGCTCCCGTAGCTGTAGGTAACAGGTATTAACTCTAGAAGTGAAATGTGATTAAATGGATCACACTTCACATGCTCTACCTGTATATCAATTTTACCCAAATCCTCTAATGATTTTCGCTTGAATAAATGTTTAGACTATAACTTCAAAAATTCAACGAGAATTGAAGGTTTTAAAGTAATTAATGTTTGGTCAGTGAATAAAACTCATTGCAAAATACAGAAATATAAAATAACTGAACACAATGGGTTAAACAATCAACATATTTTACAACAAAATATTGGTGTGAAAAATAGAATTTGTTTAAAACTTTCCATTGTTTAAAGGAAAATTTATTTTGGAAGGAAAATTGTTTTATTCATGTGTGCATCGCCGTGTACAAATACCGCACACAGAAATTTGTGACAATTGTTTGTTGGGCAAAAAAATTCCCAACGTGCTTCTAGATCTGTCTTCAAGTCGTCGTATTACCTATTTTTGTAAATAAAATTAGGGCTAGAGTAATATAGTGTAGAGTATACGCTGTGAATCACGTGATCACGACTATAACAGCATTGCAAAACTAAAAATGTGATTGTGAAACGTGATTCAATAGTCAAATCACAGTCGCACTAACTGTTACATTATTTAGTTTTCCGTGTTGCCGGTAGATTAATGCCACGAATCAGTGAAATCACATTTAAGACCTGCTGTTCCAGTTGTACCAATCACAGGTCGAACTGTGATTTTTAAATACTAGTGACTGAATTACAGGTTTGCAAATCACTTATCATCACTAAGCAGTTCTATAACAGAAAGCAGCTTCGTTGCAGCTCTGGAACTGGTTCGCTAAGCAGTTTCAGCTGCGGTATGGTAGAATAAATTCTACGGTCGAAACCACATTGTTTATAAGCTCCAACTGGAAGTAATTTGTATACTGTGTTCAGTATAATGATCTGCCTTCCATAGCTTCGTCAATTCTACTTTCGTTGACGCGTTTCGGAGAACCTCCATCTTCAAAAACTATATCTATATTGGTCACCAATATTATGGCCCGTTCTATTTATAGTTTTCTATCTCCACCTCGTACCCCTGCTATTCAACACGTGTACATTAAACCTGACGTGCTCGCTTCTGATTGGCTCTTCCAAATCATACGTTCATAAGAAGCGAGCGAAAACGTATGATTTTGAAGAACCAATGAAGCGAGCACGTCAGGTTTAATATACACGTGTTGAATAGAAGAGGGGTACGAGGTGGGGATAGAAAACTATAAATAGGACGGGCCATAATATTGGTGACCAGTATAGATATAGTTTTTGAAGATGGAGGTTCTCCGAAACGCGTCAACGAAAGTAGAATTGACGAAGCTAGGGAAGGCAGATCATTATACTGAACACAGTGATAATAATCCTAGCAGGAAAGAATAATATAAAAATAATTTTAATTTGTATGCATTTACAATAGAAAATAGGTGGAACTGAACTTAATGCATATTGGAGATTCGAAAGGTTATAAACTGTTAACTCCTGTAAAAAATATTTTAAACATTTAAAATAATTTTCATTTGATAATGAAAATTTAAATATTAATACTTTATAAAATACTTAACATAAAAAAAAGGATTGCAATAATTAGGTAAAACTACAAATATAAGACATTAAAAAAACGAAAATGTAAATAAGAAAAATTATATAAAATACTTTTTGTAAAATGGATTTCGGAAAATATATTGTAAAACGTAATAAAAATAAAAATTACAATTAAAGTAATTTCATACTAACAAAATTACCTTTACACGTATATGTCATGGTCTAAACAACATAAAACTGAGTTAGGCTACATAACCTAGTTCAGCTTACTAACCTAAACACCCACGCTAAAAATCCCACACTTCTCGCGGCTTTCAAACAGCCTACGCCTGCGAACCCATGTAATTACCCCGTCAACCAATACTAACTTCTGATTGGTTTGCAGTGCTCGCGTATCTCAGTTCTGATATACGTTGAGTATCACATTTCCGCCCAGGCATTACTACGGGCGCATCATCGCATCTCCCGTACACAATAGCTTCGTTCTGATTGGTGCGTTCCTTCTATGATTTTAACAATGGAATTCTGAGAAATTATAGTACTCGCCATAATTTCTAGTATAAATACAGGTTGAAAATCGTTCGGCAGAACGTCGAGAAGGACCGTCCACTAGACAGCTACAAGACAGCCTGCCGACACCCGGAGCTACTCTACAAGACACCACAACTTGCTCGGGAGGAAATAGGAGGAATCCGGCCACCGAACTGGTAGAGTGTCTCACCAGCTCGCGGCCGACTGATGAACGCCCAGACTACAACATATTGGTAGCTCATGTTATAGGTGGCTTATATGTTCATTGGTAGTTCATATTTAATTAAACCAGTTGTATTACTTTTAAAGATTTCATTCAGTTTTGGCCTTCTGTCGCTCATAATAATTCCACTTTTAGAAAACTAACGTTTGCAAGTTACAGACATACCAACAGACTTCATGCATTCTTCAACAAAGGCAGGTAGGTTCGGGTAAAAAAGCACGTGTGTCTTTGGTTTGGTGTAACTTGGTTTATATATTCACGTACCTAACCTGAAGTGGGACAACAGTATTCCTTCAAACAAGTATTGAAAAATATCTATTTTGACTTCCATTCGCATTAACAATAACATTTTCACGTCAATAAATTTTTTTCAATCAGTGAAACTTCGTACTGTAATTAACGCCGTAAAGAAGTTTATCTATGACTACAGAGAACCAAAATTCCAACAATGAAATTGGGTTAGTTTTGCGAGCTAAGAAAGAAATACATTCTAACCTAACTTAACATAGTATGGGTGAAAATTATGTATTATGAATGGTCAATCAATAAGACTTCGTGCCGTAATTAACTCTGAAATAGTTTATCTATGACCACAGAGAACTAAAATTCTAACAATCAAATTGGGTTAGTTTTGCAAGCTAAGAAAACGTACTTTCTAACCTAACTTATCATAATATGGGTGGAAATCATGTATTATGAATGACTTCGTGCTATAATTAACACTTTAAAATGGTTTATCTATGACTAAAGATAACTAAAATTCCAACAACAATGAAATTGGGTTAGTTCTGCTAGCTACGAAAGAAATACTTTCTAACCTAACTTAACATAGTATGGGTGGAAATCATGTATTATGAATGGACAATCAATAAGTCTTCGTGTTAAAATTAACTCTTTAAAATAGTTTATCTATGGCAGAGAACAAAAATTCCAATAATAATGAAATTGGGTTAGTTTTTCAAGCTAAGAAAACATACTTTCTAACCTAAATTATCATAATATGGGTGGAAATCATGTATTATGAATGATCAAACAATAAGACTTCGTGCTGCAATTAACACTTTAAAATGGTTTATCTATGACTAAAGATAACTAAAATTCCAACAACAATGAAATATGGTTAGTTCTGCTAGCTACGAAAGAAATACTTTCTAACCTAACTTAACATAGTATGGGTGGAAATCATGTATTATGGATGGACAATCAATAAGACTTCGTGCTATAATTAACTCTTTAAAATGGTTTATCTACGACTACAGATAACTAAAAATCCAACAATAATGAAATTGGGTTAGTTTTTCAAGCTAAGAAAGAACTACTTTCTAACCTAACTTAACAAAGTATGGGTGGAAATTATGCTATAACTAACTCTTTAAAATAGTTTATCTATGACAGAGAACTAAAAATCCAACAATAATGAAATTGGGTTAGTTTTTTAAGCTAAGAAAGAACTACTTTCTAACCTAACTTAACATAGTATAGGTGGAAATTATGCTATAACTAACTATTTAAAAATAGTTTATCTGTGACAGAGAACTAAAATTCCAACAATAATGAAATTGGGTTAGTTTTTCAAGCAAAAAAAAAAAAAATCTACTTTCTAACCTAACTTAACAAAGTATGGGTGGAAATTATGCTATAACTAACTCTTTAAAATAGTTTATCTATGACAGAGAACTAAAAATCCAACAATAATGAAATTGGGTTAGTTTTTCAAGCTAAGAAAGAAATATTTTCTAACCTAACTTAACATAGTATGGGTGGAAATCATGTATTATGAATGTTCAATCAATAAGCCTTCGTGCTATAACTAACTCTTTAAAATAGTTTATCTATGACAGAGAACTAAAATTCCAACAATAATGAAAGTAGGTTAGTTCTGCTAGCTACGAAAGAAATACTTTCTAACCTAACTTAACATAGTATGGGTGGAAATCATGTATTATGAATGGTCAATCAATAAGACTTCGTGTTATAATTAACTCTTTAAAATGGTTTATCTACGACTACAGATTACTAAAATTCCAACAACAATGAAATTTGGTTAGTTCTGCTAACTACGAAAGAAATACTTTCTAACCTAACTTAACATAGTATGGGTGGAAATCATGTATTATGAATGGACAATCAATAAGACTTCGTGCTATAATTAACTCTTTAAAATGGTTTATCTACGACTACAGATAACTAAAATTCCAACAACAATGAAATTTGGTTAGTTCTGCTAGCTACGAAAGAAATACTTTCTAACCTAACTTAACATAGTATGGGTGGAAATCATGTATTATGAATGGACAATCAATAAGACTTCGTGCTATAACTAACTCTTTAAAATTGTTTATCTATGACAGAGAACTAAAAATCCAACAATAATGAAATTGGGTTAGTTTTTCAAACTAAGAAAGAACTACTTTCTAACCTAACTTAACATAGTATGGGTGAACTAACTCTTTAAAATAGTTTATCTATGACAGAGAACAAAAATTCCAACAATAATGAAAATGGGTTAGTTTTTTAAGCTAAGAAAGAACTACTTTCTAACCTAACAACATAGTATAGGTGGAAATTATGCTATAACTAACTCTTTAAAAATAGTTTATCTGTGACAGAGAACTAAAATTCCAACAATAATGAAATTGGGTTAGTTTTTGAAGCAAAAAAAAAAATTACTTTCTAACCTAACTTAACAAAGTCTGGGTGGAAATTATGCTATAACTAACTCTTTAAAATAGTTTATCTATGACAGAGAACTAAAAATCCAACAATAATGAAATTGGGTTAGTTTTTGAAGCTAAGAAACAAATATTTTCTAACCTAACTTAACATAGTATGGGTGGAAATCATGTATTATGAATGGACAATCAATAAGTCTTCGTGCTATAACTAACTCTTTAAAATAGTTTATCTATGACAGAGAACTAAAAATCCAACAATGATGAAATTGGGTTATTTTTCAAGCTAAGAAAGAAATACTTTCTAACCTAACTTAACATAATATGGGTGGAAATCTTGTATTATGAATGATCAATCAATAAGACTTCGTGTTATAATTAACTCTTTAAAATGGTTTATCTACGACTACAGATAACTAAAATTCCATCAACAATGAAATTGGGTTAGTTCTGCTAGCCACGAAAGAAATACTTTCTAACCTAATTTAACATAGTATGGGTGGAAATTATGCTATAACTAACTCTTTAAAATAGTTTTTCTATGACAGAGAACTAAAATTCCAACAATAACTAAATTTTGTCAGTTTTTCAAGCTAAGAAAGAAATACTTTCTAACCTAACTTATTAGTTCTGCTTGCTACGAAAGAAATACTTTCCAACCTAACCTACCATAGTATGGGTGGAAATCAGGTATTATGAATGGACAATCAGTAAGACTTCGTGCTATAATTAACTCCTTAAAATAGTTTATCTATGACTACAGATAACTAAAATTACAACAACAATGAAATTGTGTTAGTTTTTCAAGCTAAGAAAGAAATACTTTCTAACCTAACCTACCATAGTATGGGTGGAAATCATGTATTATGAATGGACAATCAGTAAGACTTCGTGCTATAATTAACTCCTTAAAATAGTTTATCTGGGACTACAGATAACTAAAATTACAACAACAATGAAATTGGGTTAGTTTTTCAAGCTAAGAAAGAAATACTTTCTAACCTAACCTACCATAGTATGGGTGGAAATCATGTATTATTAATGGACAATCAGTAAGACTTCGTGCTATAATTAACTCTTTAAAATAGTTTATCTATGACTACAGATAACTAAAATTACAATAACAATGAAATTGGGTTAGTTTTTCAAGCTAAGAAAGAAATACTTTCTAACCTAACCTACCATAGTATGGGTGGAAATCATGTATTATGAATGGTCAATCAGTAAGATTTCGTGTTATAATTAACTCTTTAAAATAGTTTATCTATGAGTAAAGAGAACTAAAATTCCAACAACAACGATATCGGGTTAGCTTCGCCAGTATTTTTAAGAAATCAAAATTACATTTTTTTTAAGAAAGAAGTACTTGCTAACCAAACTTAATATAATATGGGTGAAAATCATGGTTTTTTTACTATTATGAGATATTTGAGGTAGAAAAGTTTTTAACACTGTGTACTATAACAGGTAAGACCTTGAATTGTTACAAATTGGCTAATTATGTAAAAATACCAGCACTTATTAACAATGATTGTAAACCGTGTGAGAGGTTAACACTACATTTTATATTTTACAAAAGACAATCTACTTAAGTTCTCACTGAAGAAGGGAATAGGCCTATAACCTTGCTAACGTCACACGCTGAAGTTACATCGCTGTGTGATGGAAGGGAAACTCTAATCAATAACAATAGCCTATCACAATAATTTTTTTAAAAAATCGCACAGTTTTTTTAGAAAAATATGATCTAACCATCTTGACCACCCTTAAATTCTGCATATATTAGCATTTTCAGTGTTGCTTAAATTATTATTGTCGTTATGTTCAGTATAATGTTCTGTCTTCCCTAGCTTGGTCAAATCTACTTTCGTTGACGCGTTTCGGAGAACCTCCATCTTCAAAAACTATATCTATACTCTATATAGATAGATATACTCTATAGATATAGTTTTTGTTCGACTATAGTTAAAGAAATAATAGTACTGTCCATTTTCTCAAAACGTCTCCACGCCCTTTTCCTTGCAGCGTTCGTAGCGGCAGATAATCCAACTACTTGGACTTTAGCCGCTAATATCGAACACGCTTTTTATAATGGTGGCTGTACTTCTAGTACGTTTCTATTCAGTCACTATGTTGAGTATAATGATCTGCCTTGCCTAGCTTCGTCAATTCTACTTTAGTTGACACGTTTCGGAGAACCTCCATCTTCAAAAACTATATCTATAGAGTATATCTATACTGTATCTATCTATATAGAGTATAGATATAGTTTTTGAAGATGGAGGTTCTCCGAAACGCGTCAACGAAAGTAGAATTGACGAAGATAGAGAAGGCAGATCATTATACTGAACATAGTGACAATAATCATAGCAGGAAAGAAGAAGAATATAAAAAGAATATTATTGTCGTATTTTTAACAGATTTCAAAACATCCAAAATACCAATTTACGCATATTTCAACACCAAATTACACAAGCAAAATTAAATTTTCAGAAACTTGTCGGATTGAAATGTTAAATTTTTCGTAAGGTTTGAAATGGCCGCCATTTTGAAACTGTTAAACGAAATTCGCTGGACGAAGTTGTCCAGGCTATAACCGAAATTGTTTTTGTGCCAGTAAGATCGAATAAAATCGGACAGAAATTGTGAGCGCTTGCGTGAACACACGCACACGAGCGCGCACACACATTTTACAAATTTTATCGACCCTTCTAAAAACGTCATGCTCAGTACTCATTTCAAGGTCCTGGGTCATATTCTTACTGCTCAGTCTATGGCCGCTGAACATTTTCCAGTGTAATTCGCTAACAAGTCTGTCGTATAGTCTCCAGTAATATTGCACATGAATTTACTTCGAACTCTCTAAAGTGTGATTTTACATTCGAAATGACCCTAAGAGTCTGCATAAATTAACATTTTGAATTTAATTGGCAAGTTCGCTTTGCTAAGAACAGTGGGGCCTAATTAGCTTACTGTTGTGTTTCTTTGAAACGCCGCTGTTCTATGCCGTCGATATTATTCACTTCCTCAAGTGATTATTCAAACGTTTGACGCTATTTTTAGAAAGAACATTAAATTGACAGCATAGTTTATTATATCTTGTTTGTTTTCCAATTTACAGCGTACAGTGTGTTCCGAAAGTGCCATACTTTCTTATCTTTTGAACAAGTGAATATAAAAAGTCCTTAGCCGCCTCGGTGGTCTAGTGGATAGCGTACTAGGCTTTCACCCCGAGGACCCGGGTTCGATTCCCGGCGAGGGCTTGGCATTTTCATACGCTATAAATCATCCCACCGTCTGCATTAGCCCAAGTGACCACAATAGTCGGACGTTAAACACCAAAAAAAAAAAAAATAATAATAAATAAAAATTAATAAATAAAAAGTCACTTTTGCTGGGAGCACAAAAGTTGTTTTGTGACAATTTGCCGCTCTCAATGTAGGTGACTTGGTCGATGCGGCCAAAGCACCGGCCGGTCTGTTGCGTCTCTGAACTGCGCACCTTAAGGTTCTAGCCGCAGTTACTCCCGTTGCTTTTCCCTTACCGTTAAAAAAAATCAACAATGAACAGAGTGCTTCACAAAGTATTTCAGACGTTGTTATAATAGAGAAAACAATGAAAAAGTGTGTACAAACATACTTCATAAAACGTTTAGTTTTTAACAAAATAAATTATATAAAAATTTTTAGGTAGTGAGTTTCAACTCATTTACCTTTTGCGTGTTACTTAACGTTATAAAGAAAAAAATAATTATCCCAGAGAAGTTTTTTTCAGTTTCCTTGCGGTGTGTCCGTTTTACTGAGCTGAGACGCAGAAGGTGGCCGAAGTCGGACTTTGCTGGATAGAGGTGAAGTTATCGACTTGTTGAAAGGGAAATGCTGGACTTCACTTATTGCTACTGCAGACGCGTGGCAGCGTCTGGTGCAGCGAGTGAATGGAATTGTTTTATTTAAAAACAATAAAACGCAGGCGAGTGGATTGTTGTCAGTGATGTTTCAAATTTAAACTTTATAAAAACATTTTTGTTAAATTTTGTATCATTTTTTTTATCGCTGAGGTTTAGTTCGTGTAAAAAGGAAAAGAAAATAGGCCTACGTTTGTTGGTTTTTCCCAGTGTAAGGAATTAATTTTTGTAGGGCGACTCCCTTGATGGCCATTTCATTTTTTTTATTTTTTATTTATTTATTTTTTTAACGTCCGACTATTCTGCTCACTTGGGCTAATGCAGACGATGGGATGATTTATTGCGTATGAAAATGCCAAGCACTGGCCGGGAATCGAACCCGGGACCTCGGGGTGAGTTATTTTTGGTGTTAAAGTCCGACTATTGTGCACACTTGGGCTAATGAAGGCAATAGGATGATTTATAGCGTATGAAAATGCCAAGCCCTTGACGGGAATCGAACCCGGGTCCTCGGGGTGAATTTGTTTGTTGTTTTTTTTTTAACGTCCGACTATTGTGCACACTTGGGCTAATGCAGACGATGGGATGATTTATTGCGTATGAAAATTCAAGCCCTGGCTGGGACTCGAACCCGGGTCCTCGGGGTGAAAGCTCAGTACGCTATCAACTAGGCCACTGAGGCGGCTGATGGCCATTTTAAAGTCTGTAAAGAGCGTGTCTTTTGTACTGTATTATATATATATATATATATATATATATATATATATATATATATATATATATACACGATACTCGGTTGGAAGGTCCCAGAGAATGAAATCCCAAAGAGCAGGGGTAAAATGGACGGAGGAGCGAAGAGGATCAATGGGGACAGGATGAGGGAGGTGTGGAGGATTAGAAGGAACAAGACATGAGTCGGAGTGCTTTGCGTGATCCAACAGTGTCTATGCGCAAATAATAATATATATTTGTATAATTGTGTTACAATAAAGAAATTTATTTATGTAAAAATAATTGTCATTATCCTTACTCGTTTCAAAATGGTGGATATTTAAACTTTTTTACGTAGAATACCTCGAAATTCGGTATTTACTTTTTTAATGACAAAACTTTTTTTCTATTCTTTCTCTAGCTTAAAGGATAACGGAGCTTTAAAGAAACACTTTAAGATACAGAAATGAAAAACAACAAGACAATGCATATATATATATATATATATATATATATATATATATATATATATATATATATATATATATAAAGTAAAAACTCCCACATACAGGACCTTTAAAATGAAATAGTAATCATATTTTTCTCAACAAATACCTGAGTATCCTAGCTTATCGTTGATTCCATTAGCAATACAGGGAGCAGATTCAATACGGCCGACACTGTCCACTGGACTTTTAAAAAGGATTGTTGACATTTTAGGAGATGCTGTAGAAAATACTTTTCTGTTCTTGACAGTTCCGCTAAACTTACAAAGTACAGACAGAAGCATCAGATATCGATTTTACCTGCGGACATGACAAGACTTCCTTTATAATTTAGCTGAGACAAAGGACCTGGCAGGAAAGAGGACAGCCGTCGTGCATTTCTAATTACTAGTCAGCAGCCGGCAGCCACGCTTGAGCCTGGCGATCCTCCGTAAGGTTGTCAACTTCAGTCTTAGAATAATACTGGTAGTCGTTCTCCACGGACCCTGTCGGCCATATTGAATCTATTCCCTATAAAACTAATGTTAATTGACGATACAGATTAATTCGCTATTAAAGCCGCCTCGGTGGCCTAGTTGATAGCGTACTGGGCTTTCACCCCGATGACCCGGGTTCGATTCCCGGCCAGTGCTTGGCATTCTCATATGCTATAAATCATCCCATCGTCTGCATTAGCCCAAGTGTGCACAATAGTCGGACGTTAAACATAAAAAAAAATTCACCCCGAGCACCCGGGTTCGATTCCCGGGTTATTATATAGCCGCCATTTTGAAACGAGTAAAGAATAGGACGTATTATTTTTACATAAATAAATTTCTTTATTGTAACCTAATTTATTATACAATATATATATATATATATATATATATATATATATATATATATATATATATATATATATATATATATATAGGCTATAGGCCTATATATTACAGTACAAAAAGACACTCTTTAGGGACTGGCCGCCTCGGTGGCCTAGTGGATAGCGTACTGGGCTTTCACCCCGAGGACCCGGGTTCGATTCCCGGCCAATGCTTGGCATTTTCATACGCTATAAATCATCCCATCGTCTACATTAGCCCAAGTGGGCACAATAGTAGGACGTTAAACACCAAAAAAATCGCTATTTTTTTAAAGATAAAATTATGTTCGATATATAATTTTGAAGGTATTCTGTGCGGGAGTACGGTCAGCTTTTTAAATTTTTTATATATTTTGCTCCTGTATCTTTAAAAGCAAAAAATGTACACGTTTCAGAATACAGTAAATATCAGAAATTTCCTCCCTGAAGCTGTCAAATTTATGATAGGTCTTGCCGTTGAGCCAGGGGAAATAGAAAGCAACTACAATCGTTACTGTTAAATCAGAGGCCGCCATCTTGAAAAAGTTACGAATGGGAACAAATACGTAATTCGGGCTTCATACAAGGTACCCGATTAAAATTGCTTGCATCGTTAAAACAGGGGCCGCCATCTTGAAACGGAAGTAAATAGGAAAATAGTTTGTACATGCGCCATTACGTACCAGATTCCAAAAATATTGGTTATTGCGTTTTGCGAAAACTCAGTACATACGTCAACGTTAACCCTTTGGCGAGTAAAGACGTCATGATGTCTTCAAAGCTGAAATCCAAGTGGAGCACATTAACGTCAAAACTGTCACAAAGGAATAAAATTTTTTTGTTTAATCCAAACTCGTTTATTGTAAAAATACATAAAAATGAAAAAAATATGTCAGTGTATTTTCCTTGTGTGATAATCCTCTAACACGGATATAGGCTAAACACAGTGCAACGCTACACTGTGAACATTCAAAGGAAGTGTCTTTTCTTTTTTGTTCCTTTGCTTTCATGTTGTAACAAACATAACACTTCCTTTGTATTTTTCTTTTCCGTTCACTACTTGTTGGTAGAGGTCGGATGACAAGACGTCCTGTGAACCGCAAAGGATGTCTGTCACACACTCGCGTCGGGAATCCTGATCTCCTATAGTCGTGTAATGTACTCTACAATTTACCTAATCAGGTTAAGGCGATAATATATTAGCGATTTTTTTATCACTAACCCTTCGCTGGGCGCGCCTTGGCGTATGACACAACCGGGCGCGCCGCGGCAATTTGGCCGCAATGCCTAATTCCGCTTTTGTACCCGTGTAAACTAATTTTAAGTGGACACATTGCATTATTTTTTATTATACTTTGTTTCTAATTGATTTATTTTAATTTTCAGTTTTTTTAATAGTTATATTTATTTTAAAAAGTTTTAATATTTGAAACAGGCAATAGTTAATGAATACAAGCACTTGTCTGACAAAGGATTTAATTTTATATAAAAAACATGACAATTATTACGGAATTTTTAGTGGTCACACTTATCAAAACACTAAATTTATAAACAAAAATTTTAAAATTAATATTTACAAATTTAATCTGAATCGACGTCCATTGCTTCAGCTTTGCAAAACAGTTTGTGCAAACAGCGGTCATCTGGCTGTGATTCTTAATGCAGGTAATTTTGGTTCTGTTATTTTTGTGCGGTCCGCAAATATGACAAATTTGGTACTTGTTGGTACTTGAGCCTGTTGATTTTCACATAACTTTATATTTGCCCCAAAAAAACTTGAAGATATTTTGGAAGAGTTAGGATTGTCGCTCTAGCTTTCAAGTGTCCACTCGTGAA
This sequence comes from Callitettix versicolor, assembly GCA_022606455.1. Taxonomy (NCBI): domain Eukaryota; kingdom Metazoa; phylum Arthropoda; class Insecta; order Hemiptera; family Cercopidae; genus Callitettix; species Callitettix versicolor. Next base: position 62,893,287 of record CM040182.1, on the reverse strand, counting down.
ACTGAGTGTCAATTTTTTCAAAAAGTTTCGTCTTCGCTCACTGTAATCCAGATGGTTGAATTTGTAAATTATATTTGCATTTATTCCGGCAATGTCTAAATGCCGATAAAAATGGGCCATTGTACAACGTCTCGTGCTTCAGGATGTCGAGTAACTGGCACACATTTGATCGACAGTATCAACCACATTTTGTAGCGTTATAATCCAAATTCTTTGCATATTCTTCTTTTCTGCTAGGATTATCATCACTACGTTCAGCATAACGATCTGCCTTCCATATCTTCGTCAATTCTACTTTCGTTGACGCGTTTCGGAGAACCTCCATCTTCAAAAACTATCTATACTCTAATGTTGCGGAGTATAGGTAGAGTTTTTGAAGATGGTGGTTCTCCGAAACGCGCCAACGAAAGTAGAATTGACGAAACTAGGGAAGGCAGATCATTATACTGAACATAGTTATAATCCAAATTTATAATAAACTTTTTGGAATCTTCGTCAGTAGAATAGAAACACATAAAAATATTAAACTAAAACATTAAACACAAAACAAAAAAAAAGAAGGGTAAAAGTGACTATGGACGCACAAATATAGTGAGAATAACACTACGAAAGCAGTTACACGATTTGCCGCAGACGTAACTATCTCGCATTCATGCCTTATTTCCAGACGGACTGAAGATAAGGTGGTATTATTTTTATACAGTTGGTGTCCCTCAAGGTGGTCTTGACAAATACTCAAAGCCCTGAAAACATTTCTCCATCGATACCTGCCGTGAGATGCGAAAATAAAGGATTGCGGCCAACTTGCCTCTGGCGCGCCCACTTAAGGGTTAAGTAAACTGAACATGTGATATCCTTTTTTTTTTTGTGTGTGTTTAACGTCTGACTATTGTGCACACTTGGGCTAATGCAGACGACGGGATGATTTATAGCGTATGAAAATGCCAAGCCCTCGCCGGGAATCGAACCCGGGTCCTCGGGGTGAAAGCCTAGTACGCTATCCATTAGGCCACCGAGGCGGCCGAGTTCCATTTAACATAACAATTACAAATAAATGTAAATTGTAAATATGCAGTGTAGCATGACCTGGATTTTTCGATATTTTTGTTACTAAAACGCTTTATTACGTGCCCAAAAGCAAGAACCCAAACTATAAGATCGCGGAAACCACGAGAAGTACGATAAAAATCGAAAATAAAAGTGACCAACATAACCTCAAAATTGCTACCGCGCGAACAATGATAACAAAAAAAAAAACAAGCAGATAATTAAAATTTGAAATAATTTACTAACAATATTGAAATAAACTCTTACTGAATACACTTCTTACTTCGAATACCGCCAAAAGAATGACTGCCGCCAAACCGCCAATATTTCACTCGTCAAAGTGTACTTACTAACAGTGCAAGACCAATCCCATTTTTCGGCAACGCCCAATTGTTGTCCACCATTGAGTGTATTACTTGTATTGTATTTAGCGGGGAAATGAATAACCAATGTGAGACGGCTTTATAAAACAACTTCGTTCTTTTATTAGAAGACGGAATAGCGTATTCTTTTATTCCGTCTACACAGTGCTTGCAGTGTGTACGAGGTGTGTTCAGAAAGTAACGAGAACTTTAATTTGTTGAACAAAATATTTATTCTTCTACATTGATGTTGTCGCCTTCAAAATAGTCCCCTTTGGAGATTATGCACTTGTGCCAGCGCTTCTTCCAATCCTCGAAACACTTCTCAAACTCGATCTTTGAGATAGCCTTTAGTTCTTTCAACGATGCGCTTTTAATGTCATCTACGGCTGTAAAACGACGGCCCTTTAAGGTTCTCTTTATTTTTTGAAATAGGAAACAATGACTAACATGCGACTAGCGAATGCGAAAAGGGTAGTAGTTTGGCCAAGGTCAACCGTTTCCAGTCCGTTTCCGCCTCGCATTCTTTACATTGGTGTACTGTACCAGTCAGAGTGTGTTTTTGCTGGGGGAGGGGGTTCACTTCCTTCCGAAAAATTAATTTCTTTTATTCCAAATTTGCTACAAAAAACGGACTTATGTAGCATTGATCATATTGCCGCTTCCTTTACGGCCAGTATAAAAGCAAAACCTAATACTGATTTTGAAAAACTAAGCCGATTTTCAGGGGTTTTCAATTTTTTTCATTTGATTCACATACGATGCTGTTCAAACTAGACTGTTTTAAATACGGTAATGATATGTTTGTTTAATAAGTAAAGTGTCATATAAATGTATAATTCTATGACAAAAGTTAAGTGAATAAAGTTTTTTTTTGGTTTTTTCCGTCAGTAAAGTTGTGTCGGCCTAAAAATTATTGAATGAAATGATTTTATCGTTTATTTACTTTTCTAAGATCATTGAACGAAAATAATTGACGTAAAGAAATATAATTTCAAAAACATAAAAGCAAACATTAAAAATCGTATTCCTTTGAAACATGAAAGAAGTTACATAAACTGAAAATTGTAGGTTAATGTGAAACTTTCTGAAAATAGAATAATTGGAAATATGCTCTAGAACTAATTATTGGTAGACATTTCATTGGCCAGAGCTGGATCTTATCACATTGCAACACTAACAGAAATTTTACTATAACTATAATAGTTAGCATTGCAGGCGCAGAGTAGGCAATACGTTAAACAAATGGAAACTCTCGGTGGACTATTCCATAACTGTTCGCTTTAATATAACGGTGAAATGACAGTTCTATAATATGTTAACCAGGAAGTGTCTGTAGCTCTTGAAACTTCCGGGTTAACATATTATAAAACTGTACATAATGATGATCCTTGCCCTACCCCTGCCTCTTTTCCCTCTTTGATTCATCATATTTTGATCCTCACAATAAGGTCGAACACAGTGATTTAATGTTGGAAATTTGGCCATGATATTTAACTTCGATTAGGCAGCACTATCCTTTCATCTTGATTTGTGCTGAGATCATTCACAAATTCATGCGTCAGGATACAGTCTATAAGATGTACTCTGACATATGTCAGGAATGCCCGAAAGATTATCAGAAAGTTTTTTTGGATGCAGTTGTGGGCTGCATTGTTTTAACTGATTACAATAACCGAACTTACAAAATTGATGATGTTGATTTCAAAGTCACACCAGCAAATATATTTAAGCGCAATGGTAAAGACGTCAGCTATGCTGCTTATATACAGGAGAAATACAATATTCGGATAAGAAATCGAGATCAGCCTATGTTGATGTCAAAATCGAAACCAAGGGAAATCCGAGCTTATATACCTCATTTCAGAATTATGTCGTATGGCAGGCTTATCTGAGCAGATGCGGAGTAACTTCACTTTGATGAGAAGCATTGCTGATAGAACAAGACTTGGTCCAAAAGATCGTGTGGCAAGGCTTCTGAGTCTGAATCGACGTTTTCTATCTGAACCTAAGGTTGTAAATGAACTTAATGTTTGGGGAATGAAACTTAAAAACAAATTGGTAGAATTCAGTGGGCGTGTGCTTCCTATGGAAAGCGTTATCAATCTTTTCCTACCACTGATAAGGTCGATTGGACTAATCATTTCCGCTCAACCCCCATGTTCAATATGGCAGCATTAAGCAACTGGGTGATTATGTATCCACAGAAAGCTGAGAGAGATATTGAAACCTTTGTTAATCAACTGATTAAAGTTGGTGAAGGAATGCAATTCAAAATCACCAAGCCTGAGTATGTTAACCTACAGAATGATCGCACTGGAACATACATTCAGGAATTGGAAAGTATAATCAGTAACCGTTCTCCACTTTTCATTGTATGTGTGGTGTCCAACAACAATCCTGAACGCTATGGTGCGATAAAGAAGAAATGTTGCGTGGATAGAGCTGTTCCTACGCAAGTGGTTTGTTTAAAGAATGCTTCGGGAAGGAATATGTCTGTGACAACCAAGATTGCTATTCAGATCAACGCAAAACTTGGTGGTGCCCCGTGGTCGGTGAATGTACCCTTAAAGGGATTTATGGTTGTCGGATTTGACGTGTGCCACGTCACCAAAGCGAAAGGGAAATCCTTCGGTACTATGGTTGCATCTCTAGACAATGCTTTCTCGAGATACTATAGTTGCGTGTCTGTCCACGTAGGTGGCGGTGCTATGGTTGCATCTCTAGACAATGCTTTCTCGAGATACTATAGTTGCGTGTCTGCCCACGTAGGTGGCGGTGCTATGGTTGCTTCTCTAGACAATGCTTTCTCGAGATACTATAGTTGCGTGTCTGCCCACGTAGATGGCGGTGCTATGGTTGCATCTCTAGACAATGCTTTCTCGAGATACTATAGTTGCGTGTCTGCCCACGTAGGTGGCGGTGCTATGGTTGCATCTCTAGACAATGCTTTCTCGAGATACTATAGTTGCGTGTCTGCCCACGTAGGTGGCGGTGCTATGGTTGCTTCTCTAGACAATGCTTTCTCGAGATACTATAGTTGCGTGTCTGCCCACATAGGTGGCGGTGCTATGGTTGCATCTCTAGACAATGCTTTCTCGAGATACTATAGTTGCGTGTCTGCCCACGTAGGTGGCGGTGCTATGGTTGCATCTCTAGACAATGCTTTCTCGAGATACTATAGTTGCGTGTCGGCCCACGTAGGTGGCGGTGCTATGGTTGCATCTCTAGACAATGCTTTCTCGAGATACTATAGTTGCGTGTCTGCCCACGTAGGTGGCGGTGCTATGGTTGCATCTCTAGACAATGCTTTCTCGAGATACTATAGTTGCGTGTCTGCCCACGTAGGTGGCGGTGCTATGGTTGCATCTCTAGACAATGCTTTCTCGAGATACTATAGTTGCGTGTCTGCCCACGTAGGTGGCGGTGCTATGGTTGCATCTCTAGACAATGCTTTCTCGAGATACTATAGTTGCGTGTCTGCCCACGTAGGTGGCGGTGCTATGGTTGCTTCTCTAGACAATGCTTTCTCGAGATACTATAGTTGCGTGTCTGCCCACGTAGGTGGCGGTGCTATGGTTGCATCTCTAGACAATGCTTTCTCGAGATACTATAGTTGCGTGTCTGCCCACGTAGGTGGCGGTGCTATGGTTGCATCTCTAGACAATGCTTTCTCGAGATACTATAGTTGCGTGTCTGCCCACGTAGGTGGCGGTGCTATGGTTGCATCTCTAGACAATGCTTTCTCGAGATACTATAGTTGCGTGTCTGCCCACGTAGGTGGCGGTGCTATGGTTGCATCTCTAGACAATGCTTTCTCGAGATACTATAGTTGCGTGTCTGCCCACGTAGGTGGAGAAGAATTATCAAACGACCTTGCTCTGAACATTGTCAAGGCTGTTAGGAGATATCAAATGCATTGCAAGGAAGGAGCACTTCCTGCAAGGATCTTAATCTACAGAGATGGAGTTGGGGAGGGGCAGATCCCTTATGTATACGAGCACGAATTGGAAATTATCAAGAAAAAGCTCACTGAGCTATATGGAGAAATCCCCAAGTTGGGGATGATCATCGTAACAAAGCGGATAAATACTAGAATATTTCACCGCGATGACAACCCCCCTGCTGGTACTTTTTTTTTTTTTTTTTGAGTTTAACGTCCGACTATTGTGCACTCTTGGGCTAATGCAGACGGTGGGGATGATTTATAGCGTATGAATGCCAAGCCCTGGCCGGGAATCGAACCCGGGTCCTCGGGGTGAAAGTCTAGTACGCTATCCACTAGACCACCGAGGCGGCTTGCATACGTTGGATCTGTACTTAAGTTGTATACCGTATTTCATCGATTCTAAGACGCAAATTGCTTTCCTATTCTGATACGCAACGAGGTGGCACATTTCATATTAAAAAGGATACTAGGTAATCCAAAAATACTTCTGTTCTTATATTCCGAGAAATGAACCCTTGTTAACTGAACAAAACCGATCGGCATGCTTAGCCTAATAATAACATGAAAGATAATTAACCGAACTTTTCAGCAATAGACGAAATTCACCCCGTAATTAAATTTTATTATTTTAAAAATTTATAATCCCATAAACCGCCTGTGGCATTAAAAATCTGTATTCCAGCGATGCATAAATTACTCGGGGAATTCTTCACTTATTTACCACTTTATATTCAAATTAGGAAGGCCGAGTCCCTGATTGTCGCCATCAAATCTAATTTAATCAACGTAATTTTACTTCCCGTTACCCGGTAATAACTTACGCTTCGTCGTACATTACAATGTTTACTTACTTTATCCGCTAGCGTTTAACCGTAAAATAAAATTAGAAATACATTCAGAAAACAAACCCTGATTTCTGTCGATTTTTTTTCAACGAAATTTTAAAGTTTAATGTAACATTTAAAGCGTATTCGATTCGAATGTTGTACATTCTGGCAGTAGCTTTGTCACCCAGCAAAATCTGTTCGACAGTTTCAAAATGGCAGCCATGGCGGTCATGGTTCGTTTTCATATTTTCAGTGTAATATTGAAAGCTTAACGCCTTATTTATTGCATTTGACGCGAACTCAGCACACACATTAATTTTGATAATATATTGGACGAGTTAGTTTTTCAACCGTTTCAAAATGGCGGCCGTTTAAATTTTTTGACCCTTTTAATCCGAACGTTCGATTTATCGGACGTCTGTTTTATATACATGTAATCCCATCTTCCTGTAATTCTAACAGTTTTTCTTAAATATCAAAGCTTAATCAATAATAATAAAATAGCCGACGGGTTATGGGATTTGTAGATTGTTCAAACGTCCGGAGGCGCTGTATGTGGTCAATACGGGAAACTCTCGGTTATCCGGCGTATATCGTACATCGCTACTGCCGGATTACCGAAAACGACGGACTATTGGAAAGGAAGAATAATTATATTAAATTTGTATGTAAATTGAGAAACAGTAATTACAATACGAACACTTTTATTTTAATAATGGCGTTTAAAATGGAATTGTTATTGTTTTTTGGTGTTTAACGTCCGACTATTGTGCACACTTGGGCTAATGCAGACGGTGGGATGATTTATAGCGTATGAAAATGCCAAGCCCTGACCGGGAATCGAACTGGGTTTTCGAGGTGAATGCCCAGTACGCTATCAACTAGGCCACCCAGGCAGCCTGAGGATTTTTACGCTACATACGAGGAGTTTAACGCTCGTATGATGGATTGGTTATATCTTGAAAAAACGTAAGATTTTAAAGTAAGCGTTTGTGTGGGGAGTATAAACACTGTTTGTTTGTTTGTTTTTTTAAGCCGCCTCGGTGGCCTAGTTGATAGCGTACTGGGCTTTCACCCCGAGGACCCGGGTTCGATTCCCGGCCAGGGCTTGGCATTTTCATACGCTATAAATCATCCCATCGTCTGCATTAGCCTAAGTGTGCACCATAGTAGGACATTAAACACAAAAAAAAGTATTTTTTTTTTTTGTTTTAAGGCGAAAAGCACATTAAGGCTATTATCGCCTCCCTAAATGTAAGTGTGAGTGTAAAGTGTTAGTCATAAGAGTAGAGTTGTAAGTGTAAGTGTGTGTTAGACTCGGGTACCGCGAGGGACGTCTAAATCCTCCCCCGCAGGGGGGGTATAAACATTGTAGAGTTCACAATTTCGGTCCTATTTGATACGATCTGAGTACAAATAGCTCGTTATCCGGAAAAATCAGTGACAGTTTCAAAATGGCAGACATTTCTAATCGTAACTTTTTCTGTCTTACGCGTTTCCTGTTTAAATCTTATGAATAAAATTTTGACATCTTTGACGTTGGTCATGGTTCATTTTCTGGTTTTTTCTGTGTAATTTGAACAATAAAAATACTTAACTTGTGCTGGTATTAAGGCTGATTATGATAGATTTGTTTTTTTTTTTTTAAATATAAGATTTTTTTAATAACTGAGAGGCACGGTGGTAAGTTCCTCTTATTAGAATCAACGTGAAATACTTAATACTGTACTTAAACACAGGTCGGTGGTCGCCTAATAACACTTGACCCACTTAGTTTAGCTGTGCCAAGAGGCCGGCTGTAATGTAGATTTATCTCGAAGCTCTAATTAATGTTATCAGTTTAATAGTGCTCTTATCACCTCATTAGGTCGTTTCAGAGTGGACGGTTTATGGAAAGTCTGCTCATAGATTTGTTTAAACCGAAGCCTCTTTGATATCGACAAAGTTTGTTCGATTCGGTATATCCTCCGGATTAGGGGCTTACTTGTCGTGAGACCAGAAAATATGCGCCCGTAATGCAATATGCTGTTGATTTTTGACAGAATGTTTCAGTGTGTTGAAGGCAAATAGGCTAAAAAAATAAGTATTAATCATAATTGAAAACAAAATAATAACTTCAAACATTTGCTTCCATCAAGTCAGTGCTTACAGGAATTATTAAAATGTTTTTTTTTTTTTGTTTTTACAACGCGCACGTATCTTTGAAGAAACGTTTTTGTTTTAATAAATTAAATTAAACGAAAAGTCAAAAATGGGATGAAAGGAGGTCTGCTGGCTTGCGCTGTTTTCCTCTAAGGCGTCTCCAGTCTACGGAAGAACTCACGGAAGATGGAAGTTCTCCGAAACGCGTCGACGAAAGTAGAATTGACGAAGCTATGGAAGGCAGATCATTATACTGAACCTAGTAATTATATGCTTATATCGGGTATTGAAATGTATACAGACAAAAGACGTTTAAAAATCTAAAACTTTTCAAAAATTAACAAGAGGGACAACCGTTGAAGAGAAAGTTTGAAAGGAGCCAATCAGAAGCGAGCACGTCAGGTTTAATGTATACATGTTGAACAGAGGAGGGGTACGAGGTGGAGATAGAAAATTATAAATAGGACGGGCCATAATATTGGTGACCAGTATAGATATAATTTTTGAAGATTGAGGTTCTCCGAAACGCGTCGACAAAAAGTAGAATTGACGAAGCTATGGATTTTTTTTCCGGCGAAAACCCGTTAAGGTTATCATCGCCGACTGAAAGGCAGATCATTATACTCAACATAGTAACAATAATACTAGCAGAAAAGAAGAAGGATACAAAAAAAATTTCACCTTATATAGGCTACCGCGGTTTCGAAACATTACAGTTTCATCTTCAGGCCGTAAAAATGGTAAAATCCCTCTGGCGAGGTCGTCACAAAATTAACGCATACCACAACACTGTATACTCGATTTTATTAAAACGCAAAACGATAAAATTTAATTTGGCCAAACATCGCTACCAGTAATGCATAAACGATAATATCGTGTAATTGTGTAGTGTTGTGATATGTTTTAATTTTTTGTTTTTGTGACGACCTCGCCAGAAGGATTTGACCAACTGTACCGCCTGAAGATGAAACTGCAACGTTTCGAAACTACTGTAGCCTGTATAAAGTGAGTTGAAGACAAATAGAATAAAAAAATAAGTAGTAGTCATAATTGAATAAAAATAATAACGTTAAACATTTGCTTCCATCAAGTCAGTGCTTACAGAAATTATTAAAATGTGTATTTTTTTTAGTTTTTTTACAACGCGTACTTATCTTTGAATAAATGTTTTTGTTTTAATAAATTAAATTAAACGAAAAGTGAAAAATGGAACGAAAGGAGGTCTGCTGGCTTGCGATGTTTTCCTCTAAGGCGTCTCCAGTCTACGGAAGAGCTCATGGCGTGTTTAATGCTAATCGATATCTTCGCGGCTTCAGCAAGACTTTGCGATTAGATTTATTTGAAACTTGCCACACGGATGATAACACAAACTGAATCGGTCGATTCTTCGAACATTAATAACTCATCCGCATTCATCAAAGTTTGCCAATGAAACTTCTGAACAACTTCAAGTAGGCTATTGTCAACGTCAACCATCGTCTGTTGCCGTAAACATTACGCTGTAGGTTCGATGGAGGGAGAGTTATTGAATTAATTGCAACGAAATTAAGGTATTATTTTTGTATAATACATTTACTGAATTTACATCTCATTTTGGTATTATCATAAGCAATCAACGGTATCATAATAGATTTATTCCCAGTATTATTATTGCAAGTTATTGTTTGTGTTACAGTTCCAAATAACCGCAACTACCTACCTACACACACGCGCGAGCAGCACATGAGCGAGTGCGCGCACACACACACATATATATATATATATATATATATATATATATATATATATATATATATATTGGGGTTGGTAGTCGAGATGACGAAGACATTCTACTGTAATTCTGAAATACGCATTTCGTAGGTTCGGAACTGCAGTTACTGCTGTTAAAACCGATCACTCGTCTTCATTAATTTAATCAGATTATATATACTGTATACACACACGCGCGCGCGCACACACACACACACACACACACACATACATATGTGATTTATCAGCATCAAAAACTGCATAAATTAGCATTTTAAACTTTGAAACCTCTTAAGTTGCCCACCTCAAGGTCGTAGGTTCGAGAGCGCAGTTACTATCGTAAGCATCACTCTTTCTGTTAACGGCGATCCCTCGTCCTCATTAGTCAAAGTACAGACGTTAGGGAAAAAATACACACAAGCGCGCACACGTGTGTGTGTTTTATGGTGGGTCGCGAAAGAAAATTTCATGCTGAAGGTGGGTCATGTGACAAAAAAGTATGTTACCGCTGCCCTACAACACTAACGTTAATTAACGATGCAAATTACCCCGCTATTTGTTAAGATTAAATCGTGTTTTACATTTTGTATATACAAGTATAGTTTTTGCTTCTAAAGATACAGGGGCAAAAAATAGAACAGAGAAATTGTTGTAAGCGACCACGTTTTCAACGAAAAAAGACCTTTAAAACGAGATATCAAACCTTTTATGCGGAGTAATCTGTACCGTTAACATTAGTCTTATAGGGAATATATTATAGGGAATTAGTGTATGTACTATACAATTTTTTGTTTGTGTTTAACGTCCGAATATTGTGCACACTTGGGCTAATGCAGACGGTGGGACGATTTATAGCGTATAAAAATGCCAAGCCCTGGCCGGGAATCGAACCCGGGTCCTCGGGGTGAAAAAGCCTAGTACGCTAACCACTATGTGAGTATGTGTGAGTATAGATATAGTTTTTGAAGATGGAGATTCTCCGAAACGCGTCAACGAAAGTAGAATTGACGAAGCTAGGGAAGGCAGGTAATTATACTCAACATAGTATATAAGGTGAGTTAAAGACCACTAGAGGGTGAAAATAATTCTTTTCCTTAATTTCAGTGGTTTTTAATATGCTAATTTATGCAGATTTTAACGCTGATTGTGGTGGTGAAGTCAGGTTTTCCAAAACGTGTCAGATAAGTCGATATTTTTTAAGATTTGAAATTTTCGCCGTTATGAAACTATTGAATGGTAATACAGGTGTATTGTTGGTAATAGCGTAATACCGGTAGAACTGAAAAAATTGAAGTGTTTACAGTTTTAAAATAAATTTGGAACATCCATCACGAAGTGGTGCTCTTTTATATCATTAGTTCTGTTCCACTTCGTTAGCTTGTTAACCTAATGCAGTGCTCGGCAAACTTGTCATCCAAAAGAGCCAAATATAAATAATAGGAAATTGAAGTTTATTCAAAGAGCCATTTTTTAAACTTAAGCGTTGCTTTAGTAGAGACATTTTTATAGAAATAATTAGAATTAAAAGTACACTCTCGAGCTTGCCTTTGCTAAAGATGTATTGGTTCAACTAACGGTACATTAAATAAAATTTTGCACCATACTTATATAAAGATAATATTTATTTAAAAATATAAGTTAAATAACATAAAAGGTGTCCATAAAAAAAACTACAAATACTCCACTAATGTGAACAATGGTCTTGCATTTCCTTGGATTGTTTGCTGTTATTTTAAGGCGAAAAGCACATTAAAGCTATTATCGTCTCGCTAAATGTAAGTGTGAGTGTAAAGTGTTAAAGTCGCAAGTGTAAGTGTGTGTTAAACTCGGGTACCGCGAGGGACGTTTAAATCCTCTCAATAGGTGCAGCTAGTCTGCACCCCCCTGCGGGGCCACATTTCCCTGAAAGTAAGGGTGTCAGGTTTGTATGTAGTCTCTAAATCGAATTAGCCGCCTCGGTGGCCTAGTTGATAGCGCACTAGGCTTTCACCCCGAGGACCCGGGTTCGATTCCCGGCCAGGGCTTGGCATTTTCATACGCTATAAATCATCCCATCGTCTGCATTAGCCCAAGCGTGCACAATAGTCGGACGTTAAACACCAAAAAAAAATCTAAATCGAATTTTGAGCTCCACAATTCTTTATTGTTTAAATCCAGCAACCTTATTTCAAAGTTACCAATATCAATATTAAAGGGCGAAAACTTTATTTCTGTTACCGCGGCGTTCAGAGGTTTTTTAACAAAGACTAACGTCGCGTTGCTGTTATTAAAGCCTTTGAACCTGATGAGAAAAGCTTCCTTCATATTTTACAGTGTTGTTCTGAAATAGCAAATGTCAATATTGGCCTTACTTTCTCGACAATATTTCAATAGGCACGGAAAGTGTATTAGAGTTTCTCTTTCAAAATCTTCGGCAAAAGGCAACAATTTGTTTTCGAATGAAATTACTTCTTCTAACAACGAAAAAATTTCTGTAGGCTTGCGTTTCAAAAACTTTACCGACCTCTTACAAGGCGAGTTAACAAATAATATTCCATGCCTGTACTAAAGATCGTGGAAGAGCCGCGGTTGATGAACCCCTGACCTAATGCAGTACACTCGCGATAATCCACCACGTTCAGTAATCCGTGTGTGTTATTTGTATCCTTTTAAAAAAAAAAATAAAAATTAGGATCGACGTCAACAACCCCGAGTGTGTCAAGTGAACTACAAACAATGAAATCGCGAGTTCCGGGAGATAAGAAGAAGCGATTTTTTGTATTTATAACAATGACACAGGCATACACCAATTTCTGGGAAGATAGTGCGTGAGAATCCAAATGTTTTTTTATAAAAAACTGATTAATAAAGGTGACTTTAAAACCAGTGACTGGATAAATTAAGAAACTGTGTAGAGTCCGTTTTGCTTTTCGTCCCCGCATTGAGTGCAGACTAGCTGCACCTATTGAGAGGATTTAGACGTCCCTCGCGGTACCCGAGTCTCGCACACTTACACTTACAACAATACACTTATGACTAACACTTTACACTCACACTTACATTTATGGAACCCGTAAGGGGTTGCAGACTAGCTGCACCTATTGAGAGGATTTAGACGTCCCTCGCGGTACCCGAGTCTCGCACACTTACACTTACAACAATATACTTACGACTTTAACACTTCACACTCACACTTACATTTAGGGAACCCGCAGGGGGTTGCAGACTAGCTGCACCTATTGAGAGGATTTAGACGTCCCTCGCGGTACCCGAGTCTCGCACCCTTACACTTACAACAATACACTTATGACTTTAACACTTTACACTCACACTTACATTTAGGGAACCTGCAGGGAGTTGCAGACTAGCTGCACCTATTGAGAGGATTTAGACGTCCCTCGCGGTACCCGAGTCTCGCACACTTACACTTACAACAATACACTTATGACTTTAACACTTTACACTCACACTTACATTTACGGAACCCGCAAGGGGTTGCAGACTAGCTGCACCTATTGAGAGGATTTAGACGTCCCTCGCGGTACCCGAGTCTCGCACGCTTACACTTACAACAATACACTTATGACTTTAACACTTTACACTCACACTTACATTTAGGAAACCTGCAGGGGGTTGCAGACTAGCTGCACCTATTGAGAGGATTTAGACGTCCCTCGCGGTACCCGAGTCTCGCACACTTACACTTACAACAATACACTTATGACTTTAACACTTCACACTCACACTTACATTTAGGGAACCCGCAGGGGGTTGCAGACTAGCTGCACCTATTGAGAGGATTTAGACGTCCCTCGCGGTACCCGAGTCTCGCACCCTTACACTTACAACAATACACTTATGACTTTAACACTTTACACTCACACTTACATTTAGGGAACCCGCAGGGGGTTGCAGACTAGCTGCACCTATTGAGAGGATTTAGACGTCCCTCGCGGTACCCGAGTCTCGCACACTTACACTTACAAC
>CM040182.1:62871745-62874245 GCA_022606455.1 Callitettix versicolor | reverse complement strand
GTGCTCTGATTGTTGTGTGTCAGTCTCGCAGTCGTAAATCTGGGTCTGGTTGATCCGAAATTCGGCAGACAATTTGATTTTACTAACTGTTACAAGATCGTTTTTTCCAAAAAACCCGTTCACCGTTTCAAAATGGCGGCCATTTGAGATGTAGACTAAAAAAAAAATCAATTTAATTTTTCACATTTTTTTGAAAACCTTATTTTACCGTCGTATTCGACGTTAAATGCCGCATAAATGGCGTTTTAAATTTTCAAATTCCTTTGAAAATGCGAAAGTAATTTGTCGACGGTCGGGGTCGGATCTGATTACGACGGTGAAATAGGATTTAAAACAGTTAAAGATAGAGCAGTCGGGGAATGAGTGACAGAAATGAAAGTTAACAGCGACAATTGAAGTGAACAGTGTTCTTTACTGGTTTGTACTTGTTCATCCCACAGGGGGGGGGGGTGGAGACTAGCTGCACCTATTGAGAGGATTAGACATCACTCGCGGCACCCGAGTCTAACACACACTTACGCTTACAACACTACACTTACGACTTTAACACTTTACACTCATACTTACATTTAGGGAGGCGATAATAGCCTCAATGTGCTTTTCGCCTTAAAATAACAAAAGTGTATTTGTTCAGTTATATTTCTATCTTATCGCTAAATTGAAACTACGCACAACTGAAATTAAAGAATCTTTTTAAGGTGAAAAGCACATTGAGGCTATTATCGCCTCCCTAAGTGTGAGTGTAAAGTGTTAAAGTCGTAAGTGTAGTGTTGTAAGTATAAGTGTTTGTTAGACTCGGGTACCGCGAGGGTCGTCTAAACCCTCTCAATAAGTGCAGCTAATATGAGTCGTATAAATTAATTAAATTTGTCACGAAAAACCTTTAACGACCGGTTTTTTTTTGGAAAATAACTGCATATAAGAAAGTTTGTGTAACTTGTTTCACCATTTATTTATTAGTCTGTCGTTTTTGTTATTTGTTCAAAAATAAAATTTATGTCGTAATTATTGTTTCGGTTTTTATCGGATCTTTTGATGGTATGAAACTTCCGACTATTTTATACGATAATTTTACCAAAAATACGATAATTTTTACACGACTGTACGATAATTTATTTATGGTACAAGGCGATATTAACAAAGTGGCAGCATAAACGTATAGGGAAGGGAAGTGAGGAGCAAAAACTAATTAAAGTTATAACAAATTGAGAATACGGCAATTAAACTTTATAGTTTAATAGCGTTCGGATAGAAATGGAGATTTATTTACTGCAAACTTAGATTTACAGACACAAGTAGATAAAACTACCTACTCAATACTACACAGACTTTCTCACATTCAAAACTTTTTTTTAAAAATCCAGTAAAAAAAATTATCGACATAAAACCGAAACGCAAACGATACTAAATTTCCAAATTAAATTTCAAAAATACCCAAGATAATTAATCGTGCAACCGCCCAATTTCACTCATTTAGGTGCCTTACATTCAATTAGCATCGCCGCTATGGGTGTAAATCCACGTAAGTTGTATTTTAAAAAGCGGGAACTGGTAAGATAAGGAAAACTGGAAAAAGTAATTCAGCAAAAGAGGAGAACGATATTTAAGGAAAATATGATAACAAGCTTGCTGGTTATAAAAATGAAAAATAAGCACTGTCAGATCGGACTTCTAGGCAGATGCAAATTAACTGACTTTCAAATTTAATCTAATTTCCAACCAAGCTTCCGACACGTTTAAATAACTCGCAAATAAGTATTTTTGCTAAAATACATAAACTGTACTGCCCAGGATATAAATTATGGAGCACCATTAATTATTAAACTCCAGAGCATTTTTCTGTTTTCATTTTAAGCCCAGAACTTCATTTTACTAAATCTTCATGTCTTATCCATCAGTGAAAATCTATTAACGTTTAACTTCTCAAATTGAGTGAGTTTTCATTCGTCCTTGAATTCTAGAGTCTTTAAGCACTTGAATTTAGTTTAATTCACTCGTATATCAAATTAAACCGTAAACTTTCCCACCCACTTTTCACCCAATTCCACTGCCTAATTTTAGATTGAGGATTATTCACTATATATATATATATATATATATATATATATATATATATATATATATATATATATTATTATTATTATTATTATTATTATTATTATTATTATTATTATTATTATTATTTGCGCATAGACCCTGTGGGATCACGCAAAGCACTCCGACTCATGTCTTGTTCCTTCTAACCTCCACACCTCCCTCATCCTGTCCCCATGGATCCTCTTCCGCTCCTCCGTCCATTTTACCCTTGCTCTCTTTGGGATTACATTCTCTGGGACCTTCCAACCGAGCATCTTTCTCCTGTATGCGATCCACGACGTTGTTGATTTGACACCTTGTATATACTTAAGGATTCTGTTGGCAAGTCTCGTTGTTTGGAGTCTACTGATGTGTCCATAGAACCGAAGCCTCCTTCTTCTGATATCTGCTGCCAGGTTCGATA
>CM040182.1:62846745-62866745 GCA_022606455.1 Callitettix versicolor | reverse complement strand
TCTTCATAACGCCTAGGATTTGGTAAGGATTCAAGGTGGGTGGCTCCGTCTACTTCTAATTGGCGCTTCCCAACTCCTTATTGAAGTGCTTGCAGATTGCCCTGCTAATCTGGAATTACCTTTTCAGCTTTTCTTTCGTAAGTTTCGTTCCATTCGGCCAACCTTTTTGTTGTGCGGTGAGATGTAGCTCATTCTATTTTACATTCTTACTTATGGGAACACTCACGAGTAGCTACAAAAATCCGCCCATACAGTGCCCTGCATGCATGGTTAAGATACGCTGGGAAGTCACCAGTTTTCGCAAGACTCCGTTTGATACACCGTTAGGCCAGTATCATTCACTCCACCAGCACGGGTCGCTTTACATAGAAATAATCAGCTCACTCGTAGATTTCAATACATTTAAGAAATACTAATAATGTGTTTACGGCAGGCGTGACGCTTTTTTAAACTTTTTCGTCCTTTCGTGCCCGCTAAAGTAGTATTCATTAAAGTATTCTTTTTATATTCTTCTTTTCTGCTAGGATTATTGTCACTATGTTCAGTATAATGATCTGCCTTCCCTAGTTTCGTCAATTCTACTTTGTTGACGCGTTTCGGAGAACCTCCATCTTCAAAAACTGGTCACCAATATTATGGCCCGTCCTATTTATAATTTTCTATCTCCGCCTCGTAACCCTTCTCTATTCAACACGTGTACAATAAACTTGACCTAAGCGAGCGTAAACGTATGATTTTGAAGAGCCAATCAGAAGCGAGCACGTCAGGTGACCAGTGTAGGTATAGTTTTTGAAGATGGAGGTTTTCCGAAACGCGTCAACGAAAGTAGAATTGACAAAGCTAGGGAAGGCAGATCGTTATACTGAACATAGTAAAAAAATATTGTTTGGAATTCGTTTGCATCACTGCAGCGAGACAGTTGCGTGTAGCGATTATAACGGATTGATTTGGTATTTTATTAAAGTCAACACTTACAAGTTGAATACGAAAATGTTAATATTGGAGCGTAAGGAACGGGTTTTTTTATGAAAGTTGAAACGCAAAGAAGCAAAAGAAACTTGAAAAGTTTGTTTCCAGTAAAATGTATTTCTTCACCAAAGAACAACGCGTTCCTTTCGTTTCACTGGGATAATTCAAATACGAATGCCTTTGTAGTAATCTTATATAAATAACTCTTTTCGAATAAAAATACTTTCCCACTCAAAGGCGAACACAAGTACACATTCTACAGGTCACGTGATACTGTACAAGCTGAATCCCCCTACCCCCTACTCCCGTTGTAGGTCTACTATTGAGAATAATTACAGCGCACAGCTGTATCGCACGACGGATACAAATAATCGCGTCACGCAGCTGTCTCGCTGACGTGATGGAAGCGTATTTCCAAAATTTAATTGATCTTACTCTTTTTTAAATTTCCGACCAACCTCATAATCATCGTTTAAATCTGCATACAAGCTATTTATTGGCACTTGAAACTTTAAATTGAAAATAAGAAAATGTACCGTGTCCGACGTCAAATTAAATTTTTAAATTTCAAGGGATTCACAAAATTCGAAACGATTTAACGCTGGTTACGGTGGTGAAATTAGATTTCCAAAAAAACTTTTAAGGCAAAAAAAAATAGATTTGAACTTGCCGTTTTATGTGTGTATAAATATAACAAACTCTAACTTGTTCTAAATGTCAGGGTCGATACTGATTGGCTTTTTCCGGTACAGGATCTTAACATCTCACACCGATAGCTCATTTTTATCGGAAAATGAGCTAGCGACCGATTATTGCCGAACGGTTTTTGTGTAAATAAGTTTATAGCGTAACGATTTTAAAATCGCGTGCTAGTTAAATATTTAAAAAAACGACGGAAAACGCTAAACCAGACGGCAGTGCGTTCTGTGCCTTTCGGAACGATTTAGGCCGAATTATGTAATATTGTAAAATAGTGTAACTAAATCGAGTTCCTCCGATGTTTAGACAGACAGGCGCAAGCTAAGCCGCGATAAATTTGGCACCGGGAACATCCTGTATATAAGTGACGTCTGTTTACAACGGTTATTTTCATAACATATTTTACAGAGTGAGAAAAAATTGCGTCAGGTCTGTCCGGCGGCTACAGTAGTTATAACAATTTGAGTCGCGCATGTTAGCGAAGAACAGTTAAGTAAGTGCGGACCCAAATTAGCACAGCCGCGGAAGTCGCGGCAAACTAAAAATAGGCCTATATCGGGCTGAGCTGTGCGGGGACTGGTAACCGGGCGCTGTCTGGCGTGGAGGTGCGCAAACATTGCCTGGCCCCGGCGGTGAGCACTGCCCCCGAGTAGGCTATTCCGAAATTTTCTGGACAAATATCTCGCGGGATTCGATCCCCGAAAAAACGTCCGTTACAAATACTGAGTTATGAAAAAAAATATATATTTTTTTTTGTGGTGCTTAACGTCCGACTATCGTGCACACTTGGGCTAATGCAGACGATGGGATGTTTTATAGCGTGTGAAAATGCCAAGCCCTGGCCGGGAATCGAACCCGGGTCCTCGGGGTGAAAGCCCGGTTTTCATAGTATATTTCATAGTATGAAAGCCCGGTTTTCATGTTCTTTTCACATATTTTTTATACCAAATATGGTATAATGCTCTCACCAACTGTATAAGAGCAATAAAAAAATAAGTGAAAAGAACAGTTGTATAAGAGCAATAAAAAGAAATAAGTAAGAAGAACAGTTTTATAATAGCAATTAAAAAAGAAGTGAAAAGAACAGTTGTATAAGAGCAATAAAAAAATAAGTGATAAGAACAGTTGTATAAGAGCAATAAAAAAAAATACGTGAAAAGAACAGTTGTATAAGAGCAATAAAAAGAAATAAGTAAGAAGAACAGTTTTATAATAGCAATTAAAAAAGAAGTGAAAAGAACAGTTGTATAAGAGCAATAAAAAAATAAGTGATAAGAACAGTTGTATAAGAGGAATAAAAAAAAAATAAGTGAAAAGAACAGTTGTATAAGAGCAATAAAAAAAATACGTGAAAAGAACAGTTGTATAAGAGCAATAAAAAAATAAGTGATAAGAACAGTTGTATAAGAGCAATAAAAAAAGAAGTGAAAAGAACAGTTGTATAAGAGCAATAAAAAAATAAGTGATAAGAACAGTTGTATAAGAGCAATAAAAAAAAATAAGTGATAAGAACAGTTGTATAAGAGTAATAAAAAAAAATAAGTGATAAGAACAGTTGTATAAGAGTAATAAAAAAAAGTAAAAAGAACAGTTCTATAATAATAAAAGTTATAAGGGATAATGCAGACGATGGGATGTTTTATAGAGTGTGAAAATGCCAAGCCCTGGCCGGGAATCGAACCCGGGTCCTCGGGGTGAAAGCCCAGTACGCTATCAACTAGGCCACCGAGGCGGCACAAAAAAAGGCACAATACACGAATTTATTAAATTATTTCACGAAAATAAAAGTTAAATTCGGATCGGAGGCGACCAAAATTGGTTTTTCTGGGATATTGGTTATGTACGAGGAGTTATAATTCGAAATGGTGAACTACAGTCGAAATTTTAAAAAAACGAGAGTAAATCGAAAACGAAAGAAAACCGATTCTTGAGTGACGGAACGATCGATCCCCGGTTCGAATTCGTAAAACGTTCGTTTCCGATAACGGATTGTGAAAACAATAGTCACAGTACACGAATTTTATGAAATTATTTCACGAAAACACGGATCGGAAGCGACCGAAATTGGTTTTGCTGTGAAGAGTTATAACTCGAATCGGTGTACCAAATTTTAAATTTAAAAAATGACGTAAATCGAAACCAAAACCGCGTGGATCAGGCTTATTTTTCTCCCCAGATTTACTCTCTTAAAGTAAATGTCATATACGTATAAGATTACGTATATACCTATATATAAGGTAAATCTATGATGAATAATTATAGACCCATCTCGCTCATTTCTAATGTAGCTAATATTTTTGAAAAATTCTCCAAAAAGAATCTTTAATTCTGTAACAGAATGTAAAATTTTATCTATCAAGCAATATGGATTTATAACAAAATTAAGGATGCGCCTAATTTTATATATATATATATATATATATATATATATATATATATATATAATTATATTATTATTATTATTATTTTATGTTATATATATATATATATATAATTATATTATTATTATTATTATTTTATGTTATATATATATATATATATATATATATATATATATATATATATAATAGGTTAGGTAAAATAAACCCATTCTAGTCACGTTTTTAGATTTGGCTCACTTCTATTGGACAAATAGTATTATATGGGAATTAGGGGTGTAGCTAATGTTCTTATAAGATTTTTTTTTGTTATTTTAAGGCGAAAAACACATTGAGGCTATTATCGCCACCCTAAATGTAAGTGTGAGTGTAATGTGTTAAAGTCGTAAGTGTAGTGTTGTAAGTGTAAGTGTGTGTTAGACTCGGGTACCGCGAGGGACGTCTAAATCCTCTCAATAGGTGCAGCTAGTCTGCACCCCCCAGCTGGGGGGGGGAGGTGATCTTATAAGAAGCTATTGAACTAACACGATGAGTATAGTAAAAATTAATGAAAATTCGAATGAAAGTAATTTAATAACAATGGGTGTACCACAATGTACTATACTTGGACCTTTGATGTTCATACCTTATCAGTGCAATGAATATCTTATTTGATGTCGTAAATGACTGGCTTACTCTTAATAGATTATCTCTTAATGTTGACAAAACTGTTTTTATTACTTTTGGCAATTATAAAGGTTCCGAAAGAGGTTTGGATTAAAATTAAAAAAAGTTTGATAGGTGTTGTTTTATATTTTAATGTCAAATGGGATAAGCACGTTGAATATGTAAACAAGAAAGTAAAATATTTGATTTTTGTATAAATTGCGAAAAATACCGAATGACGCTGTTAATGTTTATTAGGCTTTTTCCAAAGTATTGCGAGTTATGGTATAATAGCTTGTGATGAGGGCTTGTGTATGTCTCTCTTCTAAACATTGCAAAACAGAATTTTTAAAATTATTTTAAAAAATTATTTTTAACTGAAGAAACCTTTAACACTTGTGTAACTTTACCAATTGGAGTCTTTATTGTTTCATTATGAGTCTTTAAAAGGTGTGTACATAAATTAAAGCAGTAATACAAGGAATAAAAGCATTACCAAAAAATTGTAAAAAAATAAGTGAAAAAAGCAGTTGTATAAGAGCAATAAAAAAAAAGTGAAAAGAGCAGTTGTATAAGAGCCATAAAAAAAATAAGTGAAAAGAACAGTTGTATAAGAGCAATAAAAAAAATAAGTGAAAAGAACAGTTGTATAAGAGCAATAAAAAAAATAAGTGAAAAGAGCAGTTGTATAAGAGCAATAAAAAAAATAAGTGAAAAGAGCAGTTGTATAAGAGCAATAAAAAAAAAATAAGTGAAAAGAACAGTTGTATAATAACAATTTTAAAAAAATAAGTGAAAAGAACAGTTGTATAAGAGCAATAAAAAAAATAAGTGAAAAGAACAGTTGTATAAGAGCAATTAAAAAAATAAGTGAAAAGAGCAGTTGTATAAGAGCAATAAAAAAAAATAAGTGAAAAGAACAGTTGTATAATAACAATTTTAAAAAAATAAGTGAAAAGAACAGTTGTATAAGAGCAATAAAAAAAATAAGTGAAAAGAACAGTTGTATAAGAGCAATAAAAAAAATAAGTGAAAAGAGCAGTTGTATAAGAGCAATAAAAAAAAATAAGTGAAAAGAACAGTTGTATAATAACAATTTTAAAAAAATAAGTGAAAAGAACAGTTGTATAAGAGCAATAAAAAAATAAGTGATAAGAACAGTTGTATAAGCGGAATAAAAAAGATAAGTAAAAAGAACAGTTTTATAATAGCAATTAAAAAAAGAAGTGAAAAGAACAGTTGTATAAGAGCAATAAAAAAAAATAAGTGAAAAGAACAGAATAACTGTTATGGTATAATGCTCTCACCAACTGTATAAGAGCAATAAAAGAATATGTGAAAAGTACAGTTGTATAAGAGCAAAAAAAAAAAAAAAATAAGTGAAAAGAACAGAATAACTGTTATGGTATAATGCTCTCACCAACTGTATAAGAGCAATAAAAGAATATGTGAAAAGAACAGTTGTATAAGAGCAATAAAAAAATGTGAAAAGAACAGTTGTATAAGAGCAATAAAAAAATTAATGAAAAGAACAGTTATATAAGAGCAATAAATGTATACAATTTACTACCTCGGGATATGAAAGTATTTTCATTTGATAAATCATTTTTAAAATAAGGATGGAAAAATGGATGTTACATAAAGCTGATATTTGTGGTTATTGACTGCGGGCTGATGGTTGTGATTGTGGAATGTAAAATATGTGAAGCATGTTGCAGGGTAACTATTTGAATTTTGTTTGTAGTTTTAATGTACCAGTCCGCATACAGGAATTTGTTCCCCTCTGCGGTTACATGCCAATCATTGTAAATATACTTTTTTTACTGGTTTGGTAAATAAATAAACATACTTATGGAATACATTTGACCAAAATGTGACGAAAAAAGGGCTTAAAAAGAAAACTTCTTCGCAAAATTAAAAATACGGTCACGAGTTGATGCAAAATTGTAACGCAAAATTGCAAGGAATTACAAAAATTACTAATGCAAACCTACATGCAAAATTTCAACCAAATCGTTAAATGGTTTATTCTCCACTATGTAAAAACACACGCGCTGTCGATATCTTATGAACCCATACGAGCTGGTGATACATTTGAACAAAATAGTTTGAATTTCATATGATTTCATAGAATTTGATTTTTTAGAAATTTTGACCAAAAATGCAAGGTACAACCTCGCGGTTATGCCCAAGAAAAACTAAAAACAGTTATTGAAAAAAAAACTCTACTTTTAAATTCGTGAAATTTTTCAAAAATATTGTTAGCTTATGGTAACTCACCAAGTACCAGCTTGTGGTAGCTCACAAAGTACCAGCTTGTGGTAGCTCACCAAGTACCAGCTTATGGTAGCTCACCAAGTATCTGCTTATGGTAGCTCATTAAACATCAGCTTATGGTAGCTCACCAAGTATCAGCTTATGGTAGCCCACCAAGTAGGCCTATCGGTTTGTGGTAGCTCACCAAGTACCAGCGTATGTTAGCTCACTAGTATCAGCTTATGGTAGCTCACCAAGTAGGCCTATCAGTTTAGGGCAGCTCATCAAGTACCAGCGTATGGCAGCTCACCAAGTATCAGCTTATGGTAGCTCACCAAGTAGGCCTATCAGCTTATGGCAGCTCACCAAATACCAGCTTATGGTAGCTCACCAAGTATCTGCTTATGGTAGCTCATTAAATATCAGCTTATGGTAGCTCACCAAGTATCAGCTTATGGTAGCCCACCAAGTAGGCCTATCAGCTTATGGCAGCTCACCAAATACCAGTTTATGGTAGCTCACCAAGTAGGCCTTTCAGTTTATGGCAGCTCACTAAGTATCAGCTTATGGTAGCCCACCAAGTAGGCCTATCGGTTTGTGATAGCTCACCAAATACCAGCGTATGTTAGAACACTAGTATCAGCTTATGGTAGCTCACCAAGTAGGCCTATCAGTTTAGGGCAGCTCACCAAGTACCAGCGTATGGCAGCTCACCAAGTATCAGCTTATGGTAGCTCACCAAGTAGGTCTATCAGTTTATGATAGCTCACCAATTAGGCCTATCTGTTTGTGGTAGCTCACCAAATACCAGCGTATGGTAGCTCACCAGTATCAGCTTGTGGTGCTCACCAAGTAGACCTATCAGTTTAGGGCAGCTCACCAAGTATCAGCTTGTGGTAGCTCATCAAATGGGCCTAGTATGTGGTAGCTCACCAATTAGGCCTACCTGTTTATGGTAGCTCACCAAGTAGGCCTGTCAGTTTATGGTAGTTCACCAATTAGGTCTGTCTGTTTGTGGTAGCTCACCAAGTACCAGCTCATGGTAGCTCACCAAGTACCGACTGTGTGTTCAATAAATAATATAAAAAAGCAAATATTGCTCAGTTAGTCTTTTATACAGCGTTAAAATTAAAACAAAGTTGTAAGTGTATCCCACATGGGGTGCAGACTAGCTGCACCTATTGAGAGGATTTAGACGTCCCTTGCAGTACCCGAGTCTAACACACACACTTACACTTACAACACTACACTTACGGCTAACACTTTACACTCACACTTACATTTAGGTAGGCGATAATAGCCTTAATGTGCTTTTCGCCTTAAAATAACAAAAAAAGTGTATGTAGCTTAAGCATCTGTGGTTTAATGGCGAATGTTTGATGAATAGTTTAACCCTAAATATGTTGGTATTAAAGTGAAAGCTTTGTGAGTTGGACGTAAAACCTGGATCAAAGAAGAAAGGACACATTTCTATATAAGAGGCAATATAAGCGTCATGATAGCTCACAAACTACACCCTGTTGAAGCTGATACCTTTTTGTAAAACGTTAGTACTAAAATAGACGCGATGTTCATTAAACCATCTAAAAAGTTAAGCTGCTTTCGAATAACAAACCAACCTTTAATACAAAAGTACACGTGTGGAACTCGGGGGGGGGGGAGTTACCGACAGAAGCGAAGCTTTTGTTAATGATTCCGTTGCTGAATATAGTTCTATAATTAGTTCGAAAATATGTTTACAAATACCTGGAACCTAGCTTAGATATTATTTACTGTAATAATAGTACAGTTTTATTTACAGTAGTTATTGTAAAAGATCAGTTGCTTTAAATTAAGTCGTAACAGCTGATCTCTTCCAACAGCTGACAGGTTATTAATAACAAATTGTTATAAACTTTTATATTGATTTGGAATGTATTGTATACGTTCACAAAGTGCACGTGCCCTTCAATTAAGGGAAAATAACGAACCAAAGCAACACAACGTTTTCATGCAATGTACACGTGTGCAATTATCGGATAGGAGAAAGAAAGACAGAAATAGCGAGACGAAATTTGTTTGATCGTTTACTTTTCATTAAAAAAGTTTCATAACACTTTTTCTATTCACTCCGCTCGCAAAAGCTAACATCAAAAGTTTCGTTTCAATAATAATACATTTTCTGATCGTCAGTTTTGTAATAGAATTTTTTACCTATTACTAATTTTGTTAATAACCTATTACTGGTGCTAATTTTGTTAATAACCTATTACTAACCTATTACTGGTGCTAATTTTGTTAATAACCTATTACTAACCTATTACTGGTGCTAATTTTGTTAATAACCTATTACTAACCTATTACTGGTGCTAATTTTGTTAATAACCTATTACTAACCTATTACTGGTGCTAATTTTGTTAATAACCTGTTGAAAGAGTTAATATGGGAATAATAATTTTTTTTTTTTTTGCTACTAATAGTTAGTATTGGTTTGACGGTTATGTATTCTTTTCGTCTTAGATATTATAGTATAACGGGTGATGTTAATTCTTTTTGCTATTTATCTGTTTTTGATAGAAGAAAATATATAAAGTTAAGAATTTTATTTATGGTTTTTTTTTCTATTTTTGGTGGTTCATTTTTAGTTGATTAATTTTTAGTACTCCTGTATTAGTTCATTTACCTTTTGATTTAAGGATTTCTGTTATTTTTTTTTGTTTTAATTGGTGGTTGGTTGGGTTATGAATTGAGTTTTTTTAAATTTTGGTTTTATTAATTATGATTCTTTAGCGTTCTATTTTTTTGGTTCTATATGATTTTTACCTATTTTTTCTACTTCTTATTTTAATAATATTTATTTTTCTTTTAGTTTGAGTTATTATCGTATTTGTTGATCATGGTTGGGGGGAATATTTTGGTCCAATGGGTTTATCTAATTTTAGTATTACTAACCTATTACTGGTGCTAATTTTGTTAATAAATAAAATAATGTACCAAATCTAGGCCTAAAATAAAACCACAGAGTTCTCGTGACATCAGAATTAGAAAATTTGTCAGGAGATTAAGGAATTTTTTTTAATATAGTACAAGCGCAAATAAACTTATCTAGTAGTAGTCATTGAAATATAAAAATAAAATGTAAAATAATAATAAAAAAGGGGTACAGAATGTATAAAAAAGATAGATTTTTTTGTGTTATTTTAAGGCGAAAAGCACATAGATTTTTTTTTTTAACGTCCGACTATTGTGCACACTTGGGCTAATGCAGACGATGGGATGATTTATAGCGTATGAAAATGCCAAGCCCTGGCCGGGAATCGAACCCGGTTCCTCGGGGTGAAAGCCCGGTACGCTATCAACTAGGCCACCGAGGATTTTGAAAAATCAAAATGTTAATTTATACAGTTTTAAATGTTGGTACGATTGCGAAATCGTATTTTGAAAAAAAAGTATCTTTTCTGCCAGGATTATTGTCACTATGTTCAGTATAATGATCTGCCTTCCCTAGCTTCGTCAATTCTACTTTCGTTGACGCGTTTCGGAGAACCTCCATCTTCAAAAACTGTATCTGAGTATAGTTTTTGAAGATGGAGGTTCTCCGAAACGCGTCAACGAAAGTAGAACTGACGAAGCTAGGGAAGGCAGATCATTATACCGAACATAGCTATATGTAGCATTTTAACCCCGATGCAATTTTATATGAAGGATTTGAAATTGTCGCCATTTTGAAACTGTTAAACGAATTTTCCTAGTTAACTAATTTGTCGAAGCTAATACCAAAATCGATTGTTGTGCCAAGTTGGAATCAAATGGGACTAAAATTGCGAATGTGAACATGATATATATATATATATATATATATATATATATATATATATAATATAAGGTAATCTCTACTCTATATATAAGTTCCGGGTCTATATCTTACCATGATGGCCGCCAGTAGCTCATTTTCAAATGGAAATTCGTTTAAAATGCATATTTGTAATCGGTATTTGTTCTCTTTACCGAACACAATATAGGCCTACTTTGTAAACTTTATTTCTACTTACTATATTTATGGTGGGGGGGGGAAGGAATGAGTAACTGTTGTGTTTTCTTAAGTTACGTATGAGGTTAGGCCTGTATCTATTTGGGTTAGGGAAAACAAAATAACCCAGGTTAAGGACAATGGCATCACAACATACAGTTCAGTAACCTAACCCTAAAAAACAGAACAATTAAAACCGTGGAATATTTTGTGAAGTTCCTGCTGTATAATGTAAATAGCGTAGTTTCTTCGACCGTTTATTAAACTTTAAGGTTAGCGTAATTTATATTACAAATAATTAAAAACACTTTTTAATAATTGCATCGAAAAACTGTGTCAATTTATTACAATGCACTGACCGTAGATTCAATCTAACCTAAAATAATCTGCAACCGTTGATAAAAGACGTGCGCTTAAATAACAATTCAAGCAAGGCACATTGTTGTTCTTCTTCTTCACTCTGTGAACTGGATCGCAAAGCAACATATGGCAACAGTGCTACCTGTGTGCTGTGGCCTAAACGTAGCCATTTGTAACAGAAATCCAACAATTGAATCAGTGGCGCGTGACATTCCGTCAAAATATGTCGTACGTGTTGGCTTTAAATATTTCAAATTAGAATTACGTTTGTGATGTGTCAAGTGGGGTTACGATGGGGGTCAAGTGTTGTGTTTTACAATCGTGTTTCTAATTGTGAAACATTAAGGTTAGTAATTTGTAAAATAGAATTTATAGAACATAACCTCAACTATGAAATATTGTTTGGTAATTTTCAATAATGGCATATCTTCGATAGTCGTTTTTTTTCAACACAATTGATTTATGTATTTTGTATTTGCTTAAAACAATTAAGTTTGTCGTTTTAGATTTACAAATAATAGTTGTCTTACTAGCCTACAAAATATTTGTAGGCCTAATATTCAATCTGTTTTTTTTACAATCTACTAGTAACCTAAGGCAAGTAGGCCTATACATTTTAGGCAACATGTTTTTGGCATATTATTTTCTACATCAAAAGCCTGTTTTTGAAATAATAGGCCCCTAGTAGTAAACGTACTGGCAAGTAGTAACAAGTCTAAAGTTCAACGCTAGGCCTAGTACATTATTAGTTGACCTTCTTCAAAGGTGAGGTGAACATAGTAAAATACGTGTATTCGAACACATCGTTTTGAAAGAAAATGAGCCGTCTGACTGTCGTGATGGAAGCGAAATTTCCAAAAAAGTATTATTTATTACTTTGTTTTTGAAATTTTGATTTCACAATTATAAACAGCATTAAAATCTGCATATATTTAGCTTGACAAATACGAAAATTAACTCTAAACGGTGTTAGATTTCTTAAATTTTTCTTTTTTTGTGTGTTTTAACGTCCGACTATTGTGCACACTTGGGCTAATACAGACGATGGGATGATTTATAGCGTACGAAAATGCCAAGCCCTGGCCGGGAATCGAACCCGGTTCCTCGGGGTGAAAGCCCAGTACGCTATCAACTAGGCCACCGAGGATTTTGAAAAATCAAAATGTTAATTTATACAGTTTTAAATGTTGGTACGATTGCGAAATCGTATTTTGGAAAAAAGTATCTTTTTTAAAGATTTGAAATTATCGCCATTTTCAAACTGTTGAACAAATTTTGCTGTTTAACGAGCTTGTCTACAGAAATCTTTTATGCAAAGTTCGAACCGAGTCGGAGTATAATTGCGAATAGGCGCGTGTTTACACACACACGCGCACGCGTATTAACATTGATTTTATAATCAATTTACGAACGGATGTAATACGTAGGACTATAATTGATGGAAATAAAAAAAGAAAGGTTATAAAAAAATATTTACATAGGCTAAAAATTATTTTAAATTAGGCTTTATAAGAAGTCCTTTACAATGAAGTTGGTCACGCTACAATATTTGCATTTAAAAAAATAAGTTCAAATGTTTTGCCAACGAGTAATTTGTGAATTGGATCTTAACAGTTCTGAAGATTTCATCTCGTCGGTTAATCGCGGCTATAATTTTTAGTACAGACTTTATAAAAATGAATTTTGTAATCTGTGGAAGAATTAAGATGCAGTTTGTGTTATGCCTATTAGATACAAAAGTTGTAGGTTTGATATTACTGTAGGTTACTTATCAATCAGTAATTGATCGTTCGTCTTCTAGATCTTCAGTTAACTTATGTTTTCTGTTTAAATTCGTCGAAAATGGTGAAGTTAATTATTTTAATATAAATATTGCACGTAGAAGCCGAATCCACTGACTGATCATTGCATCTCAAGAACAACAAGGCTTACGAAGTTGAAATTGTTTACCTGGCTCCCGTTACGGTTTAGATTTGCAATAAGCTTAGGTTAAAAAAATGTTTTAAAGTGATTTAAAAAGGCTTTTTAAAGAACATGAAAATCCCGGTTTTTGCACTATTCGTCCGATTTTCGTGCGAAAGCGGCTTCACGCATTTCGATGAAACTTTTTTCGTTGTACTGTGGAGCTGTGACAATATTTTAAGTAATGCAGGACTGCCATTATGCAGGACTTTTTTGTATGTTAAAAAGTCCTATTTTGTCAGCTGTTCATTGCAAAATTGCCTTCACGCATTTCGATGAAACTTTTTTCGTTGTCATGTGGAGCTGTGACAATATTTTCAGTAATGCAGGTCTGCCATTATGCAGGACTTTTTTTATGTTAAAAAGTTCTATTTTGTCAGCTGTTCATTGCAAAATTACCTTCACACATTTCGATGAAACTGTTTTCGTTATGTGTAGCTGTGAGGTGGTTTTAAGCAGTGAAAACACTTTAAAGAAAGTGGCGGCACTCAGAAGGTCAGATTTATTGTAAAACGTGATATTTTCGGTAGCTCTAAACTTGCCGCATTTTACATTAAAAAAATAGTTTAACTTTCAAATTAATCAACTGTAATTTTTATTTCAAAAAGTTTTTACGTTGCGTATAGCATGAGACTAAACTTTTGATAAAATCCTACATGTGGGTCTCATTTTGTTATTTAACCATTCCTTTTGATTCAACAGTTTTTTAACCCTTTTTTAGTAAAAATCTACTCAAATTCGGATTTTTTCAAAATCGGCTACAAAAACTATTCGTTCAAATTTTGCTCAAATGGCATCAATCTTTTTTTGAAAATTAATAAATTTTCAGTCTCCTGCCGTCATATTATTTTGATTAGTTTACACATATTTCAGTTTTCCTTGCTGGTTTATCTAACACCTGATATCTCAGCATATGTTCAGTTCCTTTATTTTGTTCAGTTCACTCGTTTCAATTTTCTTTGCTGAGTTTACCACCGAGTGACACCTCGACTGAGCTCAGTTTTACTCATTTTTCAGCTTTCCTTGCTGCGTTTATAACTACCTGACTCCTCGACATTTGGTCAGTTAACTCGTTTTGCAGCTTTCCTTGCTGCGTTTATAACTACCTGACTCCTCGACATTTGGTCAGTTAACTCGTTTTGCAGCTTTCCTTGCTGCGTTTATAACTACCTGACTCCTCGACATTTGGTCAGTTAACTCGTTTTGCAGCTTTCCTTGCTGCGTTTATAACTACCTGACTCCTCGACATTTGGTCAGTTAACTCGTTTTGCAGCTTTCCTTGCTGCGTTTATAACTACCTGACTCCTCGACATTTGGTCAGTTAACTCGTTTTGCAGCTTTCCTTGCTGCGTTTATAACTACCTGACTCCTCGACATTTGGTCAGTTAACTCGTTTTGCAGCTTTCCTTGCTGCGTTTATAACTACCTGACTCCTCGACATTTGGTCAGTTAACTCGTTTTGCAGCTTTCCTTGCTGCGTTTATAACTACCTGACTCCTCGACATTTGGTCAGTTAACTCGTTTTGCAGCTTTCCTTGCTGCGTTTATAACTACCTGACTCCTCGACATTTGGTCAGTTAACTCGTTTTGCAGCTTTCCTTGCTGCGTTTATAACTACCTGACTCTCGACATTTGGTCAGTTAACTCGTTTTGCAGCTTTCCTTGCTGCGTTTATAACTACCTGACTCCTCGACATTTGGTCAGTTAACTCGTTTTGCAGCTTTCCTTGCTGCGTTTATAACTACCTGACTCCTCGACATTTGGTCAGTTAACTCGTTTTGCAGCTTTCCTTGCTGCGTTTATAACTACCTGACTCCTCGACATTTGGTCAGTTAACTCGTTTTGCAGCTTTCCTTGCTGCGTTTATAACTACCTGACTCCTCGACATTTGGTCAGTTAACTCGTTTTGCAGCTTTCCTTGCTGCGTTTATAACTACCTGACTCCTCGACATTTGGTCAGTTAACTCGTTTTGCAGCTTTCCTTGCTCAGTTTACCACCAACTGTATCCTTAATACTTGCTCAGTTTACTCATTTCGTATCATTCCTTAATGAGTTTACCACCTCCTGGCTCCTCATTATTTGCTCAGTTCACTCGTTTTGCAGCTTTCTTGCTGAGTTTACCACTAAGTGACTCTTTAATACTTGATCAGTATACTCGTTTTGCAGCTTTCCTTGCTCAATTTACCGTCAACTGTATCCTAAATACGTGCTCAGTTTACTCATTTTGCATCTTTCCTTAATGAGTTTACCACCTCATGACTCCTCATTATTTGCTCAGTTCACTCATTTTGCAGCTTTCCTTAATGAGTTTACCACCTCATGACTCCTCATTATTTGCTCAGTTCACTTATTTTGCAGCTTTCCTTGCTAAATTTACCACCAACTGTGCTCAGTTTACTCATTTTGCATTTTTCCTTAATGAGTTTACCACTAACTGACTCCGCAATACTTGATCAGTATACTCGTTTTGCAGCTTTCCTTGCTCAATTTACCACCAACTGTATCCTTAATACTTGCTCAGTTTACTCATTTCGTATCATTCCTTAATGAGTTTACCACCTCCTGGCTCCTCATTATTTGCTCAGTTCACTCGTTTTGCAGCTTTGCTTGCTGAGTTTACCACTAAGTGACCCTTTAATACTTGCTCAGTTTACTCCTTTTGTATATTTCCTTAATGAGTTTACCACCTCATGACTCCTTATTATTTGCTCAGTTCACTCATTTTGCAGCTTTCCTTGCTAAATTTACCACCAACTGTGTCCTTAATACGTGCTCAGTTTACTCATTTTGCATTTTTCCTTAATGAGTTTACCACGTCCTGACTCCTTATTATTTGCTCAGTTTACTCATTTTGCAGCTTTGCTTGCTCAATTTACCACCAACTGTATCCTTAATACTTGCTCAGTTTACTCCTTTTGCATCTTTCCTTAATGAGTTTACCACCTCATGACTCCTCATTATTTGCTCAGTTCACTCATTTTGCAGCTTTCCTTGCTAAATTTACCACCAACTGTGTCCTTAATACGTGCTCAGTTTACTCATTTTGCATCTTTCCTTAATGAGTTTACCACGTCCTGACTCCTCATTATTTGCTCAGTTCACTCATTTTGCAGCTTTGCTTGCTGAGTTTACCACTAACTGACTCCTCAATACTTGCTCAGTTTACTCGTTTTGCAGCTTTCTTGCTGATTTAACCATTACCTGATCCATAACATTTACTCGGTTCACTTGTGCAGTTTTTCTTAACGAATGGACCGCCTCCTGACTAGAGATTCAAAATATTTCGCAAGCTAATACCGGCAGTATGGTTTGTGACGAATCATATTGACCCTTGGACACCCCTCACCCCTCTTCCCCCCCACGCCACTCTCCTTGTTTCTAGTATTTGACCTTTAGATGTATTGATCCAAGCAACTGTACATAGCTTAGCTTTTCACTTTCATTAGGTCTGAAACACATGCACCTTGTTTACAGGGTGTGCCGGGCGCTGTTTCACGAAAGTTGCAAGTTATATTTTCACCAACTTGTGAAAAATAGTAGTTTGCAAGTGTTTAAAAAATATAAAATTACAGGACGTAGTAACCAGTGAATTTTAACTCTCACTGCAAACATTTTACAGTATCGCACTTGTGACTTAGCTGCACCTATTGAGAGGATTTAGACGTCCGTCGCGATACCAGAGTATAACACACACTTACCCTTACAACACTACACTTTAACACTTTACACTCACACTTACATTTGGGGAGGCGATAATAGCCTCAATGTGCTTTTCGCCTTAAAATAACAACAACAACAAATTTAATATTTTCACAAGTTACAAGTTTATACTCACGAAAACAACAAAAAAATCTAATATTTTCACAAGTTACAAGTTTACACTCACGAAAACAACAAAAAAATCTAATATTTTCACAAGTTACAAGTTTACACTCACGAAAACAACAAGAAATCTAATATTTTCACAAGTTACAAGTTTACACTCACGAAAACAACAAGAAATCTAATATTTTCACAAGTTACAAGTTTACACTCACGAAAACAACAAGAAATCTAATATTTTCACAAGTTACAAGTTTAAACTCACGAAAACAACAAGAAATCTAATATTTTTACAAGTTACAAGTTTACACTCACGAAAACAACAAGAAATCTAATATTTTCACAAGTTACAAGTTTACACTCACGAAAACAACAACAAAAAATAACATATTTTCACAAGTTACAAGTTTACACTCACGAAAACCCACTATAAAAGTAGTGTAAGGTAACTTTATTGCGTTATTTTATTTTTATTTTGGATTTTTTTACGTAGCAGTGTTGAAACTCGAATATCTTATTCATTTCTAACCTAAATTACTAAGTTTCATCCACTGTTAATTACTTAGTGTAGAATAATTAGTGTCTTTAGTAATGCGACTTAATAACTGCTCCGGTTCAAACGGTTTTACTCTTTTCAATCTTCTAAGCCAGGGGTCTCCAAACTTTCCAGCCTTAGGGCCATACTGATTACTCCAGTAAGTTCCGATGGCCAAAACCTTATTAATAATTATTAACATAAATAATTAATATTAATAATTATTTAATAATGTCATATAATAATTATTTAATAATAGTGTCATATTAATAATTATTCAACATAAAATTAGAATACTTCAGTAAACTAAACTTAATTTGCTATAAAAAATATGTTCTCTAAAAGGAGTTTTCAAGTATGCTAGCTCTCCGCGGGCCGGACAAAATCTGTCCGCAGAGGCCGGATGTGGCCCTCGGGCCGTAGTTTGGAGACCCCTGTTCTAAGCCATCGTTGTTGAGTAGATGGAGGGCTTCCACATTGATGTGTTGGTGTTGTCTTTTTGTTCGTGACTTAGTAAAAGCCGCCTCGGTAGCCTAGTGGATAGTGTACTAGGCTTTCACCCCGAGGACCCGGGTTCGATTCCCGGCCAGGGCTTGGCATTTTCATACGCTATAAATCATCCCATCGTCTGCATTAGCCCAAGTGTGCACAACAGTCGGACGTTAAAAAAAAAAAAAAAAAATTAAAATTACGTGTACGTGTTATAACATATGCATTTTGTGCAACGAGTAGTCGATCGGAAAATAAGAAGCTTATGCAGTCAGTGCAAACATTTTATTCAATAAATTGTGGCACAGTTTCATAATCGTTACAGGCCTAAAAATAATTATGTAGTTCTGTGGTAAAAGATGGCTGTAGGAATAAAGATATATGCTTATAATAATAGTCATATACGTGCCCGTACAGTTTATATAATGTAGATGTAGGCCTACTTTTTTTTACCCAGCAAAATCTGTTCGACAGTTTCAAAATGGCAGCCATTATATTGAAACATTTAATTTACATTTTTTGCAAAAACTGATTTCGCTATCGTAATCAGCGTTAAAATATGCATAAACTAGTGCTTCGAATTCCGTTGACCTGACGGCGGTCATGGTTCGTTTTCATATTTTCAGTGTAATATTGAAAACTTAACGCCTTATTTATTGCATTTGACGCGAACTCAGCACACAAATCGATTTTGATAATATATTGGACGAGTTAGTTTTTAAACCGTTTCAAAATGGCGGCCGTTTAAATTTGTTGACCCTTTTAATCCGAACGTCCGATTTATCGGACGTCTGTTTTATATACATATAATCCCATCTTCCTGTAATTCTAACAGTTTTTCTTAAATATCAAAGCTTAATCAATAATAATAAAATATCCGACGGGTTACGGGATTTGTAGATTGTTCAAACGTCCGAAGGCGCTGTATGTGGCCAATACGGGAAACTCTCGGTTATCCGGCGTATATCGTACATCGCTACTGCCGGATTACCGAAAACGACGGACTATTGGAAAGGAAGAATAATTATATTAAATTTGTATGTAAATTGAGAAACATTAATTACAATACGAACACTTATTTTAATAATGGCGTTTAAAATGGAATTGTTATTGTTTTTTGGTGTTTAACGTCCGACTATTGTGCACACTTGGGCTAATGCAGACGATGGCATGATTTATAGCGTATGAAAGTGCCAAGCCCTCGCCGGGAATCGAACCTATAATAGACGTAATGTAGTCCTACAGTAAAAATATCATTAATGCAAACCTACTAGTATAGTATAGTAGACCTATAGTACGTGTAGTACCGTAAAATGTTATTAAACAGGCTATAATCAAGCTTTACAATGTAATTTCCATTGTGAAACAAAATCTGGGCCGAAGTTCTATTAAAAAAATGTTTTTCATACATAACATATAAAAAACGTCTTTTAAAACATAATATTAAAAAACATATGTTTAAAAAATAATACAAAAAAATATTTTTAATACATAATATTTAAAAAAAAATATTTTTAATACATAATATTAAAAAAAATATTTTTAATAATAATATTTAAAAAATATTTTTAATATATAAAATTAAAAACATATTTTTAATATATAATATTTAAAAAAATTGAAATTCATAAAATTAAAAAATATTTTTAATGCAATATGTATCCCTGTATAAATACTCGTATAGATTTCTCTTTTTATTGGCTGACATAATGCATGAATTCAGTTATATTTTTACTTCAAAATGAACTTCCAGAAAAACATCAGGCGTAATTGTTCTTCTTTAAGTAACTATTTGTGCAATTAAATTAACAGTTAATTATTACATAGTATCATAACCTCAAAAATACAAACAAGAAAACAATTCTTACTGTATG
>CM040182.1:62776745-62844245 GCA_022606455.1 Callitettix versicolor | reverse complement strand
TCAAATTGAACTATCTTTATCTTGTCAGCGATCTTCGTTACACGAATACCCTATATATGTCGTAGCACGTATTATATATAGTAAAATCTCTCTTTTGCGGATATCTTTATAACGGAAATCTCTCTATAACGGTATAACGTGTTGCTTCGTTTCCGCTAGTTGATAGCGTGCTGGGCTTTTACCCCGAGGACCCGGGTTCGATTCCCGGCCAGGGCTTGGCATTTTCATACGCTATAAATCATCCCATCGTCTGCATTCGCCTAAGTGTGCACAATAGTCGGACGTTAAACACCAAAAAAAAAACATCCATTCCTATAGTAAATACAAGTATTATATCTTTCTCTTCTGAGGCCTACAAAATTCCAGGAATCTCTCTATAGTGGCAAAACACGTGCAAACTTCCTTCTCTTTTACCTTAAGGGCCCCGCGGGGGTGCAGACTAGCTGCACTTATTGAGAGGATTTAGACGTCCCTCGCGGTACCCGAGTCTAACACACACTTACACTTACAACACTACACTTACGACTAACACTTTACTCTCACATTTACATTTAGGGAGACGATAATAGCCTCAATGTGCTTTTCGCCTTAAAATAAAAAAAAAAAAAATTACCTTCAGTATGCCAACACGTCATTCGAGTGTTAGAAGCAGTGCGTGGTTCGTCAACTGAATAGGTGTTTCGTGGCTAGTGTGTTTTACAAGTAGTGCATTATTTTTTTATACTGTTACAATACAATGATGGCGTATAAACGGTATATTTTATCGTTAGTTGTAAAAGTTAGAGTTTTGCGTGAGTAAAAGGTGTGAAGCAAGTAGATGTTTGCCGAAATTTTAATTTAGCTGGTTCTTCTGTTGGCACGGTATTGCAAAATAAATATAAAATAAAAAAGGCCTGTAATGAAAGAAATTGCTTTAAAAAAATTCAAAAGCAAAAATTTGAAGGAATAGATGAAACGGCTTTGCAGTAGTTTTGGCAAAATATACTCTTTTTCTCACTTTTTTTGTGTTTAACGTCCGACTATTGTGCACAATTGGGCTAATGCAGACGATGGGATGATTTATAGCGTATGAAAATGCCAAGTCCTGGCCGGGAATCGAACCCGGGTCCTCGGGGTGAAAGCCCAGTACGCTATCAATTAGGCCACCGAGGCGGCTCTCTCTCTCTCTCTCTCTCTCTCTATATATATATATATATATATATATATATATATATATATATATTCTTTTTATATTCTTCTTCTTTTCTGCTAGGATTATTATCATTATGTTCAGTATAACGATCTGCGTTCCCTAGCTTCGGCAATGCTACTTTCGTTGACGCGTTTTGAGAACCTCCATCTTCAAAAACTATATCTATACTGGACCAGTATAGTTATAGTTTTTGAAGATGGAAGTTCTCCGAAACGCGTCAACGAAAGTAGAATTGACGAAGCTAGGGAAGGCATATATATCCCCGCACGGGGGTACAGACTAGCTGCACCTATTGAGAGGATTTAGACGTCCCTCGTGGCACCCGAGTCTAATAAACACTTACACTTACAACACTACACTTACGACTTTAACACTTTACACTCACACTTGCATTTAGGGATGCGATAATAGCCTCAATGTGTTTTTCGCCTTAAAATAACAATATATATATATATATATATATATATATATATATATATATATTTATATTGTGTTTAACGTCCGACTATTGTGCATACTTGGGCTAATGCAGACGATGGGTTGATTTATAGCGTATGAAAATTCCAAGCCCTGGCCGGGAATCGAACCCGGGTCCTCGGGGTGAAATAGTACGCTGTCAACTAGGCCACCGAAGCGGTTCTCTTTTTCTCACAATTACAGTATTTTATTCGTTGAGTATTATTTAATAAATATTGTTTTTTTAAAGACTACGCGTCATGTAGTTTCGTTTCAATAACCTTTGCACTCGATACGTCAAATTAAAGATAGTGTATAGCACGTTTTGTACACTTTCTGGTTGAACTCTCTTTAACGCGAAAGCTAACTCTCTTTAACGCCGCTGTAGAGAGATTTATTGTACGCCGTATGCTGTTAATGCTCCAAGGTATACACACAATTCCGCTCTGAATCGCGATCTTCGTATCAGCTTTGTTGTTGAAGCAGTTAATAAACATGCAAAGAAACATTTTCATCGTCGTTCAAGAAAATCTACGGTTGAGGTATTGTGTAATATATTACGTAATAGAGTCATTGTCTCAAGAGGACTTAAGGTGCACTACTTGTGGAAATGAAGATAATTTAGTGTTTCATTGTGTTTGTTATAAAAGGAAATTCATTAGTCGATCTTGTAAGATTTGTCATATCGTAACAATCTGTAAACTACTAAAGTCCGATTAAATCGGTTTAAATAATCTTTTCTTTAAATGTGAGATTTAAAAATTGTATATATATATATATATATATATATATATATATATATATATATATATATGATGGCCTAGTTGATAGCGTACTGGGTTTTCACCCCGAGGACCCGGGTTCGATTCCTGGCCAGGGCTTGATATATATATATATATATATATATATATATATATATATATAAAGGTGAAAAGAGGCTATTATCGCCTCCTAAATGTAAATATGAGTGTAAAGTGTTAAAGTTGTAAGTGTAATGTTCTAAAAATGTGTGTTAGACTCGGGTACGGCGAGGGACGTCTAAATCCTCTCAACACACACACACACACACACACACACACACACACACACACACACACACACACACACATATATATATATATATATATATATATAACTAGAGGGGAAGAGCTCATATGACCAAAAGATCAAACAACCAAAAGTTCATTCGACCAAATTATACTTAAGTATTTTGTTTGAATGAACTTTTGGTCATATGAAACATATTTTTAACATAGTGGTTCATACGACCAAAAAATCAAACAACCAAAGGTTGATTCGAACAAAAATGTGTAATAACTTAGAGATTTATTAACATCGAGGTTCGTATTACCTTCGAAGGAGGATATTTTGTAAAACACGGGTTTTTAATTATTGCCTATAGATCAGTGTCATTACTGATATTTAATTTAATAATACACGCCATTACACTACACACCCATATATAATACAGGAATAAAACGTCACTGTTATATATTTAACACTTGAATACTAAATAATTATGTTGGGCTGGGTAAGTAGTATGATGGCGTTTAAAATAATTTAAACATTTATTATTCACACCTACCAATATATAATTAATGTATAAAACGTCACTGTTATAGAATTGACACTTGAATGCTGAATAATTAAGTTGGACTGGGTAAGTAGTATAATGTTGTTTAAAATAATAATAAAAACATAATAATAATAAAAATATGGCCATAATAATTATGACCAAAAGTCCATTCGACCAAAATATTAAAATATAATTTGGTTGAATGAACGTTTGGTTGTTCGGTCTTTTGGTCATATGATCTCGCTTCTTAAAAACACGGTTCATATAACCAAAAGTTCATTCGACCAAAATATTAAAATATAATTTGGTTGAATGAACGTTTGGTTGTTTGATCTTTTGGTCATATGATCTCGCTTCTTAAAAACACGGTTCATATGACCAAAAGTTCATTGGGCCAAAATATTAGTATAGAATTTGGTTGAATGAACTTTTTTGGTTGTTTGATCTTTTGGTCATATGACCCCATCGCAATTAGAGGTGTATAGAGGATCAGAGTGGCGTAAGTATTCCTTTTATTTGAATGAATGATCTCTAAAACTAATTACTGATCCACAGCCTCAGCTTATTTTCTATACATTACACTAAGAGCGTCACATTTAAAATTACGAAATCGAACCCGACGGCGGTCGAGGTTCATTTTCGTATTTCCAATGTAATTTGAAAAACACGTATTTACTCCGATTAATGCGGTGGAATTATATGTTTGTTTAAATATAAAATTTTAAAAAAATATTGCGTTACATTTTTTTAAAATCGCGCGCGAAACAGTTGCGCGCCGCCGTTACGTTGTGCGTCGGTTACACACGTTGCTCGTATGTTGTACTCGTCACCGCTGTAACCTTAACCTCAAATATTTGCGTGTACAGTATAAACGCTTCAGCACCACCGCCCATCAATGACGTGTGCGCAGTTGCTTTTACAAACAGTGACGTCATGCGCATCGTGCTTTTGCCTATTTTATTGATCGCATACCTGAACGTTGCTTTACGTAACTTACAACAAACTACTGTATAAGTGTAGTGAGCAGGAGAATAGTGTTAGATGATGGGTTTATTGATTGTCCTAAATACAGGTCATGCTTCTTTTCGTTCTGTTTTTAAATTGGCTAAACTTTTTCTGTTCCTTTTACCCAAGCGTGTTGTTCAGGTTCGAGATTTTTTTTTTCCAAGCAAATACCGTCAGTAAGCGTTGTGATCGACAAAATTCCCGACCTTCTTTCGCTTTGAAAGTATTGTATGTATTTATTCGCTAAGCGATTTTCGGGCTTTAACGGCGTTTTTTTTCAACCGCTTCGAACGAATGGTATGTCATTTTAAACCTTTCAGGTTTTAGGTTTACAGGAAAATATAAAAATTTAGCGTATCTTGGTATTAAGAATAACTGGTGTTTGAAAAAGCGCACGATGTTGTTAATGCGATAGATTTGTTTTTAAGAACTTTCTTTTAGTTTAAGAAAAGCAATTAACGTAGGCTCAGGTCATATGCCAATTTAAAGCCCAAATATTACAATATTATACAAAAATATAATTTTTTTAATCTTTAATGTTGTTAAATAATTAAAAATGTAAATTTCTACAATTTTCCCGTGTTGTGTATACGGGATAAGTTTTGTGTATAAGCTCTATTTGTTTTGGAGAGCGTCACCATACGTTCATGACACATATGTGAAGTCTGGCTATTAAAAACGGGAGATGCAGACTAGCTTCACATATTGAGAGGATTTAGACGTCCCTCGCGGTACCCGAGTCTAACAAACACACTTACAACACTGCACTCACGACTTTAACACTTTACACTCACACTTACATTTAGGGAGGCGATAATAGCCTTATTGTGCTTTACGCCTTAAAAAAAAATTAAAAACGTGAGTTTACTGTAAAACATTTTACTTCAAATTTGTACATGTTTAGTTCTTAACCCCTTCAATATGCATCCCTATAGTATCCCTGCAAGGCTCCATGCGAATTTTCCATTGTTCGAAACAGTGCTGGAAGTCTTCTGTGAGTTCTTTCGTGATACGTCAGGGTCTTTTCTTTCACAGCTTCAGGGTCTGAAATCTCGTTTCTTTTAATGCAGATTTGACGTATGGTGCCTGGTCAGTCGAATATGGCGGATGGTTTTAACACTGGGTTGTTATACTTGGCTAGAAACGTCTTGACAATGCAGTGTGAGCCGATGCATTGTCCTGACGAAGAACTCATGACTTGTTCTTCCACAGTTCGGGTGGTTTTTCTTACTCTTCCACGAAGTTGAGCAAGGACCTCAAAGTAGTAATGCTGATTAACAGTTTGACCTTTAGCGACCCATTGTAGGTACACAAGTCCATGGCTATCGAACAAAATAATCATCACCGCTTTGAAATTTAAGTTGTTTATGTAGCTTTTTTACTATCGTTGAAGCTAGGACCTTCCAGTGTGTTGACTGACGCTTAGTTTTTGGAAGTAAAAAACCAAGATTCATCACGTTATCACTCTTTCCAAGAATTTTCATTGAACTCTTTTACTATCGTTGAAGCTAGGACCTTCCAGTTTGTGGACTGACGCTTAGTTTTTGGATCATAAGTAAAAAACCAAGATTCATCACGTTATCACTCTTTCCAAGAATTTTCATTGAACTCTTTTACTATCGTTGAAGCTAGGACCTTCCAGTTTGTGGCTGACGCTTAGTTTTTGGATCATAAGTAAAAAACCAAGATTCATCACGTTATCACTCTTTCCAAGAATTTTCATTGAGCATTTTTACTATCGTTGAAGCTAGGACCTTCCAGTGTGTTGACTGACGCTTAGTTTTTGGATCATAAGTAAAAAACTTAAGATTCATCACGTTATCACTCTTTCAAAGAATGTTCAGTGGCTTTCAAAGTTACAAAACAAACATTTTCACGAGCTTCTTTCTACTCAGCTGTAAACATTCTAGGCACTATTTTCGCGCATACGTTTTGCATGCCAAATTGTTATGCAAAATTTGCTTAAAACATTCTTTGTCAATTGCATACAGTTTTAACAATCGCACGAGTAGTTAACCGATGATCAGATCGGATCAGATTTACCATTTTTATCCGTTTTTTACGTGAAGGGCGACGCAGGGGAACATAATCTTCACCGTCTCCAGCTTAAACCATTCAAAAACCTGCGCACTTGATAAATATTAATTGTTATATACGTTTTGAAGCGTTAGCTTCTTATACCGCGTTATGCACTTTGTATTTGTCACCATGGAGTGATTCGGTTTCATCGAGTAGGCTTACGAAGCGTAAGTAACGCGAGTAGGGGAAGTATTACACAGACCCCCTCCAGTTCTCAGCTCTTCCCCTTTATGTTGCCTGCCGGTTCCGACTGAGTTGGTCGCGCTCGTATGTTTTGTGCCTGTATGTACATACAACGTGCATGCTTCTCTCTCTCTCTCTCTTTTTCTTTCTCTTTCTTCCTCTCCACTTATATTTTAAGAAACTAACGCTTCTGCCGACAGTCCCAATGACTATTTTTTAAATAGAAGATAAGTTTCAGTAGGGATTTTTCCAAGTGTCAAGTAAAATTTCACGATTGTTTTTTGCCCTAATAAAACACTCATATTTTTTTCGTCAAAACAAAAAAACAGATGTTATCCAAACGAAGGTTACGGTCAGACTAACATGTGGAGATGAGACTGTGAATGCAATCACTGCTACTGAGAACACTGTTCTTAGCATTGAGTAGTGATCAATTGTTATCGCTCTTCAACTCCTGCTCTTTGCTCACTACTCAATATTGTCTTGTCTGTTTTAAAGGAAATTCACGCGCGACAAGCGATAATACAGTACTGAAAACTAGGTGAAATGAAGCACTAGCACTGTGCGAGTTGATGCTTATAGGCTAGTAGACAGTAGTAATCTAATTTCATGCGCCCTACGTTTTTTTGTCTTTAATTGTACAAGTATTTTAATATCTATAAAAATTCACTGTGACAAATTTTTAAGATAATCTGTGCGCGATTATGAATCTGTATAGGTTTTATAAATCTGGATAGATTGACGGATTTATAAGAATTTATTTTATATTTTTTAGTCCATTTTAAAAACGTGATTTTTTAAAAGTTTTTTTTTTTATTTATGTGGTTATTTCTTTAACTAATAATTAAGACGTATTTGTTTTATTTTCTGTTAAGTAGATGAAAAGTTAATTTCTACTTTTATAAGTTAATATTAGTTTCAGGAACAAATTAATATTTTAAAAAAATATTATTTACAATCCTTAATTTATGAATTTCGAGGTTTATATTTGTTAAATTTTGTATTGATTGTTGTTTCACATAGACTGCTGTGAAAATATCTAAAATATTTTATATATTTAAAATATATAAAAAAAGTTTTTCCTGTTACTTTGATAACTACCAAAATTATTTTATCAACTTTTTTTAATTATAATAGTATTTATTTTTAACAAAATAATTTCTATTCAATTTATTCTTATTTTTTTTTTAACGTCCGACTATTGTGCACAACCTTCAATTACAAGACAAAATTTTTAAAAAATTGTTGAAAATTGTTATAACAACGTATATATTCCATCTTCGTATAAAAAGAACGCTCATTTAAATATAAATAATTGAAATTTAAGTTAAATGAAAATAAAGTCTACAACTCTATGCCTTCTTAAAATATGCAATATATTTTTTTTTAACGTCCGACTATTGTGCACACTTGGGCT
This sequence comes from Callitettix versicolor, assembly GCA_022606455.1. Lineage (NCBI taxonomy): Eukaryota > Metazoa > Arthropoda > Insecta > Hemiptera > Cercopidae > Callitettix > Callitettix versicolor. The sequence goes on along the minus strand of CM040182.1, from coordinate 62,836,337 downwards.
AATACAGACGATGGGATGATTTATAGCTTATGAAAATGCCAGCCCTGGCCGGGAATCGAACCAGGGTCCTCGGGGTGAAAGCCCAAGTACGCTATCCACTAGGCCACCGAGACGGCTGTTTTTCCGGTACATAATTATGTTGTGAATAAGAGTATAAATTGTCTGCACTTCGTTGAGTATAATTATCTGCCTTCCCTAGCTTCGTCAATTCTACTTTTGTTGACGCGTTTCGGAGAACCTCCATCTTCAAAAACTATCTATACTGGTCCAATTAAGCCAGTATATAGATATAGTTTTTGAAGATGGAGGTTGTCCGAAACGCGTCAACAAAAGTAGAACTGACGAAGTTAGAGAAGGCAGATCGTTATACTCAACATAGTGACAATAATCGTAGCAGAAAAAGGAAGAATATAAAAAGAAATTGTCTGCTCTTTATTAATTTTATAATAAACCTTTATTTTCATTTTAAAATTTTGTAACCTATTTTTTCGTAAGAAACGTACTGGCGCAATGAACAGCACTGAGCAGTGAGCACTTTTATTAGTAAACTGTTCCCTAAACTGTGATTAATTTTAATCACGGCTACCACCACTTGAGGACAAGAGTTGGTATCTCGTAAATGTCGCGTATTTTTTCTACTTACACTAACGATGGCAAGTAACCGAATAAACGATAACAAATAATAGGAATATTCCGTAATTAAATAACAATTGTATGCGTGGTTGTATTGGATATTTTTAAATAGGCCTACGTAACGTTTGTTTGACCTTTTTACTGTATTTCATTTTACTTTCTTCTTTTGCTGTTTGTGCGGCCTTTTTCGTTTAAGCTGCGCGTGTATTTTTCACGCAAGATGAAAGTAATTCGTTTGTGTGTCTGCCAATACTCGTTAAAATACAATAATAGTTTATTGTGCTTGTAGCCGTAGCGTGTAGTAAGCCTAATATCGTAAATCTTTTATGGAAAAGGCTAAAGTTAATTGCCGTATTACCTCTGAACACTATTGCAATAGCTTGAGCTTTTCTTTCAAATCCGTCGAATATTTTGAAAGTGTAATTTCGTTTTTCCTTGTTTCGAAATGATCACGTAGCGCATTGTTTTTTCTCCTCGGAATTAGTATCGACTTTGAAACGTAAACTTGGGCCTTTTATACCTTAAATGCAGTAACTCGACCTTTCGGCATTTGGTTTGTGTGTACGCAGTTTGATAAAAAACATTGACCGAATGTTTTGAAATTTATCACTAATATATATATATATATATATATATATATATATATATATATATATGTGTGTTTGTGTGTGTGTATATTTTTTATTTTTTTTTTTTTAACGTCCGACTGTTGTGCACACTTGGGCTAATGCAGACGATTGGATGATTTATAGCGTATGAAAATGCCAAGCCCTGGCCGGGAATCGAACCCGGGTCCTCGGGGTGAAAGCCCAGTACGCTATCCACTAGGCCACCGTGGCGGCTATATATATATATATATATATATGTGTGTGTGTGTGTGTATATATATATATATATATATATATATATATATATATATATATATATGTATGTATATATATATATTTTGTTTTGTTTTTTTTTAACGTCCGACTGTTGTGCACACTTGGGCTAATGCAGATGATGGGATGATTTATAGCGTATGAAAATGCCAAGCCCTGGCCGGGAATCGAACCCGGGTCCTCGGGGTGAAAGCCCAGTACGCTATTAACTAGGCCACCGAGGCGGCAGCACTAAATTATAAAGTATCGTACTTATTTTAATCGTGTAATCGTGCTCAGTGTTTGTGACGTATGTTTTTAATGTTTTGTTTGACTTTGTGACGACCTCGACAGAGGGATACATTTTGTATCACGGCCTGAAGATGAAACGATAGAGTTTCGAAACCGCTGTAGCCTTTACGAGGTGAGTTGATAGACCACTGACGGGAAGAATCCTAATTACTTAAAGTATACCGTGTGTAAAGCCCGAACGACGTATATGTAACGTATTTTTCCATTCGCTTTCGTTTCAAAATGGCGACCACTGAATTACAATAAGTATTTTACGCAGTTTTGGCCAAACGCGTTGACCGAATGTTTCGAAATTTAGTACCAAGATATCTTGTATAAAGCTCGAACGACGGTGTATGTATAAGATTTTGCCCCCACTCACTTTCGTTTCAAGATGGCGGCCACTGAATTACAATAATGATTTAACGTTTTTGGCCAAACGCAGGGAAAGAGTGTTTTTGTAAAGGCGAAAAGCACATTGAGGCTATAATCGCCTCTCTAAATGTGTGAGTGTAAAGTGTTAAAGTCGTAAGTGTAGTGTTGTGTGTTAGACTCGGGTACCGCGTGGGACGTCGAAATCCTCTCAATAGGTGCAGCTAGTTCGCACCCTCCTGCGGGGAAGAGTGTTTTGAAATATCGTACAAAGGTACCTTGTATAAGGCCCGAACGATGTATGTGTAAGATTTTTTCCAGTTTACTTCCGTTTCAAAATGGCGGCCTCTAATATACCGATTACAAGTGTACGCAATTTTTTGACAACTTATTGACCGAATGATTTGAAATTTAGTAGTAATACATTGTGTAAAGCCTAAACTACGTAGGCCCTACATGTAAGATTTTTTTCCATTTCAAGACGGCGGGCTCTGATTTAACGATTAGGTTGTAGTTGCTGGATTTAGTGTAGTACTGGCTGAACGGCAAGACATATAATTTTGACCGTTCCATGGAGAAAGAGCTTAAAATGTCCAATAAAATTGGTCCGGTATTATTATTAGTAAATATTACTGTTCTATGAACAGCTAGTTCGAACAAAATGCAAGACATACAGTAATTTTAATACAGTAACCGTTGACTGCTACAAACGGTTTCCTGCAATCCTGCTGGGGTAACTCCGCCAGAGGACTATTTGTTCAGTTCTGTAAGCAAACACTCCATGCACTCCATGCACTCCATGCCTATATTGTATATCAAATGTATAGCTGTTTACGCTCGACGTGTTCTGGTATCCGCCGTCGAACATAGTCAGTCGTTTAGGAAAATACAGCTTTGTACAAGAGCGAACAAGTTTTTATTTAAAACACAACTATTTCATAAAATCGCAGCGTACAGATATCTCGCTGACGTGATAGAAGCGAATTTCCCGAAGTATTTTTATTTATTTGATCTTTTCTGATTACGCTGTTATAATCAGCATTAAAACTTTCATATATTAGCATTTTTAATTTTAAAATCACTTTTGTAAATACGAAAATGAACCGTGACAGTTTTTAACGCTGTTTACGGTGGTAGAATCGGATTTTCGAGGAAGTCGAAAAGAAAAAAGTTATGATTTTTGTAAGATTTGAAATGGCCGCCATTTTGAAATTGTTGAACGAATTTTTCTGGTTAACGAACTTGTCCAAACTCTTAGGGTCTAAATTCTTTTTATATTCTTCTTCTTTTCTGCTAGGATTATTGTCACTATGTTCATTATAATGATCTGCCTTCCCTAGCTTCGTCAATTCTACTTTTGTGGACGCGTTTCGGAGAACCACCATCTTCAAAAACTATATCTATATACTGGCTTAATTGGACCAGTATACGCTATAAATCAACCCATCGTCTGCATTAGCCCAAGTGTGCACAATAGTCGGACGTTAAACACAATATATATATATATATGTATATTGTTATTTTAAGGCGAAAAACATATTGAGGCTATGATCGCCTCCCTAAATGCAAGTGTGAGAGTAAAGTGTTAAAGTCGTAAGTGTAGTGTTGTAAGTGTAAGTTTTTATTAGACTCGGGTGCCGCAAGGGACGTCTAAATCCTCTCAATAGGTGCAGCTAGTCTGTACACCCATGCGGGGGGGGCATAAAAACAAATATATGCCTTCCCTAGCTTCGTCAATTCTACTTTCGTTGACACGTTTCGGAGAACCTCCATCTTCAAAAACTGTATCTATACTCTGATTATAGATATAGTTTTCGAATATGGAGTTTCTCCGAAACGCGTCAACGAAAGTAGAATTGACGAAGCTAGGGAAGGCAGATTATTATACTGAACGTAGTATCAGGGTCTACCATAATCGACCCTAATCATATGCGCGCGCACGCACGCACGCGCGCGCGCGAACACACACATACACACGTACACATTTTAACGACCTCCAAAAAGATATCTAGAGGTCAAAATCGGTGCTCATTTTAAGGTTACGGGTTTGTGTCTTAAAATTATGGAAGCATTTGTTCATTTTTACAATGGAAATTCGTTTAAAAATTAATCAATATAAACAATTAAAACGCTAATAATAATAATGATTATCAGTAATTGTTTATATTCGTTACATGGCTGCTGTTTCTTAGAAACTTAAGCGTCTAAAATTCAAAAATAAGTGCATTACGCTAAAGCAATGACGTCATAAAAATAAGAGAATAAAACTGAACATATATAAACGGAAAGTAGGTCAGCTTTATAAAACACTTAAATTAGTTTCCAACTTTTTAGAACAATAAATAATAAAAAAACCTTGACTTCAAATGGTCTTTTTACGTGTGAATATCATGCGCTAATTATCTGAATGTTATAAAATTTGTACCATTATTAGGGGCTCCGCCCCTCTCCCTACCGCGGCTTAGAACAATTCAAACTCTGTCTAAACTTTTACAGTATAATTAGGCTACGAAATATGCCGTTAATTAAAACACAATTAATTGCGTAATGGATTTAGCTGTTTGCGTTCCTAAATACAGGAATATTTCAATAGTAACAAATGGAATACAATCGATAAAGTTTATTTATTATTGTTTATATTCGTTGTAAACAATAGCGATAAACGCGACGTCATTTGAGATTGTATAACGGAAGGAACAGCGAAATCAGCTCTTCAGGTTAACCTCGATTATTGATTCCCACCCACTTCTCCGTAGTAATTATAAACGTAATCCCAGTTGTAAACGTAGTAATTGTAGTACTAAACGTAGTAAGTGTAGTACCAAAGTGTAGTGGTTAACATAGTAAGCGGTAAACACACTTTGTTCAAATATTTTAATTTTTTTTTTTAACGTCCGACTATTGTGCACACTTGGGCTAATGCAGACGATGGGATTATTTATAGCGTATGAAAATGCCAGGCCTGGCCGGGAATCGAACCCGGGTCCTCGGGGTGAAAGCCTAGTACGCTATCCACTAGGCCACCGAGGCGGCTCTATTTTAAAATAAAGTTCCCATCACGTACCGGCAGTGATCGTGAAGTATATGAACTTTCAGCCCGTGACATTCTGTTTCTTCAGAAAATCGAAAAATGGCGGAAATTGCAGCAAAGACATTTTGCTTATGAGTATGAAGAGGTGAAGAAATCACTACATTTCAAGCCAAGTGACATTGTGTTTCTTCAGAAAATCGAAAAATGGCGGAAATTGCAGCAAAGACATTTTGCTTATGAGTATGAAGAGGTGAAGAAATCACTACATTTCAAGCCAAGTGACATTGTGTTTCTTCAGAAAATCGAAAAATGGCGGAAATTGCAGCAAAGACATTTTGCTTATGAGTATGAAGAGGTGAAGAAATCACTACATTTCAAGCCAAGTGACATTGTGTTTCTTCAGAAAATCGAAAAATGGCGGAAATTGCAGCAAAGACATTTTGCTTATGAGTATGAAGAGGTGAAAAATCACTACATTTCAAGCCAAGTGACATTGTGTTTCTTCAGAAAATCGAAAAATGGCGGAAATTGCAGCAAAGACATTTTGCTTATGAGTATGAAGAGGTGAAGAAATCACTACATTTCAAGCCAAGTGACATTGTGTTTCTTCAGAAAATCGAAAAATGGCGGAAATTGCAGCAAAGACATTTTGCTTATGAGTATGAAGAGGTGAAGAAATCACTACATTTCAAGCCAAGTGACATTCTGTTTCTTCAGAAAATCGAAAAATGGCGGAAATTGCAGCAAAGACATTTTGCTTATGAGTATGAAGAGGTGAAGAAATCACTACATTTCAAGCCAAGTGACATTCTGTTTCTTCAGAAAATCGAAAAATGGCGGAAATTGCAGCAAAAACATTTTGCTACTGAATATGAAGAGCTGAAGAAATCACTGCATTTCAAGCCAAGTGACATTGTGCTTCTTCAGAAAATCGAAAAATGGCGGAAATTGCAGCAAAGACATTTTGCTTATGAGTATGAAGAGGTGAAGAAATCACTACATTTCAAGCCAAGTGACATTCTGTTTCTTCAGAAAATCGAAAAATGGCGGAAATTGCAGCAAAAACATTTTGCTACTGAATATGAAGAGCTGAAGAAATCACTGCATTTCAAGCCAAGTGACATTGTGCTTCTTCAGAAAATCGAAAAATGGCGGAAATTGCAGCAAAGACATTTTGCTTATGAGTATGAAGAGGTGAAGAAATCACTACATTTCAAGCCAAGTGACATTCTGTTTCTTCAGAAAATCGAAAAATGGCGGAAATTGCAGCAAAGACATTTTGCTTATGAGTATGAAGAGGTGAAGAAATCACTACATTTCAAGCCAAGTGACATTCTGTTTCTTCAGAAAATCGAAAAATGGCGGAAATTGCAGCAAAGACATTTTGCTTATGAGTATGAAGAGCTGAAGAAATCACTGCATTTCAAGCCAAGTGACATTGTGTTTCTTCAGAAAATCGAAAAATGGCGGAAATTGCAGCAAAGACATTTTGCTACTGAGTATGAGAGCTGAAGAAATGACTAATGCTGGATTTTTCATTAAGCGACCTGAAAAATCTTTATGACGAGTTTAGGACGTTTGCTGACTTTGCTCTGCTTGTGTGAGCTTTTCCATTCTCAAATGCTTTTTGTGAACCCATATTTTCCAAGAACTCGATAAGAACGAAAGAACTCTAGATTCACCATTAATGGATTTGTTTTCAAGGCACGACATGTACCAGAAGGTGGAGGATCCAGCCAGTTTGAGTCAAGTTCAAATATGTTATCGCTTATAACAAAAGCTGTTTAGAAAAAAACATGGACAAATCACGGGTGGTCACGAAGACCTGGAAGCATGCAAAATGGATGCACATACAGACATTGAATCATGGTGAAATATTGTTCAATTTAATAACGACAAAAACTATTTAGTTTTGTATTGCTTTGAGAAGAAATTAAAATGTTAAAAATTTTAGTTTAGGTTTACACTTTACATGTTAAAATATAAATATTTGAAACGCTTTAACTTGTTTTAAACCCCGAGAAAAGTGTCTTTTTAACGTGATGGATTTGAACATAAGTCTTAGTTGAAGTTTAAAGTCATAAGTCAACATTTTACTATAAGCTGCAAAAAATTTATTTTTAACATAAGAATCTTCTGATCGGCTTGAATGAAAATATTCTTACAAACAGCCACATCGTACTACATCCTATCGTACGTTGTACGGAAAGCTAAATTATCGTACGGTTTGCAACAGTGCGTGGGTTCGTTCTTTGAAACTTCCCCCGTAATGAACAACGCAACCCCCTTCCCCGCTACCTGTTTATTATCCACTTGCTCGCTTCTGATTGGTCTCATACAAACTTTATCTGAACGGTTGACTTCACCCTTCTTGTTAGTAAACAATCTGTTTGTGTTGATGATATTGTCCTCCTTTAATTTTAACATGTATTTCCAGATTTTCTAAAACATCTGAACCGCCTTCCTTCTTTCCGTAAAGTGTAATATTTTCACTGTGTGTGTGTGTGTGTGTGTGTGTGTGTGTGTGTGTGTGCGTGCGTGCGTGCGTGCGTGCGTGCGTGCGTGCGTGCGTGCGTGCGCGCGCGCGCGCGTGTGTGTGTGTGTGAGTGAGTGGGTGAATATATATGTGTGTGTGTGTGTGTGTGTGGGAGATATATATATATATATATATATATATATATATATACATGCGTGTGTGTGTGTATGTGAGTGGGTGGGTGAGTATATATACGTGCGTGTGTGTGTGTGTGTGTGTGTGTGTGAGTGAGTGAGTGAGTGGGTGTATATATATGCGTGTGTGTGTGTGTGTGGGAGATATATATATATATATATATATATATATATATATATATATATATATATATATATATATATATATATATATGCATGTGTGTGTGTGTATGTGAGTGGGTGGGTGAGTATATATACGTGCGTGTGTGTGTGTGTGTGTGTGTGTGTGTGTGTACACTTAATTATATGTTAATTCTATTATATTAATTTACCAAATGATCCATTTAAATAATACGCTAATTAGTTTATAAATACGGTACATTCTGCTTTGGAAGCCAATGCAAAACCAATTCAGTTAAAACATCCGCGCTAAAATGACGCCAACGTCCTTTATTGAGGTAATTAAATCTCTACATCACGCCTTTATTATAATAAACCCTATTATAAAGCCAGTAGGCTTATACCTTGTTTAACGTTGTTTTAGTTTAAAAGAGTGCACTTTTGTTTCTCCGACATAAACATTATGCATTCAGGCTTTACGAAATCTGTATCATAACCTTTAAACGAATTCAAGTCTTATCATTAACTAAAAAAGTTTTTATCTTATCTGGAAACGACTACTTTTGTATATATCGCAGGCTATACAGTGCATGGTATAATGTGATCTAAGGAGTATCAGTTAATATGTATACGTTATGTTAATATAAGTTGGAGTTGTGGAGTTACATGCCTATCGATGGTAGAACTGTTTGAGTGGCATCGGTGTTGGTTTCAGAGATGTTTGAACTTCATCGGAAGTAAATTGAGTTCCAGGTGTGTTTGAATTGCAGCTATATTCAGTTCGGGGGTGTTTGAATTGTGCCTAAAGTAAATTTCAGGGGCTTATGAATTGCATCTGTTATCAGTTTCAGAACGTTTGAATTGTGCCTAAAGTCAGTTTCAGGGGTTTCCGAATTGCATCTGTAATCAGTTTCAGGGGTGTTTGAATTGTGCCTAAACACAGTTTTAGAGGTTTTTGAATTGCATCTGTAATCATTTTCAGGGGTGTTTGAATTGTGCCTAGAGTCAGTTTCGGGGGTTTCTGAATTGTATTTATAATCAGTTTCAGGGGTGTTTGAATTGTGCCTAAACACAGTTTTAGAGGTTTTTGAATTGCATCTGTAATCATTTTCAGGGGTGTTTGAATTGTGCCTAGAGTCAGTTTCGGGGGTTTCCAAATTGCATCTGTAATCAGTTTCAGGGGTGTTTGAATTGTGCCTAAACTCAGTTTTAGAGGTTTTTAAATTGCATCTGTAATCATTTTCAGGGGTGTTTGAATTGTGCCTAAAGTCAGTTTCGAGGGTTTCCAAATTGCATCTGTAATCAGTTTCAGGGGTGTTTGAATTGTGCCTTAAGTAAGTTTCAGGGGCTTATGAATTGCATCTGTTATCAGTTTCAGAACGTTTGAATTGTGCCTAAAGACAGTTTCAGGGTTTTTTCGAATTGCATCTTTAATCAGTTTCAGGGGTGTTTGAATTGTACTTAAAGGCAGTTTCAGGGGTGTTTTAATTGTACTTAAAGGCAGTTTCAGGGGTTTTTGAAATGCATCTGTAATCAGTTTCAGGGGTGTTTGAATTGTGCCTATAGACAGTTTCAGGGGTTTTTCGAATTGCATCTTTAATCAGTTTCAGGGGTGTTTGGATTGTACCTAAAGGCAGTTTCAGGGGTTTTTGAAATGCATCTGTAATCAGTTTCAGGGGTGTTTGAATTGTACTTAAAGACAGTTTCAGGGGTGTTTGAATTGCATCTACAATTAGTTTCAGGGGTTTTCGAAATGCATCTATAATTAGTTTCAGGGGTGTTTGAATTGTCCCTAAAATCAAATTACATGGATTTTTGACTCCAAACGAAATATTTACTCCACAGTATAACGAGGTCGAGGTGTGGCTTCATTGAAGTATGATTGAATCTATAATCAGTTTCAGGCGTTTGAATTGCCTAAAGTCAGTTTCAGGGGTCCTTAAAAAAAAATTGCGTTGATAGTATTGGCGCTCATGCCAAGGTGGCGGGTCTGTGTGTCATGTCATCGTAGCCGCTCCGGTAACACATTTTCCTATGCAAATTTGCCGATAACAATATAAACGTAGGGTTGCCTTTGATTGTCTTCTACGGGCCAATTAAAAGCACAACTAATTGGATTCGACCATTATAATTAACTAGCGGTATTTTCACAAACTGGCGATATTGATTTATTTTCCAATATCACGTTTGACTTGCTCTAACAATTTGTTTTTGTGTCTCGAAATGTAATTACCTAATTGTCTAACGAATGTAACACAGGCCGGTTTGACTAAAACAACAGAATCCTGACAAAAGTGTAACTACTGCCGAAATGTTTACTCCGTCGGGTAACGGGGTCGAGGTGTGGCTTCAGTGGAGTGTTGTACAAAGAATTGTATTTATAACGGACAATGGAAAACGCCCACAACTGGGCATTTGTTTTCGTTTTAACGTTAACACTGGCCAAGGCACTTGCCTGAAATAACACGATGCGAACAAAACGTTTTTTGTTATACCGTTGGAGAATCTCCATCGGAAAATTAGCTATTGGAGCGGATACCAGAACCTTGATCCCGCTGGATCACTTTTTAGTGACGTCGATTAAAATCGTATTAATGTAAGTTGAATTTAGCGTTCGAAATTTCGGTGCAGTTTTATTTAAACTGTGCAAAAATCGACTTCAGTAATAACATGGAGTAAGGAATACTGTAAGAAGGTAGAGAGAGGTGTAGGGGAAAGTACGTTTTTCGGCGGATGAAAACGCTTAGTTGGGCGGCTGGACAACAGGATGCGCTAGCAGCAAAATTAAACTGTATTCACTCAGTTTTGTTCGGGACAGTAGAAATTCTCTCTCACTCTGACTCAAACATTGCCTTCCAAGCTGCAACTTCAACCAACTATGCCCCGCAGGGGGTGCAGACTAGCGGCAACTATTGAGAGGATTTAGACATCCCTCGTGGTATCCGAGTCACACTTACATTTAGGGAGGTGATAATAGCCTCAATGTGCTTTTCGCCTTAAAATAACAAAAAAATCACTATACTCTAAGAAGATGCAGGTATAGGGGAAAAGTGTACGTTTTTCGGCGGGTGAAAACGCTTAGTTGGGAGGCTGGACAACAGGATGCGCTAGCAGCAAAATTAAACTGTATTCACGCAGTTTGTTCGGGACAGTAGAAATTCTCTCTCACTCTGACTCAAACATTGCCTTCCAAGCTGCAACTTCAACCAACTATGCCCCGCAGGGGGTGCAGATTAGCTGCAACTATTGAGAGGATTTAGACGTCCCTCGTGGTATCCAAGTCACACACTTACACTTGCAAAACTATACTTACGACTTCAACACTTTACTCTCACACTTACATTTAGGGAGGCGATAATAGCCTCAATGTGCTTTTCGCCTTAAAATAACAAAAAAATCAACTATACTCTAAGAAGATGCAGGCATAGGGGAAAAGTCTACGTTTTTCGGCGGATGAAAACGCTTAGTTGGGCGGCTGGACAACAGGATGCGCTAGCAGCAAAATTAAACTGTATTCACCACGTTTCGATCGGGACTATACAAAATTCTCACTCCCTCCGACCAAAACATTGCCTTCCAAGCTGCAACTTCCACCGACTCTGTTAACAGTTCCTCCTTTGTCCAGTGGATTTTTTTTTTGTGTTTAACGTCCGACTATTATGCACACTTGGGCTAATGCAGACGATGGGATTATGTATAGCGTATGAAAATGCCAAGCCCTGGCCGGGAATCGGACCCGGGTCCTCGGGGTGAAAGCCTAGTACGCTATCCACTAGACCACCGAGGCGGCTAATTTGTCCAGTGGAATCAATCGCCAAATGTCTATATCCTTTTTTTAAAAAATACCTTAAAGATAGCTTATAAGATCATTTTAAATGTTGAAGTTCCCCGCTCTTAAAAATCAAAGTGACTATAAATGTTTAACTGTCGAATATGATATAGCCTAATTCTGTAAACCCAAATCATAAAATTCGTTGTGTTTTACGAAAGGCTTATCAAAGCCTAACTTTTCATTTCTTTATATGTACTTTTGTTTGAAGGATTTTGTTACATTTAAGAACTACAGTATTTTTTTTTAGCAATTAATTAGGAATGTGTTGAAGCCATAAATTACAAAGTTTTAAATTAAGTAGTTACGGCTTTCATTTCATTTAGGTATTTGTATTTGTAGGACAAATTGTTGGAATAAACTGCTCTTTACATGCAAAATTTTAAATAAATTTAACAGATATTCTCAATTTTGACATGCTAACAAAATCTTTATTTGTAAAATAAGATTTTTGTAAAACATTTTGAGGCAAGAGCAAATATTTGCCCCGCAGGGGGTGCAGACTAGCTGCACCTACTGAGAGGATTTAGGCGACCCTCGCGGTACCCGAGTCTAACACACACACCTAAAACACTACACTTACGACTTTAACACTTTACACTCACACTTACATTTAGGGAGGCGATAATAGCCTCAATGTGCTTTTCGCCGTAAAAAAAATTAAAATATTTGTGTCGGTAATTATTTTCTGTTTATTATTTTTAAAAAACGGCAATGCGTGTGTGAACAATATAAACACATATAATGTACATTGCACCGTAGTTTACAAAAATGATTGCAGTATAACACTGATTCCCGAGCTGCAACGTGCGAATCTTTTCCATAAACATATTAATATTATTCTTTTATAAAATTTCTTTGAAAAGTTGAATGAATCTCACTGCTCAAGGACGCAATTTGAGCATTTCAAAATTAACAGAAAAGATTTCAGCTTTCAGAAAGAAAATCACAGCTATGGGAAAGTTTATTAAGATGGATCAGTGATTGTTTTCCCTTAGTAATAGCTTTAAAATCTACGTAAACTAATACGTTGACTTAAAATTGCGTTGAACGCATGACAGTAAGCCTAATCGTGGCGGTTAGGTTATTTCTGTATTTCGGTGCAATTTTAAATGCTACTAGTGCAGATTTTAAAGCCGGTCACAGTGAAACCAAATTTTCAAACGAAGTTATTTTTTCAAGATTGGGTACGGCCGCCATTTTGAAACTTGAATGGATGTGACTGGGTAACAAAATTCACCAAGCTATTACCAGAATCGATTTATGGGCCATGTTTAAATCAAACCAGACCAATATTTTAGACATGAGAGTGTTAAGACGCGCCCGCACACACACACACACACACACACACATGCACGCGCGAAAATTTTAAAGACCCTTCTAAAAGTGATACAGAAATGAGGTTCGGCGCTCTTTTCAAGGTCCCGGGTCTGGGTCTTACCATGATGGCCTCCCCAATAGCTCACTTTTCAGTTGAAATGTGCTAAAAATGTTGACATGAAGCACAGTGTCGTTATAAAATGGGGTCAGAAATAAACTTGGATCAGCTAGTGGGGCGTTAATTGCTTTTTGTCAGTATTGTCCTAGGAGGGGGGGGCACATACGCTGAGGGTCTTGAACAATCCCCTGAGTAAATAGGGATTACGATACCCTTGAGGATAATTTTAAAAGTCGACACCAGTAAACAGATGGTCTTTTTGGAAATGTAAAATTTATAAAAGCCCAAGTTCATGAATGTAACTGTTAATAAAATTATGTTTTTTATACTCGGAGCACGGAACATTATATTATTATTAGTGCAGTTTCAAAATGGCTGCCATTTCAAAGTTTTAAAAAAGAAATCGTGTTACACTTGTTTCAAATCTGACTTCACTATCGTAATCAGCGTTGAAATTTACATAACCTAAATATTTACAGTGTTCGTGCAGATTATAATGCTGATTACGCTAGTGAAATCAGCATTACAAAAAAGTGTAAGCTAAAAAATATATAATTGTAGAAAATTCGCTTCCATCACGTCAGCGAGAAAGCGCGTGCCGCGACTATTTTTTCTGTATCAATTTTTAAAAAATAAAATATTCTCTGTATAGCGAGGTGTTGCTTCTCGATAAAGATTTTGGTTTTTTTTGTGTTCGAGGTGACTGACACCGGGTGATCTGCTGCATTTCTGAACCGCGCAACTCAAGGTTGTAGGTTCGACAGTGCAGTTATTGCCGTTCGTTTTTACCATTTCCGTTAACGCCGATCTCTCGCCCTCAGTAATCTAATACGCACACACGCACACGAGCGCGCGCACACGCACATTCAGGAAGGTAAAACCATGCGCACAGCTGTGACACGACGTGATGGAAGCGAATTTACAATAATAGTGTTTGTATTTTACATAAAAAGCGTATCTCCACATCGTTAGTCAGCGTTAAAATAGATATAAACTAGCATTTTTAATTTTCAAATAAGAGTTAATTCAAACTTTGCAATAAAAATCGATTTTGGTAATAGCTTAAAAGCTCGTTACTAAGCTTTATACGTTCAACCGCCTCGGTATCAACTAGGCGTTGATAGCGTATTGGGCTTTCACCCCGAGGACCCGGGTTCGATTACTGGCCAGGGTCTGGCCCCAATCGTCTGCATTAGCCCCAAGTGTGCACAATAGTCGGACGTTAACAAAAAAAAATATATATATATCCGTTCAACCGTCTCAAAATAGAGGTCATTCAAAATTGTCTAATGGGAATTCGTTAAAAAGTATTCAAATTTTTTTTTACTTGATGTGGTATTGTTGCTTTGTGTAAATTTAGCTTAGATCAGATCAGCGAAACATCTGTGTGCCTGGCTTATTGCACATTTGCTTAAGTTCATGCGGCGAATAAATAAGTAAATGAAAAATTATTTTAGTGGGCGGAACTTTCTGCATTAATTAATACTAATTGCGTCCGTTTTTTTCACAGGTGATTACCGCTCCAAAGAGTTGGGAAGAAGTAGGTGTGAGTTCCAGGTAAGCTCCAGTTGTTCCTAGCGTCGCATGTCCAGGTGTAATTTTGGGCGTGGTTGAAATGGACGGGCTATACGAGGCCCGACGTAACTCCGTTTGCACGCACGCCAGTTTCCCTGGAAAATGTAATTAGCTGTAGGAACAGCAAGATGCATGCAATATTACCCTATAACTTATAGCACCACTATAACAGTGTTCTGCAATGATCATTTAGTTATAGTGCTGACTGCAGTGTTTTTCGAAACACATAGAAGCTTCTGTTTCAATAGAGAAACAATGTTTCGTGTTCCCTTGTATCATCTGCTTTACTAAGCTGTGGACAGAGCAGGACTTCCACTAGCCTCAGTGTTGGCTACTCTCTCGGTGTTTCGAAACACTTCGATTAGGAACAGTGTTTCGTGTTCCCTTGTATCGTCTGCTTTACTAAGCTGTGGACAGAGCAGGACTTCCACTAGCCTCAGTGTTGGCTACTCTCTCGGTGATTTGAATTACTTCGATTATAAACTGTATTTCGTGTTCCCTTGTATCGTCTGCTTTATTAAGCTGTGGACAGAGCAGGACTTCCACAAGCCTCAGTGTTGGCTACTCTCTCGGTGTTTCGAAACACTTCGATTAGGAACAGTGTTTCGTGTTCCCTTGTATCGTCTGCTTTACTAAGCTGTGGACAGAGCAGGACTTCCACTAGCCTCAGTGTTGGCTACTCTCTCGGTGATTTGAATTACTTCGATTATAAACTGTATTTCGTGTTCCCTTGTGTCATCTGCTTTACTAAGTTCTGGACAGAGCAGGACTTCCACTAGCCTCAGTGTTGGCTACTCTCTCGGTGTTTCGAAACTCTTCGATTAGAAACAGAATTTCGTGTTCCCTTGTGTCGTCTGCTTTACTAAGTTCTGGACAGAGCAGGACTTCCACAAGCCTCAGTGTTGGCTACTCTCTCGGTGTTTCGAAACACTTCGATTAGGAACAGAATTTCGTGTTCCCTTGTATCGTCTGCTTTACTAAGTTCTGGACAGAGCAGGACTTCCACTGGCCTTAGTGTTGGCTACTCTCTCGGTGTTTCGAAACTCTTCGATTAGAAACAGAATTTCGTGTTCCCTTGTATCGTCTGCTTTACTAAGTTCTGGACAGGGCAGGACTTCCACTAGCCTCAGTGTTGGCTACTCTCTCGGTGTTTCGAAACTCTTCGATTAGAAACAGAATTTCGTGTTTCCTTGTGTCGTCTGCTTTACTAAGTTCTGGACAGAGCAGGACTTTCATTGACCTCAGTGTTGGCTACTCTCTCGGTGTTTCGAAACTCTTCGATTAGAAACAGAATTTCGTGTTCCCTTGTATCGTCTGCTTTACTAAGTTCTGGACAGGGCAGGACTTCCACTAGCCTCAGTGTTGGCTACTCTCTCGGTGTTTCGAAACTCTTCGATTAGAAACAGAATTTCGTGTTTCCTTGTGTCGTCTGCTTTACTAAGTTCTGGACAGAGCAGGACTTTCATTGACCTCAGTGTTGGCTACTCTCTCGGTGTTTCGAAACTCTTCGATTAGAAACAGAATTTCGTGTTCCCTTGTATCGTCTGCTTTACTAAGTTCTGGACAGGGCAGGACTTCCACTAGCCTCAGTGTTGGTTACTCTCTCGGTGTTTCGAAACTCTTCGATTAGAAACAGAATTTCGTGTTCCCTTGTGTCGTCTGCTTTACTAAGTTCTGGACAGGGCAGGACTTCCACTAGTCTCAGTGTTGGCTACTCTCTCGGTGTTTCGAAACTCTTCGATTAGAAACAGAATTTCGTGTTCCCTTGTATCGTCTGCTTTACTAAGTTCTGGACAGAGCAGGACTTCCACTAGCCTCAGTGTTGGCTACTCTCTCGATGTTTCGAAACACTTCGATTAGAAACAGTGTTTCCTGTTCCCTTGTAACGTCTGCTTTACTAAGTTCTGGACAGAGCAGGACTTCCACTAGCCTCAGTGTTGGCTACTCTCTCGATGTTTCGAAACACTTCGATTAGAAACAGTGTTTCGTGTTCCCTTGTATTGTCTGCTTTACTAAGTTCTGGATAGAGCAGGACTTCCACTAGCCTCAGTGTTGGCTACTCTCTCGGTGTTTCGAAACACAGAAAGTTTCTGTGTATAGATACAGAAATAGAGTTTCGTGTTTATTGATTATGAATTTCCAATCATTTATAGTCTTGGAAACAAATTCCAATCGGAACTAAATTCCAATGTAGTTCTGTTACAAATTCTGAATCGTTTAGTTTTGAAAAGGTATTTATTGAAAATTGAATGATCTAAATATTTCACACAAAATCCCGTTATGACAAGAATGAAAACGTCTTTGAATTTTCACAGTGTGTATGAACGTAGATCACGATGTGTCAGACAATCTTCCCGTGATGTATATCCGTTATCTGGCTAGGAAACGTAACAGATACTTGAATTGTTTACGAGTATCGCGAAATGCCCTTTAATGTGCAATGTAAAAAACAAAAAAAAAAAAGAACATTAAAAAAGACTGCTAAAAGAAGAACACAATCTTAATGGCATTATTTAGTGATTATGATACGTGAATTAGCTATTTTCACGAACAAACTTTCAACCCAAAATCTCCTCTTTGCTTTTTTTAAACATGTATCATACTTTAAGGCCGGTTGTGGTTGGATTTTTGCGTGATATGAGTGCACAAATGTATATTGATGTAGCCTATAAGTATATATTTTGCGCTTCGCAAATCTCATTTTAAATTAAATATAATTCAAATTTCCTGTGTTTCCGATTGGGATCAAACCGGGGACCTTGCGCGTGTGAGGCGCACGTGATTAACTACCATACTACGAAGACGTTAAACCAATGTAAATATTTAAAATGAAACGTTAATTTAATTTTGATAAATTTGTAATAGTAAAAGATCGGTTGTTTCATATTAATTCGTAACGGTCAGATGGTTTCATTGAATAGCTTATAGGCTATAACAATTTTCAGGTTATGTTGGTTAATTTGTCGTTTATATTAATTCGTAACGATCAGCTGGATTTCGTTGAACATCTGATAGGCTATAATAAGTTTCAGGTTTTGTTGTTAAAAACTAGCTATGTTAATTTGTCTTTTATATTAATTCGTAACGATCAGCTGGATTTCGTTGAACATCTGATAAGCTATAATAAGTTTTAGGTTTTGTTGTTAAAAACTAGCTATGTTAATTTGTCGTTTATATTAATTCATAACGAACAGCTGTTTTCATTGAACAGCTGATAGGGTATAATAAGTTTCAGGTTATGTTGTTAAAAACTAGCTATGTTAATTTGTCGTTTATATTAATTCATAACGAACAGCTGTTTTCATTGAACAGCTGATAGGGTATAATAAGTTTCAGGTTATGTTGTTAAAAACTAGCTATGTTAATTTGTCGTTTATATTAATTCGTAACGATCAGCTGGATTTCGTTGAACATCTGATAGGGTATAATAAGTTTCAGGTTATGTTGTTAAAAACTAGCTATGTTAATTTGTCGTTTATATTAATTCGTAACGATCAGCTGGATTTCGTTGAACATCTCATAGGCTATCATAAGTTATAGGTTTTGTTGTTAAAAACTAGCTATGTTAATTTGTCGCGTTATCGAATTAATTAACAAGTGACAAATTAACATAAGGCTATTGATATTGGCGTTTGTGTGTTTCAATATTAATTCGTAACGATCAGCTGGATTTCGTTGAACATCTGATAGGCTATAATAAGTTATAGGTTTTGTTGTTAAAAACTAGCTATGTTAATTTATCGCGTTTTCGAACAAATTATCATAGTTAAAATAAAGAAGAGAAAACGTGATGCATGATTTTTATTTTTGGTTCAGTAAGAGATATTCTGTAATATTTTTAGTTTTACTAGTACAAATTGACGCTACGATAAGAGCAATGCTAGCTTTGGCAATTCTTTAAATGCTTCGTTAGTGACTGTTCAATATGCTACGAACGTGTGCACGTTTATGTGTTTATTGACATCAAACATTGTATCATCGTGTATTATATATGCTTGATCATGGATACTCCGCTTAAGAAAAGCGACTCCATGTGTGGCCCACTGCGAGAGCTGGAGTCGTCCGTAGTTAACAGTCGAATGATGTGTGCATTCGAAGTAAAATATTCGCCAATTCCGAATATCGGAATACTCGAAGCGTCGCGATTATTAAATTTATTAGTTACACGGGTGCGGAAGTAGAAGCAAGAATCTGAAAGAAATATTCTGCACCGATATGAAAGACGAGTTCATTTGATTATATCGATATCGTCGTATTGAATTCTCGCAGTATAAATGTTTACAATGTTCAGATTCAGCAGCGAGTTTGACATTTAGCTTCTTAACGTTTTAAAATCCGTGATTAATAGTTTACATTTTGTTACTTTAAAAGTTAAAAATGTACTGTCATTTATTTTAAGCGTTGACAGTGAAAGGGTTTGGATTTGAGCGGTCGAAATGATCATGCGCATGCGCAGATCATCCACTCTGAGTATTATTAAGAATCACACCGTACTTCTGGACTTGGTAATGTCGATATGCGCAGAACTATTCTGCGCAGCTGATTCCGATGCCGAATATCCGCGTATTCGGTACAGACAGTTCCAGTATCTATAACGTATTAACGTCACTAGAACGTCGTCGGTTCCAGTTCCATTGTTGAGAGCAGCCTTAATGAGTACAACTTCTGTCAGCAAGATCGATTCATGTTTCGAAGCGGTTCAATGTACTGGTTCTTTAACATTATGTACCGCTTGCGTCTACCGTATTGCATTGTACGGGAATAGGTCGCATGACTCATTTCGTTAATGCTACGGGGAAGTACCACTCGAGAAACAAAGCCACGTCCTGACGGAATATCAAACCATTGCAATCAATTTCGTATCAGAGTAACTACAGACGACCGGAGTGAGCTGCGAGCTACAGTGTGTTCGAAAAGTAACGCACCTTATGACAGCTATAAGTATACGTTAAGTAGGTACTTTAAAGGTACAACGTAGAGGAAGATTGTGTTTTGTTTGTCAGTGCTTGTGAAACTGAATAAGTCGGAACAAGGCATAACGAGTTCTGCCAAACCCTGGGAATATTAAACAGAAGTGAAAAACCGTTTGAATTAAGTTGAAAAGTTACACGTGGAACTCGGGGAGTTGCCGACAGAAGCAAAGCTTTTGTTAATAAGAGAGCAACTTTGTTCTACGTGTTAGTTACGAAAATTGTTCATTATGGTGATTCACACAACTGTATACGACTTTTAGTGTTCTTAAACGTACATCGTAGAACAATTGTAGCAACACGTAGTTCAATTTGCTATAAATTGATATATATCGTTCAATTATCAGCTCCCCGCAGGGGTGCAGACTAGCTGCACCTATTGAGAGGATTTAGACGTCCCTCGCGCTACCCGAGTCTAACACACACTTACACTTGCGACTTTAACACTTTACACTCACACTTACATTTAGGGAGGCGATAATAGCCTCAATATGCTTTTCGCCTTAAAATAACAAAAAAAAATCTATTATCAGTTTATTAAAATTTGTAGTCACGTGATGATTAGCTCGTTTGGGGCATCTATAACTTACGTTTCATGCCGCCGTTCAGTTGTGTGAATCGTATAATGGAGCCCATTTTCAACACTTTTTGTAACCAACTCATAGAATAAAGTAACTCTCTTATTTCCCACAAGTCGCCTCGGTGGCCTAGTTGATAGCGTACTGGGCTTTCACCCCGAGGACCCGGGTTCGATTCCCGGCCAGGGCTTAGAATTTTTATACGCTATAAATCGTCTGCATTAGCCCAAGTGTGCACAATAGTCGGACGTTAAAAAAAAAATCTTATTTCCCACAAACTTGCGTCTCTTTTCGGACATTTTACAAACACGTTGAACAATACAAACCGATCTGATCCAGCGTTTCTTGTATAATTCAAAACAAATATATCGCGAATGTTTCAAAAGATAAACATTTTTATTCGGAAAACACACACACTCGCACACCACAAACTTTCCAGATTTATATTATAATAAAAATCGTTTCGGAAACAGCTGTTCGTAGTTCTGACTTGGAGCAAAAACCACCTTGAAGATGACACATGCGATTTTGGCGAAACATCAGACGAATTTTTCTTCTAAAAATAGTTGTGTCCTACACATGTACACAGGTTTTCAGTGTGATTCACATATTTACATCCGTGAAGGAATGCGTTTTAACACACGCACACACACACCAGCGCGCGCGCGTTTTTTTAAAGTATCTATTGGTACCTTATCTGCAATAATTCAGTTTAACTCAAAAGCAATTTCGTTCGGATCATTCGTTTATTTGATTATATATATATATAAGCCGCCTCGGTGGCCTAGTTGATAGCGTACTGGGCTTTCACCCCCGAGGACCCAGGTTCGATTCCCGGCCAGGTCTTGGCATTTTCGTACGCTATAAATCATCCCATCGTCTGCATTAGCCCAAGTGTGAAAAATAGTCGGACGTTAAACAATATATATATATATATATATATATATATATATATATATATATATATATATATATATATAAAAGAGTCAGTGTTATTTAGTAATATATATATATATATACATATTTTGAACCATTGTGTGTGTGTGTGTGTGCGTTCGCGCGCGCGCGTGTGTGTGTGTGTTGGCGTGTGTGTGTGTGTGTGTGTGTGTGTGTGTGTGTGTGTGTGTGTGTGTGTGTGTGTGTTGGCGCGCGCGCGTGTGTGTGTGTGTGTGTGTGTGTGTGTGTTGGCGTGAGTGTGTGTGTTTTGTGTGTGTGTGTGTGTGTGTGTGTGTGTGTGTGTGTGTGTGTGTGTGTGTGTGTGTGTGTGTGTGTGTGTGTGTGTTGAATAAAACTTACATACTCATCAGTTTTTATTCAGAACAATTTTCGTTTTTTAAGAATTCACTGAAACCGTTTCGTTTAAATTCGATCCCTAAAAACGTAATAAAGAGGTTAATCTCTAAATAACAAAAATAATTTTCACTGAACTTCGAGTAATTTAGAGAGGTAAATATTGATAGAACTACTTTTCAGGTTTTGAAAATAAAATAACAACACAAGAGAAACATATTAAATAACTAGAGAGGGGCTAAGGGTTATTAGATAACATAAATGATAATTAAAAGGGCTAACCCAGTTATCTTTTAATTATAAAGTTGTTTTGTTACTCTCTTTTAGTTATAATTAGTACGCTAATAATACTTGACAGTTGTAGTGAATATATATAATGAAGTGTTCCAACACATGCTTTTATAACACGTACGTAGATATCTTGTTTCTTGTCGTTGTAAATTAGTATTAACCTTAAAAATGTAAACCGGAGTATCTTGTAAATAGGAATTACAAAGACGGCTCAAGAATGGTTCAGCTGATTTCGTAATTACAATAAAATAAAGAAGAGAAAACGTGATGCATGATTTTTATTTTTGGTTCAGTAACAGAAATTATGTCAATAAACGTACTAGAATGATAATCCTTATGAGAGAGATGCGAGTGGTCGCTGCTGGTGGCATCTTGCAGCAGAGTGTTGAACTACAGTTAAATAGACATCTTTTTTCACAAACGTCTCCACTCCTTGTTCTTGCAGCGTTCGTAGCGGCAGACAGTATAATTACTTCGATATCGAGCACGCTTTATATAATGCTCCAGAAAATCCGTTTCATTTAATTATTTATTTTTTTTTATCCAACTAGATTATTTGTAATCGTTATATCGAAATTAGTGAGGAAGGATATGAAAACCTGTACTTTTGAAGGTATATAGTCTCTTCATGTGTAAAACTCTGTGTGTGTGTTGGCGCGCTTGTGTGAGTGTGTGTGTGTGTGTGTGTGTGTGTTGGCGTGTGTGAGTGTGTGTGTGTGTGTGTATGTGTGTGTGTGTGTGTGTGTTGGCGTGTGTGTGTGTGTGTGTGTGTTGGCGTGTGTGTGTGTTGGCGCGCGCGCGCGCGTGTGTGTGTGTGTGGCGTGTGTGTGTGTGTGGGTGTGTGTGTGTGTGTGGGTGTGGGTGGGTGGCGTGTGTGTGTGTGTGTGTGTGTGTGTGTGTGTGTGTGTGTGTGTGTGTGTGTGTGTGTGTGTGTTGTGTGTGTGTGTGTGTGGCGCGTGTGTGTGTGCGTGTGTGTGTGCGCGTGTGTGGTGTGTGTGTGTGTGTTTGTGTGTGTGGTGTGTGTGTATTGTGTGTGTGTGTGTGTGTGTGTGTGTGTGTGTGTGTTTGTTTGTTGTGTGTGTGTGTGTGTGTGTGTGTGTGTGTGTGTGTGTGTGTGTGTGTGTGTGTGTGTGTGTGTGTGTGTGTGCGTGTGTATGTTTGTGTGTGTGTTGTGTGTGTGTGTGTGGCGCGCGCGCGTGTGTGTGCGCGCGTGTTGGCGTGTGTGTGCGCACAGTCAGAAAAATGTTTCTTCCAGAAACTGCCGGGCGGATATACACCGGTTTTCAGTGGGATTCACATTTTTCCATCCGTTAAGAAATACGTAAATATGTTCGAATCAGAATCACTTCTAAGCTAGATAAATAAAAATAAAAAGCTTAAGATTTTAAACCTAAACTACACCCAATATAAGTATCCTTTGTTTTACCTATGGATCTTAAAAATTTAAATAATTATATATAATAAAATTAGAGATGATTGAAAGGAGATCACTGAGAAGGATTTACGGCCGAAGAGCGGTACAGGGAAACTACAGGCTACGATCGAACAAGGGATAGAAGACCTGGAAACGGCGATCAGGAAAAGACGGCTGAGGTTTTATGGGCACATAGAATGGATCCAACGAGGATGAATAAACAACGTTTGTACAAGATATTCAGTTTGAAGAGTCAGGGAGGATACATCAAGCAGATGAAAGAAGAATTCAGGAGACTAAGAATCACGGATGAGGACTATCAGGACAGAAACCAATTTAGGATATGACTTTCAAATATAAAGGTTCTTGTGTAGGAGAGGAAGAAGCGCAGGGGAGGGGATGGACAGAGGGAGGAAAGGCGAAGCACCCTGAGGGAATTAAGGAAAGATGGAGGAAGAGGAAGGACATGAAGTGATATTTGCATGGTCTTTAGTTTGGCTTATCCGCAGAGAAGAAGAAAATTAGAGATGTAATTACGGGGAAACCTACATTAAAACGCTACTAGAACACCTTGATAACCCTTAAGTAGCTTTAAATTCTTCTTGCTTTAGAAACATTTTTTCGTGGGTTAAGATGAACGAAATTCCACACATTTTGAATTATTAAATTTAAAAATAAATGTTTAAGATTTAGTTTAGCGAAAATAAATTCAGATTTTGCGTATTGTTGAGATGGAAAGGGATTTAAATCGTGGAACACGAAATCATTCATTTTTCCACACTGCGACTTTAAAGAACCACAAGCCGCCTCGGTGGTCTAGTGGATAGCGTACTTAGGCTTTCACCCCGAGGATCCGGGTTCGGGTTGTCGTTACACGCCTCCGCATTGCTCATTCGTTGTTGACACATGGTTTTTTAATGGGACGCGGGGAGCCACCTACATGCCAACTTTGTGGAGAAATCATCACAGTCAAACACTTGATGTTAGACTGCGATTGCTTGAGAACCATGCGTTTAATATATGGATTAGGAAACTGTACGCATGCGATCTTGGGGGACGATTCGTCGATCATTGATCGCGTTGTGGCCTTCCTGAGACGCTTGCATATATATCAATATATTTATTTTTTTCCTTAGTATTTATGTATTTCTTATAGTTTATATTCTTGTTAACTAGTTTTAGGGAATTTTATTGTTTCATAATATTTATTATCTTCCTGTTTAATTGGGACCCCTTTACAGTCCACCTTTATATTGTTTTGTTTTTAAGTTATTTATTCTTGTTATCTAGTTTGTAAGTAATGTTAAGTTTTATCGCTCTGTTGTTTCTCTTTTTTAGTAGTTGTGTTTAGGCGATGATAGCCTTAATGTGCTTTTCGCCTTAAAAAAAAAAAGGATCCGGGTTCGATTTCCGGCGAGGGCTTGGCATTTTCATACGCTATAAATCATCCCTGCATCTGCATTAGCCCAAGTGTGCACAATAGTCGGACGTTAAAAAAAAAAAAAAAAAAAATTAAAGAACCACATTTACCGTCAACCCACGGCGACGGACGCGCTCACTCATTCAAGCGGTTATAAATGTCAATATTCAAACCAAGTTTTAATTAAATCGGACGGAAACTGCGAACTCTGCGATAACTCTAGGCTTGTGTGTTTTTATGTCGTAGTTAATTTTTAAACCGCCCTCAAAAAATGTTTCAAAGTCCAGATTTGCAATCAATTCAAGGTCTTACCATAATAGTTGTGGGTCCTACCTTTACGGCAGCTGTAATAACTAATTAGCTAATGATTTTTAATATTGGGGGAAATATGTCGACTTCAACAAGAAACTATGCTAATTACACAGCACTAATTGTGTTTCGCTAATTTCTCTGATAGAGTCTATAACAATATTTTCTTCTTAATAATTAGCCAGTAATTTATTATGTAAGTCAAGGATGTTTTATTTTTATTGTATTACTCAGGTAAGTGTAGATCTTATCACGTCCGTGTTACTCCAGCTTGGTATGTTTACACCTGATATGTCTCTCGTTAACGCGACTACTGCGTATAAACGGTAGTTTTATCAAGGATAATCAGACCATTGTTAGTGTGTTTCTGTGTTTTAGTCTGGACATTTTGGCGCATTAACTAAAACCAGGGTGCCCGTGCGACATTACGCAGTATGAGAATTTTAAGTAAACATAACCTTTTGAATAAGAGTAGTCTTTGGGGCGAGGGCGGTAGTTGGAAGGATAAATCGTAATATTCAAATACAAATAAGTAAAGAAATACGAAATGTTAGAACACTAGGTTTGCTTCTTATCTCATATATTACAAAGTCCACAATAACCTCAAACCGTACTTCACAAAGTCCACAATAACCTCTAACTGTACTTCACAAAGTCCACAATAACCTCAAACCGTACTTCACAAAGTCCACAAAAACCTCAAACCGTACTTCACAAAGTCCACAATAACCTCAAACTGTACCTCACAAAGGCCACACTAACCTCAAACTGTACTTCACAAAGTCCACAAAAACCTCAAACTGTACTTCACAAAGTCCACAATAACCTCAAACTGTACTTCGCAAAGTCTAACCTCAAACCGTACTTCACAAAGTCCACAGAAACCTCAAACCGTACTTCACAAAGTCCACAATAACCTCAAACTGTACCTCACAAAGTCCACACTAACCTCAAACTGTACTTCACACAAAGTCCACAAAAACCTCAAACTGTACTTCACAAAGTCCACAATAACCTCAAACTGTACTTCGCAAAGTCCACAATAACCTCAAATTGTACTTCACACAAAGTCCACAAAAACCTCTAACTGTACTTCACAAAGTCCACAATAACCTCAAATTGTACTTCACACAAAGTCCACAAAAACCTCAAACTACTTCACAAAGTCCACAAAAACCTCTAACTGTACTTCGCAAAGTCCACAGTAACCTCAAACTGTACTTCACAAAGTCCACAGTAACCTCAAACTGTACTCCACAAAGTCCACAATAACCTCAAACTGTACTTCACAAAGTCCACAATAACTTCAAACTGTACTTCACAAAGTCCACAATAACCTCAAACTGTATTTTGACATTTTGATTGTACTTCGTATTTATGATATCAGTATTACCGATAAATGCACGATGGAAGGATAAATCACAAATATATTTGTGTAAAAACAGTGTCCAAAACTTGTGTTTGGTATTTGTAATGCTTGTCCCGGCTTGTACGACGGGCAGGGATACGCCAGATAACGTATAAGTTTAATGACTTTTAAATAAATATTGAAATTGTTCTAAGCACGTTATGCAAAGAAGTAGCATTTGTAATGGGATTGTCTGATTTGTGATGCCGCGCATGCGCATCCATGATACCGCTTTGCCCATGACAGTTAAAAGTGTCTTTTATGTTAAAATTGTCCACGAACAGTAAGTGTTAGCGCAAAATTGTTTTGCAATGTCAGAAGCCGGTTGAAAAAGCTTTATAAGATACCTTTTGTAGCTGTACGAATAGTATATGCTGAAAAAAAGGGATGTTGACTCTAAAAATAATATATGTTATGATCGGATTGAAGCTGATCTCAGGCAAATCGCAATGTGTGCTACTTTCTGTATGTGCCAGGACAGATTACGTTGGAAATTTAAAACGTAAATATTTTTTTAAGGTTTTAGATTATAAAAGAAAACAAAAAAAACATCGGTCAGAGTTGGTTTTTGCTTTTTTCAACTTTCTAAAGAACCGTAAATTTCTTTTATTCAATTTAACTAAAATACTGTGTTGAGTATAATGATCTGCCTTCCCTAGCTTAGTCAATTCTACTTTTGTTGACGCGTTTCGGAGAACCTCCATCTTCAAAAACTATATCTATACTGGTCACCAATATTATGGCCCCGTCCTATTTATAATTTTCTATCTCCACCTCGAAAGGCTAGGGAAGGCAGATCATTATACTCAACATAGTGACAATAATCCTAGCAGAAAAGAAGAAGAATTTTAACTAAAATAACTTTAATTACGATGTTTCATCTTTGAACAAAATTCGAGCAAATTGGCGAACGATAATTTCCGCGCCCAAGAAGCAACTGTCCCCGTAATGTCTTCACCCGTGCTACTTCACCGTGGCTTCGTTCCACATATCCGTTGATACATCCGACCGTTGATACATTCCGATATCCGTTGATACATCCGACCTGTCACTTTATTCATCCAATTTCCACTTCCTCTGTCTTCCTGATTTGTCTTACACTGACATTCGTTTCTCTTCTTCATTGACAGTGTCGCCTGATTTCCGTCACAAACGGATCAAATTTCCCTGTGCCTCCGACAGCTGCTTGAAGATGTATTAGAATTTACTTCCTTAACTGAGGAAAAGACACAATTAATCGCCGCACGCAGCTCTCTCGCTGATGTTAGCGAATTTGTAAAGTAAACGTTATCTTACACTTTTTTTTTAAATCCGATTTTACCATCATAATCGGCCATCTTAAAATCTGCTTGTTTGAGCAATTGTTTGCAGACGATGTTGGGAGATAGTGCCTTATAATGGCTTATAGAGTTCCTGCATCGTCTCGATTTTTTAATACATTTTAATTTATGTATTTTTTCTTGTTGTGTGGGCCTCTTTACACCTGCAACAATTTGTTTGCATTTATTTTTAAGAATCGTTGTCCTTGTTAATTAGTTTTAAGTACGTTTATGTTTTTTTTTTGTTTTTTTCACAAATTATTTAACCGCCTTTTTGGCCTTGTTGATAGCGTACTGGGCTTTCACCCCGAGGTTCCGGGTTCGATTCCCGGCCAGGGTTTGCCATTTTCATACGCTATAAATCATCCCATCGTCTGCATTAGCCGAAGTGTGCACAATAGTCGGACGTTAAACAAAAAAAATCACCCCGAGGACCCGGGTTCGATACCCAGCCAGGGCTTAGCATTTTCATACGCTATAAATCATCCCATCGTCTGCATTAGCCCAAACGTGCACGTCGGACGTTAAAAAAAATCACAAATTATTTATTATTATTATTGTAGGGTCATTTTACAGTCTTACAAATAATTGTGTTTATTGTGTTAATGTTTTTAAGATATTTAGTACTGTTAACTAGGTTTATGTAAATGTTAATAGTTATTATATTTTGTTTGTTTTGTTATGTTTTTAAGATAAATAATACTGTTAACTAGTTGTAGGTAAATATTTATAATTGTTGTTATACGTCGTTTATATACCTCCTTTTCTATATCTTTCATTTTATTACTTCGATGTTTTATTTTAAATATTTCAATTTCGCGTCACGGCAATGATAACCTTTCTGGTTTTACGCTGACGAAAAAATGTTGCAATAATACACTTTTTTATTCACATAAAATAATATAAAGTATAATTTTAGAGCTAACATTTTTATGGAGCTAAAAATATGGTGTGAGCTCACATTTTATAATAACCGAATCGAATAGGCTACTCAGAATAGAATTAATGCGTCGATTTTTTTTCTTTTTAACGTCCGACTATTGTGCACTTGGGCTAATGCAGACGATGGGATTATTAATAGCGGATGAAAATGCCAAACCCTCGCCGGGAATCGAACCCGGGTCCTCGGGGTGAAAGCCCAGTACGCTATCGACTAGGCCACCGAGACGGCTGTATAACATACAAATCGCACGCGAAACGAATCGCTTTCTGAGTTGTAAAATAAATGGTACAAATTTTTATTTCATTTCGGAGGTAGGCCCTGCAAATAAAACTTTTTTCGACTTTATAAAAGATAATATATTGTAGCTTCCTTTACGCTGTAGCCATTATAGGCAAACTAGGAAGCAAACATTATAAAGATTACAAAATTGTTATACAACTGAAGATTTTCCTCCTATTTGTAATAAAACAAGTAATTTAGATAACATTGTTTAACTAATTACGATTTGTGTACATGTGATATATTTTAAAAAGTGTGATAATTTGTACCCTAACTCCACTAAAATTATATTAAAACCTGCCATGTTTCCTGTCTGAAATTATTAATAAATAAAGTATTTATTTATTTCAATCTTCAAGCATTATTTCACTTTGATTTCCAGCTCGTAACTAACACAGCCTGATGTTAGCAGGATGGGTAGTAGTACAACGCACCTCCATAAGACCTCTCAAATACGTAGCGATACCGAAATTCAATTACATAAATATATCTAATCACCTCAGGGTAGCATATGTCAATCACTGGACCTTGAACGCACCACGCACTTCCGTAACACTTCTCAATTGTGTAACAATACCTTTTTTTTTGTTATTTCAAAGCGAAAAGCACATTAAGGCTATTATCGCCTCCCTAAATGTAAGTGTTAAAGTCGCAAGTGTAGTGTTGTAAGTGTGTGTGTTAGACTCGGGTACCACGAGGGACGTCTAAATCCTCTTAATAGGTGCAGCTAGTCTGCACCCCCCCTGCGGGGGTGTATGGATACCGAAATTCAGTTATACACAAATACATTTATCCGGTAGAATATCAATCACTGAATCCTGAACGCACAACGCGGCTACATAAAACTTATAAACACCTTTTTTTAAACTAGATTATCTACAATTCGAGACGGAAAACGAAATTTTTAGCTGTAATATTTTCCAAGATATAGCATTTTAACTTGTCAGAATTTTTCTTTAAACTGTTAAAAGTACATATTTTTTTTTTTTTTTTTTTTTTTTTTTTAACGTCCGACTATTGTGCACACTTGGGCTAATGCAGACGATGGGATGATTTATAGCGTATGAAAATGCCAAGCCCTGGCCGGGAATCGAACCCGGAACCTCGGGGTGAAAGCCCAGTACGCTCTCGACTAGACCACTGAGGAGGCATTGTCAGTTTTTCCTCGATAGCAAGTAAGTGGTGAGACCTACGGCAAATTTTGTCATAACGTAAAAGCTGTTCTCTTCCTCTGCTGTACACTCGTTATCACAAGTACACCAGGCCTGCATTGTGCTGACATTCTAACTGGGATTTTTCTCTTGGAAGTTTGTTTACAGAGCTTTTATCGGTTTTAAGTCAGTTTTATTGCAAAGTCCGAAAATGGAAAAAATATGAGGCGTGAGGGTTCCCCGGTGTTCTGACGAACGTGCAGGTAACCCATACACGTTACACATTACACATTACCCATTACCCATTACATATTACACATTACGCATTACACATTACACATTACACATTACACATGTAGTTTCAAGTTACACATGTAGCTTCAATAACGCAGGTCCTTATTTTTCGTGTAGAAACCGTTCGGATTGCTTAGCGTAATATAGGAAGTATTGTTAGTGTATTTCTGGAAAAAAAATTTAATTATAAGATTCTGTATTTAAGCGCATCGTGAAAAGCTAACCGAACCGACAAGAACAATTCGATCCGAGATTGTATCTTATTGTAAAGTTTAAAAGTAAAATAAATCGATAAATTATAAATCGCATGTCGCGTAGATTTCACAATTTATTTATAACTGGAAATGAAAGGAACAGTTGTTTAAGTTAAATCGTTTTCCAATATTTCAACATGAAATAAATAAGCTTATTATTACAGTAGGTACTTGAGCGTTATCACTGTGCTGTTGTATTGCCGGCTACATTATTTAGTACTTTATTGTAGAGAAGCGTTATGCCGAATGGCTTCACAAGAGTAGTGCACAGAGGTCGTTGAACTCTTGGGCGTTCTGCACTAAATGACAACATTGTGCCGACCCGGTGCTTTCACCTGAAATTGGCAGACTTGTAGTGTAAGTAGGCTAAACATCCGTTGCTATTACACTAGTATTGCTATTGCTCTTGCCATTGTAGTCGAACGTTCTTGCAAATATTATGCCCTATTTACTGAAACACACGTTAGATTTTCCTGTGCATAGGCCTACGCTTTGATTAAGAAATGTTCGCGTCTTTAACAGTGACTCCACCATTGTTTTCAACACTCCAAAGTATAAATACCCCAAAGTAACTTATACTCTAAAGTATAAATACCCCAAAATAACTTATACTCCAAAGTATAAATACCCCAAAGTAACTTATACTCTGAAGTATAAATACCCCAAAGTAACTTATACTCCAAAGTATAAATGCTCCAGAGTAACTTATACTCCACAGTATAAATACTCCAGAGTAACTTATACTCCACAGTATAAATACTCCAGAGTAACTTATAATCCAAAGTATAAATACTCCAAAGTAACTTATACTCCAAAGTATAAATACTCCAAAGTAACTTATACTCCAAAGTATAAATACTCCAAAGTAACTTATACTCTAAAGTATAAATACCCCAAAATAACTTATACTCCAAAGTATAAATACCCCAAAGTAACTTATACTCTGAAGTATAAATACCCCAAAGTAACTTATACTCCAAGGTATAAATACTCCAGAGTAACTTATACTCCACAGTATAAATACTCCAAAGTAACTTATACTCCAAAGCATAAATACTCCAAAGTAACTTATACTCTAAGGTATAAATACTCCAAAGTAACTTATACTCCACAGTATAAATACTCCAAAGTAACTTATACTCCACAGTATAAATACTCCAAAGTAACTTATATTCCAAAGTATAAATACTCCAAAGTAACTTATACTCCAAAGCATAAATACTCCAAAGTAACTTATACTCTAAGGTATAAATACTCCAGAGTAACTTATACTCCACAGTATAAATACTCCAAAGTAACTTATACTCCAAAGTATAAATACTCCAAAGTAACTTATACTCCAAGGTATAAATACTCCAGAGTAACTTATACTCCAAAGTAACTTATACTCCAAGGTATAAATACTCCAGAGTAACTTATACTCCAAAGTATAAATACTCCAAAGTAACTTATACTCCAAGGTATAAATACTCCAGAGTAACTTATACTCCAAAGTATAAATACTCCAGAGTAACTTATACTACACAGTATAAGTACTCCAAAGTAACTTATACTCAAAAGTATAAATACTCCAAAGTAACTTATACTCCAAAGCATAAATACTCCAAAGTATAAATACTCCAAAGTAACTTATACTCCAAAGTAAAAATACTCCAAAGTAACTTATACTCCAAAGTTTAAATTAGTTTTTTTTTTTTAACGTCCGACTATTGTGCACACTTGGGCTAAAGCAGACGATGGGATGATTTATAGCGTATGAACATGCCAAGCCCTGGCCGGGAATCGAACCCGGATCCTCGGGGTGAAAGCCCAATACGCTGTCAACTAGGCCACTGAGGCGGCTCCAATATATAAATTAGGCGGTTTTTAGTAAATTTCCATTAGAGCGGCCATCACGGTAAGATCCAGATCGACCCAGGGCTTTAAAATGAGTGCCTGACCTGTGTAACACTCTAAAGCAGAGGTTCCCAATCCTTTTCGGTTTGCGGCTCCTTAAATCGGATTTTTCCGTGGCGCCCTTAATACATCAGATTTTTTTCTAAATTTTTGACTTTCTTGAAAAATTGGAAAACTTTCCTTTTTAAAAGCGTTTACCCATTTAAAAGCGAAAAATTAAGAACAAATACTTACTATTTTCGTTGGTATAACGTAAAGTATCTAATTTTTACTGTTTCGGTAATATCCATATTGAGAATGGACAACCGCCTGGTTAGTTGTAATTGGAAAGAAAACAATGAAAAACTCAAAAGTTGCTAAATTCTTGGAATTTTGTCAGCATACACGATTGTTGGGCGTAAACATTCGAAAATTTGGAAATTCCAAGAAAATTGCGGAATTGTTTAATTGAATATTTCGCGGCGCAATTATGACGGCACCGTGGCGCCCCGGGGAGTCGTAACGCACACGTTGGGGATCGCCGCCCTAAAGGGTCGTTAAGTGTTTGTGTACACGTATCTGTGCGAAATTCCGATACAGTCGATTCGAACTGGGCACAGAAAAGGATTTTTGTAGCTCAGACGGCAAAATCCGTTAAGGTTTCAATATTGTGGCCATCCCAACCCAAATCCTTAAGAAAACATAACGTTGTAATTTTACACTTTTGAATTTCACAATCGCAATCAGGGTTACAGCTTAAAATTTGAAATTTTCAAATCCATTCGAAATTAGGAAATTTATTTGACAGCGATGGTTAAATTTGGCGTGTATCAAATTAAAAAATTACTTTCTAAGAACATTTGTACGTAAAAAACTTCAAATACTCAATTTCTCAAAATTTACGTTATCAATTTCGCGCTCGGAACAGATCATACGGCCCCAAAAAATCCACTACAAAATCAGGATAATCTCTCAAAATGAAATCATCAGATTTTGATAAAACATTTTAAAAATTTTGGTCATTTAAAAAATTTCATAACGCAAATAATTGCAGCAAATTTTTAAATAAATGAAATTTACTTTTCCGTAATAAGTAAAAAAAACTTAAAAATAAACTTCAATCGCTGTCGGATTTTTTCGTAAATTTTTTTTATTTCAAATTTTTTGCACTGACGTGAGATACGATTAACAAAATTTCAGCCAGATTTATCTCAGATTTTTGAGAAATTTGGCCGATTTGCGTTTTTTTTCGTCTACCTTCTGAATTTGATTTTTTTTTAGACATAATTGAATGTGAGAAAGTTTGTGTAATATTTTTGCATTATGTATTGAGCCGCCTCGGTGGCCTAGTTCACAGCATACTGGACTTTCACCCCGAGGACCCGGATTCGATTCCCGGCCAGGGCTTGGCTTTTTCATATGCTATAAATCATCCCATCGTCTGCATTAGCCCAAGTGTGCACAATAAAAAAAAAAGTACCCCATTTCCACATTCAAGACCTTAAAATTGAGTTATCAAACATAATTTTATCTTCACAAATAGAGGAGTAATCAGGCACTAAAAACATAACACTTTTTTTAGCAGTCGTGTAAAAATTAGGGAATGCCTCTAAATCCTCCATTGCAACTTACGCAGCAATAATGCCCTTCTGAGAGATTCTTCTCCGAAGATGTTGACCTTACCCAAATCTAAGAGCAGTGGATAAATAGAGCACTGATTAGAGCGCAAAGGGAATCCACTAATCTGTTTATTCACCTACCTTACTGTATGTGACGCCTATATTTACTAGTGTCACGGCTGGCGAGGTATTGATTTTGTTCGCAGACATATTGCCATCTATCGCCTCCCGTACGTTATCGTATCTTATCATTTTAAATGATTTACAGAATTCATTAAATACAGTAACTGAAACTCGTTGACTAAGATGAGATGCGGCGATAGACGGAAACAAGTCCGGGGGGTGGGGGGTGGGGGGTGGATAAAATCAGTATCTAGGGAACGTGACCAAGTTATTCACGGGAATCGGTAGATAACTGGATCTTTAGGTTATAGATCAGTGAATGAACAATTAGATTTCCTTTGCGGATTAGTGGGTTACTCTTGCATACTAATCGGTCCTCCGTTCAACCACTGCTTTTGGATTTGGGGCACGGTATAAATCCTCGGAGGGGAATCTGACAGGAGGGCTTTATGCGATGTAACTTTTGCTAGAGGATACTCAGCGCCATTCTCCGATGTTCTTTACTGACTTCCCGGAGTATCGTGGATGCGACTAGTCTAAGATTTGTTGAAAGAACAGAATTAGTTATAATAGTCGAGGAGCTAGGTGAGGGGCGTAAGCACGAAATTATGAAATACAGAGGAGATACTGAGAAGTATAGAGGTAGGCAGTAAATGTTTGGTTCAAGAATCTGACCAGACTGGTACCACAGGATCGTGAGAGTCCACTGAGGTCAAACCGACTCCAGTCTCACGAGTAGAGGAAAGATGTCGTGGGGATAGTGGGTGTGCTAGGTAGTAGATTTTCCTGATTATCTTTTTGATAGAGAGAACTGCAAGGGAACAATACGCCGGATTAGAATTTTAAAAAAATCAAACATTAACATCTACAGACTATCCTGTACTAAGTCCCAGACAGATTTACATCCTGACTGCTCTTAAAGATAGTAATCATCGATCAAAGCTACCATTCTTTGGCCATTTTTCTACTGCTTTGTATTTATAATTTTACAATCCTTTGTTATAGTGCAATATAACGAAGGATTGCCAAAAGATTCCCTTTTATTCTTAGGCATTTCCTGGATTTGGAAGGATCGAACTTCATGTAGGCTCAGTCGTTGTTAGAATGTCTTTCCCATATTCTGTCCGTAGCTTGATGTTTTCAAAAGTTCCGCGGCGTAGTTTTCTCTGTATGTTCTCACGATACGGGTAGAGTTGAATTGAGACTTCCAGTTTCTGAAGTAGACGTCGCGAGGGACACTGCGTGGGCTGAACGGGAGCGGTGTCTGAGATCGTCTTTTTATTTCGTTTTGTTTTATCTCTTTGGAATCCATTTTGTCACAACGGTTTTTAAAATCCGTAAATTGACTGCGACACAACAGGAGTCTATCCTGTTAACCTGTAGACTCCGTTTGATGAGCAGGCCTTTATACAATCCGTCCGACACCTTAGACTTACGGGCAGACAGGCGGCGACAGTCGGTAAAGAGGACGGGCGGGGACAAAATCAATACCCCGCCAATCGTGACACAAGTACTCAAGGGAATTAAAGTAACTAGATCCCGATGGCAGTGACGAAGACTAGGCGCCACGACTAAATGTTCTTGGAAGGTTGAAAATACTCCTGTCTTCGATCTCGGTCTTTGTGTACACGTCGCTGAAGAATAAAGCTATTGACCGATATCAATGAAAGCTATTTACGGACGTTTTTTAAAGATAAAATCAACCGATTTAATAAAAAAATTTTTACAAAATCGGCTGCAACAATTTTGCTTAAAATACGCTTGAATTTCTCAAGTACCAAAATGAATAAGAGTAATTTTTTAAAACGGTTTTTTTTACATTCACTCATATACAATTTTTTCGGGTATTTGTAGATATATTCGATCCAAATTCTAGACTATTGGAAAATAATTTACACAGTCGTTCGGGCTTTATACAAGGTACATTCGTACAAAATTTCAAAACAATCGGCAAATACGTTTAGCCAAAATCTCGTAACAAACACACAAACCAAATGTCGAACGGTCGAGTTGAAGCTATATAGATATAGTTTATGAAGATGGAGGTTCTCCGAAACGCGTCAACGAAAGTAGAATTGACGAAGCTTGGGAAGGCAGATCATTATACTGAACATAGTTATTGTCCGATTGTTTTGAAATTCGATACGAAAGTACCTTGTATTAAGCCCGAAAGATGTGTGTAGGTTTTCCCCATTTACTTCCGTTTCAAGATGGCGAACTCTGATTTGACGATGAGTGTAATTGCTGGCTGTTTGCTGTGATACTGGCTGAACTACAAGACCTATCATAATTTCGACCGCTTTATGGACAAAAAGCGTAACATTTTCAATTAAGTTGGACAAGTAAAATTTTTCGTAAATTTTACAATGACTGGTTAAAGTGACAGTTAATTTGGCGTGGGTGCGCTCTCGTGGAGCGTTCTGTATAATTAATTAAAAATACACTGCGTGGTCTATTTTTTTATAAACTACTAGTATGTACATTTAAAAATCAAAACATTTTTTATATTAAAAAAGTGAAATTCTTTTATCTTTTTCTTCTTTTCTGCTTGGGTTATTGTCACTATGTTCAGTATAATGATCTGCCTTCCATAGCTTTTCAATTCTACTTATGTTGACGCGTTTCGGAGAACCTCCATCTTCAAAAACTATATCTATAGTGGTCACCAATATTATGGGCCGTCCTATTTATAATTTTCTATCTCCACCTCGTACCCATCCTCTATTCAATACGTGTACATTACATATTGAAAATCATGCCAATCATAATGATTTTGAAGAGCCAATCAGAAGCGAGCACGTCAGGTTTAATGTACACGTGTTGATTAGAGGAGGGGTACGAGATGGAGATAGAAAATTATAAATAGGACGGGCCATAATATTGGTGACCAGTATAGATATAGTTTTTGAAGATGTAGGTTTTCCGAAACGCGTCAACGAAAGTAGAATTGACGAAGCTAGGGAAGGCAGATCATTATACTGAACACAGCATACAAATTATATCCAGTTGGAGCTTGTAAACAATGTGGTTTCGACCGTAGAATTTATTCTACCATACCGCAGCTGAAACTGCTTAGCGAACCAGTTCCAGAGCTGCAACGAAGCTGCTTTCTGTTATAGAACTGCTTAGTGATGGGAAGTGATTTGCAAACCTGTAATTCAGTCACTAATAT
The DNA here is from genome assembly GCA_022606455.1 of Callitettix versicolor. Classification (NCBI taxonomy): domain Eukaryota; kingdom Metazoa; phylum Arthropoda; class Insecta; order Hemiptera; family Cercopidae; genus Callitettix; species Callitettix versicolor. The sequence continues at coordinate 62,798,809 of CM040182.1, read as the reverse complement.
TTAAAAATCACAGTTCGACCTGTGATTGGTACAACTGGAACAGCAGGTCTTAACTGTGATTTCACTGATTCATGGCACTAATCTACCGGCAACACGGTAAACTAAATAATGTAACAGTTAGTGCGATTGTGATTTGACTATTGAATCACGTTTCACAATCAAATTTTTAGTTTTGCAATGCTGTTATAGTCGTGATCACGTGATTCACAGCGTATACTCTACACTACATTACTCTAGCCCTAATTTTATTTATAAATATAGTATAGATATAGTTTTTGAAGATGGAGGTTCTCCGAAACGCGTCAACGAAAGTAGAATTTACGAAGCTAGGGAAGGCAGATCATTATACTGAACATAGTAGAAAAAAATGAAAACTTTTAGTATGTAATGTAATATTTTATCAATAAAATAAATCCAAAATTCAACGTATGCCCCGAAAAGTATTTTTTGAAGTGAATATATTTTCATAACACGTTAATCTGTTCGTCCCAATCTTGCACCGATTATTTTTTAAAAAATACCTTTGGGGTATACAGGTGGAAATATTTAGATTCCCGAAAATTAGGGCAGATGTTTTTAAAGCCCGAACTGTATGCACGAAATATCACAGCCCGCGTTTTGGGAAGTGTTGTGACGTTGACCGTCAGGTAAACACTCCACACTTATTGGATTCCCCCCCCGAGTTGGCCGACATTGTGTTTTGTTTTGTTCAACTGTCAAACCTAACCAACGCAGCCTGTGGACTGTGGCTAGATCAATACACAAGTACAATGTGCAGGGTAGCAGGGTACAACGCACGGCACACGGCACACGGCACACGAACTCCGAGTTATTAACTCAATTAGTCCTTAGACTTACCGACACCTCTCGCGTATCTTTCACCGACTGGAAACAATCGAAATATACTTTGCTTCACTTTTCAGAGTCTAGAATTTCAAAATCCATTTATGAAATCCGTAAACTTTTACAATTTAACATTTTAATGACCGAAATCATTTTGCTGCATTTAACTCCTCCATCATACAAATCTTAATCTTTTACGTTTAAATTTCTTTCCAAAATTAACCCTTTTATTATACAAAGTTTTTACACTTTGGAACTTTAATAAAAATGAAAATCCATTCGCCAAATTTAACGCTTTTAAACAACAAAACGTGTTAAACCTTTTACATGTTAGAATATTAACAAAACTTGCTAAGCCTTTTACATTATACAATATTAACCAAAATTATTTTACCAAATTTAACCTTTTCATTATATGAACCTTTTAAATTTATAATATTAATAACATAAATCCATTCGATGCTTTTAAACAACAAAACTTGCTGTAACCTTTCACATTATATAACTTTAATAAAAATTATTTTAACAAATTTAACCTTTTCATTATATAAACCTTTTAAATTTATAATGTTAATAATATAAATCCATTCGACGCTTTTAAACAACAAAACTTGCTGTAACCTTTCACATTATATAACTTTAACAAAAATTATTTTAACAAATTTAACCTTTTCATTATATAAACCTTTTAAATTTATAATGTTAATAATATAAATCCATTCGACGCTTTTAAACAACAAAACTTGCTGTAACCTTTCACATTATATAACTTTAACAAAAATTATTTTAACAAATTTAACCTTTTCATTATATAAACCTTTTAAATTTATAATGTTAATAATATAAATCCATTCGACGCTTTTAAACAACAAAACTTGCTTTAACCTTTTACATTATATAATTTTAACAAAAAGTATTTTGCCAAATGTAACCCCTTTCATTATACAAACCTTTTACACTGTAGAACTTTAATAATAGAAATTCATTCGCCAAATTTTTCGCTTTTAAACAACAAAACTTGTTTAACCAAAATAAACCCTTTATTTGTTTTTCACAGGCTAGAATTTTAATGTAACCAAAACTTGTACACCATGGAATACTTTCCTCTGCCCACCTCACCCCATCCACAAATAATAATAATAAAATAAAATTATTGAGTTGAAAATAAATTAAAAAGTAAACGTGATTTTTATTGAAAAAATATAACATGTGTTTTGCTTCCAGTTATAAAAAAAATTATAATGAAAGTACGAAATGGAGTGTGCCACAGTTGAAAGTTATTTATGTTAATTAATAAACGTACAACGATTAAACAATATAATTTTAATGAAAATACGATAAAGTATTAATTTCACCCTTAATTACACACTAATAAATTAAAATATTTAAAGGCCGCCTCGTTGGCCTAGTTGATAGCGTACTAGGCTTTAACCCCGAGGACCCGGGTTCGATTCCCGGCCAGGGCTTGGAATTTTCATACGCTATGAACCATCCCATCGTTTGCATTAGCCCAAGTGTGCGCAATAGTTGGACGGTAAAAAAAAAAAAAAAAAAAAATTAAATGACTTCTTAATACACAGATTTCCGATAAAAACCTATATTTACTCATTCTGGGTTGATTTTCTCGAAATCCGTACGGTAAAAATATTGTTTACTTTATTAGCGAATTTCTATAGGAAAATGAGCTGTCTGAGCCGCCATCATGGTAAGACCCAAGCCTGGGACCTTGAGATGAGAGCCAATCCTGACCTTTATGACTTTTGGAGGAACAGTTAAATTTAGTATGTGTATGACTCATCTTCAGCTTGAAATTTTCTTTATCAACCCACCATAACACACACGCACACTCAATTCAAGAGTTTGTGGATCTATTCCCTGTAACAGCGGTGCCCAAACTATGGATTGCAGTAGAACGGACAACTTATTAAAACTTTGGTGTTCTCTAGACTGCAAAAATATAGAATTTAACATATCTTAAAAAAATATGTTCTATAATTACAGAAAAATTGCTTCACTGCCAGTTATATTTAACTCACTTGGTCACACTTTTATATTTTCATCTGATGAAGTTATTATTACACCCAAAATATATAGTTTATTTCATTTATAAATGTAGGTATGACTGAGCCTACATGAAGTTCGATCCTTCCAAAATCCAGGAAATGCCTAAGAATAAAAAGGAATCTTTTTGCAATCCTTCGTTATATTATACTATAACAAAGGATTGTAAAATTAGAAAAGCAAAGCAGCAGAAAAAATGGCCAAAGAATGGTAGCTTTGATCGATGATCACTATTTTTAAGAGCAGTCAGGATGTATCACTATCTTTAAGAGCAGTCAGGATGTATCACTATTTTTAAGAGCAGTCAGGATGTATCACTATCTTTAAGAGCAGTCAGGATGTATCACTATCTTTAAGAGCAGTCAGGATGTATCACTACCTTTAAGAGCAGTCAGGATGTATCACTACCTTTAAGAGCAGTCAGGATGTATCACTATCTTTAAGAGCAGTCAGGATGTATCACTATCTTTAAGAGCAGTCAGGATGTATCACTATTTTTAAGAGCAGTCAGGATGTATCACTATCTTTAAGAGCAGTCAGGATGTATCACTATCTTTAAGAGCAGTCAGGATGTATCACTATCTTTAAGAGCAGTCAGGATGTATCACTATCTTTAAGAGCAGTCAGGATGTATCACTACCTTTAAGAGCAGTCAGGATGTATCACTACCTTTAAGAGCAGTCAGGATGTATCACTATCTTTAAGAGCAGTCAGGATGTATCACTATCTTTAAGAGCAGTCAGGATGTATCACTATTTTTAAGAGCAGTCAGGATGTATCACTATCTTTAAGAGCAGTCAGGATGTATCACTACCTTTAAGAGCAGTCAGGATGTATCACTATCTTTAAGAGCAGTCAGGATGTATCACTACCTTTAAGAGCAGTCAGGATGTATCACTATCTTTAAGAGCAGTCAGGATGTATCACTATCTTTAAGAGCAGTCAGGATGTATCACTATCTTTAAGAGCAGTCAGGATGTATCACTACCTTTAAGAGCAGTCAGGATGTATCACTATCTTTAAGAGCAGTCAGGATGTATCACTATCTTTAAGAGCAGTCAGGATGTATCACTATCTTTAAGAGCAGTCAGGATGTATCACTATTTTTAAGAGCAGTCAGGATGTATCACTATCTTTAAGAGCAGTCAGGATGTATCACTATCTTTAAGAGCAGTCAGGATGTAAATCTGGGACTTAGAACAGGATAGTCTGTAGATGCTAATATATATATTTTTTTTTTTTAATTCTAATCCGGCGTATTGTGCCCTTGCAGTTCTCTCGGACGTTAAACACAAAAAAAAATCATTTAATTTTTCAAGGTCACTCGTCGTAGGTCACGCATGTCGTTTCAAGGTCACGCATGTTTTTTTCGGCGAAAAACCGTTAAGGTTATCATCGCCGATTGCAGTGTCCTGTCGCCCGGTTCACTTTATTTCGAAAATATCTGTTTCGTTTGTAACTTAACAGTTGGCAATGAAAGAGTTTTTGTGGAATTATAGAACATATTTCTTGAGATAACCCAATTTTATATATATATATATATTTGCACTCCGGAGAACACACCGTCCGCCCTCCTGCGATATACCCAAATTGCTCCCGCGATCTATAGTTCGGGAACCGCCGTATAGGGAATAGATTCTATTCTTTTTTTTTTTGCCGCCTCGGTGGCCTAGTTGATAGTGTACTGGGCTTTCACCCTGAGGACCCGGGTTCGATTCCCGGCCAGGGCTTGGCATTTTCATACGCAAAATCATCCCATCGTCTGCATTAGCCCAAGTGTGCACAATAGTCGGACGTTAAACACAAAAAAAGGAATAGATTCAAAGTGATCACACACTCTAAATTTGATTTCTAAATATTCTAGGTAAGCTAATATCTTGCCGACAAGATTTAATGGAGTTGTTTTTCTTACAATTTGGAAAATCTCATTGTACCGTCTTAATCGCCATGAAAATCTTCATTAATTTTCATTTTAAAATGTAATCATTTGAAAATACAAAAATGAAACGCGGCAGAAGTCGAATACATTTTCGTAATCCGTGGAGTTTTAAAATTGAAAATTTGTTAATGGGGCTGCGTAAAATTTTCAAAACCGTTACCATTTTTTGTCCGCCATTTGTTCACAGTTACGCCGATTTTACCGAGTGACGGTCCAAGTTTATTTCCAAAACCCCGCAGGGGGTGCAGACCTATTGAGAGGATTTAGACGTCCCTCGCGGTACCCGAGTCTAATACACACTTACATCAACTACACTTACGACTTTAACACTTTACACACACATTTTGGGCGGCGATAAAATCCTCAATGTGCTTTTCGCCTTAAAATAAAAAAAAAATTATTACCAAAAAAAATTTTTTTTTACTGGGCTTTCATCCCGAGGCGGGTCCCGAAGGCTTGGCATTTTCATACGCTATAAATCATCCTATCGTCTGCATTAGCCCAAGTGTGCACAATAGCCTGACGTTAAACACAAAAAAAAACTTATTACCAAAATCGGTTTTGTGCCAAGTTTGAATCAAACAGTGCAATAAAACAAGTGAGTATTTTAAGTAAAATAATCCCGGCACGCAGCTGTCTCGCTAACGTGATAGAAGCGCATATCTACTATCCAGGAAAACTAGAACTTTAATACAGTTTCACTTTTTTTTTATTCAATGGTGTATGTTTCGCCGTGACACATCTTCAGATATAATGAAGCTAAACATTATAAATTGTGCTTATACACTAATACAGTTCATGTTAAAACTGGCCCCGCAGGGGGGTGCAGACTAGCTGAACCTATTGAGAGGATTCAGACGTCCCTCGCTGTACCCGAGTCTAACACATTTACATCAACACTATACTTGCGATTTTAACACTTTACACTCACATTTACATTTAGGGCGGCGATAATAGCCTCAATGTGCTTTTCGCCTAAAAAAAAAAAGGTTAAAACTGGAAGGGAAAAGTTAAGGAAAGGGGAGATTGTCATTGTAAAAAAGGTCAGTGAGCAGAAAGTTGGGAAAATCCCTAAACAATAGGCTTTAGTAAGGGAGAGGGGTTGAAGTTAATCTTTTCATTTAAATTAAAATTAGGTTTTTTACAAATATATATATATTTCTAGAATTTTTAAATTATTTAGATTTGTGTTTTTGGTTTGTTTTTTTTTATGAATTAAAGTGATAATGTTCAAATTAAAAGAATGAGGTAAAAAATTGTCAATGCTTCCTTTCTTTGCCGTCTCCTTTCCGGTTTTAACGTCAACTGTATTACTATATAAGCGCACTTCATAATTTTTTAACTTCACTGTGTCTGAAGATGTCTTACGGCGAAACACGTGTCGCTGAATAAAAAAGAATTTTGTGAAACCGTGTAAGTGTTCTAATTTTCTTGTGTAACGTTTCTGAACCATTTCGGTAGTTTACATTAAGCTTTGTGGGACGAAGTAACGCGTAGAAAAATCTAACGGAAGTAACTGGAATCGAACTTGCGTTCAAGTAGAGTTACGTGGAACTGTCCGCTGTCATGCAGACAGATCGAAAGCACTCCACTTTGTTTCTGTGACTGTATTCGTGTATTGATTGTTAATGAAATCAGTCCAAAAATGGGGCGTGGAGCAAGAAAGTAGGTTAAGGCGTTGGTTTTGCTGTCCTGGGGCGTGGATCCGAGACCCGCCTCTGCCGCTTTTTGTTTCGTCCTCGAGGATCAATAATGTTGTGAGGTTTTAACTTTACTTTTTTACATTGAAATTAAATTTATTTTTAACGAATTTCCACTGGAACGGCTAAAAAATTGAAATGGTACAGCTGTGTGTGTGTGTGTGCGCGCGTGCGTACGTGAGAGTGCGCGCGCGTGTGTGTGCGCGTGCGTACGCGTGCGTGTGTGTGCGCGCGCGCGTGTGTGAGGGGAAGAGTATGCGCGAGTCCGTGCGTGCGTGCGTGTGTGAGAGTGAGCGCGCGCGCGTGTGTATGTGTGTGTGTGTGTGCGCGCGCGCGCGTGTGTGAGAGAGGGAGAGTGTGCGCGAGTATGTGCGTGCGTGCGTGTGTGAGAGTGCGCGAGCGTGTGAGGGAGCGAGTGTGTGCGTGCGCGCGCGTGCGTGGGTGTGTAGTACAACAAAAACAGATTTTCCTTGAAAGTTTGAATCACATCGGCACAAACTATCGTATTAAACTATAAATTGTATTCAAATAGTTTTAAAGGCTAATTTTAACGGTACTTTCGTTATTGGAATTAGATTTTACAAAAGTGGTAAGTGAAAAATTTATAATTTTTCAAGATTGGAAATGGCCGCCATTTGGAAACTATTGAACGAATTTTTCTGGTTCACGAACTTCCCTCTAAGCTATACCAAAACCGAGTGTGTCAAACGCAAGTTCGTATCAAATCGTACCGAAATTACGAACACTCAAACGCACGCACACACGCGCGCGCGCACACACACACACACACACACACACACACACACAGAAGAGAGAGAAAGAGAGAGAGAGAGAGAGAGAGAGACAGAGAGAGAGAGAGAGAGAGAGAGTGACGTTATTTACACTTCCAAGTTTCAATCAATAGATGTCATCATGAAATAGTTTGTAGCACGCGTGTAATCTAACATCTGATGTTTTTTTAAAGTCTGAATAAATAAAAGTTACATTCAGCATATTCGATGACAGTTGCATTGTTATTCGTTCATGTCCAATATGTAGGCCTATGGATAGTCGGCTGTTTTCAGTATTGATTACTTTGGCTTAACTATTGAAAGAACTTCCGATACATTCAGTTGAACACCGAAAATGTGCATTCTTGTAATTACTGTTGATTATACTGTAATCACCGCGAAAAATTGTTCCACGCAGCTGTCTCGCTGACGCGATTGAAGGGAATTTCTAAAAGTGTTTTCTTTATCTTATCCTTTTTTGAATTTTTAATTTCACTGTTGTAATCAGCATTAAAGTGTGTATATATTAGCAATTTGTACTTTCAAATTGCATTGAAAATACAAAGACGAGCCCTGACCGCCGTCGAATTAAATTTATCAATTTCCATAAGTTTTGAACATTAAAAATGCTAATTTACGCAGTTTTTAAAACTGATTACGGCGGCGAAATCAGTTATTCCAAAAAAATTTTAAGGCAAAAAGTTACGAATTTAATTTTTTTTAAATGGCTGCCATTTTGAAACTGTTAAACTAATTTTGATGGTTAACGAACTTGTGCAAGCTATTATCATAATCGATTGTTGTGCCAAGTTTGAATCAAATCGTATCGAAATTGTGCGCGCGCTTGCGTTCGTGCGTGTGTGTGTACGGTGGCCATACGGACACGTACTGTCTCTCTCTCTCTCTCTCTCACACACACACACACACACACACACACACACACACACACACACACACACACACACACACACACACACACACATACATACATATATACATTTTAACGGCTTTCGCCCCGAAGACCCGGGTTCGATTCCCGGCCAGGGCTTGGCATTTTCATACACTATAAATTATCCCATCGTCTGCATTAGAACAAGTGTGCACAATAGTCGGACGTTAAAAAAAAAACATTTTAACGATCTCTCAAAAGTGTTCCAAAAGTCAGGATTGGTGCTCATTTCAAGTTCCCAGGTCTGGGTCTTACCACGATGGCTGCTCCAATAGCTCAGTTTTCCAATAGAAGTTCGCTAACAGTTATGATAAAACCCTAAGAGCAGTTTTAGTGCAGTAAAATTATTATTTTTTTCAAAGTGATTTCTAATGACAATTTCATGTTTTGTGATAATAGGTAATAACAGTAAACCGTATATTAACTTATTTCCTCGTCATTTTTTTATAAACGGCGTCTGAAACAACGTAGAACAAATGTATATTTCAACGATCACACACTGTACGAACAAGCCGTGACAGTGCTTCGATTTTATTTGTGTTTTAAGAATACTGTATTTGTAAGAACTCTTGATTTTGGTTGTATTATCATATATATTATTTCTCGAGTCATCTTCCCTTTTTCTCAGCACATACGAGGTTTGTCCAATAAATACGCGAACTAAGGTCATAAAAACTTTATTTTACAAAATTTCATCTACATTGATTTTGTCCCCTTCAAAATACTCTCCATTCACTGCTATGCACTTATCCCATCTTCTTTTCCACTCTTCAAAGCACCCTTGGAAGTCCTCGGAAGTCAGGCTTTTCAGTCTCCTCGTCGTTTCTTGTTTTATTGTGTCCACATCTTCCCAATGCTGTCCCCTCATCACATTTTTGCATTTAGGGAATAGAAAAAAGTCGCAGGGGGCGAGGTCCGGTGAATAAGGGGGAATTTCCATGGAATTTTTCCAGTCAGTAACACATTCGACTCTTCTCAACTTTTGATGCGGAGTCAGCAGTTTTGGCACGATTTTCGCACAAACCTTTCTTAAGCCCAAATGCTCGGTTAAGATTGTGTGCACTGTTGATTTTCCTAAATTTAGTTCTTCAGCTATCATTCGGACAGTTTTTCGGCGATCAGTAAGGACAAGACGCCGCACACGATCAATGCACACAAGAGGTTGAAGGTCATCCAATTCTTGCATCATCCGTGGCGTCTTCTCGACCTTCTTTAAAGCGCTTAATCCACTTGAAAATGGCTGTTTTCTTCATAGCATTATCACCATAAACAACTCTCAACATTTCAGCAATTTCTTGGTAATTTTTACCAAGCTTTACCAAAAACTTGATGTTAATTCGTTGTTCAGTGAATTGGTCAATTTCCATATCGACGAACAAAAAAATAATGCAAAACTAAAAATAACTCTACTCGCAAGATCCGCACAGCGTAACGTTCTGCCAAGCACTGACGGCTCATTGGGTCCCAGACAACACGTCAGGCCAGTGGCCGTGGCTTAACTCTCCGTAATGGCCACCATATTCGACCAGTTCGCGTATTTATTGGACAAACCTCGTACTATTCGTACAGGCATAAGTGAGGTATCTTTAGAGAGATTTTTAACCGGCTTCTGACGTAGTAAAATGATTTTGCGCTAAAACGTTCTGTTTGTGGAAAATTTTAACTGTCTTAGGCAAAACGGCATCGTGGATGCGCATGCGCGGCATCACAAATCAGACAATATTTTGTATATTTTACGAAGTATATTAATCACGAATAGACAGTACCTTTTGTTGATAAAAAGCGCATTTTAGTTTAGTTCAATACACCACTTTGGATGCCAAATATGGATGCGTTTCGTTCATACTTTATACCAGTTAGTGGAAAAGCAGGAACCTCAGTGTCGAACTTATGACCTTTAAATGCGGTATTCAGTTATTTTAATGCGCAGGGTGTTAAAATGACCTTTTCGGTTCTGTATGAAGATTATAATATATGACCTCAACTAATAGGCCTATGTTAATTTTAAAACAAAAAATTACGTTTCGTCAGTAAATCCGAGACACTATAATAAAAAGCTCTAACGGTCGTGAATTTATTTCGTTTTACCACAATTAATTAAATAATTAATCGTTTTAATTATAATTTGCTACCATGACTTGCTTTTTGAACTTTCATGTATGTCTTAAATTTAATTAAAATCTGATGAACTGGTTTTGAAAAAAATTGCTGATTTTATATCGCAATTTTTCGAGGCTAAATCGATCCATTTTTTGTTGTTATTTTAACACGAAAAGCACATTGAGGCTGTTATCGCCTCCCTAAATGTAAGTGTGAGTGTAAAGTGTTAAAATCGTAAATGTAAGTGTGTGTTAGACTCGGGTACCACGAGGGACGTCTAAATCCTCTCAATAAGTGCAACTAGTCTGCACCCCCTGCGGGTTCCATATATTTTCTTTGGGTACTTACAGATTATGAGCAAAGTCGTTATACCCGATTTTCGGAAAATCCTATTTTAATCATTTTGTACCAGAAATGCTTTTAAAACCCTTTTTTTAAATAAACAATTTTTTAAAAATTCTTTTTATATTCTTCTTTTCTGCTAGGATTATTGTCACTATGTTCAGTATAATGATCTGCCTTCCATAGCTTTTCAATTCTACTTATGTTGACGCGTTTCGGAGAACCTCCATCTTCAAAAACTATATCTATACTGATCACCAATATTATGGCCCGTCCTATTTATAATTTTCTATCTCCACCTCATTCAACTCGTGTACATTAAACCTGACGTGCTCGCTTCTGATTGGCTCTTCAAAATCATACGTTTTCGCTCGCTTCTGTATGGCTCCTTTCAAATTTTCTCTTTAACGGTGGTCTCTCCTGTTAATTTTTGAAAATTTTTAGATTATTAAATTTTTTTGGATCCAATCAGAAGCGAGCACTTCAGGTTTAATGTACATTATACAGAAGATAGAAAATTATAAATAGGGCGGGCCATAATATTGGTGACCAGTATAGATATAGTTTTTGAAGATGAGGTTCTCCGAAACGCGTCAACGTAAGTAGAATTGACGAAGCTAGGGAAGGCAGATCATTATACTGAACATAGTGACAAATTTTTTTTAGATACAGGCAAACGAAACCTATATTTCACATTTCATCGAAATCGGTCGGTTGGTTTAACAACCACGATATGTACAGATCGCCATAGGATTAAATATAAATGTACTGGAACGATATCCTTGTGAGAGCTTTGTGAGCGCTCGCTACTGGTGGCATATTGCGGCAAAGTGTTCAACTACAGTTATAGATAGTACTGTCTATTTTCTCAAACGTCTTCACCGCTGTCTTTGCAGCTCGCAGCATTCGTAGCGGCACATAGTCCAATTACTTGGATTTTAGGCGCTAATATCGAGCACGTTTTTTTTATAATGGTGGCTGTACTTGCGGCACGTTACATTCAGTGGCCATACACATACAGACGAACAAACATCCGAGTGAAAATGACTTTTTTTTGAACTCGTGGGACCTTAAAGTATGAAGATCCATAAAAATCTCAAGTTCGGTTTTTTCACTTCGTATAGTGTGAACGTAAAGACAAATGTTTTATAGAAAACTATTTTTTCTCCTTTTCCACTTAGTTTTGTGATCGAGGAGGAGCTCCCGCTAATTCCACCTCTTGGCAAGAGAGCCCTTTAATAAACCCGTAACCCTTTCCTTAACGCCTAACCTTAAAGTAGCTGCTAGCTGTATTACAGCAAGCAACAGGGCTCTGTTCTTTGTGTTGCGGTCTAGAATTTACATCTGAAACGTCAAATAGAATATTCAACGTGCGTGTCGTTCCCCTACGGTCGTAGCTCAGTTCCATTACACGAGGCTGGCATCAATAAATCGTGCAAAACTTTGCAGAACTGTCTCCTGTTCGTCGAACGAGCAAAGCCAGTTTTAAATTTTAATTTGACACAATGAGCCATATTTGTTTATCTGTCATTCTGTCACATTGCTTTCAAAACTCGGTTATATTCACGCTTAGAAGATTTGTACTACATACTAGATTTTAAATCTTGCTAACTACGCGGTCCATTCAGAGTGACTTAACCGTCGGTCCGTTTCCGTGTAGTGTTTAGCGTCGGGCAGATAGAACCATAAGGCAGCGTGTCCGAGGCGGTTAAAGCACGGTCAAATCAGCTGCGTCTCCTGCTTTGAGCATCTCATTGCTGCAGCCTCGCTGCCGACACATCGCCGTGCTTCTTATATGGATGTCTGGCGATGATAAAACAAACCCATATATTTCAGTTGCAATATTCGTAGTGACCTCGCTGCTCGACCCTCGCTACGGCGATGATAAAACAAACCCATATATTTCAGTTGCAATATTCGTAGTGACCTCGCTGCTCGACCCTCGCTACGGCGATGATAAAACAAACCCATATATTTCAGTTGCAATATTCGTAGTGACCTCGCTGCTCGACCCTCGCTACGGCGATGATAAAACAAACCCATATATTTCAGTTGCAATATTCGTAGTGACCTCGCTGCTCGACCCTCGCTACGGCGATGATAAAACAAACCCATATATTTCAGTTGCAATATTCGTAGTGACCTCGCTGCTCGACCCTCGCTACGGCGATGATAAAACAAACCCATATATTTCAGTTGCAATATTCGTAGTGACCTCGCTGCTCGACCCTCGCTACGGCGATGATAAAACAAACCCATATATTTCAGTTGCAATATTCGTAGTGACCTCGCTGCTCGACCCTCGCTACGGCGATGATAAAACAAACCCATATATTTCAGTTGCAATATTCGTAGTGACCTCGCTGCTCGACCCTCGCTACGGCGATGATAAAACAAACCCATATATTTCAGTTGCAATATTCGTAGTGACCTCGCTGCTCGACCCTCGCTACGGCGATGATAAAACAAACCCATATATTTCAGTTGCAAGATTCGTAGTGACCTCGCTGCTCGACCCTCGCTACGGCGATGATAAAACAAACCCATATATTTCAGTTGCAAGATTCGTAGTGACCTCGCTGCTCGACCCTCGCTACGGCGTTGATAAAACAAACCCATATATTTCAGTTGCAATATTCGTAGTGACCTCGCTGCTCGACCCTCGCTACGGCGATGATAAAACAAACCCATATATTTCAGTTGCAATATTCGTAGTGACCTCGCTGCTCGACCCTCGCTACGGCGATGATAAAACAAACCCATATATTTCAGTTGCAAGATTCGTAGTGACCTCGCTGCTCGACCCTCGCTACGGCGTTGATAAAACAAACCCATATATTTCAGTTGCAATATTCGTAGTGACCTCGCTGCTCGACCCTCGCTACGGCGATGATAAAACAAACCCATATATTTCAGTTGCAATATTCGTAGTGACCTCGCTGCTCGACCTCCTCGCTACGGCGATGATAAAACAAACCCATATATTTCAGTTGCAATATTCGTAGTGACCTCGCTGCTCGACCCTCGCTACGGCGATGATAAAACAAACCCATATATTTCAGTTGCAATATTCGTAGTGACCTCGCTGCTCGACCCTCGCTACGGCGATGATAAAACAAACCCATATATTTCAGTTGCAATATTCGTAGTGACCTCGCTGCTCGACCCTCGCTACAGCGATGATAAAACAAACCCATATATTTCAGTTGCAATATTCGTAGTGACCTCGCTGCTCGACCCTCGCTACGGCGATGATAAAACAAACCCATATATTTCAGTTGCAATATTCGTAGTGACCTCGCTGCTCGACCCTCGCTACAGCGATGATAAAACAAACCCATATATTTCAGTTGCAATATTCGTAGTGACCTCGCTGCTCGACCCTCGCTACGGCGATGATAACGAATCGGTAAAATTTTCGCGCCTTGATCATCGCCTAGCATCTTCAGATTTGCTCTTTTAAGGGCACTTCCCACAAATATTCACTGAGCTATTGAAAGCAGATATTTTACCACACACTGTAATTATTTAATTCTGAGAATTCAGATAAAATGTACAGTTTTTACAAACAAAAATAAATCCGTGTATTAACATTCCTAAAAACATTTCCTATCTCAAGATAATTTTCCTAACTCAAGTCAAGTGTACTTAACTTCTTCATAACTTTTGTTTCAACAACTTTTAAAATATAATTAAAAATTTATTTTGCCATAATTGAACCGGATAATTTTCGAGCCGCTGATATAATTTGTGAAAGTAACCATAGTTCTTGGTTCAAAGGATGCACACCGTACCTTCTGCTTCGAGTCGAAATCCACATTGTAGTTGCAAATGAGGATGAATCACTATCATTTGATGATGATAACATTGCTTCACTTTTACCACACCTGGTATGTATGGCATTGTGTACTTCACTTGATACTCATGACAAAATGGCGTGTGTCAGCAGCGGAATGCAGGATAAACGTACCCTAACTGACATTTTGTGTGTAAATGCCTCCCAATACGTATAATATCGTTTTGTACGTGTATACAGTATGTAAATTTTAAATTAGTTTCCTTTCGAAACAGAAGCCGCCTCGGTGGCCTAGTTGATAGCGTACTAGGCTTTCATCCCGAGGACCCGGGTTCGATTCCCGGCGAGGGCTTGGCATTTTCATACGCTATAAATCATCCCATCGTCTGCATTAGCCCAAGTGTGCACAATAGTCGAACGTTTAGCACAAAAAAAATCCTTTCAAAACAGTTATCATGGAAGTGATTTTTTCGAAAAGTAGACCCTCTAACAATATCGCAGTTAATATATTCAACTTATAGAGTTTTGAAAATTTTATTTCGTAATTATAATCAGCGTTAAAGTATGCATAAATTAGTTTTCATTTGAATTGTCTAGTTCAGTATAACGGCTTTTTCTGGGTACGAACTTGTCCCGTGCTATTACCAAAAGTCATCGTTTTTGAATGACGTTTTTCAACCAAAAACGTGCACAATTCGTTGAACCACGAGTGTGTGTTGCGAATTACACGCTGTCCAATCCTAAGTATGGGAAACGTTTGAAGGAAGGTTAAAATTGAGGTGGCACATAAGAAATATGACTATATTACCGTCTCAAAAATAATAGAATCGACACCCTTAATACTTGCGAATTCCACGACATTACTTGATGTCAGGGATTTCTTGGCAGATTCGTGTAGCACGGCAAGCACAGCCGGTGTTTCTGTTGAAGAATGTTTGTGTTTTATTGGCGAACGAACGTTTTCCCCACTAGAGGGTCAGGACTTCCATGATCCTGGTTTTACCACTTCTGTATATTACTGTGCACCTTCATCCACAGATTAAACCTTCCCGATCCAACCTCAGGTCTTTATAGAATCATCTTTCAGATGATATTTTATTCCATCGTCTGTCCCCCACACCTCAGTGTCTAGGGAATCATATAGTTTCCCTTCCAAAGCTGGACAGACAAAAAGTATGTGCTGAGCTGTTTCCTCAGCTGTACCACATTTCCTACACAAAAGATTTGTCATGTGAAAACCAACTTTGGTAGATGACAGGAATGTCCAGTGATCCGTCAGAAAACCGTCACTCTCCGCAGATCCGTCCTGTTCAGCCTGTAAGGGATCTAGCTGGACCTGCAAGCATTCTGTTTAACTCTACAAGACCGTCCATTCTCTCCCAAAACCTTTGGTGTTCTCTAGAAACCCACTGAGAGACATGGGAGTATAGTATAATCCACATGCAGGCTCTGCTACAATGAAAGTGCTGTCGGCTTCCAATTCTGGCACACTGATCTGTCTCTTTATTCCCCATTACGCCCTGATGTCCTGTAATCCCACAACTGGACTTTGTTGGTTTTCGCCAAACGTACTTGTCAAAATACGTTATACAGGGTCCACCAGTGGATTTTTTTTTTTTTTTTTTTTTTTTTTTTTTTTTTTTTAACATCCGACTATTTTGCACACTTGGGCTAATGCAGACGATGGGATGATCTATAGCGTATGAAAATGCCAAGCCCTCGCCGGGAATCGAACCCGGGTCCTCGGGGTGAAAGCCTAGTACGCTATCAACTAGGCCACCGAGGCGGCTCCACCAGTGGAACGGGATGATTAAATAAAATAATTGATTGTTGCAAAAAAACTGTTTTAATATTTTTTCAGTAAATAATTGAATGCACAAGAATAGCCATTTTGGGTACAATACGAAAAAATATTATTTTCTGAACACTACGTCTACCAAATGCCCTCCATTGCAGTTAAGGCGTTCCTGGAGAATGGTTTGGAACTTTTGCATGACCTCTCGCAGCATGTTGACAGGTATTGCCGCAATCTCGTCTACAATTCGTTTTAAGGCTTGAATGGTTGTGGGTGGAACACTTTTGTTTTTAGGTATCCCAATAAAACAAAAACAGGTATCCCCCCCCCCAGATGTGTCACTTGTTCAAATGCTACGGGCATGTTGTTTGGCTGATCGGCGAGGACTTCTAACCATAGCCTGTTGATCAGCTGCGATGTGTTCAGGTGTTCGAACAGTTTTTACACTCCTGCCTCTTTTTAAGACGTTGATCTCGTTTGCTCGAGGTTGTTTATCCATGTTAGAATTGCGTTATCTGACGGAACAGGCTGGTTACGCGGTATGTTAAAATGACGTTTTTTTTTTTTTTTGGAATTTAACGTCCGACTATTGTGCACACTTGGGCTAATGCAGACGATGGGATGATTGGCGTATGAAAATGCCAAGCCCTCGCCAGGAATTGAACCCGGGTCCTCGGGGTGAAAGCCTAGTACGCTGTCCACTAGGCCACCGAGGCGGCTAAAATGACGTCGGAAAGCACGTAGAGTTTGCAAAAAAAAAATCGCCATTTTGATAATACGCTTTCACCGCGTAGCCGCGTTGTTTAACCGTCCCACGATCCATTGCAAGTAAATGGTACATTGTGGAGGTGACAAGCCAGTAACTACCCCCCCCCCCCACTACCTGCCGACTTTGTCCCAAGGCCACCTACAATCATCCCGTTTCATTGGCGGACCCTGTATATTTGTACAGTATTCATTTTAAAATCAGTTTTGTTTGTTTCAAAACAATTATTACGAAAGAGAATTTTCAAAAAGTAGACCCTCTAACAGTATGGCAATTAACGACTTCAATTTGAAGTGTTTTGGAAAGTTTATTTCCTAATCAGCGTTAAAGTAGGCATAAATTAGTTCTCAGTTCAACTGGTCAGTTATATATGACGTATTTTGCTTAGTAGAAAACTTAACCCAAGCATTGCGAAAATCAATGTTTTGTGAAACGTTTTTCATCCAGAAGCGTGCCAAATTCTTTGAACCACGAGTGTGTGGTGCAAGTTACAATCATATTCAATCCTTAGAGTGGGAAACGTTTGCAGCTAAGTTAATATTGGGGTGGCACTTAACAAACATGATTACGTTACCTTGCATAACCGTGTCAAGTATAATAGAATTTACACCCTTAATATTTGCAGTTCCCACGACACTACATGTCAGGGCATTTGTGGCAGATTCATGTTGCAGCACGTCAAGCACAGTCGGTGTTTCTGTTGAAGAATGTTTGTATTTTATTCTCGAACGGACTTGAAATACTTAAGAGATAACCGCTTTGTCTCCCTCCACTCGCTTAGCTTTCACCACAATTAATTCAACCCTCTCTATTGCCGTATCGCCCTAATCCCTCTTTTCCTCTTTTTCCCTTCCCCTCGAGTACACTCCACTCTTCACCCTACTTGACACTTTTCCTTCCAATAGTAACAATGAAATCGTATCGCGTCTCGACAGTAGCTTAGACAGCCTTGCAAGACCAAATCTCAACAGGCAAAGATGTTTTAGTTTTGACAATTTTAAAATTAAACTGCCCTAACCTAAGAAATTTAAGGGTTTAAAGCTAATTTTCATTTTTTTTAAAGTAAATCGTGTTTGTTTCCAGATTTATTACTCTCTTACTATTCAACAGCGCGCGCGCGCGCGTGTGTGTGTGTGTGTGTGTGTGTGTGTGTGTGTGTTTTCAGACTCAAGCAGATTGTCCGGTGCTTAATCATTTCATCTTGTTCTTTGTTTACAAGTGCGGTAGTTCAACTCCAAGTAAAATAGGAATTAAGGAATAATCATGTAAAATAACCATCGCAAACACATCGAAATAAAAAAAGGTTGACGTAGGCTACGTTGATAAAAAAAGAATAATAAATACGCTTAATACATACAACAAAAGTGTATTGTGTGTGTGTGTGTGTGTGTGTGTGTGTGTGTGTGTGTGTGTGTTTTGCGATGCCAAAAAAAGTGGACAAAATCTTTTATAGACTACCTGGGGTAGGGTACGCACTACCCCAGAGTGTGGGGCTCAAATTGAGTTCAAACTCAAGTTAAGATATATTGTTACCCACTAAAAAAACCACCAAAAGCAATCCTCTTCTGTAAACCTCCCCACGGAACCGCCGTCAGGCATTACTTCATGGGAAGGTGGACTGGCGGAACGCCTACTCTTCTACAACGTTGGCTCTCCTTTCTTGATCCTCAGCCTTCAACTTCTTCTTGACCACTGCAGCGAATCCCGCAATGGCCCTCCAGTTGGCCTCTGAAGCCATCATAGACGCAACCAGACTTTCCGGTGCAATGCTGCCTCGCAGATATGTTTGCAGCCTCATACTTTCCTCGTCGAATCTCCGACACCGGAAAAACACATGCTCCGCAACTTCCTCCACTGCTGGAATGCAGAGGGAACAAGCCGAGTCCGTTCCCAGCCCGAAACGGAACAAGTAAGCTCGGAAGCAACCGTGCCCAGTGAGAATCTGTGTGAGATAGAAATCCATCTCTCCATAATTCCTGTTGCACCAATCCTGGATGTTACCTACGAGTTGGTATGTCCATCGCCCATTTGTTGATTCTTCCCACTGTCGCTGTGTGTGTGTGTGTGTGTGTGTGTGTGTGTGTGTGTGTGTGTGTGTGTGTGTGTGTGTGTGTGTTTGTGTGAGTGTGTTTGTGTGTGTGTGTGTGTGTGTGTGTGTGTGTGTGTGAGTGAGTGAGTGTGTGTGTGTGTGTGTGTGTGTGTGTGTGTGTGTGTGTGCGCGCTTGTGTGTGTGTGTGCGCGCTTGTGTGTGTGTGTGTGTAATGAAATGCAGATCGGTTATTAAGTTTACTGTTTTTGTTTTACTATAACGCTTCGTTCAGGACAAAGTTGGTCGTATCTAAAACAGAAAAATCGATTTCCCAAAATCACTTAACCCTGTACGGTATAGATCGGTGTTTAAATTGGTTAGAACTTAACCGTGGATGTGTATAATTTTAAACAGATTGTAATAATTGTAATTAGATCGATAAACGAATACGCTGTCTCTTTATCAAACCGTTGTTAATTCTAAATAGCTTTTATCAATATCAAGGCCAGTCAAGTTGGGTTCAAATACTCGATAACGTTGGGAATTAAAAATCAACTGCTTAAGTAATTGCTTACCGGGAAAAAAACAGTTTTGTGAAAAAGTTTCTTTGTTAATAAGCAGTATTTTTTTATTTTATTTTTGTTAAGTTTTTATACAGCCTACGCAAACGTTTGTAGCTCTATTTTTATTTATTTTTTTCAAGATCCGATCTTTTCTGACTGCTCGCTCGCTGAATGGTGATCCTAAGAGATAAGGTCACCGAGATTTGCGGACAGCAGGCCGATAAGGTTATTATCAAACTCCAAACGTATTTCCATACCGGATACCTTCTCAAGAGAAAAGAAGGGCGAATAAAAACTTAATGTAATCATAATTTTTTCTGCTGTTGTAATTTTGTTGAATATATCAGATTAGGTTAGATTATACACTAGAAGAAGGGATTATAAAACCTCAGGCACTGCGATCGACAGACCAGTTGTGCAACTAAACGTCTTAGCTAGTTCAGCAGATTGGTGCCCTTCGTAAGTTCCAACAATCCGCTGACGGTCCATACGGTCTTGGACACCAAAAATCCTTAGCCTCCGACTAGGAAGAGCCTGACGATCATAAATTGTGTCTGCAGTTTCCTCCTCTTTACTGCATAACGTAGACGCGGCTTCTCCGTGGTACATACGTATGCTGTTCAGGCGCACCGTCAGACCACATTGCCCAGGAATGACCGTTATGATTTGTTGAGTACATACATCTGTCTGCCTTTTCTAGCTTCGTACATTTTACTACGTGCTGTCCAAAGCGTTGGCAGGATCAATCAGAAGCGAGGATATGAGTAAATAGAAAGCGGAATAGGGGTAAAAGTAAGGAGGGGAGGTGTTAAGAACGTACTTATGTTTGTGGGGGGGAGCATTACAGGAAAAAGTTTTGATAATGGATGTATTCTGAAACGCGTCAACGAGTACAAAATGTTGCGTTGAATGTCAGACAAAACGCACACAAAAATCAGACACTACAACACAGTCATAAAACCGGAGGTATTATATGCAAGCGAGACGCTAGCACTCCACACAAAAGCTACAATGGAGGGTATTTTAAAGGAAGAACGCAAAATCTTGAGGAAGATCCTTGGTCCGAGATTAACAGAAGATGGATACAGGTTGCACTGCCGGAAGACCACAGAGAAGATATCGAACCTGGCAGCAGATATCAGAAGAAGGAGGCTTCGGTTCTATGGGCACATCAGTAGACTCCCAACAACGAGACTTGCCAACAGAATCCTTAAGTATATACAAGGTGTCAAATCAACAACGTCGTGGATCGCACAAGTCAGAATAGACCTACATGACGCAGGAATAGACTCAACAGATGTTGAAGATAGGCACGCATACAGGAGAAAGATGCTCGGTTGGAAGGTCCCAGAGAATGAAATCCCAAAGAGAGCAGGGGTAAAATGGACGGAGGAGCGGAAGAGGATCCATGGGGCAGGATGAGGGAGGTGTGGAGGATTAGAAGGAACAAGACATGAGTCGGAGTGCTTTGCGTGATCCAACAGGGTCTATGCGCAGATAATAATAATAAATATAATTTATATAATAATTTATAAATATATATTACGAATTTAAAAACGCAGATGTATGTATTAAACAAAATAAAAGGCGAAGAAAGATTTAGCTAGTCGTAGGAGCCCCGAAGTCTGCATTCACCATCCTCGGCACATAAGCGCCTTGTTTCAAGTATTAAGAGTTCAGCTACGTAGCATGTAGGAGAATTTCCCTCCAGCTCCCTCCAAGATCCGGTGACACAGGGTTGGCCAATCTGAGTCTACAAACTGTTACTATTAAGCGATAGTGAAGGACAGTTGGGAGCTGTGGTGAGAGAGTGGAGACTCGATATCTCACTCGCACATTTTTCTCTGTCACACTGATAGGCAGTTTTCTAAGCGGCTGACCTATACATACTAACAAGAATGGATCACGGACTTCTATGTCGATTGCACTGCCGCGACGCGGACTGTACAGCTTCGAATGTACGGTTTAATTGTACTTTTTCAAACGTAGACCCAAACATAAAAATGATTTTTGAATCGTATTCTGCTTACTCTTACCCTTACTGTAGAAGTTCGAATGGCGTTAAGAAAACCCTTTCTAAAATTGTTGATGTTTTTTAAAAACACGTTTTTGTTGAGGTCCTTAACTAAAAACAATGTAAAATATCGAAACTCTTCGCTTTTTGTTTTTATCAAAGCTAGATTTACATATTTTTCGAACCTCGCATGGGGGATGCAGACTAGCTGCACCTATTGAGAGGATTTAGACGTCCCTCGCGTTACCCGAATCTAACACACACTTACACTTAAAACCATACACTTAACGACTTTAACACTTTACACTCACACTTACATTTAGGGAGGCAATAATAGCCTCAATGTGCTTTTCGCCTTTAAAAAAATAGAAATTTTTCTGACCTTACATGTTTAAAT
>CM040182.1:62754245-62774245 GCA_022606455.1 Callitettix versicolor | reverse complement strand
TGAGTCATTAATCAGAACAATGTTTAAAAATCTTTTTTGTTTTAGAATTTTACATAAATGTTAAAATACTTTATAATTTGAGCATCGTCCATAAAATAATGTTAAATTTTAATGTAAAAATTTATTTGTGAATCGCCCATAAAAAGAATGTTAAAATGCTTTTATTATTGTGAAAACGCCTATAAAACAATATTAAAACACCTTTCTGATTTTTGAAGCTGAATTACCCATAACACGACGTTAAAATAGCCTATATCTTAATTTCGAATCTGAATTACCTATAAAAGCAATATTAAAATATCTTTCTGAATTTTGAAGCTGAATTACCCATAACACGACGTTAAAATAGCCTATATCTTAATTTCGAATCTGAATTACCTATAAAAGCAATATTAAAATATCTTTCTGAATTTTGAAGCTGAATTACCCATAACACGACGTTAAAATAGCCTATATCTTAATTTCGAATCTGAATTACCTATAAAAGCAATATTAAAATATCTTTCTGAATTTTGAAGCTGAATTACCCATAACACGACGTTAAAATAGCCTATATCTTAATTTCGAATCTGAATTACCTATAAAAGCAATATTAAAATATCTTTCTGAATTTTGAATCTGAATCACCTTGAAAACAATATCGAAATACTTTTCTTATTTGTAAATCTGAATTACCCATAAAAGCGATGTTAAATATCTTCATGACTTGTGAATCTGAATCATCTTGAAAACAATATCGAAATACTTTTCTTATTTGTAAGTATGAATTACCCATAAAAGCGATGTTAAATATCTTCAGGACTTGTGCATCTGAATCACCTATAAAAGCAATATTAAAATATCTTTCTGAATTTTGAATCTGAATCACCTTAAAAACAATATCGAAATATTTTTCTTATTTGTAAATCTGAATTACCCATAAAAGCGATGTTAAATATATTTATGACTTGTGAATCTGAATCACCTATAAAAGCAATATTAAAATATCTTTCTGAATTTTGAATCTGATTTACCCATAAAAGCGATGTTAAATATATTTATAACTTGTGAATCTGAATCACCTATAAAAACATTATTAAAATATCTTTCTGAATTACCCATAAAAGCGATATTAAATATAATTATGACTTTTGAATCTGAATCACCTATAAAGGCAATGTTAAAATACCATTCTTATTTGTGAAACACGCATAAGATCACTTTTAAAATACTTTCTTATTTATGAATTACAAAAAAAACCTTTTCTTGCTTGTGAAATTTCAATAAAAACAATGGCACAATACCATTCTTATTTGTGACACATGAACAAAAACAATGGCGAAATAATTTTGTGATTTATTAATCACCAATAAAAACACAGTGTAAAACACCTTATTATTTGTGAATCACCGATAAGAATAATGGAATACTTTTCGTGTTTGTGATACATCAACAAAAGCAATATATAATTTTCTGATTTGTAAATCACCCGTAGGTAAAATACGACGATGAAAGTCTTCGGATTTGAGTATAGGCTACATCGCACATGAATTTATTACCGAGTGTTGTGAGGTGAAATCCTTATATTGTCCTCGTTGTGTGACAACGTTTAAATAAACTTCCGATTTATGAATCACTTATTAAAACAACATTAAACAAACAGTCGCGTATTGCCGTGTTTTTTTAAAAATATTTTTAAAACACGTGAAAGCAAATATTTTACCTGTGTAATTAAATTAGTCTCGGCAAATATTTGTAAATAAATTTTCAGTCCTGTTATCTGCAACGCTACAGGGAATTGAAAAACATTTTTGTTCAAGTATTTGTTAGACAAAGATAGAAAATACCGTAACAATACAATATACTGTAATAATATAATATACTGCAACAATACAGTACACTGTAACAATATAATATACTGCAACAATGCAGTGTACTGTAATAACATAACGGCGATGATAACCTTAACGGTTTTTCGCCGGAAAAAAATGTAATAACATAATATACTGCAACAATACAGTACACTTTAATAATATAATATACTGCAACAATACAGTACACTGTAATAATATAATATACTGCAACAATACAGTGACTGTAATAATATAATATACTGCAACAATGCAGTGTACTGTAATAACATAACGGCGATGATAACCTTAACGGTTTTTCGCCGGAAAAAATATAATAACATAATATACTGCAACAATACAGTACACTTTAATAATATAATATACTGCAACAATACAGTACACTGTAATAATATAATATACTGCAACAATACAGTGACTGTAATAATATAATATACTGCAACAATACAGTGTACTGTAATAATATAATATACTGCAACACTACAGTGTACTGTAATAATATAATATACTGCAACAATACAGTGTACTGTAATAATATAATATACTGAAACAATACAGTATACTGTAATAACATAACGGCGATGATAACCTTAACGGTTTTTCGCCGGAAAAATGTAATAACATAATATACTGCAACAATACAGTACACTTTAATAATATAAAATACTGCAACAATACAGTATACTGTAATAATATACTGCAACAATACAGTATACTGTAATAATATAATATGCTACAACAATACAGTATACTGTAATAACATAACGGCGATGATAACCTTAACGGTTTTTCGCCGGAAAAAATGTATAACATAATATACTGCAACAATACAGTACACTTTAATAATATAATATACTGCAACAATACAGTACACTGTAATAATATAATATACTGCAACAATACAGTGACTGTAATAATATAATATACTGCAACAATACAGTGTACTGTAATAATATAATATACTGCAACACTACAGTGTACTGTAATAATATAATATACTGCAACACTACAGTGTACTGTAATAATATAATATACTGAAACAATACAGTATACTGTAATAACATAACGGCGATGATAACCTTAACGGTTTTTCGCCGGAAAAATGTAATAACATAATATACTGCAACAATACAGTACACTTTAATAATATAATATACTGCAACAATACAGTATACTGTAATAATATACTGCAACAATACAGTATACTGTAATAATATAATATGCTACAACAATACAGTATACTGTAATAACATAACGGCGATGATAACCTTAACGGTTTTTCGCCGGAAAAAATGTATAACATAATATACTGCAACAATACAGTATACTGTAATAATATGACATACTGTAACAATACGTTATATTCTAATAATATGATACACTGTAACATTACAGTATTAGGGTACTATTACTTGTTTGCAGTATTACCGGAGTTGTTGTTTCAAGCCGGTTTTAACTCGAGGAACAAATTTTCGAAAACTTTTAAAAGCGGTAACTTCACTAATCCTCTGGCACTCTGCAGAACCTTAATTGGATGTATCCGGGCTCGAAGCTTTTCAGTGTTTAAATGTAATTCGAACTATGTTAGAGATTTAGTTTTGTAAACTAAGTAAATTGTAGTGTCGAGGGGCATGAAGTAGGAATGAAGTAGAAGCAAAATGGTGCGTGCGATTCATGTCAGTTTTAGTAATACAGTTTTATTAATGCAAAAACATATCACATGCAGAAACATGTGACAGGCGTTCTCAAATTCGATTGTTCCCCCCAAAAATAGTTTGACGAACCAACTTCAGATTTGGACGAATTTCTCAAAATCTGTTCTACAGATTTTGAAAAAAATTTGCTTGCATGTGAAGATGCTTAATTCAAATACGAGCGCCGTATTTGAGATAAACGAAAGCTTCGAGTGTGGCGAAAATCCGAAGAACCGATTTTCAGAAATACAGATTTTTCAGTTGTTTTTTGAAGCTGCAGTACCGGCTTTTTCAGTTATA
Organism: Callitettix versicolor; assembly: GCA_022606455.1. Taxonomy (NCBI): domain Eukaryota; kingdom Metazoa; phylum Arthropoda; class Insecta; order Hemiptera; family Cercopidae; genus Callitettix; species Callitettix versicolor. Next base: position 62,770,401 of record CM040182.1, on the reverse strand, counting down.
TCTATGCTTATGTTCTGTTTAGGTATTTATGGGCTGTATTTTTGCAATATTTTATTAAAATAGTTGCAGTCGATTTTAAGTTTTTTTTTTATTTTTGTGTTTAACGTCCGACTATTGTGCACACTTGGGCTAATGCAGACGATGGGATGATTTATAGCGTATGAAAATGCCAAGCCCTGGCCGTGAATCGAACACGGGTCCTCGGGGTGAAAGCACAGTACGCTATCAACTAGGCCACCGAGGCGGCTATTAAGTCTTTTTTTACCAAAAATGTGAATATTTATTAGAAAAAATGAAAAAATAGTAAGCGAGAAATACACGCCATAATAACTTATGAAAATCGGACAATTTTCACGCGCGCGCGCGCGCGCGCACACACACACACACAGCGCTACTCTTGCGTCTTTTAACTGAAGTTCTGTTTCATAAGCACAATAAGCTAAAACATAAAAAAAGGGAAAATAAAGCAATGAGCACTGTTCTACACTTGCGCGGTATTATAGGTTACCATCGTTATGTTCAAGAAACGAATACCGGAAGAATATGTAGAAATGAATACCGGAAGGACACTTCCGGCTTGAAAAGTCAGAACATTTTACTCGCCCTCCAACAGGCTGGATGTTTTTTCCCCTCTGTAACTTGTAGCATAGAAAGAGACGGAAAGGGGCGACGGCATCTCTGTCTCTCTTTCTGCCAATAGCTGAGGGGTTGAAGCGAGTTGTACTGTCGCCGTCGCAGGTCAACTTCCCTAAACTCGTTTACATTAGGGTGAGACTGTCCCGTACAAGTCTTCATCCCTTCCTGCCTTTCCTTGCCTGCAGTTCCACAGCCACATCAGGATTTTCTGAACGTTGAACTTTATTTCATTGAGTACTATTTGATAAATATAACTGTAATATATTTTTTTGTAAGGCGAGAAGCACATTAAGGCTATTATCGCCTCCCTAAATGTAAGTGTGTAAAGTATTAAAGTCGTAAATGTAGTGTTGTAAGTGTAAGTGTGTGTTAGACTCGGGTACCGCGAGGGACGTCTAAATCCTCTCAATAAGTACAGCTAGCCTGCACCCCCTGCGGTGTGCGTGTGTGTGTGTGTGTGTGTGTGTGTGTGTGTGTGTGCGCGCGCGCAAAAGGCGAAAAGCACATTAATGCTATTATCGCCTCCCTAAATATAAGTGTGTAAAGTATTAAAGTCGTAAATGTAGTGTTGTAAGTGTAAGTGTGTGTTAGACTCGGGTACCGCGAGGGACGTCTAAATCCTCTCAATAGGTGCAGCTAGCCTGCACCCCCTGCGGTGTGTGTGTGTGTGTGTGTGTGTGTGTGTGTGTGTGTGTGTGTGTGTGTGTGTGCGCGCGCGCGCGCGCAAAAGGCGAAAAGCACATTAATGCTATTATCGCCTCCCTAAATATAAGTGTGTAAAGTATTAAAGTCGTAAGAGTAGTGTTGTAAGTGTAAGTGTGTGTTAGACTCGGGTACCGCGAGGGACGTCTAAATCCTCTCAATAGGTGCAGCTAGTCAGCACCCCCTGCGGTGTGTGTGTGTGTGTGTGTGCGCGCGCGCGCGCGCAAAAGGCGAAAAGCACATTAATGCTATTATCGCCTCCCTAAATGAAAGTGTTTAAAGTGTTAAAAGTCGTAAATGTAGTGTTGTAAGTGTAAGTGTGTGTTAGACTCGGGTACCGCGAGGGACGTCTAAATCCTCTCAATAGGTGCAGCTAGTAAGCACCCCCTGCGGGGGTTTAACAGTAATAATCAGTGGAATTAATGAGCACGCATTGTAGACATTATAAAATTTAGTTTGTGGTTGACAATGAATAGTAAATATTTATACACGTTTTTAAATGGCATCTAAGCCATTTTACAAAAATGGCAATATACTGTTTCATAAAAATAATTGATTGGCTATAATAAATTTTTGTTAAGATTTTTACTCGGTAATTATCTTCAAGTAGAGACAAATCGTTTGAAACTAAATTTAAGAACCATTTGCTACTTTTATCGTCTGTTTAATTTACGTATTTTTCTATTTAACTAACTTAAAACGTAAAATAATTTCACGAAATAACCTGGTTTGTATCTGTTTCGATATTGTTTATTTCATTACGCATATAATTTTAATTCTTATGATACTTTTTATTACCGTATAAAATAAATGTAATAAAAAAACAATTTGGTAGAGCAGCAAATATAAAGCCAATTAAAAGATAGAGAAATGTTTTTTATTTGAAATTATACTGGCAATATCCAGTCCACCTACCACAGAATTGTGTAGAGCGTTTATAGTTAAATATACCTTGCATAATAATATTTATATTTAATATTTTAATGCAGTTATTTTATATATATATATTTTTTTTTTTTTAACGTCCGACTATTGTGCACACTTGGGCTAATGCAGACGATGGGATGATTTATAGCGTATGAAAATGCCAAGCCCTGGCCGGGAATCGAACCCGGGTCCTCGGGGTGAAAGCCCAGTACGCTATCAACTAGGCCACCGAGGCGGCCTACATACATATTTATATCACTATGTTCAGTATAATAATCTGCCTTCCCTAGCTTCGTCAATTCTACTTTCGTTGACGCGTTTCGGATAAGCTCCATCTTCAAAAACTATATCTATACTTATGGATATAGAGTATAGATATAGTTTTTGAAGGTGGAGGTTCTCCGTCAACGAAAGTAGAATTGACGAAGCTAGGGAATGCAGATTATTATGCTGAACATAATGACAATAATACTAGCAGAAAAAAGAAGAAGAATATAATAAAAGAAATATATATATATATATATATATATATATATATATATATATATATATATATATATATATATAACAGGAGAAAGATGCTCGGTTGAAAGGTCCCAGAGAATGAAATCCCAAAAAGAGCAGGTGTAAAGTGGACGGAGGGAGCGGAAGAGGATCCATGGGGACAGGATGAGGGAGGTGTGGAGGATTAGAAGGAACAAGAAATGAGTCGGAGTGCTTTGCGTGATCCAACAGGGTCTATACGCAAATAATAATATATATATATATATATATATATATATATATATATATATATATATATATATATACTTACTGTAGACTCGTACTATCCGGACCCCTGTTAGTCCGGACATCCGGTTAATCCGGACGAATCTAAAAAAAAATAAAAGAATGTTGAGACAGAAAAAGAAGAAAATATAATTCTGAGAGGGTCCGTTGCCCTCAGTTGCCGGAAGTCTTCCCGCCAGTTTTCGGAGAAGTGACTCACTCTCTACCCACCAGTTCTTTTGTTTCCTTCAGTCGATGCTTACTCTTGCTGGTGGATAGGTGCTCGTGACGGTACAATGCATATTTTTATTCAGTGCGATTGTCTTATTGTGTGCACTTTTTAAGAGCAACGTAATGGCTACTAAAAGTAAGAAAGTGACTGTACCGATGGAGCAAAATGAAGCCTTACTTCTTATTGATGCAGGTGAATTATAAACGTTGATTTTTTACTGAATAAGGTTTTCCTTTTGTCCATAAAACTTGTTTTTGGTACATTTTATAGTTGATTCCGTTTAACCCGGACTTTCGGTGATCCGGACAGTCTGGTTCCGTCAAGTCCGGATTAGCGAGACTACTGTAATGTGTATTTATATAAGTTTACTCCGCAGGGGTACAGACTAGTTGCACCTATTGAGAGGATTTAGACGTCCCTCGCGGTATCCGAGTCTAACAAACACGTACACTTACAACACTACACTTACGACTTTAACACTTTACACTCACACTTACATTTAGGTTTTTTTTTTTTTTTGGTGTTTAACGTCCGACTATTGTGCACACTTGGGCTAATGCATACGGTGGGATGATTTATAGCGTATGAAAATGCCAAGCCCTCGCCGGGAATCGAACCCGGGTCCTCGGGGTGAAAGCCTAATACGCTATCCACTAGACCAGGGGTCTCCAAACTACGGCCCGAGGGCCACATCCGGCCCGCGGACAGATTTTGTCCGGCCCGCGGAGAGCTAGCATACTTGAAAACTCCTTTTAGAGAACATATTTTTTATAGCAAATTAAATTTAGTTTACTGAAGTATTCTAATTGTATGTTGAATAATTATTAATATGACATCTACATTGATATGGTCATGGGATAACTACTCATAACATTGTTGTAGGCTTATTGTTTTGGCCCTCGGAACTTACTGGAGTATTCAGTATGGCCCTAAGGCTGGAAAGTTTGGAGACCCCTGCACTAGACCACCGAGGTTGCTCACTTACATTTAGGGAGGCGATAATAGCCTTAATGTGCTTTTCGCCTTAAAATAACAAAAAAAATAATAATAAATGTAAAAATTAAAATAATGCCATCTTACTACACACTCAGCCCATCTAGTACAAAATTGTTAAAACGTTTACAGTTAAATATATCTTGTTGGTACTTTGTACAAGATTGTTCCCTATTGTTTATAAATAAGGTTAATAATAGGCATCATATTTAAATTGTAGTTAACGCCTTTATACTGTATACCCAGCCCAGCAAGCACAAGAGCTTTAACAGTTAAATATATCTTGCACACACTTTTTATATAGATAATTGTTCTCTATAATTGTAATTTATAACATTTAATTGTTCTTCGATATTATATAATTAAATACGTTCATTAATAATTATTTAAATTATTAATGGACGCCATTGTTTAATGTTCAGTCCAGAGTTCAAAATTTTTAGAACATTGCTGTTTAAACCAGTGCATGAGATACGGGCAAACCAGATCTGTATGATAAATCTCATCTAAACGGCCAGTTAGTCAGACACACAAACGGGTACAGACGGACGTACATCCAACTACAAACCGCTTATTTGGACTCCTGGTAAAATGTCTAAATCCTTTTTTCTGTATTCACCGAACCTTATGTGCTACTTTATTTAGGCAGAGAGAAAAACGGCAAATGTTGCATTTTAATAAAGTTTTGAAAATTTTCAGTTCAAAACTTATTGTTTACGTATTGTTATACAATGTTAGTCAAATGTGTTACGACATCCCAATAACTTTTTTTGTTTATTATTGGAGAAAAACCAAATGCATTAAATGTTTATAAGCGCTTTTCAGTGTGTGGGACAACTTTACCTCGCCAGCCCTACCCCAAAAGTGGAGATTTTGGGTGCGGAACAACAATTTCGAATGTAAACTTCTACCGAGTGACACCTTATTTAAAAGGTCTTGGGCTAATGCAGACGATGGGATGATTTATAGCGTATGAAAATGCCAAGTCCTGACCGGGAATCGAACCCGGATCCTCGGGGTGAAAGCCCAATACGCTATCAACTAGGCCACCGAGACGGCTAAAAAAATAAAATAAAACTAACTTGGGAAACTAGAGCTAGTTATCTCTACACGGAACTTGATAAAATGAAAACGCACGCACATGGGAATAAAAAATATAAAGCAGAAAAACACCCCTACACCATCTTGGTTTAATGATAAAACAGATGGTGTGTGGGGGGGGGCGCACGCGTGTGCGTGTGTGTGGCGAGGTTCATCACATGTTAGCGAATAAAGTCATAATCAGTTAAGGCTATATTCATAATTTCCCAAACGTAGGTCAAGCGTTAGGGTAGGCTTGGGGGGAGAGAGAGAGAGAGAAAGAGAGAGAATAGTCATCGCTCCTATATCTTCTACTCTCCTTATTGAGAAAAACCATCCAGCGCTGCCTACCGGCTGGTGATTCAAGTAATGTTGGCGGGCAAGTAAAATGTTTTGATTTTTCCAGCTGTGTCCGTATAGATTTTGTATTCATCGATTGAGGCCACCTGTCCAGCTACCTGCAACAGAAGGGTCGCTTTCCCTCTTGCCCCTTGTAAATCCAATTAGCCACGTTTCCCCGACCATCCTCTAAGGTCACTTAAAAGTATTAAAATTTGCATATTCATTATAAAACCGGTCACGATCGGTGTACTACAAATACGATAACAATAAACCGTTGATTTGACTCATGTAATACGGGCAACAATGAGTCTTACAACGATTCTGTCGTGAGTACAAGAAATAAATATTATTGCAATAAAATATTGTTTCGTATACTTGTTATAAGACGGATATTTTCATATTATACGTTGAAATGTATTATACAACATATATAGGCCTGTTACGATGTGTTGTTGTCAAAAACTGAAAGTTATTCAACCATTAAAGTCGTTGATTGCATGGAATCACAAAGGTGCTTAAAGTCCCACGTATCCTCAGGGGGTCACATATTGTGAGCACGTGTTTGGCAATTCCGTGACCTAGCTCTAATCTTCCTTCAATAATCTGCTCTTGGGCAGAGGTGGGTGTCTCTGATATTTATACAAAACGTCAACAAACTGTTTGTTGAGGAAAAACGCTGCTTTTTAAAACAGTTGGAAAAAAAAGGTTTAGAAAACTGAAATTCAAAGTTGTATTAGCAGCTAAAACATAAAGCACATACGTTCAATTTTCTAAGACTACTTTTTCATTCTCACTACCACCATGTCCTGAACTGTTTTTGGGTATAAAGAATTTAGAAAGGATAAAAATAATCCTTACAAGTGTAGTAATAATTAAATTACATTATCAAAACGTAATAAGCCATTTTATGTACAAAATGCGATGAATTTCTAATAGAAGCATTCTTTTTTTTACTTAAAAATTAAATAGTCTTTTGCATATTTACCAAAATGCAAACGATTTAGAATATTTTTAGTTGATTAAAAAATATTGATGATTGGTAATAAATATAAAAAATATGTTTAAATAAAATTAGGCTCTGTATCTACAAAATGTGAGAGGTTGTTACTACAACTCGCAACAAAATAGAGATAAACGTTGACATTGACCAAACAGTTCTTACTTCACTACAAGCAACAAGCAACTTTGAAGTAAAGGGAAAAAGCATACAAGCAGGTAGAAGAAAAGCAGTTAGCAGGCAAACAGCAGGAAAACAGTTTTAGCGCTTACGGCAATATTAAGTGTGGTAGTGCGGAAAGCCGTTCCTTGTTTAACAAATCATAAACCAGTCCAAATCCAACTGCTTGTTTCCGTTTGAAAAAGCAGTTTGTTTGTCTTTTATAGAAAATCATTTTTTTTTACAGTTTTGTGTTTTCTGCCCCACCACTACTCTTGGGTTAGATCCCTACATCCGAAGCCAGGGTGGAACATACCCTGAGTTGGAGCTTAACTTACGTTTACGGACCCTGGATACCAGGCGACCTCCAGTTAGAATGTAGCTTTTGTCTTGCGGAGCTGTGTATGAGTAGATTGTTTATTTCCCTAGCTACTTGTGGGATTTTGATTACTGGAAACAAAACATCAAAACCTATAAGGCTCACAAAACCCTGAGGAAGTAGCGAAAGCGGGTATGGAGAGTAAAGAAAGGGAATTGGGTGTGTGTCTGTTCTCTTGGAACCAACGGAGTACGGTGCAGTGGATTACAGTAACGTTAGGCAGTCCTACCCAACCTGCAGTGGGAGAGTAAGAGACTTACCCAACCTGCAGTGGGGGAGTAAGAGACTTACCCAACCTGCAGTGGGAGAGTAAGAGACTTACCCAACCTGCAGTGGGGGAGTAAGAAACTTACCCAACCTGCAGTGGGAGAGTAAGAGACTTACCCAACCTGCAGTGGGGGAGTAAGAGACTTACCCAACCTGCAGTGGGAGAGTAAGAGACTTACCCAACCTGCAGTGGGAGAGTAAGAGACTTACCCAACCTGCAGTGGGGGAGTAAGAAACTTACCCAACCTGCAGTGGGGGAGTAAGAGACTTACCCAACCTGCAGTGGGAGAGTAAGAGACTTACCCAACCTGCAGTGGGAGAGTAAGAGACTTACCCAACCTTCAGTGGGAGAGTAAGAGACTTACCCAACCTGCAGTGGGGGAGTAAGAGACTTACCCAACCTGCAGTGGGGGAGTAAGAGACTTACCCAACCTGCAGTGGGGGAGTAAGAGACTTACCCAACCTGCAGTGGGGGAGTAAGAGACTTACCCAACCTTCAGTGGGAGAGTAAGAGACTTACCCAACCTGCAGTGGGGGAATAAGAGACTTACCCAACCTGCAGTGGGAGAGTAAGAGACTTACCCAACCTTCAGTGGGAGAGTAAGAGACTTACCCAACCTGCAGTGGGGGAATAAGAGACTGAACCGAACATATCAAATCTGTAAAGTGACGGTGTATCTCAAATTATATCGGGAGTTCCCAAAACCTAAACTGAAAAAAATAAGCAGTGGCAAAAGAGCTTCTAAATAAACTGAGAAACAAAAGACCTCCCAGGATTTTTTTTGTGTTTAACGTCCGACTATTGTGCACACTTGTGCTAATGCAGACGATGGGATGATTTATAGCGTATGAAAATGCCAAGCCCTGGCCGTGAATCGAACCTGAGTCCTCGGGGTGAAATCCCAGTACGCTATCAACTAGGCCACCGAGGCGGCTAAAGAACTCCCAGGAATCAAACCTTAGGGGTGAGAAACACAACCCTTACAGGGCTGCGAAGACAGGGCTGACGGTAGCCGTACTAAAAGACTGGAAGATTTTTAGCCAGAAACATTATACCACAGAACGGGTTAGGAAACTACATGGTACGTAATCTATGAGTCTCTTACCAGCAGAAGGCGAAGAGTGTTTGTCTTCTAGGACCCTGAGGATATCCAGCTGAAGAGGCAAGTCATTGACCTGCTAAAACTCATTAAGGATACCGCTTACTTGCACAATCGACTTTTTGTTCGCCATATCAAGAAATATCAAACCCCATAACTTCGAAAAATATGGATCTATCTATCAATCTGAAGAACTACGTAATCCGAATTGAGCGCTTATTGACGAAATACCTTGCGTCATCTTCAACGGGCAAACTTCTATTACTGAGATAAATATTTGCCTGAAAATCAGGATTCCGATCTCTCTTTCGTTGTAAATAGAGTAATAACGAAAAGCAGAGTTTGTCCGTTAATGTCAAGTAGAACATAAAATTGCCGAATATAATGTGAACGCAAAGAAGTTTTGTGTGGGCGTACGTCGATTGCCATTAATCGGAATAGTCTAGCCAAAACTAAGCTAGGATGAAATAAAACAGACTTTCGCGTAAAGTAAACAGTAGGCATACTGTGTTTTATTTTCAGCGTTCTCGAAGCTAAGGTAGTCCGTAGCTATTGGATTTTTTATTACAGACACCTGACTTCGATTCTTTGTTGCAAGCAAACGAAAACAATTTCATAAATGCAATTACAGTTACCTCAGTTGTTCTGTCCTTAACAATTACACTTATGCAATTTTTTTAAAGAATTATGTACTGCTTTTATCTATCTATAATTCGGTCTACAACGTTCTACGCCGTCTTCCGATCTCCAACCTCCACCGATCGCGGTCCCACCACAGGTCTTCTTTTTTTTTTTTTTTTGGTGTTTAACGTCCGACTATTGTGCACACTTGGGCTAATGCAGACGGTGGGATGATTTTATAGCGTATGAAAATGCCAAGCCCTCGCCGGGAATCGAACCCGGGTCCTCGGGGTGAAAGCCTAGTACGTACGCTATCCACTAGACCACCGAGGCGGCTTCTGGTAGATCCCTTTTTTTTATTTCCTTTTCGATTCCCCCTCTCCAGCTCAGTCTCGGCCTTCCTCGTTTTCTTCTTCCAGGTGTTCGCCATTGCATGATTTTTTTGGGAATTCGCTCATCCGGCATTCTTTGTACATGCCTGTACCAAACCGGTTGTTTTGTTCTTATGTCCTCTACAATTGTATGCCTTACGTCCATTATCCTCCGTATACTTTCATTTCTCACTCTCTCTTTTCTTGATCTTCCTGCCGCTCTTCTACAAAAGTCCATCTCATTAGCCAACAGCATTCTTTCTGTTCTGCTCTTAATTGGTCTCACTACCATATGTTATGTACTGCTTTTATTTAATATTTTAAAGCGTACACTGATACAGTGACCCTGTGGCGTAACTCGAAGTCAAGGAGCCCCGTAGCGTCTCAACGTTAATCCGGAATAGGACGCGTACTGTTTTGAAATCATTTTTTTCAAATATAAATAAATCGTACATTGTTGAGTTATTTATGTAGTTGTACACAAAATTTGAAATTTAAAGTTTACAAAATAATTGAAGGGGTTCAACGAGAATCTCCCATAAAAATCCATCACCATGTGTTGTTTATTCCCCCCCTCGATTTTAAACTATATTTAGTTTTAATTAATATGTTTAAGGAACGCTCGTAGCTCGTTCGGTGAGGTAGCGGACAGTTAGGTAGAACTCTGATTTGTGCGCAGGTTCGAATCTAGTTTCTTCTGTGTTTCTCCGACTTGGCAGATTTTGTTCAAATATAAAGTTCTGTACATGTAAAAAGCAATGCCCTGACTGACTGATTCATAAGCCAAAATTATAGCTAGAGACTTGAAAATTTCAGTTACTTAGTACCACCATGTAAGGGTGCACTGGGAAACGACTTTCCAATATTCAACCCCTGAAGGAATAAAATTGGGATACAACAGTTTTTATTGGAAAAGTATGTTTTTGGTCGAATTATCATAATGTAAAACAAAAGTAATGAATAACGTTAATCACTATTTTCCAAAATTCTAGATTCTAGATATATATTCTAGATATATTCTGAAAACAAACAATGAAACGTGTATTTTTTCCAAATCCATCCCCTAAAAAAAAAAAATGGAAAAAAGGTATAAATGCACTGAAGAAAAATGTTACCAGATTTTCTTAAAATTTAACAAAAATACATATATTTCATGATTTTTAGAGAAGGCATTTCTATTATTAATCTTCTGTAATGTAACAGAATACGTGCTCATGTCGAAAGAATTTCAAATTGAAACTGTTTTCTTCTCTTTAAACAAAATTAATAAATTCAGTGCCATTAAAATCTTATCGGTGTCATGAGTTTTTTAACATTATAATTCGAATACAACGTGTTTTAAGTCGATAAAACATATTCCGGAAATTGTATGCTTTTCATATGTACTGTAAAATAACCGCGAGTTTTGTGAATTAAATGATAATGCAACACATGACCGATAATGTTGCATTCGATATAAATGTCCAGATTATAAGCATGACCCGACCAGTGTGGGTCGCGCGCTACTTTAAATACAATATTTAATTTTTTTTCCTTCTTTTTTCCGGCGAAAAGTCGTTAAGGTTATCATCGCCGAGGCACGATATTAATAAAATAAAATTTAGGGGTATCACGAAATAAAAATTAACAGTAAATTAAAAACAATATACAATAACAATTATAAATACTATTCCTAAAACTAGTTAACAATAAAATATAACTCTAATAAATAAATAAATAAAACTAAACAACAAGGAAAACAAAGCAAACAATAACAAATTCAGATAACAATATTTAATATATTGCGTTGGCTTTATACATATATTTTTGTATTTATAAACTATTACATTACTGACACAGTTTAAGGTTCGTGGGGAAATACGCTAGTACAAGTTATACATGTAGAGTAATGACTGTAGTTGTGTACAAAATTTAAAACTTTTTTAAAAGAAAATGGTGGGGGAAGAACTATAAAAAACCACCTAATTGCTATTTGGTTTATCCGCAATTTTGCTTTTAAAGTGTAACGTGTTTTGAAGCGTAAGTAACGCGGGTAGGGGTATAACACAGACCCCCCTCCAGTTCTCAGTTCTTCTCCTTTCTTTCGTCTGCCGGTTCCGACTGAGTTGGTCGCTCGCGTATGTATGTTTTGTGCCTGTATGTACATACAACGTGCATGCTTCTTTCTATCTCTTTCTTTTCTCTCTCTTTCTCTCCACTTTTCTTCTATACTCATTTCTCGTCGCGCGCATGTAATGATGTTGTGTACATTGTGTATATTGCCAGCAGCAACAGTTCAATGGTATACGGTTTATACTCAGTAATAACACGTGCGTTTGATTTTATTTCTCTTATATTCTCGGGACGTTAAATATCTTAAATTTATATTTTCTATATTCTCGAGACGTTATATGTACATTTTTTTAAAGAAGCTAACGCTTCTGTCGACAGTCCCAATGACTACCTTTTTTTACATTTTTCAAGAGAGGTCAAGTACAGTCGGTAAGATAGTTCGCTAAAACTCGGACCCGTACGCAGGTTCGAATCTGAGTACTACCGTTGACGTTTTCTGTTACACCGGAGGCCGTATTGAATCTGTTCCTGTTAAACAGTGATACAGACTACTCCGCTGTTATTTAAGACAAAATTACTTTGATATTTCCTTTTATAGATGTTTTATGCGTGTTTTCCCCGAAAACGGTTCGTTTTGTATATAGTTTTTGTTTTTGAAAATACAGCAAAGAAAACATATGTTTTTCTTTTTAATAAAAGATATGTAGAAAATGTAAAAAACCGTCCACATTCCCACTTAGAAGACCATTAAAATGAAAACCGAACATTATTGTATCATAACAAATAGCTGTGTAACCTGTATCGTCAATTAATTGCAGATTCAATATTGGGATGGATATATTCAATATGGTCGATAATGTAAACACACTCTAAACGGATTACACGGGGCGGTGGGTAGTCTGTTACAGCCTATTGTCCGTTAAATTAGGGCGCAATCTGCAAGTGCCCCGGTTATTGACAGTAATTGATTTAACCGTTTTGTATTGTGTTTTTTGTTTAGTTTTATGCAATAATATAATGATCCGTTAATGCGATTAAGGGTTTATTTAGAAGAGTACAATAAGTTAAAAATGAATTTCCACTGGAATGCGTTCAAGCACCGGTGGGCTGAACTTATCGACTACGTTCTGCAGCTATAATGCACTGGAAATATTTTTAAAAATGATTTAAAACATTCTGATACAAATATACGGGGTGTGTTCAGAAAGTAACGAGAATTTTTAAATTTCTCTTCTTTTAAATTTCTTGGAGAGTCCGATTGACAAACATTTTTTTAAATTATATACATGCCCTTGAAGTATGATAACACTTTCAGCTGTTTTCATTGTTGACTTTGTCTGTGACCGCCACTAAGGTTAGACGTGTTTTTATGAGCTCGGCGATTTTCGTTTGTTAACAGAAATGGATCAAAGAATTTGTATCAAATTTTGAGTAAAAAATGGAATAAAGTGTAACAAAGTGTGTGAAATGTTAACAAAGGCCTATGGTGAGTCTGCTATGAGTAAAGCAAGAGTTTACGAGCGGTATAAGCGTTTCCAAGAAGGCCGTGAAGACGTTGAAGATGACGAACGCCCTGGACGTCCCAGCACATTAACAACCGAAGAAAACTTAGAAAAAGTGAAAGAAATGGTTATGAACAATTAGAATCACAATTAGAGAGGTCGCTGATGATGTTGGAATATCGATTGGATCATATCATGACATTTTTTCCAATGTTTTGTGTATGAAACGCGTGGCAGCAAAATTCGTTCCGAAATTGTTGAATTTTGAACAAAAACAGCGGCCAATGGAAGTTGCACAGGAGTCATTAAATGAAGTCAGCGACGATGCAGAATTACTGAAAGGTATTATAACAGGTGTCGAAATATGGGTTTACGGATATGACGTCGAAACTAAGGCTCAGTCATCCCATTGGAGTCATTCTGTCTCACCAAGACCGAAAAAGGCTGGACAAGCGCAGTCGAACGTGATGGTTATGCTCACTGTGTTCTTCGATATTAATGGCATAGTGAATCATGAATTCCTGCCACCAGGTGAAACGGGCAATAAGGAGTACTACCTACAAGTTCAACGCCGTTTGCGTGAAGCAGTCCGAAAAAAACGCCCGGATCTGTGGAAAAACAATTCATGGCTTTTGCACCACGATAATGTACCAGCTCATACTTCGCTTGTTCGTGAATTTTTGGCCAAAAACAGTACTGTAACGATTTTCCAGCCTCCATATTCGCCAGACATGGCTCCGTGTGAATTTTTCCTATTTCCAAAAATAAAGAGAACCTTAAAGGGCCGTCGTTTTACAGCCGTAGATGACATTAAAAGCGCATCGCTGAAAGAACTAAAGGCTATCTCAAAGATCGAGTTTGAGAAGTGTTTCGAGGATTGGAAGAAACGCTGGCACAAGTGCATAATCACCAGTGGGGACTATTTTGAAGGCGACAACATCGATGTAGAAGAATAAATAAATATTTTGTTCAAAAAATTAAAACTCTCGTTACTTTCTGAACACACCTCGTATTATTCCCTACTTTCAAAATTCCAAACAAAATTATTGGTTTAGTTTCCGCTAAACTGAGGGAGTACTGTAGTTTAATGTAATACTGTTATATTGATGTACATTGTTACATCAAATAATGCGTTCTGTAATGTAATACTGTTATATTGATGTACATTGTTACATCAAATAATGCGTTCTGTAATGTAATACTGTTATATTGATGTACATTGTTACATCAAATAATGCGTTCTGTAATGTAATACTGTTATATTGATGTACATTGTTACATAAAATAATGCGTTCTGTAATGTAATAGTGTTATATTGATGTACATTGTTACATCAGATAATGCGTTCTGTAATGTAATACTGTTATATTGATGTACATTGTTACATCAAATAATGCGTTCTGTAATGTAATACTGTTATATTGATGTACATTGTTACATCAGATAATGCGTTCTGTAATGTAATACTGTTATATTGATGTACATTGTTACATCAAATAATGCGTTCTGTAATGTAATACTGTTATACTGATGTACATTGTTACATCAAATAATGCGTTCTGTAATGTGATACTGTTATATTGATGTACATTGTTACATCAAATAATGCGTTCTGTAATGTAATACTGTTATATTGATGTACATTGTTACATCAAATAATGCGTTCTGTAATGTGATACTGTTATATTGATGTACATTGTTACATCAAATAATGCGTTCTGTAATGTAATAGTGTTATATTGATGTACATTGTTACATCAAATAGTGCGTTCTGTAATGTAATACTGTTATATTGATGTACATTGTTACATCAAATAATGCGTTCTGTAATGTAATAGTGTTATATTGATGTACATTGTTACATCAAATAATGCGTTCTGTAATTTAATAGTGTTATATTGATGTACATTGTTGCATCAAATAATGCGGTACATTGTTGCATCAAATAATGCGTTCTGTAATGTAATACTGTTATATTGATGTACATTGTTACATCAAATAGTGCGTTCTGTAATGTAATACTGTTATATTGATGTACATTGTTACATAAAATAATGCGTTCTGCTAAAATAATTGTTGTTTTTATTTTCAGGACATACAGGATTGTGTTGTAGGCTACTATACATGTGCGAAACAGGGTGAGTTGATCTCTATCTTAGTACACAGCTAGTTTGTTTTCATACGGTTCCGAGCAGAGCATGCGTAGTAAACTAGGCGGTGTTAGCGCGGTGGGACAGTTTGACCTCGTTTCAGAGCTTGTCGAAATCAAACGAACTGTACGATGTGCGGAATTTGCCTTGGATTTAACACTTCTGTTACCTTTAAGTCAATCTGTCAGGTTAGGTCAGTACTGTGTATACTTGAGGCGAGTGGAAACGAACTCTTGCCCACTCGCTTCTTGTGCAACCGGATACAGTTTCTCGCTTAGTCCAGTTCGCAGCACAGTTTTAAAATTTATTACAAAAACACGCGCCCTTTGTGTTTTTCTTTCTTGTAGTTTCAGTTAACTAATTACTTCCAAGTGTAATATTACTTCCACAGTGTGAATGAAAGTTTTGTGTTCGTAAAAAAAAATCAACTCCGATAGCTAGAAAATTAGAAACTGAATTTTTATTCACCAACAGGTCACGGTAAAATAAAAACGTTACGTTGCATTACTACGTGAAAAACTTCAACAAAAAACTTGCGTAAAACTTGTTTATTAGCGAACTTCGATTGGAAAATGAACTATTTGAGCAGCCATCATGGTAAGACCCTAACTCGGAACCTTCAAATGAGCGCCGATTTTGAACACCTCACTTTTTGAGAGGGCGTTATATAAAACTCGGTGGTCGATGTGGGTAAAGCACCGGTCTGTTGAGTGTTTGAACTGCGCATTATAAGGTTCTAAGTTCTAGCCGCATTAATGGCATTAATGGAAAAATTCCCGTTGATTTTCCCTTGCCGTTAACGCTGATCCTCCGTCCTCATTAGTCTTAACTAGCGTAAAGTATGGACGTTAAAAAAAATATTGTTTTTGTTGTTGTTA
>CM040182.1:62736745-62749245 GCA_022606455.1 Callitettix versicolor | reverse complement strand
CGCTGTCATCGGACCCGATAAGGTTGTGTGTCACAATTAAGATTTGATCCCTGGGTGGTCTACTATTTTAGGTTTATTTAAAAACCACTTTGCTAATGACTCATGTCTTCTCAGTTCGCGTATTTTCGCTCCCCGTAGACGTGTATACTTCTGCAAACATCTGTCTGAAGATGTTTAATCCAATCTTTCACTTCCATTGAAGTTCGCCTAGGTCCACTTAGCGTCCATACAGTTCTTTGTAATCCACCGCTTATGAGTTCCGTACAGTTAGATACGTCATCATTTCCCTCACCCGTTCTGTTTTCACTCTGAGTGTTTACTTTTGTCAGTTCTCCAGTGTTTTCCGGTCTTCGAAGGTTTGTTTGCAGCTGTCAAAGTCCTGCAATTAGGGAAATAGAGTGTTGCCCGTAAAGTACGGTTCCCAAGAGGCTATAGCCGCTGCGAAGTTGTTACGCGGGATCCGGTGACCTTGGCTTGCAGCTTGGTTCCTCCACTCTCAATCCCCACTCCGCGATCGGTCTGCGACGTTCAGTCTTGGCTTGGTAGCCGTTAATAATGAAGTTGTCTTTTCTGTCTCCTGCCAGGTGCGAATTACGCTCTGTGATTCGTTTTTTGTCTGCAAAAAACACTGCGCCGTTGGACATTCATATCCACCTGTGTGAAGTCTGCGGAGAAAAATGTATGAGCATACAACACGTGCGCAAATGGTGCAGAGAATTCAAAGACGGACGTACAGACGTTCATGATGAACAGCGTTTCGGACGAAACGATTGCGAAAGCGGAAGAAGCAATGCTGAACGATCGAAGGGTGACTGTTCGGGAGCTCTCCGAGATGATCCCTGATGTCAGCAAGACCTGGATTGATAAAATTTTGACAGACCATTTAGGGTATAGCAAGGTTTGTGCAAAGTGGGTCCCAAGACAGCTTACAGCGGATCACCAACGGCAACGGATTGATGCAGTCTACGAATTTCTTCAGGCTTACGAAACCATTGGCGAGAAATTCTTGGACTCCATTGTCACTGGGGACGAGACCTGGGTACACTATAGGACACCGGAAACGAAAGAACAATCACGTAAATGGAAACATCCAGAGTCGCCGAAGCCGCGGAAGTTCAAACAATCACTGTCTGCCGGCAAAGTCATGGCGAGGGTATTTTGGGACAGGAAGGGATTATTGTTGTGCGAATTCATGGATACCGGCACAGCAATAAATGGTGATCGCTACTGTGAGACGTTAAGGAACCTTCACAGCGCGATTCAAAACAAGAAAAGAGACATGCTCACGAAGGGAGTTTATTTCCATCAAGACAACGCTCGTCCGCACACCGCCCGTGTAACAACCGATCTCATCAACCATTTTGTATGGGATACTATCACACATCCGCCCTACAGCCCGGACTTAGTCACAAGTGACTACCATCTCTTCCCTAATTTGAAGAAACACTTAGGTGGGACGCATTTCAGTACCGGAGAGGAGCTGAAAGAAGAAGTTCTAAGCTACCTTCGCGGCGCGGCGGGAGAGTTTCCCGACTGAGGCATACAAAAGATGGTTCACCGTATGCAAAAATGCATCGATTTCAACGGCGATTATGTCGAAAAATAGAAAAAAGTATATGCTTTCCAAAAATGTATTATTCAACGCAAATAAACATGTTTTTCATTGTGAAAAATCATTGGGAACCTTATTTTACGGACAACCCTAGTAGAATGTCCACCATACAATAACGCCGCATGCATTGGTAAGGCTAGATTAAAACTGGAGATCGCCCACTGAAGCCACATTTGCTTGGGATTTCTTGTATACTTCGTTTAGCGAGTGTACTTAAAAGATTTGTATCGACAAATACCGTTCTTTAGGTATTACAATGACTTATTAAGTCCAATTAAAAAACTAATTATCGCCAAGAAAGCCTGACTGTATCACTTTGGGATTAGAGTAAAATAGTTAATGACTCAAATAGATACGCAGTAATTGCTGTAATTTGTGTTTTGTGTTGATCAATACTTTTTATATCCGCATACCCGTTAAATAGGCTTAAATTGTACAGCTCCTTCCTTTCACGTCTCCACCTACAGCGCTCTTTTATATTTTATAAAGGAATTGTATCAAAAAGGACGATTTAATAAAGCCAATAAGAACGTCGCAGTGCCTTCCGTATGTATTTCGATAAGAATCCCTGAGACTGCTTCATTAAACTGAGTTTCCTTCAAATCAGGATGAATTCTGAATAAGGCTGAATCAAGCTTGTCAAGAGGCTTCCTGCGCAAGTTCGTACTTGTTAATTTTATCAGTTTATCAGTTTTTAAATAACTCTCATTGCTTCCTAGAATTTGACGATTTTATTAGCAAATTTCATTTCATTGTAGATGAGTTATTTGAGTGGCCATCGTCGTAATACCCAGACCCGGAATTTTCAAATGTGTGCTAAATCGTGACCTTTAGATTACTTTTTAAGGTCGTTAATTTTGTGGTGTGTGTGTGCGCGCGCGCGCGCGTTATTAACAGCCAGCTCTCACGTCTGAAACTTTAGTACGATTTGATCAAAACTCAGAATTAACTTCAATTTTGGTAGTAGCTTGTACCATTTTGTCAGCCATCAAAATGGCTTCCATCCCAGAGCCTTTAAAAAATGCATAACCTTTTTTTTTATCTTGCGTAATTTTTCCAAGGAATCGTAATCAGCGTTAAAGTCGTCGTGAATAAGCATTTGTATTTAAATTTAAAGGTTAAAATTGTTGATATATGCAGAATCTATTGCTGATTATGTTTTATTTTTTTAAATATTATTACATACGCTACAACCAGCTTTACTAGCTAACCAGCAGTTCTTTTATTATGTGAATAATTATAACAGTTTATAAGGTTATTGCCCAATGTTCACCTCTGATCACCGCACCTAGAGTGCAGCACTATGAACCCTCATTATCTTCAAGTTGTTTAGCAGGTTAAAGCAGTGAAAAGTATTTTTTGTGTTTAACGTCCGTTTATTGTGTACACTTGGGCTAATGCAGACGATGGGATGATTTATAGCGTATGAAAATGCCAAGCCCTCGCCGGGAATCGAACCCGCGTCCTCGGGGTGAAAGCCTAGTACGCTATCCACTAGGCCACCGAGGCGGCTACAGTGAAAAGTATCATTACTGAGTTACAAAGGAGCTCTTAGCACTTTATTTTGAAAATTGTGAATAATTTCAATATCAGACTTCTTGGTGCAGCCCAATTCTAACCTCCTTCCAATCAGCCAGTGCATTTTCTTCAGTTGTATGAATAGTTAACGTGTTTCTTCTAGCTTAACTTCACGTCAAGGGTCATACCAAGATACTTTGCACTGCCAGCGTGCGGTACTGTATGAAACATCCCTTAACGGACACTTGCTTTCCCTGACCGAGATGAAGTTATTCTAGGCTAAACGAACTTCTAAATAGCGGAAATTATCTGGTGGAAAACTGTCGTGTGATGTTAATTTTGTTGTTCTGTTTATATAGAAGTTTAAAGAAACATAAATACTGTGTTCAGTGTAACGATCTGCCATCCCTAGCTTCGTCAATTCTATTTTCGTTGACGCGTTTCGGAGAACCTCCATCTTCAAAAACTATATCTATACTGGTCACCAATATTACGGCCGTCCTATTTATAATTTTCTATCTCCACCTCGTACCCCTCCTCTATTCAACACGTGTACATTAAACCTGACGTGCTCACTTCTGATCGGCTCTTCAAAATCATACGTTTTCGCTCGCATCGGATTGGCTCCTTTCAAACTTTCTCTTCAACGGTCGTCCCTCCTGTTAATTTTTGAAAATCTTTAGATTTTTAAACTTAATATCTGCTTGCGACGATATCTGTTTATTTATTATGTTTTCTCCCTTTAATTTAGATTTAAAAATTTCCAACTCTCTAAAATGTGCATACGTCTTCCTTTTTCTGCCATATGTAGTACCTTCATTGAGTTTTCTATTTCTCGAGGTACGTGTCCCTCTTTTATTAAATGTGAAGCATAATTTGAATCATTTTTGCCGTATTTAAATGATGTTCTTTAAACCTAGTTCTAAATTTTCGTCCCGTTTGTCCCATGTAGACTGTCTCGCATCCACACTGTATTCTGTATACCCCATTCTTACTATATTTGTCCTTTTCTTCTATATTCTTTGTCAGTTTGTTGCTTATTGTATTATTTGTAGCCATTGCTATGTCTATATCATATTTTCTTTAAAAAATTCTTAAATTTATATGCCTCTTTCCCCGTATATGTTAATTTAGCCCATTTTCGTTTTTTATCCTCTCTTTTATCGCGGTTTTCTTCCTCTCTATTTCTTTTAATTCTTCGTAACAGATTTCTTATAATTTTTAAATCATAATCGTTCTTCACTGCTATTTGGAAAATTGTATTCAAAAAGTAAGTAATTTAGGTTTAGGTCCGAATCGAGTTCACAGTGCGGACGAATACGGTTTATTTTAGCGGATGCTTCAAAAAAAAAAAAAAAAAAAAAAAAAAAACGCTCATACGTACTGTATACTGTAATGTGCATAGACGTTTAATGTTTCTTCGCGGTAATGACCCCGCAGGGATGCAGACTAGCTGCACCTATTGAGAGGATTTAGACGTCCCTCGCGGTACCCGAGTCTAACACTTACACTTACAACACTACACTTACGACTTTTAACACTTTACACTCACACTTACATTTAGGGAGGCGATAATAGCCTAAATGTGCTTTTCGCCTTAAAATAACACACACTTACACTTACGACTTTTAACACTTTACACTCACACTTACACTTACGACTTTTAACACTTTACACTCACACTTACATTTAGGGAGGGGATAATAGCCTAAATGTGCTTTTCGCCTTAAAATAACACACACTTAAACTTACGACTTTTAACACTTTACACTCACACTTACACTTACGACTTTTAACACTTTACACTCACACTTACATTTAGGGAGGGGATAATAGCCTAAATGTGCTTTTCGCCTTAAAATAACACACACTTAAACTTACGACTTTTAACACTTTACACTCACACTTACATTTAGGGAGGCGATAATAGCCAAAATGTGCTTTTCGCCTTAAAATAACACACACTTACACTTACGACTTTTAACACTTTACACTCACACTTACATTTAGGGAGGCGATAATAGCCTAAATGTGCTTTTCGCCTTAAAATAACACACACTTACACTTACGACTTTTAACACTTTACACTCACACTTACATTTAAGGAGGCGATAATAGCCTAAATGTGCTTTTCGCCTTAAAATAACACACACTTACACTTACGACTTTTAACACTTTACACTCACACTTACATTTAGGGAGGGGATAATAGCCTAAATGTGCTTTTCGCCTTAAAATAACACACACTTACACTTACGACTTTTAACACTTTACACTCACACTTACACTTACGACTTTTAACACTTTACACTCACACTTACATTTAGGGAGGGGATAATAGCCTAAATGTGCTTTTCGCCTTAAAATAACACACATTTAAACTTACGACTTTTAACACTTTACACTCACACTTACACTTACGACTTTTAACACTTTACACTCACACTTACATTTAGGGAGGGGATAATAGCCTAAATGTGCTTTTCGCCTTAAAATAACACACACTTAAACTTACGACTTTTAACACTTTACACTCACACTTACATTTAGGGAGGCGATAATAGCCAAAATGTGCTTTTCGCCTTAAAATAACACACACTTACACTTACGACTTTTAACACTTTACACTCACACTTACATTTAGGGAGGCGATAATAGCCTAAATGTGCTTTTCGCCTTAAAATAACACACACTTACACTTACGACTTTTAACACTTTACACTCACACTTACATTTAGGGAGGCGATAATAGCCTAAATGTGCTTTTCATATAAAATAACACACACTTACACTTACGACTTTTAACACTTTACACTCACACTTGCATTTAGGGAGGCGATAATAGCCTAAATGTGCTTTTCGCCTTAAAATAACACACACTTACACTTACGACTTTTAACACTTTACACTCACACTTACATTTAGGGAGGCGATAATAGCCTAAATGTGCTTTTCGCCTTAAAATAACAAAAAAAAACTTCACCGTAATTTTAAAAGTGTATCAGTTTGTTTTGGTGTTTTTTCTCAATAATAATTCCATTTTAATCTCAGTTATTAAAATGGAAGTGTGTGTATTGCATTACAATTACTTTCTCTCGGTCTGCGTACTAATTTACTGTTATTTTTCTTCCTTTCCAATAATCCGTCGTCTTCTGTAATCCGGCAACAGCGATGTCCGATATACGCAGGATTACTGTTATATATTACACAATATATAGAAATTAAATAACCTGAGCACGTTATTTTGTAAATAGATGACGAACTTAAATCAGTCTTTCCATTAAATTTAATGTTCGTAATAAGGATTTACTCTACAACGGGGGGGGGGGGGTCCGTGCGAGATTTCGCACTATTGGAGTTTTAAATAAACACAGCCTTTTGAATAACAGTAGTAGTTGGGTCGAGGGCGGTAGTTGGAAGGAAGGGAAACGTGTTTATAAAATCGAAAGCAATCGGTTTGAAATAATACAAGTTTATGAGGTACCTTGATAACCTCTAACTGTATTTTGACATTTTAATTGTACTTCGTATTTTATGATGTCCTTATTAAAATACGTAAATACACGATGGAAGGAGAAATCACAGATATATTTGTGTGATAAAAAATTTGTGTTTAAAATGAAATTGTTTGCAGCAGAAACATTAACCATGAATCGCATAGGCCAGATAGAAAAGCTTGAAATAACGGAAAGGAAAATCTTAAGAAAAATTATAGGAACAAAATTTCAGGATAATAAGGATATATAAGAAATGAAGCTCTCTACAAGAAAATTGAAAAATTGTCAGATACTATGAGAAAAAGGAGAATAAATTTTTACGGCCATCTTCTTAGAATGAATTCTAATAGATTAACGAAACAAGTGTTTGATTTTTTCCATAATCGTAAAACAAAACCGAACTGGTTTAAAGAAATTGAAAAAGACCTAATAGAATTAAAAATTACAGAAGATTCATTGCTTGACCAAACTGCTAAGATAATTACCAAAGACGAAAGAATAAGATTCCAAGATAAAACCAAAATAAGACCTAAACCTATCATTTCAGAAGAGGAGAGGAAAAGAAGATCAGAAAGAATGAAGAGCTATTGGGAACAAAGAAAAGTGCAGCGCGCAAGAAATGATTAATTCAGCGTACCCCAAAGAGGGTGAAACGAAAAGAAGAAGAAAAAAATTTGTGTTTGGTATTCGAAATGCTTGTCCTGGCTTGTACGACGGGCAGGGATAGGGGCCCCCTAACCTATAAGTTGAGTGACTTTTAAGTAAATAATGATATTGTTCTGCGCACGTTGTGAAAAAAAGTGGCGTTTGTAATGGTATTGTCTATTCGTGATTAATAAGTTAGTTTCGTATAATATACAAAATATTGTCTGATTTGTGATGCTGGGCATGCGCATCTATGATGCCCCCCCTCTATGACAGTTTATGTTAAAATTACAAATAGTAAGTCTTAGCGCAAAATTGTTTCGCAATGTCAGAAGCCGGTTAAAAAAAATCTTTCTCAAGATACCTCATTTATGCCTGTACGAATAGTATGTGCTGAGAAACAGGGATGTTTACTCGAGAAATAATATATATGATTTACCTTGAAACACTAAATCAGTTGATGCTAATTAACGTTCAAAGCAACCAGTCACAAGATTGGTCGCTGACAAGATAAGACTTCAAAATACAGCAGTTCAATTCGATTACCCAAGTGAAGACGAAGGGACGGAGTACTTAAGGAAGCAGGTGTTACAAATGCTGTATCGCCATTTTTACAATCCTCGGACGGAAGGGAATCGCAAACGGAAACAAATACGACGCACGATAGACATGCGCAGTAAAAGCTATCTGATATTGTCTAATGACTACGATAAACAATAACAGTCACGATTTCGGGGTTTTGCATGGTTCGTGAAGCGATTTATTGTTCCATTGTCGGGGTATTTCAGCCGCCGAATTTTTTGTTTTGTTTTTTGTTATATTAAGGTGAAAAGCACATTGAGGCTAATGTCGCCTCCCTAAATGTAAGTGTGAGTGTAAAGTGTTAAAGTCGTAAGTGTATTTTTGTAAGTGTGTTTTTTTTTGTGTTTAACGTCCGACTATTGTGCACACTTGGGCTAATGCAGACGATGGGATGATTTATAGCGTATGAAAATGCCAAGCCCTCGCCGGGAATCGAACCCTGGTCCTCGGGGTGTATTCCTAGTACGCTAACCACTAGGCCACCGAGGCGGCTGAAGTGTGTATTAAACTCGGGTACCGCGAGAGACGTCTAAATCCTCTCAATAGAGGTGCAGCTAGTCTGCACCCCCTGCCAGAATTCAGGTAGTCTACATTTTCAAACTTGAACAAAATGAACCAAAACCCAACAGGTCTTTACGAAAAAAGACTTTAACCTAGTTAAGACTGGACATATTATTTTCCAGTAATAAAAAAATAATCCCAAAATTTTCTCATTTTCTTTTCTCCAATGTTTCCCTGAAAACGTAGAATTTCCCCATTTTTTAAGGAGAAAACTCCGCAGTCCGGCAACACTGCATTTACCGATTTGGGCGCTACCTAAAGCGATTCAAAGATAACTAAGGCGATAAATAAGGGTGTGGTCACGTGACAGTGCAGTGCCTACACCAGAATGCATGCATAATGTGCTCTGCTGTTTCTACTCATGACAGAGAACTTCAAGGTCGAGTGACTAAGCGTTAAGCAGTTGGGCTTAACTCTTTGATGACCAAGTCTAGGCTACAAAACGGCATGATGACACCGCAACCCGGAACTACAAAAGAATTTAATAGCCTGCAACAGAACGCACGCTTGTACAGTGATGTTAGCTTTTTGTGCCCAGCGTAAAATTAAAATTGTGTTATTTCTTTATTGTTTTAGCCGCCTCGGTGGTAGTGGATAGCGTACTGAGCTTTCACCCCGAGGACCCGGGTTCGATTCCCGGCCAGGGCTTGGCATTTTCATACGCTATAATAAATCATCCCATCGTCTGCATTAGTACAAGTGTGCACAATAGTCGGACGTTAAATAAAAAAAAAATTTTAAAACAGCTTTTTATAGATAGAACTATATTAATATAGAAATTTTATATAATTGAACTTATATCCCTCAAAAAATGTTTTTAAAGTTCAGGATCAACGCTCATTCCGCACTCCCAGATACAAGTCTTACCGTGATGATGGAAATTCATTAGGAACACTTTTTTGCTCACTGGCAACGAGAGGTAACAAATATGTGACACTTGGAGAGAAGATGTTTACACTGAACAGTGGCATCGTCTGGTTTCATTAAGAAACGCTCGTGGCGTTTGTTTACCTCCAACGGTGATTGTTTTTTGATTATCTTCCTAGGAAGGTGTTTGCGTTATACTTTTCCCACTAAAGAATGATTGCTCTATGTTTTCTCCACGAGGGGATTACGTTTTGATTTCTTTACTAAGGGATGATTGTCTTACAATTTTCTCATTAATAT
This sequence comes from Callitettix versicolor, assembly GCA_022606455.1. Classification (NCBI taxonomy): domain Eukaryota; kingdom Metazoa; phylum Arthropoda; class Insecta; order Hemiptera; family Cercopidae; genus Callitettix; species Callitettix versicolor. The sequence continues at coordinate 62,739,663 of CM040182.1, read as the reverse complement.
TTTGATTGTTTAATGTTTTTCTTATTAAATGATGGTTTTTTATGTTTTCTTCACTAAGAGATGTTTGTTTATGATTTACCCACTAAGGGATGATTGCTTTATAATTTTCCAAAGAATTGCTTTATGATTTTCCTATTAAAGGATAACTACTCTATGATTTCTTCACTAAGAGGTGTTTGTTTATGATTTACTTACCAAGGGATGATTGCTTTATAATTTTCTCAATAAGATTTTTATTGCTTTATGTTTTTCCTATTAAAGGATGGTTTTTTATGTTTTCTTCACTAAGAGATGTTTGTTTATGATTTACCCACTAAGGGATGATTGCTTTATAATTTTCCAAAGAATTGCTTTATGATTTTCCTATTAAAGGATAACTACTCTATGATTTCTTCACTAAGAGGTGTTTGTTTATGATTTACTTACCAAGGGATGATTGCTTTATAATTTTCTCAATAAGATTTTTATTGCTTTATGTTTTTCCTATTAAAGGATGGTTTTTTATGTTTTCTTCACTAAGAGATGTTTGTTTATGATTTACTTACCAAGGGATGATTGCTTTATAATTTTCCAAAGAATTGCTTTATGATTTTCCTATTAAAGGATAACTACTCTATGATTTCTTCACTAAGAGATGTTTGTTTATGATTTACTTACCAAGGGATGATTGTTTTATAATTTTCTCAATAAGATTTTTATTGCTTTATGTTTTTCCTATTAAAGGATGGTTTTTTATGTTTTCTTCACTAAGAGATGTTTGTTTATGATTTACCCACTAAGGGATGATTGCTTTATAATTTTCCAAAGAATTGCTTTATGATTTTCCTATTAAAGGATAACTACTCTATGATTTCTTCACTAAGAGGTGTTTGTTTATGATTTACTTACCAAGGGATGATTGCTTTATAATTTTCTCAATAAGATTTTTATTGCTTTATGTTTTTCCTATTAAAGGATGGTTTTTTATGTTTTCTTCACTAAGAGATGTTTGTTTATGATTTACCCACTAAGGGATGATTGCTTTATAATTTTCCAACGAATTGCTTTATGATTTTCCTATTAAAGGATAACTACTCTATGATTTCTTCACTAAGAGGTGTTTGTTTATGATTTACTTACCAAGGGATGATTGCTTTATAATTTTCTCAATAAGATTTTTATTGCTTTATGTTTTTCCTATTAAAGGATGGTTTTTTATGTTTTCTTCACTAAGAGATGTTTGTTTATGATTTACCCACTAAGGGATGATTGCTTTATAATTTTCCAAAGAATTGCTTTATGATTTTCCTATTAAAGGATAACTACTCTATGATTTCTTCACTAAGAGATGTTTGTTTATGATTTACTTACCAAGGGATGATTGTTTTATAATTTTCTCAATAAGATTTTTATTGCTTTATGTTTTTCCTATTAAAGGATGGTTTTTTATGTTTTCTTCACTAAGAGATGTTTGTTTATGATTTACTTACCAAGGGATGATTGTTTTATAATTTTCTCAATAAGATTTTTATTGCTTTATGTTTTTCCTATTAAAGGATGGTTTTTTATGTTTTCTTCACTAAGAGATGTTTGTTTATGATTTACCCACTAAGGGATGATTGCTTTATAATTTTCCCACGAATTGCTTTATGATTTTCCTATTAAAGGATGACTATGATTTCTTCACTAAGAGATGTTTGTTTATGATTTACTTACCAAGGGATGATTGCTTTATGACCTATACATTGAGAGGATGATTGCCTTATAATTTCCCTAACAAGAGATTTCCGCAGGGGGGGGTGCATACTAGCTGCACCTGAGTGGATTATACGTCCCTCGCGGTACCCGAGTCTAACAACCACTTACGACTTTAACACTTTACTCTCACACTTACACGTAGGGAGGCGATAATAGCATCAATGTGATTTTCGCCTTAAAATAACAAATGCTCCATTAAGAGGATGGTTGAATTATGACGCCAAATTAATAGACTTATGAGGCTCCATTAAGAGAAGATTGCTTTTAGATTTCATCTCTAAAAGCTGGTTACTTTATGATTTCCCCTCTAATCATGAAATGATGATTGATTTCTGTTCGCCCCACCTTATCCCCTCCCATTAAAGATAAAGATTGTGTTACGATTCCCCCCCCCCCAACAATTAAGATAGATATTGCTTTCTGTTTGCCGTTACAAAGGTGAGTTTATCTCTCTAAATGGATGATTATCTCATGATTATTCCGCTGTTAGGATGATTGCATTACTATTATCCAATTATAGGATGATTGTTTTATAATTTTTCCACTAAGAGGATGGTTGCTTTTATAATTTTCCTACTAGAATAATGATTTAAAATGATTGTCCCACTAAGCGGATGATTGCTTTATGATTTCCCTTGTAAGATATGATTGCTTAGTGGTTGTTTCACTAAACATTCTTATAATTTTCTCACTAAAAGAATTGCTTTGTAATTTTCCCGCTAAAATAGTGGTTATTTTACGATTTACCCTTAGGATGATTGCCTTCTAATTATCATGCTAAGAGGATGATTGTCTTATAATTTTTCCACTAAGAGGATGGTTGCTTTTATAATTTTCCCACTAGAATAATGATTTAAAATGATTGTCCCACTAATCGGATGATTGCTTTATGATTTCCCTTGTACGATATGATTGCGTAATGGTTGTTCCACTAAAAATTCTTATAATTTTCTCACTAAAAGGATTGCTTTATAATTTTCCCGCTAACATAGTGGTTATTTTACGATTTTCTAAGGGATGATTGCCTCCTAATTATATTGCTAAGAAGATGATTGTCTAAAAATGTTTTCACTAATATGATGATCGCTTAATTAATTAATTAATTAATTTAGCCGGCTCGGTGGCCTAGTTGATAGCGTACTGGGCTTTCACCCCGAGGACCCGGGTTCGATTCTCGGCGA
>CM040182.1:62709245-62729245 GCA_022606455.1 Callitettix versicolor | reverse complement strand
ATCATCCCATCGTCTGCATTAGCCCAAGTGTGCACAATAGTCGGACGTTAAAAAAAAAAACGTTTAGAAACAAAAACAGAACTATTTTATCGTATTTATCGCATGCTCACAGATGTTTATCACCAGTGGATTATTGCTGGAATGTTTCACGGGCAACGCCGTGCGGGTTTGATGATATGGCGAACTACTTGTTCTATTAAAGTATCCGAATCAAAAATTTTCCTATAAATAGCTTGTGTTTGTTTTGATGTAGGGAAGTTAGTGCAGTATATTTGTATTGTGCAGAGTAAAGTAAGTTTAACTTAATCGATTGTTCTGTATTTGATTGGTTTGACTCGACAGGTGAGCCAGGTAATTAAAACGTTCTTAATGGCCTATTGTAAACTGCTGAGGAATTTTCAAATAAGTTGGTAACAGTTATTTCGGGAAGGACTTATGGAATTTTTTCTTATTATAGCGGAGCTATATAATAGCTAAATAAGCTTCGAATTTCTATGGGATTACTATGTTGAGTATAATGATCTGCCTTCCCTAGCTTCGTCAATTCTACTTTCGTTGACGCGTTTCGGAGAACCTCCATCTTCAGAAACTATATCCATCTCTTATGGAGTGTAGATATAGTTTTTGAAGACGGAGGTTCTCCGAAACGCGTCAACTAAAGTAGAATTGACGAAGCTAGGGAAGGCAGATCATTATACTGAACATAGTGACAATAATCCTAGCAGAAAAGAAGACGAATATAAAAAGAATTTCTATGGGATTCGTTTCATTTTAAAACTAAACTAATCGACAGCACGCAACTGTCTCGCTAATGGAATTTAATGACACCGCACAAACGAACGTTTTACATAAGCAAATATTGTGTTTAAAAAAAATTCAAAAATCAGCTGACCGCTGTAACCATTACTTGTTTTTCAAAAACCTTATTTCGCTATCATTCCTTCGTAATTTACATTAAAATGTGCATCATTAAGGTTTAAAACTTAAAAAAATAAAGCACTATTTATGCGGACTACATAACAGGCGCAAGATTTTCAAAAAATTGAAAGACATACATTTTTTTAAGACTTCGAATGGCCGCCATTTTGAAACCGTTAAACGGATTTTCTCGGTTAACGAGTTGTCAAAACCAATTTTTATAAAAAGTTTGAATAGAATCGTTACATGCAATAGTAGTGGCGGAGATGAGCGGAAGATTAGTACCGTCGAGGACTGCATTTAGGTGTTCGACGCCTGTAGGCCCTTTGATCGTCGGCGTCTTTCACCCAAATAGTGCATAGTACGGTCCTTTATTTCGAAAATTAAAAACTTGTCTTTCGCCTGTGTACATTTCAGTACCCGATATAAGCATATAATTACTATGTTCAGTATAATGATCTGCCTTCTCTAGCTTCGTCAATTCTACTTTCGTTGACGCGTTTCGGAGAACCACCATCTTCAAAAACTATATCTATACTCATTTTCGTCAAAACGAAAGTAGAATTGACGAAGCTAGGGAAGGCAGATCATTATACTGAACATAGTCACAATAATCCTAGGAGAAAAGAAGAAGAATACGAAAAGAATTTAAGCATATAGTTGTTTAAAAAGAACGCAAATTGAGAATGCAGTGTATAAAAAATGTGAAATTAATAATATGAACCTAGAATTAGACTCTGATCAGATACAAAATAACATTTATTGAAGACAGTATGTAATTGAGTTTATAAACAGTAAGGCATTGAGACTAACTTACAATTTTCGCGTGTCTTTAATTTTTGAATATTTTGATATAGTCTCTTTGTAGTCCAATGGTGACGTTGCGTCATTATGGCTACGACATTTAACTTTACACTGAACATAAATTCTTTAGTTAGTTTTTCACTCGCTTTAGAGTTAAAGTCACAGACAGAAGCGACGCGTTGTACTTGTATTAAGGTAGGCGCTTTTAATTGAAATGAAACAGAGATACTTATCGTCTTATGCTTTCTTTCCATTGTTAAAAACAATTTTGTTTACTATTTCTACAAAAATTTTCCCCAACTTTTTTTAAAATATCTTAGAACTATTTTTTTGTAATTTTTGGCGCACGTATTTTTGCCTAAAAATTTACGCTTTCAGAACGGGCCTAGTTAGGCTAATGGCAAATACGGTCCAGTAACCCGAGACTAAAAGTGTCGTCTCAGCTTCCTTCGTTGTGGTCAAGTTCCCATCTCGGACTTGTCTTCTCCACAATGTTCCAGAATTCTCCGCTTCTTGGGCGTCACAGAGCCGTGTGCCATGTGGCACTTATCTGTCTCCGGAGTGATAAACTCTTTGTCCGGTTCCCGAAAAACACTTTTCTGAACCATCTTTCCCAACACTAAATAAAGTGTTCTTCAGCACCGCTTTGTGTACACCATCAGTTTTGTTAAAACCTTATCTTTGAAAGCAGATCTAACGGGAGTGTTGCAGCTCATAACAGACGCGATATTCGGATTCTACCTCCGGAATCAGTCTCTCGGTCCGACCCCTGACTTACCATTGGACAATTTCTTAACCGTATCCCCTACCATTGAACGGTTAGATTAGATTATTAGGGCATGCGAACTCAAGCTCCTTGTCAACCTATACTTATTGTACACCCAGAGAGCCGATGCCCCACCGATGCCCGCGCCTTCAAGGAACCATTGCGGAACGATGCGATAACCGAGGTAGCTTCGCAAGCTCCCGCCTGTTGTGTCGTAAATCGTCTTTCCATCACGAATTATCGTAACCTAACATCGTTTTGTCTCTCGTTCAACCGAACCTAACCGTACACTGTGTACGTGGTATGTCACTGTTCAGTGGAATCACACAATGTACGTGTAAAGATTTGAGTAAGTGTTTCACAGAGTTCGATAAATCGTGACGACTTCAGTAAAACCTGAGTTAAGTTTTGTATTTACACAAAAACCCCGCGAATTTATTAAAACTCAGTTTATTTCTGTCGTTAAATCTTTTGATTACATGAGAGAGATAGAGAGAGGGAGAGAGAGAGAAGAGAGAGGGAGAGAGAGAGGAGGGAGGGAGTTGCTTTCTTTTGATTCAGTGTTTCCCTTTAAGGTATTTACGCATTCCTGTAATAGCATAATCATCCTTTGTATTGCACGTATTACTAAGCAACGTTAAAGTTTGCAAGTTGAAATTCTTGTGAAGACTGCGTACAACGTAGGCTGTGATGATACGTTGCTTAAGGGGCATTGTTTAATTATTAAACAATTTGACTGATATAATATGCAGCACGTAGTATTACTTAGTGTGTGTGTGTGTGTGTGTGTGTGTGTGTGTGTGTGTGTGTGTGTGTGTGTGTGTGTGTAGGTGTGTGTGTGTGTGTGTGTGTACACACACACACACACACACACACACACACACACACACACACACACACACACACACACACACACGCTTTATATATATAAAGTATGGTAAGATAAACAGAGTCAAGCACTTCAAATATCTGGGAGAAATTCTTGAACCCACGGGTGGCGAGAAGGCTGCGCAAAGGGTTCGGCTACTGAGAATGAAGAGGGCTTTTGGTATAACGCGTGATATCTACAATAAGAGATGTATGTCGACGCACACAAAAATCAGACACTACAACACAGTCATAAAACCGGAGGTATTATATGCAAGCGAGACGCTAGCACTCCACACAAAAGCTACCATGGAGGATATTTTGAAGGAAGAACGCAAAATCTTGAGGAAGATCCTTGGTCCGAGATTAACAGAAGATGGATACAGGTTGCACTCCCGGAAGACCACAGAGAAGATATCGAACCTGGCAGCAGATATCAGAAGAAGGAGGCTTCGGTTCTATGGACACATCAGTAGACTTCCAACAACGAGACTTGCCAACAGAATCCTTAGGTATATACTAGGTGTCAAATCAACAACGTCGTGGATCGCACAAGTCAGAATAGACCAACATGACGCAGAAATAGACTCAACAGATGTTGAAGACAGGCGCGCATACAGGAGAAAGATGCTCGGTTGGAAGGTCCCAGAGAATGAAATCCCAAAGAGAGCAGGGGTAAAATGGACGGAGGAGCGGAATAGGATCGATGGGGCAGGATGAGGGAGGTGTGGAGGATTAGAAGGAACAAGACATGAGTCGGGAGTGCTTTGCGTGATCCAACAGGGTCTATACGCAGATAATATATATATATATATATATATATATATATATATATATATATATATATATATATATACTGTGTGTGTGCGTGCGTGCGTGTGGAATCTCTCTGTAGTGGCATCGAAGGGAACTTTAGATTTCGCTGCTATAAAGAGATGTTCGCTATAGAGAGATCTGAAATGTGTGAAAAAAATGTGTGTTTTTTATTTATAAATCGGGTTGTTCACTATTACTTAATTTGAAGTGTTGAGTGCAAAGTTTATTGAAATAAAACTGTATGACGTACAGTCTTAAAGAAACAATATTTATGAAATAATATCGTATTAATGAAATACTGTAATTGTGAAAAAAATTGCAATATTTTGCCGAAACTACTGCAGAGCCGCTTCATCAATTCCTTCGAATTCTGGCTTTCGAATTTTTTTGAAGCTATCCTTTTCTTCTTCTTCTTTTCGTTTCACCCTCTTTGGGGTACGCTGAATCAATCATTTCTTGCGCGCTGCACTCTTCTTTGTTCCCAGTAGCTCTTCATTCTTTCTGATCTTCTTTTCCTCTCCTCTTCTGAAATGATAGGTTTAGGTTTTATTTTGGTTTTATCTTGGAATCTTATTCTTTCGTCTTTGGTAATTATCTTAGCAGTTTGGTCAAGCAGTGAATTTTCTGTAATTTTTAATTCTATTAGGTCTTTTTCAATTTCTTTAAACCAGTTCGGTTTTGTTTTACGATTATGGAAAAAATCAAACACCTGTTTCGTCAATCTATTGGAGTTCATTCTAAGAAGATGGCCGTAAAAATTTATTCTCCTTTTTCTCATAGTATCTGACAGTTTTTCAATTTTCTTGTAGAGAGCTTCATTTCTTATATATACTACCTTATTATCCTGAAATTTTGTTCCTATAATTTTTCTTAAGATTTTCCTTTCCGTTATTTCAAGCCTTTCTATCTGGCCTATGCGATTCATGGTTAATGTTTCTGCTGCGTACAGTGCTTCCGGCTTGATCACTGTTTTATAATGTTTAATTTTAGGTCTTCTTTGTTTTATTTTTTTTGTTGCAATATCGTGCGAACAGACGAACTTGCTCAATGACAATTTCGGCAGACATCTACTTATGCTTCACACATTTCTGTAACTCACGCAAAACTCTAACAAATATACCAAACGATAAAATTTTCCGTTTAAACGCCATTACACTGTATTGTAAAAAAGTGTACAAAAATAATGCACTACATGTAAAAAGGACTAGTTACAAAACGCTCGATTCGGTTGACGTATTACGCACTGCTTTTAATGACGTCTATATCACTTAACCTGACAACTTATAACAAAAGCATGCATTAACAAATTGAATAATAAAGTAAAATCAATTTACAATTCGAATATTATAATTATTAATATTTAATAATAAAAGAAAGCAATAAGGTAGTATATATAAGAAATGAAGCTCTCTACAAGAAAATTGAAAAACTGTCAGATACTATGAGAAAAAGGAGAATAAATTTTTACGGCCATCTTCTTAGAATGAACTCCAATAGATTGACGAAACAGGTGTTTGATTTTTTCCATAATCGTAAAACAAAACCGAACTGGTTTAAAGAAATTGAAAAAGACCTAATAGAATTAAAAATTACAGAAAATTCACTGCTTGACCAAACTGCTAAGATAAGTACCAAGGACGAAAGAATAAGATTCCAAGATAAAATCAAAATAAGACCTAAACCTGTCATTTTGGAAGAGGAGAGGAAAAGAAGATCGGAAAGAATGAAGAGCTACTGGGAACAAAGAAAAGTACAGCGCGCAAGAAATGATTGATTCAGCGTACCCCAAAGAGGGTGAAACGAAAAGAAGAAGAAAAGAAAGCAATTATACTTGTGTATTAATTAGCGAATAAAACGGAACAGTTTTGTACGTTAAATAAAACAAATCACAGCTGATCACTTAAAACTAAATATACACAGTTTAATAAAAACACTCGCATTAATTGGATACGTTTTATACAAAACATGTGAATAAACCTGCCTCATGAATAAACACTCCCGAACAGGATTCAGTCCGTACCGCTGATATAGTAGACATTGATTGCTTCTCCGCCTCGGTGACCTAGTTGATAGCGTACTGGGCTTTTACCCCGAGGACCCGGGTTCGATTCCCGGCCAGGGCCTGGCATTTTCGTGCGCTATAAATCATCCCATCGTCTGCATTAGCCCAAGTGTGCACAATAGTCGGACGTTAAACACCAAAGAAAAAAAAATTATTGATTTATTGTTTTTCTTAATGGACGAAGTTAGGACCATCAGGTCCTCTTAACTTAACCCTATGAAAACACAATGCAATATTACAAAAAGAAAATATTCATGAATTATAAATAAATGAAATATATCGTATTTAAATAATAACAACAGATAAAAATAAAATTTGTCTAAACTAAATACAGAGTATTGTGTGTATTGTTGTAAAAGCGAAAACGCATTCATACAGCAAACAGTAAACAATGCAATCAATCACACCTTTAAGGTGGAACGTGACATTGTAAAATTAGTAAAACTCACAATTTTAGAAATTGGAAGCGGCCGTCGTCAACATCCTTGATCACTTCCACAAAACGTGAAGTGAATTCCACAAACAAGAAGCGGACACAGTAAAAGACTTATTCAGCATAACTGCTCGGTATAGGAACCTCTTCTTGTGCTCTTGCACTTATACCATCGGTATACCACTAGCTGCACCTATTGAGAGGATTTAGACGTCCCTCGCGGTACCCTAGTCTAAAACACACTTACACTTTATTCTCACACTTACATTAAGGGAGACGATAATAGCCTCAATGTACTTTTCGCCTTAAAAAAATAAATAAATAAAAATAAAGAAACTTTTGGACACCTGACTCGATTACCAGTAGACTTACGAAGAGATTATTGGACTACCAACTGAAGTGTAAAGTTAAGAACAAATGGATGAAGGAGGTGGAACAGGACGTGGAGGAACTAGGAATAACCAGGGAGTAATTGGCAGGAAGAAGGGAAAAAGCGATCTTAAAATGTCAGGAAACCCAATTACAGTTTAGGGAAAAACGTCCACGAAACGTAGTATATTCGGAAGAACTCAGACTTCAGAGATCAATAAGATTAAAAAAATACTGGGAAGAACGCAGAAAAACCAAAAGACTTAATTAAATTGACTGTGTGTGCTCCAATGTGGGCTTAAATTAATATATATATATATATATATATATATATATATATATATATATATATATATACATATATATAGCCTATATATATATATATATATATATATATATATATATATATATATATATATATATATATAAAGAAACTTTTCTGCCAGATAACCGGCACTCCAGTCTGCAAGATAGAATGTAACAATGGAAATAGGGTAGAACACAAATCGTTAAGTTTTAAAAGATGACGTTTTTTTGAAATGAGGCGTGACGTGAGCAACCGGTTTTAAAGAAAAAATAAAACTACAATAATTTTGAGCCCGCTGCGGTTTATTAGCCTGCACCGTTGAATTTACGTACGAAAATGATAAACTGTAAGAGAGCTTTGTGAGCGCTCGCTGATAGTGTTCGGCATCTTTCGGCAGAGTGTACAACTACAGTTAAATAGATAATAGACGTTTATTTTCTCAAACGTCTTCGTCCCTGTCTTTACAGTATGCAGCGTTAGTAGCGGCATATAGTGCAATTACTTGGACTTTAGACTCTGATATCGATCACGCTTTTTATAATGGTGGCTGTACTTATAGTCCGTTATTCGATGCCAACACTACAGACATGCTCCCTGTGCGATCTCGCCTTCTCTCCCTCGAGGATCATTTGCCTTTTTCCGTACGAATTTCGTTACGTTATTTTTTAATGTAAAGAGGTTTTGTGTAAACAGTGTTAGCAATAGGAGAAAACATTTCCGTAAACAAGCTTATTGCGTAATCTTTTGTAACGTGATCGCTGCACGTGTTGTGTCAGTCGCCGTGCACCCGGTAGAGCGGGGTTGGAATGCAGGTGATCAGTTTTACTAGAAAGTGTATCTTTCATTACAAGGGTTAACTGAAGCTTGTCTCGGCCGTTGACCGGATCCTAGTCTTCCTTCATCGTCTGAATTTTTTAAATAAATTTTAATTTATATTTTTGTTATTGTTTGTGATACGGCCCTTTTACAGCCCTGAAAAGATTATTTGTGTTTACTGTTTTATTAATTTAATTTTTAAGTTGTTTTTATTTTGTTATTTAGTTTTGGGTACGTTATATTTCTTTTATTTGTCTTGTTATTGTTGTAGGGCCAATAATTTGTGTGCATGTTGTTTATCTTCTTTATTTGTTTCACCCAACTTTGGGGTACACCAAATCAATCACTTCTCAATGCTCTGTGCCTTCTTCGTAGCCCAGTATTGGTTCATACGTTGTGATCTTGCTTTTCTTTCTTCGTCAAAGATTTGGATCGTTCGCTTGGATTTAACTTTGCCTTGGAACCGTTGCTTCTTGTCCTTGGTTATTGTTTTGGCTGTTCTGTCCATGAGCATAGTGCCAGTGATCTGCAGTTCTGTTAAGTCTTTCTCCGTTTCTCTAAACCAAAGTGGTTTGGCTCTTCTACTGCGAAAGTAGTCAAATATTTTTTTGGTTAGTCTATTTTTGTCCATTCGGAGGATGTGCCCATAAAAATCAATTCTCCTTTTTCTTATAATGTTGTTTATATATATATATATATATATATATATATATATATATATATATATATATATATATTTACGTCTGACTGTTGTGCACACTTGGGCTAATGCAGACGACAGGATGATTTATAGCGTATGAAAATGCCAAAAAAACCGGGTCCTCGGGGTGAAAGCCTAGTACGCTATCCACTAGGCCACCGAGACGGCTCTCTCTCTCTCTCTATATATATATATATATATATATATATATATATATATATATATATATATATAATTGTTAACTAATTTTAATCATATATCTATAATTGTTATTATGTTTTGTTTTATTTATTCGTTTTTGCTATTATAGTTTGTTGCTTTTTCTTATTAAACTTAATTTTTTTATAATTTTTTTTTAATTTTATTCTTTTTCTATATTTTTATTTTGAGTATCGGTAATGATAACCCCATCGGTATTTCGCCGGCAAAAAAAAACTTAACTGAAGACAATTGCAAAGTACACAGTTGTTGAAGCCAACAGATATCCAACTGTATTTTGGACAAAGTAATACAAATAATGGAAAACCGTATTGTTCAGCAGCCTACAAATCGCTTTACTGAGACCGTGTTTGTTTTGACCCGAAAGGAATTCAGAATGCGTCTTTTCATCAATACAAATATTTTTTTTTTTTTTTTTTTTTTTTTTTGGTTCTTAACGTCCGACTATTGCGCACACTTGGGCTAATGCAGACGATGAGATGATTTATAGCGTATGAAAATGCCAAGCCCTGGCCGGGAATCGAACCCGGGTCCTCGGGGTGAAAGCCTAGTACGCTATCAACTAGGCCACAGAGGCAGCTACAAATAAAATATGCGATTTGGTACCAATTAAAGAATTCATTCATTCATGTATATTTATTTAACCACATATTCAAGAAATAACAACTGACGATTACGTCAAAGACATAAATCGTATTTCAGAAGATGGAAAAGATGAACAATACAAGACTTTGCGCAGTGTCAAGCCATAGGTGCGCAACTCCTGCGTGAAATGTGTTTAAAGTAATTCTAAACACAAAGTGTATTGTTTGCAACACACAGAACCTAAAGTGTAGACTATAAGTTCATTCCATTGACCAACCATTCCACTGACACATTTCTTGTGAACTGGTATTTTCGAAATTGAAGAAAATTATTAAAACTAGATTAAGACCCAAGTCATTTAACAAACGACAAGCTGGAGGCGCTAATCTTAATGCACTCGGGAAAGGACATTTTAAACTTAATTGACAGTAACACTATTATAGGGTATCTGATAGTCCAGCATTGAGATGAAACTAATGCAGTTTCAATTCCAGTCCGGAAACACTTTCAAAACGTTATTTTGATCGTTAGAACTGAAAGTGGAGCAGGTTTCTAAACAGTTTTATATTAATTGTAAAAACAATATTTGCCAAAAGTTAAACTATCGCTGCTTGTACAAAAACTCACTTAACTTTTAGTTTTAGTATTTGTCTTACGTCTAGGTTACAGTGTTTAAGCTGTCAGCTACTTATTGCGTGATACAGTATAGCCAAGCCATCAAGAATATTGTGGCTTTTTCAGTATTAAAAAATAACTAATAATTTAATTTTTTCACAGAAGTCAGTATATAAACATATTTTACCATTATGGTAATATTAAAGGGTGTAAATTATCCTTTCTGAAAAGCTATGATTTTTAGCTGTATAATTATTGTATGCATTACCAACTTTTGAATCATTACATTTTCCTCATTTTATTATTGAAATTATGAAAATGACTAAGCCGCCTCGGTGGCCTAGTTGATAGCGTACTAGGCTTTTACCCCGAGGACCCGGGTTCGATTCCCGGCCAGGGCGTGGCATTTTCATACGCTATAAATCATCCCATCGTCTGCCTTAGCCCAAGTGTGCGCAATAGTCGGACGTAAAAAAAAATGTATCGTTACAGTAATCATGACAAACTTTTGAATCATTACATTTTCCTCATTTTATTATTGAAATTTAAAAATGACTATTTAAGCCGCCTCGGTGGCCTAGTTGATAGCGTACTGGGCTTTCACCCCGAGGACCCGGGTTCGATTCCCGGCCAGGGCTTGGCATTTTCATACGCTATAAATCATCCCATCGTCTGCATTAGCCCAAGTGTGCGCAATAGTCGGACGTAAAAAAAAAAATGTACCGTTACAGTAATCATGACAAACTTTTGAATCATTACATTTTCCTCATTTTATTACTAAAATTATAAAAATGGCCTATATTTACGCTTAAAAAGTACTATTAGTTACACTTTAGCTACAGTCATTATGTAAGGTAAGCACTGCTACATAATTACACAATTTCGTTACTTAAAAAAAACAAGATTTTTCCTTTTTTTTTGTTAAAATATCTATGAAATGCCAATTTTATGAGTTAGTTTCTATTTAAATATATTTCCCCCTCTTTTGTGTAGGGAGTAATTAATCGCCCCCCTTGCCCGATGTTCGGCGCCCTCTGGCCCAGTTGTCCACCGCCCCAAAGAGAGGCCCAGCACGGGCCTGAACACGTTATTGACTACGCTGTCTGAGTAAGTGAAATAAGGGAATGTCAGTCTTTACTAAAAACACTCTGTTTCAAAAGGGACAGAAAATATTGCGTTTTTAAAAAAAAGAGTGCATCCCTGCAAAAACCCTATTACAAGTCTCAGTAACGTAGTCACGCCAAGTCAGTCTAGAATCAATAGTCAGTCTTACGTCCCTTACTTTCCTACAGTAAGCTAAAAGGTCTGTACTGAACTGAAGTTAGGGGGAGGTAGTTTGTTCAATTTGCGTTTAAAAGCACTCTCGCGTTCGCAATTTTCGTTCGATTTGATTAAAACTTGACAGAAACGTCGACGTTGGTAATGGCTTGGACAAGCTCGATGCCCGGCGAGATACGTTCAACCGTTTCGCAGTGACGGCATTTTAAAACTTACAAAAATCTTGACGTTTAAGAAAAAATACGCGATAGTAATTAACGTTAAAACCTGCATAAATTAGTATTTAAATTTTTAAAACTTCATCGAAAATACAAAGAAGAACCTGATGTACTCACGGTTTGTTTTTTAATATTCCCTAAGACTAGACAGATTTTTCTCCTTCTCGAGAAATGGATACTTGTACCTTTTTAAAGGAGAACAAATGAATATGGATGAAAGAACACCTTCCCTAAGACTAGAAATAGAAAGTCCCTTCATCTGCTCGAGAAATGGACACTTGTAACATTTTTCAAGAAGAACAAATGAATATGGATAAAAGAACACCTTCCCTAAGACTAGAAATAGAAAGTCCCTTCATCTGCTCGAGAAATGGATACTTGTACCTTTTCCAAGAAGGAGAACAAATGAATATGGATGAAAGAACACCTACCCTAAGACTAGAAATAGAAAGTCCCTTCATCTGCTCGAGAAATGGACACTTGTAACATTTTTCAAGAAGAACAAATGAATATGGATAAAAGAACACCTTCCCTAAGACTAGAAATAGAAAGTCCCTTCATCTGCTCGAGAAATGGACACTTGTAACATTTTTCAAGAAGAACAAATGAATATGGATAAAAGAACACCTTCCCTAAGACTAGAAATAGAAAGTCCCTTCATCTGCTCGAGAAATGGATACTTGTACCTTTTCCAAGAAGGAGAACAAATGAATATGGATGAAAGAACACCTTCCCTAAGACTAGAAATAGAAAGTCCCTTCATCTGCTCGAGAAATGGACACTTGTAACATTTTTCAAGAAGAACAAATGAATATGGATAAAAGAACACCTTCCCTAAGACTAGAAATAGAAAGTCCCTTCATCTGCTCGAGAAATGGATACTTGTACCTTTTCCAAGAAGGAGAACAAATGAATATGGATGAAAGAACACCTTCCCTAAGACTAGAAAGTCCCTTCATCTGCTCGAGAAATGGATACTTGTACCTTTTCCAAGAAGGAGAACAAATGAATATGGATGAAAGAACACCTACCCTAAGACTAGAAATAGAAAGTCCCTTCATCTGCTCGAGAAATGGATACTTGTACCTTTTCCAAGAAGGAGAACAAATGAATATGGATGAAAGAACACCTTCCCTAAGACTAGAAAGTCCCTTCATCTGCTCGAGAAATGGACACTTGTGACTTTTTCCAGAGGGAGAACATTGGATATGGGGGAAAGAGCACCTACTGTTTTTGCTTTGTTACGATGTTTTATCGGTTGGTTGGCGATAAAATCGTTCCAGGACAACAAAATTGTTAACCCTATTTTATTTTGTAACATTTTTCTTTCGTCGAAAGTTACATCTCAAAAAGTCCTAAGTAAAAAATGAGGGAAAACTGTTTAATACACTTATTAATTACTAGTTCCTTTTTATATTTAGGCCACTAAAATAAATGGGTATTTTTCGTTATACCATCCGGTGGTTCAAACTGATTTGTCTGATTTAACTAACAGGACCTACAGTGTTAACTCAAGCAGAAGTTTCATACACTTAATGTCTATGTCAAGTATCTGTGAACCCTGTCGGCCATATTGAAACTGTTACTTATGACACAAATGTTAATTAATTATATACTCTGCTGTTCGTTAAGGTAAAAATTATGCTTGAAATATCAATTTAAAGATCTTGGGAAAGTGGTCCGCCTTTTACATTTTGTATATATTTTTTTGCTTTTAAAGGCGGAATCATAATTTTATTACGCAATATATAATAAACTAGTCTTATGCAATGGAATCCAGGAAAAACAAACTTGAATTGGCCTTCCAATTGACGAAAGAAACATACAATAAGAAATCCCTTTCATGGGGGTCCAAAATTAAACATTATAAAACAGTGATCAAGCCGGAAGCACTGTACGCAGCAGAAACATTAACAATGAATCGCATAGGCCAGATAGAAAAGCTTGAAATAACGGAAAGGAAAATCTTAAGAAAAATTATAGGAACAAAATTTCAGGATAATAAGGTAGTATATATAAGAAATGAAGCTCTCTATAAGAAAATTGAAAAACTGTCAGATACTATGAGAAAAAGGAGAATAAATTTTTACGGCCATCTTCTTAGAATGAACTCCAATAGATTAACGAAACGAGTGTTTGATTTTTTCCATAATCGTAAAACAAAACCGAACTGGTTTAAAGAAATTGAAAAAGACCTAATAGAATTAAAAATTACAGAAAATTCACTGCTTGACCAAACTGCTAAGATAAGTACCAAGGACGAAAGAATAAGATTCCAAGATAAAACCAAAATAAGACCTAAACCTGTCATTTCGGAAGAGGAGAGGAAAAGAAGATCGGAAAGAATGAAGAGCTACTGGGAACAAAGAAAAGTACAGCGCGCAAGAAATGATTGATTCAGCGTACCCCAAAGAGGGTGAAACGAAAAGAAGAAGAAACTAGTCTTATAGAAAATACCTTCAATATGGCCGTCAGAGTCTAACAGGCTCGTTAGGTTAGGTTGGCAAGTATTTGCTTATTAAATAAATATTTAAAAAATAGGAAACAACCCAATAACGTTCTCGTCGCAGTTAAGTTTTTCTTGATTTTTTCAAATTTGTGCAGATATTAACTTATGAAAATGTTGCGAGTTTTTATCAAATTATAGTTAGTATAAATGTCTATTGAAAATAGCCTGAGAAAGAGCAAAGTACAGTTGGGTTATTTATTGTTCGATGAACCGATGGGCAAATTGAGATGCGCGCACGCGCCGTCTGGTTTCAGTCATTTTTCCTTCTCGCTATGATAACGTATTCCGATCGTATCTACATTTCTGAAAACATCTATCGTAAGCACATACATTACACGGCTACAGCAGAGTGAGATTGAAAAAATATTACGAAACAGATTGATTGATAAATCGTTGGATTTCTAATAACTGTTTTATATTTACACAAATATTCCTGGGAATATTTACTTGTATTAAATTTATTTAAAAGGTAGTACGTCTTTCTCCACTCGCTCCGTTCCTAACCCTCCGCTGTACTTTTCTACATGCAGGGTAGGTTTATCACATAATAATTCGAATATACGTTATTTATACTTTCTAATAAGTCAGGGAATAAGTTATAAAAATGCCGAAAGTCAGGGAAATTAAGTGAACTATGTTGTATAATGATCTGCCTTCCCTAGCTTCGTCAATTCTACTTTCGTTGACGCGTTTCGGAGAACCTCCATCTTCAAAAACTATATCTATACTCTATATTTATTGTTTGAGTATAGAGACCGCCTCGGTGGCCTAGTTGATAGCGTACTAGGCTTTCACCCCGAGGACCCGGGTTCGATTCCCGGCCAGGGCTTGGCATTTTCATACGCTATAAATCATCCCATCGTCTGCATTAGCCCAAGTGTGCACAACAGTCGGTCGAAAAAATAAATAAATAAATAAAATAAATGTTTGAGTATAGATATAGTTTTAAGGTGGAGGTTCTCCGAAACGCGTCAACGAAAGTAGAATTGACGAAGCTAGGGAAGACAGATCATTATACTGAACATAGTGACAATAATCCTAGTAGAAAAAAAGAAGAATGTAAAAAGAAATTAAGTGAATTTTGTGGAAAAGTCGGGACATTTTTTAATTTTGTTTAAGATAAAGGAATTTTCGTTTTAAAAGAAGAAGAAATAAAAATTAAGAATTCATATTTTCAGTGTGACAGAACTGGATTATGGAATCCACGTAGTGTTTCAGTGTACATTATTTTTGTCTGATTCAACCCGACCGTTCGGGTGGCCTAGTTGGTAGCGTACTGGGCTTTATCCCCGAGGACCCGGGTTCGATTCCCGGCCAGGGCTTGGCATTTTCATACGCTATAAATCATCCCATCGTCTGCATTAGCCCAAGTGTGCACAATAGTCGGACGTTAAAAAAAAAAAAAATGACCGGCATTTGTTTTGTGTACTCATTTATTTTGCAATACAGTTTGGCCCAAACGCACTGACCGATTGTTTTAAAATTTACTACGAAAGCACCTCGTTTAAAGCCCGAAAGAATTTCGTTATTTATTTCCGTTTCAAGATGTCGGCTTCTGATTTGACAGTAGCGAGAAAGAACTACAGTAGCGTCACGGAGAAAGAACTATTAAATAAATTTCTAGTTTACACTTTCTATTATTAAATTTCGTTAAATGAGATTTTACTTAAAATATTACTGTTACCGGTTAAATTAGCGGAAAATGTTGTTAGCACGGTCAAAGCTTTGTCATGCAGCGGCGGTCGGCGAGTTAATTAAGAGAGATACAATGTTCTTTGAACTGCTAGTATAGTATTTTTTTATAGAAAACATACTGTCGGTATGCAAATAGCAGAGTTAATTATTTAGTTAGCATTTTAATTGTATTTGTTAATTTATACAGTAAGCGATGTGTTATTTTGTTAATATTATTGTTGTGGTAATAGTTATTTTTATAATATTGTTGCACTGTGTTAACGTTTTATAGACATTTTTAAATTAGACTTAAACAAATAGTTTCGTGTCAGTACTCAGTTTTTGCTTTATATTACTACCCTTTCTTGTTAAACAAATAAAATAAGGGCGGTGGACAGCTGTGGGGATGGTGAAGACCGAAAGAAAATATTTACCCGATGAAATGTCCATGAAAAACTGTATATCATAGTCGTGTGTCAGGACCCGCAGGATACTCTGCACCTGAGAGGGTTTAGACTTCCCTCGCGGTACCCGAGTCTAACAAACACACTTACGACTTAACACTTTACAATCACACTTACACTTAGGGAGGCGATAATAGCCTCAATGTGTTTTTCGCCTTAAAATAACAAAAAGTATCAAAATACAAGTGTAAAACCCGAAATAGAACTGGTAATTTTTGTTATGCCGAATATTCAATAATAACGGGGCTAGTGAATAAGGGATAGGTGAGCCAAGGAAAAGGTCACAATGCAAGATGCAAGGGTGACCTTGAAATGGGGTGAATGAAAAAAAGGGGCAATGTTACCAAATTGTCAAGAGTTCTAACAGAAATTCAACACTGGCATTCGTCGTTTCATTGTTTAGGCAAAACGTAACGACGTAAAGCAAAATATTATAAACTTTATTTAAACTTTAAAACTATTTAATAGTCGCCCCCTGTCGGCCATATTGAATCTATTCCTTATCCCTATATTACTAATATTAACGATATACATTACTTCTCTATTTGTTAAGGTAAAATTATGTTTCGTATCTCATTTCAAAGGTCTTTTATGTGGAATGTGTTCCTACACCAAAATATACATACATACATAATTTCTATACTGTACAAATACACTTTGGTAATAATAATTTGTGTGTGTGTGCACTCGCGCGCGCGCGTGGGTGTTTTTTGTATACCCATGCACACGTTTGTACAACATACATACTTATATACATTAGTTCGGATTAGTTTGGATGTCATTGCCTGAGTTACACAACTTAGACCCGCTTATTAACACCGAAAAACATCCACACTAAACTTTTCTCTCGGTTTTCTAATTACCTACGTCTGCTAACCTAGTTCACAATTCTCCCGTCAACCAATACTCGCTTCTGATTGGTTCGCAGTGCTCGCGTATCTCGGGTCTAGTACGCTACTGCCGGCGCACCACGTTGGTGCTTTCTTTCCCTGATTTTTAACAATGGAGTTCTGAGAACTTACTGTTCCCACCATAATTTCGAGTATAGATAGAGGTCGGAAATCGTTGTTCGACAGAACATCGAGAAGAACCACCCATTACACAACAGCTGGAAGATAGCTCATCAACACCCAGAAGTACTCTACAAAACACCACAACTTGCTCGGGAGGAAATAGGAGGAACAAGACACTAACTTATTTCACCTCACCATTAGTGCCTTGCCACCCCGCGGCCGACCTAGTAAACGCCCGGATGTTTACTATTTCCCCCGGAGACTACAACAGAGTTTATGGGGTGTGGTAACCCCTGACACCGGTGATCAAAGGACCGGGTTCATAACCAATCCTCTTGGATTCTAGTGAGTTCTATCTGCTCATGAGGAGTCTACCTGCTGGATGTCCTCTGGGTCGTGGAAGCCGAAAACCCTTTGCCTCCTGACAAGAGCCCCACAATCATAAATTACGTGACCTGTAGGTTCCTGTTCGATCTGCGTAACCTACACACGGTTTCTCCATGGTACATTCCTGCAATGTTCATGTGTACTCTCAAACCACTCTTTCTTCTTTTCGTTTCACCCTCTTTGGGGTACGCTGAATCAATCATTTCTTGCGCGCTGTACTTTTCTTTGTTCCCAGTAGCTCTTCATTCTTTCCGATCTTCTTTTCCTCTCCTCTTCCGAAATGACAGGTTTAGGTCTTATTTTGGTTTTATCTTGGAATCTTATTCTTTCGTCTTTGGTAATTATCTTAGCAGTTTGGTCAAGCAGTGAATTTTCTGTAATTTTTAATTCTATTAGGTCCTTTTCAATTTCTTTAAACCAGTTCGGTTTTGTTTTACGATTATGGAAAAAATCAAACACCTGTTTCGTCAATCTATTAGAGTTCATTCTAAGAAGATGGCCGTAAAAATTTATTCTCCTTTTTCTCATAGTATCTGACAGTTTTTCAATTTTCTTATAGAGAGCTTCATTTCTTATTTATATATCCTGAAATTTTGTTCCTATAATTTTTCTTAAGATTTTCCTTTCCGTTATTTCAAGCTTTTCCATCTGGCCTATGCGATTCATGGTTAATGTTTCTGCTGCGTACAGTGCTTCCGGCTTGATCACTGTTTTATAATGTTTAATTTTGGACCCCCATGAAAGGGATTTCTTATTGTATGTTTCTTTTGTCAATTGAAAGGCCAATTCAAGTTTGTTTTTCCTGGATTCCATTGCCTTCTATTCAATGGATTCAAACCACTCTATAATGAGTCCCATGGTTTTCCTTAGTTGTCCTCTGCCCAACATCCTTCTTGTCTCTCCAAGTCCTCCTAGAGAAACTTTAAAAATTTTTTTTTGTGTTTAACGTCCGACTATTGTGCACACTTGGGCTAATGCAGACGATGGGATGAAGTATAGCGTATGAAAATGCCAAGCCCTGGCCGCGAATCGAACCCGGGTCCTCGGGGTGAAAGCCCAGTACGCTATCAACCTTCTGATGTTGTCCAATTTTTCCGGGTTTCCCTACATTTCGTATAAATCTTTCGCCTTTTACTTGGTATTCTTGACTGTACTAGTAAATCCGGATAACAATGCTCCAACACGGTGGGCACTCTTAATATTACAGCATTTTTCCAAAAATAAATTGTTTTAAGCTTCATTTAAGCCCCCAGCGTGCGTCCTTGTAGGCAGGCACGTGTTAAATACATGTTTATATATTAGTTGAAGCTATATTACTGAATCAGTATTATTCGTTGGAATTAAGACGGAATTAAAGTAGAAATGGACTCGAGATAAAGGCGAGTTTAACGTTGCAGCGTTCTGTAAATATCACAAACTATGACACTTGTTCACGGAAACAGATAAAATAATTAATTCCGTCAATTGAACATTTGACGTCATTATCCCCATAGGCATACTTAATACTTCGGCTAGTGTAGCCATACTGAGTTACGTGTTTCTGCTCCGAAGTTGCATACCGTAACACGAATCTGGTAAGTTAGTCAACTGTTTTGTCAGGTTCATTTCCGTATTAACTTTATAATTAATAATAATTCTCGGCACGCAACTGTCTCGCTGACGTGATGAAAGAGAATTTTTTAAAAAAACTATTAAATCAATATTTTTTAAATATCTCATATTATTATGATAATCAACGGTAAAACAGCATGTAATTCTCAAATTTGTATACATTTGTCTGTGTAGGTTTGTTAGAATAATTGAGGAAAGATTTTAAAACAAAAGTAACATTTTAAAATATTTTTAAACGGATGTAATTGTTCGATAAAATATTACTAATGTTTAAATTAATTCGTAGCCGCCTCGGTGGCCTAGTTGATAGCGTACTGGGCTTTCACCCCGAGGACCCGGGTTGGATTCGCGGCCAGGGCTTGGCATTTTCATACGCTATAAATCATCCCATCGTCTGCATTAGCCCAAGTGTGCACAATAGTCGGACGTTAAACACAAAAAAAATTAAAAATAAATTAATTCGTTAACTTTGAAATCAAAACTTATGGTCATCTCTGAAAAATCTGAAATAAAGCAGAGATTTTTTTTGATATTTAAAGGCGAAAAACACATTGAGGCTATTATCGCCG
>CM040182.1:62659245-62701745 GCA_022606455.1 Callitettix versicolor | reverse complement strand
GTGTGTGTGTGTGTGTGAGGAGTCTGTCTGTCTGTCTGTCTCTCTCTCTCTCGCTCTGTGTATGTGTGTGTCTGTATCTCTCTCTCTCTCTCTCTCTCTCTCTCTCTCTCTCTCTCTCTCTCTCTGTGTGTGTGTGTGTGTGTGTGTGTGTGTGTGTGTGTGTGTGTGTGTGTGTGTGTGTGTGTGTGTGTGTGTGTGTGTGTGTGTGTGTGTGTGTGTGTGTGTGTGTGTGTGTGTGTGTGTGTGTGTGTGTGTGTGTGTGTGTACGTGTGTGTGTCTGTCTCTCTCTCTCGAAAGAGCTCTCTCTCTCTCTCACTCTGTGTATATGTGTGTGTGTGTGTGTGTGTGTGTCTGTGTCTGTCTGACTCTCTCTCTCTCTCTCTCTCTCTCTCTCTCTGTGTCTCTCTCTCTCTTTCTCTTTCTGTGTGTGTGTGTGTCTGTGTGTGTGTGTGTGCGCGCCCGCGCGCGCACGTGTGTGTCTGTCGGTCTCTCTCTCTCTCTTTCTCTGTTTGTGTCTGTGTGTGTCTCTCTCTCTTTCTCTTTCTCTTTGTGTGTGTGCGCGCGCGCGTGTGTGTCTGTCTGTCTCTCTCTCTCTCTCTCTCTCTCTCTCTCTCTCTCTCTCTCTGTGTGTGTGTGTGTGTGTGTGTGTGTGTGTGTGTGTGTCTGTCTGTCTGTCTGTCTGTCTGCTGACACACACTCTCTCTCTCTCTCTCTCTCTCTCTCTCTCTCTCTGTGTCTCTTTCTCTTTCTGTGTGTGTGTGTGTGTGTGTGTGTGTGTGTGTGTGTATGTGTGTGTATGTGTGTGTCTGTCTGTCTGTCTGTCTATCTCTCTCTCTCTTTCTCTTTCTCTGTTTGTGTGTGTGTGTGTCTCTCTCCCTTTCTCTGTGTGTGTGTGTGTGTGTGTGTGTGTGTGTGCGCGCGCGCGCGTCTCTCTCTCTCTCTCTCTGTGTGTGTGTGTGTGTGTGTGTGTGTGTGTGTGTGTGTGTGTGTGTGTGTGTGTGTGTGTGTGTGTGTGTAACGGCAGTAAATGTGTCTGGAACCCACAGCCTTGAGAGACGGAGTACAGAGACGCATAAAACTGACCAGTACTTTAGTCACATCGAACACCAATGTGACCACGGAACATCCGTTGAACCGTTTCAAAATGTCGGTCAACGCTAATCATAGAAAAACCACGGTAAAATTGCAAACCCTGATTCATCGTCGTCATTGACATTTACGTCTGCATAGCCTATAAATTTTCAAATTACATTGTCAATACGAAATTAAATCCAACTGCGATAAGGGTTCATTTTAGTATTTTCAATACTTATATCTAATTGATAAGTTAAAATCCTAAGTAATCCCGATTTTAGTGCTGATTATATTGATGAAATCAGATTTTCTGAAAAGTGTTAAGATGGAATAGCGTTATATTGTTTTTGGTCCAATGTTCCAGCGAGACATCTGCGTGCCTCGATAACAACAATCAATTGCTGAAGGCTGAGGTTGAATGCATTCTTCCGTTAAGGCCGGATGAATGTGCCCCCCCGAGGAAATAAAGAATATAGTAAAACAAAGATCTGCTATTCTATTATTGTAGGGTACATTTTTATGACATTTGCGTTAATGTTTAGCGAGGGAATCTAAATGACGTCACCGTTTAATTATTTAGGTGCGGTACCTACTATTGACAGTTTCCTGTAATAAATAACACTTCGTGCCTAAGCATTCCGCTGAATTCAGTTTAAATAATCTTTGTTGTATAATATTAAACGACATATTACTTATAGTATATTTTTTAAAAAATACTTAACAACGGAATATTCCTGTTATTATTTTTTTTAACAGTTACTTAATAACGGAATATTTCTGTTATTATTTTTTTTAACAGTTACTTAATAACGGAATATT
Source organism: Callitettix versicolor (assembly GCA_022606455.1). NCBI lineage: Eukaryota > Metazoa > Arthropoda > Insecta > Hemiptera > Cercopidae > Callitettix > Callitettix versicolor. The sequence goes on along the minus strand of CM040182.1, from coordinate 62,699,852 downwards.
CCTGTTATTATTTTTTTAACAGTTACTTAATAACGGAATATTCCTGTTATTTTTTTAAACAGTTACTTAATAACGGAATATTCCTGTTATTATTTTTTTAAACAGTTATTTAATAACGGAATATTCCTGTTATTATTTTTTTAAACAGTTATTTAATAACGGAATATTCCTGTTATTATTTTTTTAAATAGTTATTTAATAACGGAATATTCCTGTTATTATTTTTTTAACAGTTACTTAATAACGGAATATTCCTGTTATTATTTTTTTTAACAGTTACTTAATAACGGAATATTCCTGTTATTATTTTTTTTAACAGTTACTTAATAACGGAATATTCCTGTTATTATTTTTTTAACAGTTACTTAATAACGGAATATTCCTGTTATTATTTTTTTTAACAGTTACTTAATAACGGAATATTCCTGTTATTATTTTTTTAACAGTTACTTAATAACGGAATATTCCTGTTATTATTTTTTTAACAGTTACTTAATAACGGAATATTCCTGTTATTATTTTTTTAAACAGTTACTTAATAACGGAATATTCCTGTTATTATTTTTTTTCGGACATTTGCTGTCATTTGTGTATATCCATTGAATATAAACTTACTAGGAGACTCGGTAGTGGATGTCGTAAAAGCACCGGTTATTCTTCTGCGTCTCCGAATTGCGCACTTTAAGGTTCTTAGTTCTATTAGTTCTAGCCGCAGTTACTCCCGTTGCTTTCTCTTATCGTTAACGCTGATCCCTCGTTCTCATTAGTCTAACTGGCATAAAATACGGACGTAATATATATATATATATATATATATATATATATATATATATATATATATATATATATATTTGGCAAAGAGCCAAATATAAATAAAATAGAAAATCGAAGTTTTTCAAGAGCCATTTTTTAAACTTAAGCTTTGCTTTAGTAGGGACATTTTTATGGAAATAATTAGAATTAAAAGTACACTCGATATATGTATTAGCTAAATACGTATTAGTTTAACTAACGGTACATTAAATAAAACTTGGTACCATACTTATATAAAGATAATATTTATTTATAAATATAACAACTTAAATAATATAAAAGGTGTCCTTAAAAAAAATACAAATACTCTACTAATGTGAACAATGGCCTTGCATTTCCTTGGAAAGTAAGGGTGTCAGGTTTGTATGTTGTCTCTAAATCGGTATAAAGACGCTTGAATTTTGAGTTCCATAATTCTTTATTTTTTAAATCCAGCAACTGCATTTCAAAGTTACCAATATCAATATTAAAGGGCGAAAAATTTATTCCTGTTACCGTGGCGTTCAGAGGTTTTTTAACAAAGACTAACGTCGCGTTGCTGTTATTAAAGCCTTTGAACCTGATGAGAAAAGCTTCTTTCGTTCAGTGTTGTTCTGAAATAGCAAATGTCAATATTGGACTTATTTTCTCGACAATATTTCAATAGGCACGGAAAGTGTATTAGAGTTTCTCTTTCAAAATCTTCGGCAAAAGGCAACAATTTGTTTTCGAATGAAATTACTTCTTCTAACATCGAAAAAAATTTCTGTAAACTTGCGTTTCAAAAAGTTTACTCATCTCTTACACGGCAAGTTAATAAATAATATTCCGTGCCTGTACTAAAGATTTCGTGGAAGAGCCGCGGCCAAGGAGTCAAAGAGCCGCGGTTTGCCGACCACTGGCATAGCATATTGTAAGAAAAGCAGTTAATTCCACAAGAGGTTTCACATGCGTTTTCAATGTTCAAATACCGCCTGGCTTACTGTTAAACTGTACAGGCGAAAAAAAAATTCATTTTGAACACCTACTTTAAAGTATGTGTTTAGTGCTTTCTTTGTATTTTAATTTTAAAAGTAATACATTAGAAATGTTTAACAGTCGCCATTTTGAGGTCCGTATCGCGGCATTTTTTTTCTTGGGTAAAAAAATTATCTCTTACCCAACATAAGTATGTTATTGTCCCTTAAAATGAGGTATAAACTTCCATTTAATGTATTTCAGTGCCTCCTCGTGGGCAAATGTTAGCCAATCATAAAATGTTGAATTTTAACACCAATACTGATCTGTGAAATTTTAAACGAAATTTTAAATAATAACATCTCCTGTATTGTAGGGCGCCGCACGAATGATTGCTAAGTTTTGTTTGAATGCTTGTGCAGTTTATTTAGGACTAATGTTTTTGGCCTGTACTTTACAGTATGCTAACATAACATGTATTGTAGGGCGCCGCACGAATGAGTGCTAAGTTTTATTTGAGCGCTTGTGCAGTTTATTTAGGCCCAATGTTTTTGGCCTGTACTGTACAGTACGGTAACATCTCCTGTATTGTAGGGCGCGCACGAATGACTGCTAAGTTTTGTTTGAGCGCTTGTGCAGTTTATTTAGACCAAATGTTTTTGACCTGTACTGTACAGTACGCTAACATCTCCTGTATTGTAGGGCGCCGCACGAATGACTGCTAAGTTTTGTTTGAGCGCTTGTGCAGTTTATTTAGACCAAATGTTTTTGACCTGTATTGTACAGTACGCTAACATCTCATGTATTGTAGGGCGCCGCACGAATGACTGCTAAGTTTTGTTTGAGCGCTTGTGCAGGATTGTGCAATTTATTTAGGCTCAATGTTTTTGGCCTGTACTGTACAGTACGCTAACATCTCCTGTATTGTAGGGCGCGCACGAATGACTGCTAAGTTTTGTTTGAGCGCTTGTGCAGTTTATTTAGAGCAAATGTTTTTGGCCTGTACTGTACAGTACGCTAACATCTCCTGTATTGTAGGGCGCCGCACGAATGACTGCTAAGTTTTGTTTGAGCGCTTGTGCAGTTTATTTAGACCAAATGTTTTTGGCCTGTACTGTACAGTACGCTAACATCTCCTGTATTGTAGGGCGCCGCACGAATGACTGCTAAGTTTTGTTTGAGCGCTTGTGCAGTTTATTTAGACCAAATGTTTTTGACCTGTACTGTACAGTACGCTAACATCTCCTGTATTGTAGGGCGCCGCACGAATGACTGCTAAGTTTTGTTTGAGCGCTTGTGCAGTTTATTTAGAGCAAATGTTTTTGGCCTGTACTGTACAGTACGCTAACATCTCCTGTATTGTAGGGCGCCGCACGAATGAGTGCTAAGTTTTGTTTAAACGCTTGTGCAGTTTATTTAGGCCCAATGTTTTTGGCCTGTACTGTACAGTACGCTAACATCTCCTGTATTGTAGGGCGCCGCACGAATGAGTGCTAAGTTTTATTTGAGCGCTTGTGCAGTTTATTTAGGCCCAATGTTTTTGGCCTGTACTGTACAGTACGCTAACATCTCATGTATTGTAGGGCGCCGCACGAATGACTGCTAAGTTTTGTTTGAGCGCTTGTGCAGTTTATTTAGAGCAAATGTTTTTGGCCTGTACTATACAGTACGCTAACATCTCCTGTATTGTAGGGCGCCGCACGAATGACTGCTAAGTTTTGTTTGAGCGCTTGTGTAGGTTATTTAGATCAAATGTTTTTGACCTGTACTGTACAGTACGCTAACATCTGCTCAAGTTTTGTGACATGCTTGTGCGCTTTGGGTCAGATGTTTTTGGTCTGTGCTGTACAATACATTTACATCTGCACTGTTGGGCGTCTCGCGAGTGACTACAAGCCAACACGAACGACAATGAATTTGGAGAACGTTATCGTCGCTGGTTAAGAGGGAGAGGGAAGAGAACATTCGTGTATCTTTCCGTGTATAAATATTTACTCTTTCACTCTAATCCGAATGCGCGGTGAAGTGCAATGTCGTTTGTGTTGGCTTATACTGTTTTGTTCGAACCCAATGTTTTTATCCTATACCGTACAGTACGCTTACATCTCCTGTGCCGTTGGGCGCCGCACCGACACACCGGCCGCCTCTGTTATTGATCAGCTGTCGTCAGCTCTTGATTAAATTTCACACTGAGGTCGCTATATTTGTATATCAGCAAACACTTGGGTGCGGTCAATACGTAGCTGTGAGGTCAACCGAACCATCCGCCTCAAAGGTCACTCGGACGACTAGGTGAATTGGAAATGTCAAAAAGTTGCCAATTCCGGGCGAACCTTGCATACGACTAATCTATGTCGTTAAAGCACCGCGGGCAACTAAACGACCAGCTGTAAAATATTTATTTTGTTAATTACTCGCAGTACGATATGGGAATAAAGTTTGTTCGCACAAATTAACGTTCATCACAGAATGAATATTTTCTTAATGTGTAGTGTTTGGGAGTAAAGCAGAAGCAATGCTTTTCAATATCAATATGACGGCGACAAAGCGCGAGAATGTTCGCAAAGTATTCCTTCCCCGATTAATTTGGATTCTACGTTACAAATATTTGAAAGATTTTATAACATCAAATATTTTTGAAAACTCAGCGTGCATTATGAAGAAATATCTTTTGCAAAAACAATTATTACTGAAGCGACGGAAGCAAATTTTCAGTATAGTCCTACTTTCGGAAAATGTAAGTAACAATATTACATCAAGTATATTATGTTAACGTAGTGTTCTTTATTTTTGCTAGAATTGTTACAGTTTGCTGAGTTCTTTATCTGTCTGCTAATTTCGTCGATTTTTTAATTTTTGTTTAGCGTTTCGGATCACAATTGGTTGTGTTATCTTATCTGCCTTTCCTAGTTGTGTCAGTTTCTTATTTGTTGACGCGTTTCGGATCACAATTGATTGTGTTATCTTATCTGCCTTTCCTAGTTGTTTCAATTTCTTCTTTGTTGACGCGTTTCGGATCACAATTGCTTGTGTTATCTTATCTGTCTTTCCTAGTTGTGTCAGTTTTTTATTTGTTGACGCGTTTCGGATCACAATTGATTGTGTTATCTTATCTGCCTTTCCTAGTTGTTTCAATTTCTTCTTTGTTGACGCGTTTCGGATCACAATTGGTTGTGTTATCTTATCTGCCTTTCCTAGTTGTGTCAGTTTCTTATTTGTTGACGCGTTTCGGACCACAATTGATTGTGTTATCTTATCTGCCTTTCCTAGTTGTTTCAATTACTTCTTTGTTGATGCGTTTCGGATCACAATTGGTTGTGTTATCTTATCTGCCTTTCCTAGTTGTGTCAGTTTCTTATTTGTTGACGCGTTTCGGATCACAATTGATTGTGTTATCTTATCTGCCTTTCCTAGTTGTTTCAATTTCTTCTTTGTTGACGCGTTTCGGATCACAATTGCTTGTGTTATCTTATCTGCCTTTCCTAGTTGTGTCAGTTTCTTATTTGTTGACGCGTTTCTTCTTTGTTGATGCGTTTCGGATCATAATTGGTTGTGTTATCTTATCTGCCTTTCCTAGTTGTGTCAGTTTCTTATTTGTTGACGCGTTTCGGATCACAATTGATTGTGTTATCTTATCTGCCTTTCCTAGTTGTTTCAATTTCTTCTTTGTTGATGCGTTTCGGATCACAATTGGTTGTGTTATCTGCCTTTCCTAGTTGTGTCAGTTTCTTATTTGTTGACGCGTTTCGGATCACAATTGGTTGTGTTATCTTATCTGCCTTTCCTAGTTGTTTCAATTTCTTCTTTGTTGACGCGTTTCGGATCACAATTGCTTGTGTTATCTTATCTGCCTTTCCTAGTTGTGTCAGTTTCTTATTTGTTGACGCGTTTTGGATCACAATTGATTGTGTTATCTTATCTGCCTTTCCTAGTTGTGTCAGTTTCTTATTTGTTGACGCGTTTCGGATCACAATTGATTGTGTTATCTTATCTGCCTTTCCTAGTTGTTTCAATTTCTTCTTTGTTGACGCGTTTCGGATCACAATTGCTTGTGTTATCTTATCTGCCGTTCCTAGTTGTGTCAATTTCTTATTTGTTGACGCGTTTCGGATCACAATTGGTTGTGTTATCTTATCTGCCTTTCTTAGTTGTTTCAATTTCTTCTTTGTTGACGCGTTTCGGATCACAATTGCTTGTGTTATCTTATCTGTCTTTCCTAGTTGTGTCAGTTTTTTATTTGTTGACGTTTTGGATCACAATTGGTTGTTATCTGCCTTTCCTAGTTTTGTCAATTTCTTATCTGTTGACGCGTTCGGATCACAAATAGTTGTGTTATCTTATCTGCCTTTCCTAGTTGTGTCAATTTTTCATTGTTGACACGTTTCGGATCACAATTGGTTGTGTTATCTTATCTGCCTTTCCTAGTTGTGTCAATTTCTTATTTGTTGACGCGTTTCGTATCACAATTAGTTGTGTTATCTTATATGTCTTTCCTAGTTTTGTAAATTTTGGTAATTATACAGTGTAGCCTGGCATGGATTTTTCGATATTTTTTTTACTAAAATGCTTTATTACATGCCTAAAAGCAATAATCCAAACTATAAAAGCGCGGAAACCACGAGAAGTACGATAAAAATTGAAAATAAAAGTGACCAACATAACCTCAAAATTGCTATCGCGCGAAAGTCGCTAACGTGTTGTAAATCGGTAAAACGATAAAAATACGTATAACGGGTTTGCGTGATAAAAAACTTTATTTAAAAAAACCCATAACCTAACTGACACGTTTGTTAAGCCTAACAGGGTGATGCGTGAATATGTTGGAAGGCTTATAATTGCCTTTCTGACAGCGGCTTTTTCCATCTCACAGTGGTTAATAACTGCTTTGATTTATCAGGGTTTTTACCCATCATCTGTATCAGTTAGGTTCAGCACGCAAGTACCGTGGTAGTTAGGTTATTGAGTATTCTTTTTCTTTTTTTAAAAAAAAGGTTTACTTCAAGCAACACCGTGTTAGGCCTAACAACCGTGTCAGGTTATGGGTTTTTTTTAATAAAGTTTTTTATCACGAAAAACCCGTTTTAGACGTATTTTTATCCTTCTACCTGTACAACACGTTAGCGACTTTCGCGCGGTAGCAATTTTAAGGTTATGTTGGTCACTTTTATTTTCGATTTTTATCGTACTTCTCGTGGTTTTCGCGATTTTATGTTTTAGATTATTGCTTTCGGGCATGTACTGAAGCGTTTCAATAAAAAAAATATCGAAAAAGGTAGAACAGGCTACACTGCATTTTTACCTAAGTTTTTATTTGTTGACGCGTTTCGGATCACAATTAATTGACTTATCTTATCTGTCTTTCCTAGTTTTGCAAATTTTTATTTGTTGACGCGCTTCGGATCACAATTAGTTGAGTTATCTTATCTGTCTTTCCTAGTTTTGTAAATATTTATTTGTTGACGCGCTTCGGATCACAATTAGTTGAGTTATCTTATCTGTCTTTCCTAGTTTTGTAAATTTTTATTTGTTGACGCGTTTCAGATCACCTCCTTTGACAGAATTTATTATTGTAGTGTTACTAATCCGAAATGCGTCAACAAATAAAACTTTGAAAAAACTAGGAAAAACAAATAAGAGAACACAGCTAAGTGTGATCCGAAACGCGTCAACAAATAAAACGTTGACAAAACAAGAACAAACATAACGGAAACAAAATTGACAAAGGCAAATGAATTGGCTCAACAAGGTTAAACGTTTAATGTTTAAAAATTTTGCTTTTTTAAAAAAACTATCTTGACTGACGGGAAATTTACCTTTTCATATTTAATGTTTTTAAATCTGATTCCACCGTCGTAATTAGAGCTAAAATCTGCTTAAATTAGCGTTATAATAGACCTGTATTTTTTTAATTACAGTGAAATTACGAGTATTGACCTGGACCCCGGTTTTCAGAAGTTTGGACAATTTCCCTTTTCATTTTCTTTTTCTAGCTTCTAACAAGCTTTCTGTGCGACAATAATTGAATGTGGGAAAATTTGAGTAACTCACGCCAACTAAAACGGATCGAAAAAAGTATTTGAAATGTAGGAAGGTATGTTAGGTGCGGGTGAAACCCTTATAACATAAAATTCAAATTTTAAAGGATTTTTTTCCGAGTTAAAAGTTGGAACTTTGAGTCACAAAGTTAGGTTAGTTGAAGATGGGATTCCTTTTGAGTAAATGCAATAGCGACTCCTATTGGACTCGCTGTTATATTATGCCATAACTTTGTAACTCGTTATAGGAATAATTGAAGGGATTTTCTGCCGTGGTGTCACGAACTCTTCGATTTGAAACCAAAAATCCTATATTGTTTCACTTTAAATTCCAAAGTGTTTTAAATTTTAATACTTTTTAAGCAGTTTTAGCTTGTGGGCTTGAGGGGTGTTTTATTGTATATTTGGTTGTCGATGGCGGCTCTTGAACTTGATTGTGTCGTAAACAACATAGGAACACAACCTAGTTCCGCTTGTTAACACTTACGCTAACACTTAACATCTACGCTAAATTCCCGAACTTCTCTTCCGGTTTTCGATCAGCCTACGCCTGCGAACCTAGTTCACAGTTCTCCCGCCAACCGATGCTCACGTCTGATTGGTTCGAAATGCTCGTGCATCTCGGGTGTAATATACGCTATCACATTTCTACCCACGCATTACTGCCGGCGCACCACGTTGCATCTCCCGTACACAGTAGCTTTCCTGATTGACGCGTTCTTTCTCCGGTTTTAACACCCGTACACAGTAGCTTTCCTGATTGACGCGTTCTTTCTCCGGTTTTAACACCCGTACACAGTAGCTTTCCTGATTGACGCGTTCTTTCTCCGGTTTTAACACCCGTACACAGTAGCTTTCCTGATTGACGCGTTCTTTCTCCGGTTTTAACACCCGTACACAGTAGCTTTCCTGATTGACGCGTTCTTTCTCCGGTTTTAACACCCGTACACAGTAGCTTTCCTGATTGACGCGTTCTTTCTCCGGTTTTAACACCCGTACACAGTAGCTTTCCTGATTGACGCGTTCTTTCTCCGGTTTTAACACCCGTACACAGTAGCTTTCCTGATTGACGCGTTCTTTCTCCGGTTTTAACACCCGTACACAGTAGCTTTCCTGATTGACGCGTTCTTTCTCCGGTTTTAACACCCGTACACAGTAGCTTTCCTGATTGACGCGTTCTTTCTCCGGTTTTAACACCCGTACACAGTAGCTTTCCTGATTGACGCGTTCTTTCTCCGGTTTTAACACCCGTACACAGTAGCTTTCCTGATTGACGCGTTCTTTCTCCGGTTTTAACACCCGTACACAGTAGCTTTCCTGATTGACGCGTTCTTTCTCCGGTTTTAACACCCGTACACAGTAGCTTTCCTGATTGACGCGTTCTTTCTCCGGTTTTAACACCCGTACACAGTAGCTTTCCTGATTGACGCGTTCTTTCTCCGGTTTTAACAGTGGTATGTGAGAAATTATGCTTCCCGCCATAATTTTGAGTATAAATACAGGTCGAACATTGTTCGGCAAAATGTCGAGGACAACCACCCACTCACGACAGTCCGCCGACACCCGGAACAACTCCACATTCAACTTGTTGGGGGTAGAATTTTTTTTTGGTGTTTAACGTCCGACTATTGTGCACACTTGGGCTAATGCAGACGATGGGATGATTTATAGCGTATGAAAATGCCAAGCCCTCGCCGGGAATCGAACCCGGGTCCTCGGGGTGAAAGCCTAGTACGCTATCCACTAGACCACCGAGGCGGCTACTTTGGGGGTAGAAATAGGAGGAATACAGGGACACACGGACTTTTTATTTTCACTCCACCATTCCGAACCGGAAGAGCGCCCCGCCGGCCCGCAGTTGGCTGGTAAAAGCCAGGATTTCTACTAGTTCTTCTGGAGGCTACAGCAATTCCGGGAAAGGCTCCATTGATGCAATAGAACTTATTACCTTTAAAATACAGAACTTTTTTTAAAAATTGGAAGTCAATTTTGCTTCTATGCTTCGCTTAGTTGACCTTAATATATTTACTGCGGACAGAGCACCACTTAATCTCATCAGTGGCATGTTTAAGGCTTTTTCCTGTCACATCCACATACTCATTTATAATTATCACACTGAAATTTCTCACACGTTTTTGGCCTGCTAGTTGAGGTTTGTCTGATTTTCAAATTTGGTGTAAGGCGTCCTAAATTTGTATTCTTCATTTTCTACTCGACTATAAAGTTCATTAAAACTAATACTTGCAAATTAGCATCACAGTTTTTTCCCCTTAATGTTTCTATTATAAAAGTTATAATAATTAATTACGGTATTCATAATAAAAATTCGAATTATAAAACTAATTAGTAAACTATAAACGAGGAATCAGCTTCACATTCGCAAAACGCTAGACCCAAAAGTTGGTAGCGCAAACGTACAAGACTGCCTCGGAGACTCGGAGACTCGGACCGTATTGAACGCAACCAAAGTTTAGTGTAATCTTACAATCCTCCCCACCAACCAATACCTGCGTACTGTCTACTGCGCTGCGTTTAAACCAGGCGCAGCCCCGAAATTTGTCAAAACTGATTAATACGTACTTCGTATTTGGTTGTAATAAATCAGAATTTTATCGGTTTCGTAGCAATTTAATGTAAGTATCAAATAAAATGTTCGCTTTTTAATAATATCAACAAATAAAATATGTATTTCTTGAATTAGGCGTGCTGAAGCCCTTATTGTTAGGTAGTATAGTAAAAGAGGCGTAAAGGATATTGTTGCCCTACTCAGTTGTTACGGTTATAATGCTAAATGTAATAGCTAGGTTTTCCTAGCGGTCAAGAAATTCACAGGGTGGTGGTTGTAGATAGTTTGCTTTTATCATGGCGTTTGACCTCGAGTGGTCTTGGCTTTCTACTTTACTGTTATTAGTAGTGGAAGGAAACAGCTAAGCTGTATTTAGTTTACCGTGCCCTTAACATAATCAGGCTAATTCTATATGCGTATACATTCCCCTACTGCTTCTTGTCACAAGGCTACCTGCTGCTTTTTCAAGCGTAACTATAAAACAAACTACCTAAACTGTTTTACCTCACAGGGTTACTCCACTGCGCACAACCCTTAATTAGATCAGGATAGGTTAGGTTAGGTTGTACGAATAAAGTTATTATAAAGTGTAGAATTTGGAAAAGTTTCAGGATGGGTAACTTCCCCACTTATAAGTGGTGACTTCCCAGTTCGTTATTTAGGTGTTTGAATATATTGATTCGCTTTTAGTTTTTCTTTCTTTTAACAATTTTTCACGTGGGTTTACTGTTATGTGAATACTTGTCAAAAGGTTAGGTACAGATAATTCACAGTATTAAAGAGCTATACATAAAAATTTGTATAATACATAATTAGAAAATTTAAGAGGATTACTACATTGTCCAAAGTAATAATAATAAAACATTGTGTGTCATACAGTATAGTGTGTTATTTTGTATAGCCGCCTCGGTGGCCTAGTGGATTGCGTACTAGGCTTTCACCCCGAGGACCCGGGTTCGATTCCGGGCGAGGGCTTGGCATTTTCATACGCTATAAATCATCCCATCGTCTGCATTAGCCCAAGTGTGCACAATAGTCGGACGTTAAAAAAAAAAAATTCCTCGGGGGTTATGTTTCAGCTTTTTGTTGTGCGGTACGATCCCACTCATCTATTTCACAATCTTACTAGATATTGTTGTTACTATGAGTAGATATACTCATAATGTTCCTATGAGTAGGCTAGGGAAATGAGGTCCGCCCATACAGAACCCCGCATGCATTGGAGTTAGCCAAGCTATGTAGAATAGTGAGTGTGCGTTTGTCTTCAGTAAATGAGTGAGAGAGGTATGAATTAAGCAATTAGAAGAACGGTGATATCGTTAAGTCCGTCAGCTGCCTCTGCCGGATTAGGTTGGGTTGGGCGATGGAAAGTCAGGAAAAAAGTCGGTTTAAAAGGGCTTTGCTCGGAACAGTGAAATCACTGATCTCTCACTGAAAAGATACCACCGCGCGGAACAGTGAAATCACTGATCTCTCACTGAAAAGAGACCACAGCGCGGAACAGTGAAATCACTGATCTCTCACTGAAAAGATACCACCACGCGGAACAGTGAAATCACTGATCTCTCACTGAAAAGAGACCACCGCGCGGAACAGTGAAATCACTGATCTCTCACTGAAAAGATACCACCGCGCGGAACAGTGAAATCACTGATCTCTCACTGAAAAGAGACCACCGCGCGGAACAGTGAAATCACTGATCTCGCACTGAAAAGAGACCACCGCGCGGAACAGTGAAATCACTGATCTCTCACTGAAAAGAGACCACCGCGCGGAACAGTGAAATCACTGATCTCTCACTGAAAAGATACCACCGCGCGGAACAGTGAAATCACTGATCTCTCACTGAAAAGAGACCACCGCGCGGAACAGTGAATTCACTGATCTCGCACTGAAAAGAGACCACCGCGCGGAACAGTGAAATCACTGATCTCTCACTGAAAAGAGACCACCGCGCGGAACAGTGAAATCACTGATCTCTCACTGAAAAGAGACCACCGCGCGGAACAGTGAAATCACTGATCTCTCACTGAAAAGAGACCACCGCGCGGAACAGTGAAATCACTGATCTCGCACTGAAAAGAGACCACCGCGCGGAACAGTGAAATCACTGATCTCTCACTGAAAAGAGACCACCGCGCGGAACAGTGAAATCACTGATCTCTCACTGAAAAGATACCACCGCGCGGAACAGTGAAATCACTGATCTCTCACTGAAAAGAGACCACCGCGCGGAACAGTGAAATCACTGATCTCTCACTGAAAAGAGACCACCGCGCGGAACAGTGAAATCACTGATCTCTCACTGAAAAGATACCACCGCGCGGAACAGTGAAATCACTGATCTCTCACTGAAAAGAGACCACCGCGCGGAACAGTGAAATCACTGATCTCGCACTGAAAAGAGACCACCGCGCAAGCAGTACATCTGTACACACTTTGGAGGTTGTAAAACACTTCTTGAAATCTCTTTACCGCAGCGCGTTACTGGATATGTCTTACAGTTGAAGTTAACTTTTATAAGTCTCAAAGCTAGATTGAGTCTGCGGAATTTCTAATGAACTAGGGACACCTGTCCAGGAAGCGAACACTATAGTTCCGTTTAGAATATTTTGAAATTATTGATATTTTAATGAAAAAATGCCGTTAAAACAGAAACTATTGATAATTGTATACTATTTAACAGTCACTGGCAACTTCTTCGGTATTGAGATCTATTTTTTTACTTTTGCTTCGTAACAACGGATTAAAATGTTTAAAGAATCGGATTAACAAGATTTATGAGATCTTATCTCACAATATTCAACGGACATAGTGTGATCCCGCTACGGGAACAGAAAACATCAACGTTCGTAGGTTACCTGGCCGAATATATCATTCATTTTTTCTTACTAAGTGACAAGTATTGCTAACTTTACCAACATAATGTTCTTTAAAATAAAGTAGGTTTTTCATCTTTTCTTGTTTTACCGATTTTTTAAACATGTAAATCTGTTCTCAGGAGGTAAACGTGAATTGGAAACTACTACATATGTATTTCCATACATATTGTATTTGTTTAGTTAGGCGTCAAGACTAGTTTAACGTAACTAAACTAACAAAATATGTGTGGAAATAAAGTAGGTTTTCATCTTTTCTTGTTTTTCCGACTTTTTAAACATGTTAATCAGTTGTTAATAAGCAAAAGTGAATCGGAAACTACTGTAGGAGGCCTAAATACACATATTATGTTTGTTTACTTAGACGTCAGGATTAGCTTAACGTAACTAAACTAACAAAATATGCGTGAAAATAAAGTAGGTTTTTCATATTTTCTTGTTTTTTCGGCTTTTTAAACATGTTAATCAACAATATATGCGTGGAAATAAAGTAGGTTTTTCATCTTTTCTTGTTTTTCCGGCTTTTTAAACATGTTAATCAGTTGTTAGGAAGCAAAAGTGAATCGGAAACTACTATAGGAGGCTTATATGTATTTTCACTCATGTTATGTTTGTTTAGTTATTCGTCAAGACTAGCTTAACGTAACTAAACTAACAAAATATGCGTGAAAATAAAGTAGGTTTTTCATATTTTCTTGTTTTTCCGGCTTTTTAAACATGTTAATTAACAATATGCGTTGAAATAAAGTAGGTTTTTCATCTTTTCTTGTTTTTCCGGCTTTTTAAACATGTTATTCAGTTGTTAGGAAGCAAAAGTGAATCGGAAACTACTATTGGAGGCCTAAATACTCATATTATGTTTGTTTACATAGACGTCAGGACTAGCTTAACGTAACTAAACTAACAAAATATGCTTGGAAACAAAGTAGGTTTTTCATCTTTTCTTGTTTTTCCGACTTTTTCAATCAGATGTTAGGAAGCAAAAGTGAATCGGAAACTACTATTGGAGGCCTAAATACTCATATTATGTTTGTTTACATAGACGTCAGGACTAGCTTAACGTAACTAAACTAACAAAATATGCTTGGAAACAAAGTAGGTTTTTCATCTTTTCTTGTTTTTCCGACTTTTTAAACATGTTAATCATTTGTTAGGAAGCTGAGTAAACAATCAATGTCTTTCAATACGGAAAAGTCGATCGTTACCGCCAGACAGAAAGCAATTACCAACTACTTTACAAGTATATCGGTTTTTGTACTTTATTGAAGAAGAACGCGAGCGTTTGCGTCAAGTAATAAGGAAAAATAATTTTCCCCAAGTCAGCATTCAAATTGTAAGTCGCTATATTTAAAACCTCGTACTTTCCTTGTATATACATAATATTATATTTATAAAACCTAAATAATCATTCTTCTCATAAGGTAAAATATAATTGACCTGCTTTGTAGAGTAACAAAAATGTTTAATAAACCTTCTTTTTAATTTTATTGAAAAATGTTTATGGCAGTTCAGAATAACTAACTTTAAAGTAAATAATTTTTTTAAATAAGTGTTTACAGCAAAAAAAACAGAAATACAGTAATTTTTCATCCTAACCTTTTTTTAAGTGATTTTATCATCCATAATCAGCGTTAAAATCTGCGTAAATTAGCGTTTTCAAATTATAATGAAAATTTTAAATGCTGATTTATGCGGATTTTAACGCTGATTACGATGGACGCAATTAAAAATGTTATTACTCGATTCGACTGAAATTAGTTTACACCGCGACTAAATTAATAGTCATTAGTTTTTGTGTTATTAAAGTGATAAATTATAACCTCAAAATATCCAGTGTTATAAAAGTAGTATTACAAAAGAAATGCTACAGCCTTATCCTGTGCAGTGTTAACTAGAAACGAATACATTTGTAGGAAGATGGATGTCCAAATTATAATGAATATCGTAAATGCTAATTTATGCGGATTTTAACGCTGATTACGATGGACGCAATTAAAAATGTTATTACTCGATTCGACTGAAATTAGTTTACGCGGCGACTAAATTAATAGTCATTAGTTTTTGTGTTATTAAAGTGATAAATTATAACCTCAAAATATCCAGTGTTATAAAAGTAGTATTACAAAAGAAATGCTACAGCCTTATCCTGTGCAGTGTTAACTAGAAACGAATACATTTGTAGGAAGATGGATGTCCAATTCTTCCATTAATTTGGAGAAATACCAGCACATTTTTAAAAACATTTCTCTTTCAAATTACGTCGTCGATTTCAAAATATTTAAAATGAAATTAGGCTGCGCGAACAACGTATTTACATCCGTTTTTTAGTAGCAAGTTGAATAATAGCAGAACGCATCTGTCTCGCAATGCGAGCGAATTTCAAAAATAATTGTTTTAATCTTACACTTCAGAGAATCTACATTTCGATCATTAAAAATTTGAATTTATCATTTTAAACTTCCAAATCGCATAGCAAGCGCAGAATGAACCATCAGATCCATTTAAAAAAAAATTCAAAATTTTGAATTTCAATTGATGCCGATTTTGAACGTTCATATCGTTGACGATAACGTTATTTCAAAAGTAATGTAACGAAGGAAGTTAATTTTTTTAAGACTTGGCAGCCATTTTGAAACTGAACGGATTTTCGCTCGATAACGAACTTGCCCGGCTGTTTTTAAAATCGTTTTTCGTGCAAAGTTTGAATGAAATCGAACTGAATTTTGCGATACAGTGTAAGAGCGATATTTTCGTATTTCAAATGTAGTGATTTGACGATTTTAAACGCTAAATGTGCAGATTTGAATATAAACAAATGCAGAAAAACAAATTAATTTGTGTTTTAAATAGAAAACTATTTCGTAATTTTTTTCTTATGTAGTGGTTTTTAGGCCATCATCATTCCGCCATTTTTAAACGAATTACAGTAAATATCGGTTTAACTTTACTTGATTTATCGGACTACGGTAAAAAGATATTATGGAATTCGTTTGAAATTCCATAATATTTGGTTTCCGAGTTTTTAAAATAGTTTCGGTACATCGAGTACGTATTATGAGTTGATAGTTTCAGTGCATCGGTGCTTGAATGTGCTGTAGTAGAAATCCATTCTTAAAATACTGTAATCAGTTCCTACCCAACCGTTTAACAAAGTATTTTATTATTTTTTTGCATTCAACTGAACAAAAACACAATACAAAAGTATGACTACGTATAATTAGGGCACTTGCAGATCGCGCTCTCATCTGACGACTTCCTCTCAACGATATGTTCCGTTAAACCGAGGGTTTCAGAGCAATCGATTTTGATCAATGTACGAGGTGTGCTCAGAAAGTAACGAGAATTTTTAAATTTCGCGGGCTTGGAGAGTCCTATTGTCAAACATTTTTTATTACGTTGGTATACATGTCCTTGAAGTATGATAAAACTTTCAGCTGTTTTCATTGTTGACTTTGTCTGTGACAGCCATTAAGGTTAGACGTGTTTTTATGAGCTCGGCGATTTTCGTTTGTTAAAAGAAATGGATCAAAGAATTTGTACGAAATTTTGCGTAAAAAATGGAATAAAGTGTAACAAGGTGCGTGAAATGCGAGTCTGCCATGAGTAAAGCAAGAGTTTACGAGTGGTAGAAGCGTTTCCAAGAAGGCCGTGAAGACGTTGAAGATGACGAACATCCTGGACGCCCCTGCACATCAACGACCGATGAAAACGTGGAAAAAGTGAAAGAAATGGTTATGAACAATGGCCGAATCACAATTAGAGAGATCGCTGATGATGTTGGCATATCGATTGGATCATGTCATGACATTGTTTCCAATGTTTTGTGTATGAAACTCGTGGCAGCAAAATTCGTTCCAAAATTGTTGAATTTTCAACAAAAACAGCGGCGAATGGAAGTTGCTCAGGAGTCACTAAATGAAGTCAACGACAATGCGTAATTACTGAAACGTATTATAACAGGTGACGAAACATGGGTTTACGGATATGACGTCGAAACTAAGGCACAATCATTCCAGTGGAGGCATTCTGGCTCGCCAAGACCGAAAAAGGCTCGAAAAGTGCGGTCGAACGTGAAGGTTATGCTCGCTGTGTTCTTCGATATTAATGGCATAGGGCATCATGAATTCCTGCCACCAGGTGAAACGGTCAATAAGGAGTACTACCTACAAGTTCAAAGCCGTTTGCGTGAAGCAATCCGAAAAAAACGCCAGGATCTGTGGAAAAACAATTCATGGCTATTGCACCACGATAACGCACCAGCTCACACTTCATCGCTTGTTCGTGAATTTTTGGCCAAAAACAGTATTGTAACGATGCCCCAGCCTCCATATTCGCCAGACTTTTTCCTATTTCCAAAAATAAAGAGAACCTTAAAAGGCCGTCGTTTTACAGCCGTAGATGACATTAAAAGCGCATCGCTGAAAGAACTAAAGGCTATCTGAAAGATCGAGTTTGAGAAGTGTTTCGAGGATTGGAAGAAGCGCTGGCACAAGTGCATGATCTCCAATGTGGACTATTTTGAAGGCGACAACATCAATGTAGAAGAATAAATAAATATTTTGTTCAAAAAATTAAAATTTTCGTTACTTTCTGAACACACCTCGTATGTTTTTACTCATTAAATGTTTGTACAGTTTCAATGTAATCGATCCAACAGTTTTGGAAATATAAATTACTGTTGTAAAAAAAGCGAGTACTCTAATTTACTGCACAATTTTTATGGCCTGTTTAGACCTGCACAATAAATCTATTGAGGGAAAAGATTTATTACAGCCTATCTACTGACAACTGTTAAACAGTTCATTTTAGCTTAGCGTATATAGTATATGTATGCTTTGTGTTTAAAGTTTACGTTTGTTTCAGGGATTATTGTCGACTCCTCCAATGATCTGCAGATAAAGGAATCACACCACGGAAGAATCACTGTAAGTTTGTGTGTGTAGTTACGTTTCTAGTCCTAAGTGTACCGGAATCAGAGCGTGGGGGACCGCCAAACCGATTTTTTAGGTGTAAATTTAGCTTAATGAGGTTATGGGGTTCATAAAAGAAAAAGCCTCGTGGTTTCTAGTTCAGTAAATTGGTACCCTCAATGAGTTTTAGTGTTCCCCTGATTAGCTTATTCTGCTGAAGACCCTCAGGGTCGTGGAAGCCAACTCAAAGAGAAAGCCTCGTGGTTTCTAGTTCAGTAAATCTGTTCCCTCAATGAGTTTTAGCGTTCCCCTGATTAGCTTATTCTGCTGAAGACCCTCAGGGTCGTGGAAGCCAACTCAAAGAAAAAGCCTCGTGGTTTCTAGTTCAGTAAATCTGTTCCCTCAATGAGTTTTAGCGTTCCCCTGATTAGCTTATTCTACTGAAGACCCTCAGGGTCGTGGAAACCAACTCAAAGAGAAAGCCTCGTGGTTTCTAGTTCAGTAAATCTGTTCCCTCAATGAGTTTTAGCTTTCCCCTGATTAGCTTATTCTGCTGGAGGCCCTCAGGGTCCTGGAAGTCAACTCAAAGAAAAAGCCTCGTGGTTTCTAGTTCAGTAAATTGGTACCCTCAATGAGTTTTAGTGTTCCCTGATTAGCTTATTCTGCTGAAGACCCTCAGGGTCGTGGAAGCCAACTCAAAGAGAAAGCCTCGTGGTTTCTAGTTCAGTAAATCTGTTCCCTCAATGAGTTTTAGCGTTCCCCTGATTAGCTTATTCTGCTGAAGACCCTCAGGGTCGTGGAAGCCAACTCAAAGAGAAAGCCTCGTGGTTTCTAGTTCAGTAAATCTGTTCCCTCAATGAGTTTTAGCTTTCCCCTGATTAGCTTATTCTGCTGGAGGCCCTCAGGGTCCTGGAAGTCAACTCAAAGAAAAAGCCTCGTGGTTTCTAGTTCAGTAAATTGGTACCCTCAATAAGTTTTAGCGTTCCCCTGATTAGCTTATTCTGCTGAAGACCCTCAGGGTCGTGGAAACCAACTCAAAGAGAAATCCTCGTGGTTTCTAGTTCAGTAAATCTGTTCCCTCAATGAGTTTTAGAGTTCCCCTGATTAGCTTATTCTGCTGGAGGCCCTCAGGGTCCTGGAAGCCAACTCTTTGCCTCCTACTGGCCATTATAGATTATGTGGCTTGCAGTTTCCTCTTCCTTCTTGCATAACCTAAACACGGTTTCTCCGTGGTGCATCGTATCCTGTTTATTCAGGTTAAAGTGCCCAGGATATTTATGTTACTGGCTAATAGTCCTCCAGCCTTGAAGTATGGTTTCCATTACTCCAAGCATCACAGCCTTATAAATATTGTGTTTATTACACCCAAAGATAATCCCGGCAGGTCTACTTCTGGATTAATTAGAACCTCCTCTTATACAACTTCCTTTCTTCTCAAATTGCGCTTTTATCTGTTTTATTTCAGATAAGCCGTTGTCTTACTAATCCGAGATGTCTTACTAACACAATCTTCCACTCGTAACGATTCCCCGCATTTTTTCTGAATCGTCCTTCGCGCAGGTTCGCTATTGTTCCCCTAGAGCAGGGGTTCTCAACCGTTTTTCTGCTTCTACCCCCCTGAATAATTTTTTTTATTCCGTAGATCCCCATGTGTTTACAATGTCACCACTAATATCACCACAAATGCAGGTTTTATTAGAAGCAATTCAGTAATACAATTTTTTTAAATATTTCGCATTTTGTATTATTAGATACACATTAAATATATAATTATGTTTATAGAAGCAGAAATTTAAATAAAATATAAATCACATAAATACGTAAAATTTTAATAAGATGGTCGCGGTTGATGTCCTTCGATTATTTTACTTATATCCGGGGAAATATTTGTTAATATTTGTAAATCTCCACGTCTGATGTCTCAAGTGGTAAAAAATGGATTTTGTTTCATCGGCCTCCAATAGACCCCCTCCCGAATTTAATCCACCTCCTTCAAAGTTCAGTAGACCCCGTTGAGAACCTGCCCCTTAGAGGAACCATTTTGAAACGATGCTATGGGGTACCCTCTAATGTTTTCCCATAGTTCCTTGTGACGTTTGTTGATCCACCTATCAGTTTTGAACATAACTTCACGATAAAATATATAAAAAAACTTGTTTGAAGTTAAACTGGGATTTAAGTTAATCGTGTTTTTTGGATGATTTTCTTGAAATGTAAAAGTTACGTTTGACAATATATTAATAGCACTAAGTTAGATTTATGATGAAAAAACACGATTTAATTTGGTGTATCTGAAATTTCCGCAACAATAACCAATTGAAAAGTTATGTTGTTCTAAAACTCTCGTGTTTTTGCAGTGAATACTTCTTATGGCGGGGTATGGATGTACGTTTTGCACGGGAAAAAATTCAGTTTGCCGTCACGCATCACGCTCTTTAGGATATATATATATATATATATATATATATATATGAGTTTTATATATATATATATATATATATATATATATATATATATATATATATAGCCTATATATAGCATATATACTTATATTCTACTTCTTATGGCATAGGGGTATGGATGTATGTTTTGCACGGGAAAAATTCAGTTGGTTGTCACGCATCACGCTCTTATGTATATGTGTGTATATATATATATATATATATATATATATATATACACATACATATACATATATATATATATATATATATATATATATATATATATATATATATATATATATATATATATATATATATATATATATATATATATACTTATATTATATTCTTCTTATGACGGGGTATGGATGTATGTTTTGCACGGGAAATTTTTTTTAAAATTTATTTTTGAAGTGAAAACTTGTATGTTCGCGCCATTATATTACTTACCCAGTCCAACTTAATTATTTAGTTTTGTGTCGTGTTAACTTTGTAACAGTGACGTTTTATACGTTATTATATATTGGTAGGTGTGAATAATAAATATTTAAATGCCATTATATCCATTATACTACTTACCCAGTGCACCTGAATTATTTAGTATTCAGTTTTGTGATATGTGTTAACTGTAGGCTACAACAGTGACGTTTTAATAATATTTATACTTCTTAATAAAATATTTTAAATTTGAAAGTTTATGTGTGTTTTTGTTTGTTATTCAATCACACATTAACTACTGAACCGATTAAGATGAAATTTAAAATGAACATGGTTTAGGTACCTGAGATGGACATAGATGTATTCCCGTTTTAAAAATCTGAATCCCTGTTATTATTTATTATAAAATTATTGTTTATAAGCTTACATTTATGATGATTTTAATTGAAACAATCTTATAATTCCAAACAACCTGCCTTTCCAAATTAAAATATTGCAGTTTTCATTGAAGTTGGCGTTTACAGTGACAGTTAATAAGTCACAGGGTCAGAAATTAAGAGTAGCCGGAATACATTTGGGACTCCGTGCTTCTCCCGTGGTCAGTTATAGCAAAAATCGATGTCTTGGCAAAAAACCATAAAATCATATAATATTGTATTTAGAAATATATTAAACTGAAATGAACGTACTCATGATTTTGAAAATCGGCTATATATTTTATTACCTACATTACAATTGCGGGTGAAGCCGCAACGGGTAACAGCTAATTAAATCATAATAGTGAAAGAAGTATACAGTCAGGCATGCCAATAGAAGTAGACACTTCTGTCGGCCAGTCCCACGACTGTCTACATTTTTTCCTTTTTACAGACTAAAATTTGAGCAACTGTAAGAAATCAGGCTATTTTTTTTTTTTTTTTTTTTTTTTTTTTTTTTTTTTGGTTTTTCGACAATAGCTTCCGAACCTCATTTTGTTAAGGAATACTAGAATGCGATGAGGAAGAATACACATATTTGTAACGTTTTTGCAGCTGTTATAACTTTACTTGCCTGTAAACTGTATTCAGTTGACCTGATATTCAGAAAGTATATTGGATGCGTCGTTGTAGCTTCAGCTTTTATTTTGTAAAGTTAAATCCCTTCCTCCAAAGGACATTTCTTCGCGAAGCTTATCCTAGTTATGTTCTTGAAACAGGATTTGTACCGGATTGTGCATTGTTAGAATAATACTACGTATAAAGTATACAACAAAAGATCCTGTTATCTTTATTTGTGGCTTTGTGCTTTGTATAAGATGCCATTAGTTTTACTAGATCTCACGAGATAGGGTCAAAACTTTCCCGGAACTGGAAAATTTATTGAAAGTACGTATAATATTAGAACTATTTTGCTTCAAAATACTCTACTCGTGCATGTACACACTTATTCCGACGTTCATACAATTATTGGAAACATTTTTGAAGCAATTTTTTGTGATTTCGTTTAGCAGCTCTTTTCAATCACCTCTTGCGAATCAGTACAACGATGCCCCTTCAGTCATTTTCAGTCAAGGAAACAGGTAAAAATCAGGTGGTAAAAAACACGGCTTCCTTTACGATTGTCGGACGAAACGTTAGGCTTATGAATGGAATTCTTTTTATGTTCTTCTTTTCTGCTAGGATTATTATCACTGCGTTCAGTATAATGATCCGCCTTCGCTAGCTTCGTCAATTCTACTTTCGTTGACGCGTTTCGGAGAATCTCCATCTTCAAAAACTGTGAGTGATACAGTTTTTGAAGATGGAGGTTTTCCGAAACGCGTCAACGAAAGTAGAATTGACGAAGCTAGGGAAGGCGGATCATTATAGTGAACACAGTTATGAATGGAAGTAAAAACATCACGAAAGGAAAAATTCTGCGACAGAAGCTGGGGTGAAGAACACTTAGTTTTTTTTTTATTACCACGGCTTGATTCATTATGGATTTGTTCCTGAAGGGCGAACAGTTAACAAAAAACTGTACAAGGAGATCCAGAAACGGCTACGAGATGCAGTTAAATGAAAACTACCGGTAAAGTGAGCATGGAACGATTTTTGTTGCATGGTATGTCCCGTTTAATCGATCGCTAACGGTAAGGCAATACCTTGCCAAGCCCAGTGTTACCACTCTGGAACACCCTTTCTGTTCTTTACCGATCTTGCTCGGATTGTTACCCGATTCGTAAGAAGTGGTGGAAAATGCGACGAACGGGTGAACGAAATTTCCAAAAATGGTTTTCAGGAGTATTTCCAAAAGTATGCACGGTGGAAGAAGTGTATACAGGAGGATTGTCTGCATTAGCCCAAGTGTGCGCAATAGTCGGACGTTAAAAGAAAAACATACATACAGGGGGAGAGTATTTTGAAAGAAAATAAGGTTAAAAACGTTATACGTAGTTCCAGTAAATTTTCATTCACCAGTTTGGGGAACTTTTTTTACCCTAACTACAATCGCGGCACGCAACTGTCTCGCTTTACTGTTATTTTTTACTCAACTTGGATAACGCTCGTGACTCGATCGCTACTCGGACCTGTACGCAGGTTTGAATCTAGACACAGCCGTTGGTTACGTGTAACCTTTATTTTCATTGACCTGATTGGAAAATTTTAAAACGGAACTGAACTAAAATTGTATTATGCTCAATTTAGAAGTGTCCGTTAAAAATAAATGAACGCGGAATGCAGCTCTATTGCTGACGTGATGGGAGGGAATACGTAAAAAAAGTAATAATACAGTAATTTTTCATCTTTACCTTTTTTAAAGTGATTTTTTCGTCATAATGGTAAAATTTGCATAAATTAGCGTTTTCAAATTATAATGAGAACGTTAAATGATAATTTATGCACATTTTAACGCTGAATACGACGTAAACCAATGAAAAATTTTATTATTTGATCCGATCGAATTTAGTTTACACCGTGACAAAATTAATAGTAATTAATTTTTTTTATTATTAAAATGATAAATTATAACCTCAGAATATCCAACGTTATGACGTAATATTGGCGGCGTAACGGAAATTTCAATACAATAACAGTGCTGTTATATTTTAGTTACTAAAATTTGAGGGGAATAGAATAAGAATATTTTATTACTGTTATTAGTGGTCTTCTTTTCGTTTTGCTGTCCGACCTTGATATTATCTCGAGTTAGCTAATTCGAGTTGTTTTACGAATTGTTAGATTTTTTTAGGTTAGGGTGTCGTTGCATTCGGGTTAAATACGGTCAAACAATGGCGTATATTAATACGCCACTTTAACATACGGTGACGGATTAAGGAAGAAGGATTGGGTGGCAGTACGTAGGGTTAAGAGAATCGAAATACTTCCTCCACAAACACAAGTGTTCACGTCCTTGCCCGAGCACTGCTTGCTGTTAATTAATGACGAAACGAACGTGTATTTTTATACCCGAATCACAAATTGAATGTTTAAAAGAAAAGAAATGTTTAGCCTACATCGAGAAGCGTGCGCTGAGGCATAAAACCTGGCATCAGGGATCAGGCGTGTGCATGGTTCTGGGGCAGTGTGGCACAATGTGTTGGGCTATTTCGGGCTTTCAGCACTTCCCTGCTAAATTCCCCACGAGCGTAAGGACGATTCTCAGGTCACGTGTAAGAGGTGTAACCCGTTTCGCGGCGATTTCAAAATGTCGCTACGCGTATGTATAGGCGGTAAAAATATTGCGTTTTGTCGCTTTCAGTTGGTCTTATTAATTATTAAAATAATTAATTAACTGTAAATAATACAGTTTACAGGTTTATCGGACTTTTATGCGTATTTAATTGCTTCATAGTTGCAGAATAAGTAATTCAGTGTCCACTTAGTGGCGGTGGAATATCAACGTAATGCAGTTTACCGGTTTATCGGATTTTTATGCGTATTTAATTGCTTCATAGTTGCAGAATAAGTAATTAAGTGTCCCCTTAGTGGCGGTGGAATATCAACGTAATGCAGTTTACCGGTTTATCGGATTTTTATGCGTATTTAATTGCTTCATAGTTGCAGAATAAGTAATTAAGTGTCCCCTTAGTGGCGATGGAATATCAACGTAATGCAGTTTACCGGTTTATCGGATTTTTATGCGTATTTAATTGCTTCATAGTTGCAGAATAAGTAATTAAGTGTCCACTTTGTGGCGGTGGAATATCAACGTAATGCAGTTTACAGGTTTATCGGATTTTTATGCGTATTTAATTGATTCATAGTTGCAGAATAAGTAATTAAGTGTCCACTTAGTGGCGGTGGAATATCAACGTAATGCAGTTTACCGGTTTATCGGATTTTTATGCGTATTTAATTGCTTCATAGTTGCAGAATAAGTAATTAAGTGTCCACTTTGTGGCGGTGGAATATCAACGTAATGCAGTTTACCGGTTTATCGGATTTTTATGCGTATTTAATTGCTTCATAGTTGCAGAATAAGTACTTAAGTGTCCACTTTGTGGCGGTGGAATATCAACGTAATGAAGTTTACAGGTTTATCGGATTTTTATGCGTATTTAATTGCTTCATAGTTGCAGAATAAGTACTTAAGTGTCCACTTTGTGGCGGTGGAATATCAACGTAATGCAGTTTACAGGTTTATCGGATTTTTATGCGTATTTAATTGCTTCATAGTTGCAGAATAAGTAATTAAGTGTCCACTTTGTGGCGGTGGAATATCAACGTAATGCAGTTTACCGGTTTATCGGATTTTTATGCGTATTTAATTGCTTCATAGTTGCAGAATAAGTAATTAAGTGTCCACTTTGTGGCGGTGGAATATCAACGTAATGCAGTTTACCGGTTTATCGGATTTTTATGCGTATTTAATTGCTTCATAGTTGCAGAATAAGTAATTAAGTGTCCACTTTGTGGCGGTGGAATATCAACGTAATGCAGTTTACAGGTTTATCGGATTTTTATGCGTATTTAATTGCTTCATAGTTGCAGAATAAGTAATTAAGTGTCCACTTAGTGGCGGTGGAATATCAACGTAATGCAGTTTACCGGTTTATCGGATTTTTATGCGTATTTAATTGCTTCATAGTTGCAGAATAAGTAATTAAGTGTCCACTTTGTGGCGGTGGAATATCAACGTAATGCAGTTTACAGGTTTATCGGATTTTTATGCGTATTTAATTGCTTCATAGTTGCAGAATAAGTAATTAAGTGTCCACTTAGTGGCGGTGGAATAATCCACATAATGGGGGATTATTATACGAACAAAGCGTATGAATATATCGGCACAACACGCGTCAGAGTGTGTTTTTAAGAAAAGACATTTTCTGTGCGTTATTAAATTTAAAGGGAAAACAAATAACCTCTCGGCGTTGCTGGAACGACGCTCTCAGGAATATTTCATTATTGTCGTTATAAAACGGAACGATAATAATACACTTACAAGTTTAGAAGTTTATTTTAGGCATTTTAACTGCAATACACTTGAAGCCAATCTACAAGAATGTTCACATTGTAGCGGTAGAATTAAAACAGTTTGTAACTTTTATAAGTTTCGAAGTATCTTTTATCGATTGTACTCGCACTGCAATTGTAGTCTGGATAATTTAGTATCAACAAGTGACTGTGGAATCGGAACAATAAAATATTTATCACCAGCGCACATACTTTTCGAAGTTTCGCTTCAGTAAGTTTCCTGCGACTTGTTACATCCGTCAGTATAACACAAAGTAATGTGTAATAAAGTTCAATTAATTACAAGTTTAGCTATTTTTAATTGCTTCATAGTTGCAGAATAAGTAATTAAGTGTCCCCTTAGTGGCGATGGAATATCAACGTAATACAGTTTACAGGTTTATCAGATTTTTATGCGTATTTAATTGCTTCATAGTTGCAGAATAAGTAATTAAGTGTCCACTTAGTGGCGATGGAATATCAACGTAATACAGTTTACAGGTTTATCGGATTTTTATGCGTATTTAATTGCTTCATAGTTGCAGAATAAGTAATTAAGTGTCCACTTAGTGGCGATGGAATATCAACGTAATACAGTTTACAGGTTTATCGGATTTTTATGCGTATTTAATTGCTTCATAGTTGCAGAATAAGTAATTAAGTGTCCCCTTAGTGGCGATGGAATATCAACGTAATACAGTTTACAGGTTTATCGGATTTTTATGCGTATTTAATTGCTTCATAGTTGCAGAATAAGTAATTAAGTGTCCACCTTAGTGGCGATGGAATATCAACGTAATACAGTTTACAGGTTTATCGGATTTTTATGCGTATTTAATTGCTTCATAGTTGCAGAATAAGTAATTAAGTGTCCCCTTAGTGGCGATGGAATATCAACGTAATACGGTTTACAGGTTTATCGGATTTTTATGCGTATTTAATTGCTTCATAGTTGCAGAATAAGTAATTAAGTGTCCCCTTTGTGGCGATGGAATATCAACGTAATACGGTTTACAGGTTTATCGGATTTTTATGCGTATTTAATTGCTTCATAGTTGCAGAATAAGTAATTAAGTGTCCCCTTTGTGGCGATGGAATATCAACGTAATACAGTTTACAGGTTTATCGGATTTTTATGCGTATTTAATTGCTTCATAGTTGCAGAATAAGTAATTAAGTATCCCCTTAGTGGCGATGGAATATCAACGTAATACAGTTTACAGGTTTATCGGATTTTTATGCGTATTTAATTGCTTCATAGTTGCAGAATAAGTAATTAAGTGTCCACTTAGTGGCGATGGAATATCACCGTAATACGGTTTACAGGTTTATCGGATTTTTATGCGTATTTAATTGCTTCATAGTTGCAGAATAAGTAATTAAGTATCCCCTTAGTGGCGATGGAATATCAACGTAATACAGTTTACAGGTTTATCGGATTTTTATGCGTATTTAATTGCTTCATAGTTGCAGAATAAGTAATTCAGTGTCCACTTAGTGGCGATGGAATATCAACGTAATACGGTTTACAGGTTTATCGGATTTTTATGCGTATTTAATTGCTTCATAGTTGCAGAATAAGTAATTAAGTGTCCCCTTAGTGGCGATGGAATATCAACGTAATAGAGTTTACAGGTTTATCGGATTTTTATGCGTATTTAATTGCTTCATAGTTGCAGAATAAGTAATTGGCATCCCCTTAGTGGCGATGGAATATCAACGTAATACGGTTTACAGGTTTATCGGATTTTTATGCGTATTTAATTGCTTCATAGTTGCAGAATAAGTAATTAAGTGTCCCCTTAGTGGCGATGGAATATCAACGTAATAGAGTTTACAGGTTTATCGGATTTTTATGCGTATTTAATTGCTTCATAGTTGCAGAATAAGTAATTAAGTATCCCCTTAGTGGCGATGGAATATCAACGTAATACGGTTTACAGGTTTATCGGATTTTTATGCGTATTTAATTGCTTCATAGTTGCAGAATAAGTAATTAAGTGTCCACTTAGTGGCGATGGAATATCACCGTAATACAGTTTACAGGTTTATCGGATTTTTATGCGTATTTAATTGCTTCATAGTTGCAGAATAAGTAATTAAGTGTCCACTTAGTGGCGGTGGATTATAAACGTAATACAGTTTATATGTTTATCGGATTTTTATGCGTATTTAATTGCTTCATAGTTGCAGAATAAGTAATTAAGTGTCCACTTAGTGGCGGTGGAATATCACCGTAATACAGTTTACATGTTTATCGGATTTTTATGCGTATTTAATTGCTTCATAGTTGCAGAATAAGTAATTCAGTGTCCACTTAGTGGCGAGTGGCGGTGGAATAGAATATCAACGTAATACAGTTTACAGGTTTATCGGATTTTTATGCGTATTTAATTGCTTCATAGTTGCAGAATAAGTAATTAAGTGTCCACTTAGTGGCGGTGGAATATCAACGTAATACAGTTTACAGGTTTATCGGATTTTTATGCGTATTTAATTGCTTCATAGTTGCAGAATAAGTAATTAAGTGTCCACTTAGTGGCGGTGGAATATCAACGTAATACAGTTTACAGGTTTATCGGATTTTTAGGCGTATTTAATTGCTTCATATTTGCAGAATAAGTAATTAAGTGTCCCCTTAGTGGCGATGGAATATCAACGTAATACAGTTTACAGGTTTATCGGATTTTTATGCGTATTTAATTGCTTCATAGTTGCAGAATAAGTAATTAAGTGTCCACTTAGTGGCGGTGGAATATCAACGTAATACAGTTTACAGGTTTATCGGATTTTTATGCGTATTTAATTGCTTCATAGTTGCAGAATAAGTAATTAAGTGTCCACTTAGTGGCGGTGGAATATCAACGTAATGCAGTTTACCGGTTTATCGGATTTTTATGCGTATTTAATTGCTTCATAGTTGCAGAATAAGTAATTAAGTGTCCACTTAGTGTCGATGGAATATTAACATAATACACATTAATATTAATGGAATATTAAGGCAAAAAGCACATTGAGGCTATTATCGCTTTCCTAAATGTAAGTATGAGTGTAAAGTGTTATAGTCGTACGTGTAGTGTTGTAAGTGTGAGTATTAGACTCGGGTACCGCGAGGGACGCCTAAATCCTCTCTAGGTGCAGCTAGTCTGCACCCCCTGCGGGGACCGTGTTAGTGGAGTGAGTGACACTGGCCTAACGGTGTATCAAACAGATCACTGGGGGAAATACATTGTTTATGTCAGAGATAGAACGCACCAATCAGAATGAAGATGCGAGGTGCGCCGGCAGTAATACCTGGGCAGAAATCTGATAATTCTAGCGCACATTAGACCCGAGATATTTGAGCAATACGAACCAATCAGGAGCGATTAATGGTTGACGGGAGAATTGTGAATTAGGTTCGCAGGCGTAGGCTATTTGAAAGCCGGGAGAGAAGTTCGGGAATTTAACGTGGATCTTTTTCGGTGTTAGTAAGCGGAACTAGGTTGTATAACTTAGTTCCTATGTTGTTTAGGCGATGACAAAACCCTTGGTGGATACCTGAGTAGTAAGACCAAAAATAAAACTGACCTTTGAATGTAAAACTACTAGAAGCATAACCCTCATGAGAGCTTCGTGTGCGCGCTGCTGGTGGCATCGTGCGGCAGAGAGTTCAAATAAAGTTAGGTAGATAACAGACTATTTCCTAAAACGTCTTCTTCCCCGTCCTTGCACTTGCAGCGTTCGTAGCGGCAAATAGTCCAACTACTTGGACTTTAGCCTTTGTTATCGAGTACGGTTTTTACAGTGGTGGCTGTACTACTAGTCCGTTTTTATTTTCAGTAAACTTGAATGAAGTCTTCAGTTAAAAGTTAACACGTGATCATTAAACCACAAGTGTGTGCTGAATGTTTTCTTAATATTTTTTAAAATATTTTAACAGTCGTAACAAATGAGTAACATGTTTAAGTATTTAAACTTGTATGTAGCTGCATGTTTAGGTTTTGTGTACATACTTTGGAAACGTCGTTTATTGGTTTTATGTACACAGATGAGACAGATAAAAGGGGAAAGAAATGCTAGTACTGATAAACAGTAAAATTATTCCATACAGAAATGAAGTTTAATTTTACTTATAAAAGGGGAAAGAAATGCTAGTACTGATAAACAGTAAAATTATTCCATACAGAAATGAAGTTTAATTTTACTTATAAAGGGGAAAGAAATGCTAGTACTGATAAACAGTAAAATTATTCCATACAGAAATGAAGTTTAATTTTACTTATAAAAGGGGAAAGAAATGCTAGTACTGATAAACAGTAAAATTATTCCATACAGAAATGAAGTTTAATTTTACTTATAAAAGGGGAAAGAAATGCTAGTACTGATAAACAGTAAAATTATTCCATACAGAAATGAAGTTAAATATTTGGGAATCAATTTGGTTTCAAAGCTGAACCGGAAGTCACACATTACAAAGAAACGAAAAGAGCTTGAGAGTAAGTTCAAAAATATGTATTGGCTATTTACATATAATGCAATTAAGTATAAATAATAAATTACTTGTATACGAGGTGTGTTCAGAAAGTAACGAGAATTTTAATTTTTTGAACAAAATGTGTATTTATTCTTCTACATTGATGTTGTCGCCTTCGAAATAGTCCCCATTGGAGATCATGCACTTTTGCCAGCGCTTCTTCCAATCCTCGAAACACTTCTCAAACTCGATCTTTCAGATAGCCTTTAGTTCTTTCAGCGATGCGCTTTTAATGTCATCTACGGCTGTAAAACGACGGCCTTTTAAGGTTCTCTTTATTTTTGGAAATAGGAAAAAGTCTGGCGAATATGGAGGCTGGGGCATCGTTACAATACTGTTTTTGGCCAAAAATTCACGAACAAGCGATGAAGTGTGAGCTGGTGCGTTATCGTGGTGCAATAGCCATGAATTGTTTTTCCACAGATCCTGGCGTTTTTTTCGGATTGCTTCACGCAAACGGCTTTGAACTTGTAGGTAGTACTCCTTATTGACCGTTTCACCTGGTGGCAGGAATTCATGATGCCCTATGCCATTAATACCGAAGAACACAGTGAGAATAACCTTCACGTTCGACCGAACTTGTCGAGCTTTTTTCGGTCTTGGCGAGCCACAATGCCTCCACTGGGATGATTGAGCCCTAGTTTCGACGTCATATCCTTAAACGCATGTTCGGTCACCTGTTATAATACGTTTCAGTAATTCTCCATCGTCGTTGACGTCATTTAGTGACTCCTGAGCAACTTCCATTCGCCGCTGTTTTTATTCAAAATTCAACAATTTTGGAACGAATGTTGCTGCCACGCCTTTCATACACAAAACACTGGAAACAATGCCATGACATGATCCAGTCGATATGCCAACATCATCAGCGATCTCTCTAATTGTGATTCGGCCATTGTTCATAACCATTTCTTTTACTTTTTCCACGTTTTCATCGGTCGTTGATGTGCTGGGGCGTCCAGGGCGTTCGTCATCTTCAACGTCTCCACGGCCTTCTTGGAAACGCTTATACCACTCGTAAACTCTTGCTTTACTCATAGCGAACTCACCATAGGCTTTTGTTAACAGTTTACACACTTCGTTACGCTTTATTCCATTTTTTACGCAAAATTTGATACAAATTCTTTGATCCATTTCTTTCAACAATCGAAAATCGCCGAGCTCATAAAAACACGTCTAACCTTAGTGGCTGTCACAGACGAAGTCAACAATGAAAACAGCTGAAAGTTTTATCATATTTCAAGGGAATGTATACCAACATAATAAAAAAAAAATATCGGACTGTTCAAGCCCGCGATATTTAAAAATTCTCGTTACTTTCTGAACACACCTTGTACAATCAAGTTCTTAAGCCGATGTGGAGCTATGGGCTGCAAATTTGGGACGTACCAAAAGAAGTAATTTAAAGTCAAATATAAATTATTCAAATTGTTACATTCGGAAATGTAAGTGCGTCCTGGTACACGCGCAGTTAGCATGTTCACAGAGACCTTAAAATGAACGCTATTGTTGATGAAATCAAGGCAGCAGCAACGAAGCATGAAAAACGACTTCAAACCCATACTAATGCTAGTGTCCAGCAGATGCTAGCACATAGGACTTGGGCAATGATAGCGTATCAAGAGGCTGCAACTGACAACCAGAGCCATTCAGTGGAACGAACATTTGACACAGAGTGATCTATTTTACGTTATGATCTACTAGATAAGTTTGTACCGAGTTGTTAGTCTTCCGTAAATTAAAATAAAATGGCGACTGTCCGAATATACAGTAACAATAACATTCGTATTTTTATCTCGTTACAGGTAACCTCGATTAAAGGGCTGAATAGCTTGTACAGTTGTATTCAATAGTTTGAACAAAATCGGATGAGGTTTTTTCTAGAACGAATGGAATACAGTACATAAATACAATCGGAAATACGCGTAACAACCATTGTTTTCTGATATAATACTTTCTTACAATAGAATTATGGTTTTTAGAAGATAAGGATTTATTAAAATAACCTTTATTTCTGCTAAGAATGTTATCACCTTGTTAGGCACGTTCTTCCCTCTTTTCCTAGCTTTGTTAATTTTACATTCATCGACGCGTTTCGGATTACCTTCATTCTCAATACTTATTGTTGCCTTTATTGTTGTTTGTTTTCGAGAATAGAGAAATATCTTCCGCTTTTTATTGGTGGTTAATGTTATAATCGCCGACGCGTTTCGAATTATCTTCAGTCTGAAAAGTTATTGTTGCACAATTTTTCGTTTGTTTTTGTGAATGTAGGCATCTTCCACCTTTCATAGCTTTGACATTTTCACGTACGTTGAAGCGTTTCGAATTACCTCCATCCTTAAAAACAAAAAATATGTACAATAATAAGTTCTGAGAATGGAGGTAATCCGAAACGCACCGCTAATCCTAAAATCTACAAAGCTAGGAAAGGTAGAAGATGCATACATTCTGAAGTACACAAAATAGGTAGAATAATAAATGTTTAGAATGGAGGTAATATAATTGGTAATCTACAAAACTGGGAAGGGTAGAAGATGCTTACATTCTGAAGTACACAAAATAAATACAATAATAAATTTTGAGAATGGAGGTAATGTAATTGGTAATCTACAAAACTAGGCAAGGTGCAAAACTACAGATGCTTACATTCTGAAGTACACGAAATAAGTACAATAATAGATTTTGAGAATGGAGGTAATGTAATTGATAATTTACAAAACTGGGAAAGGCAGAAGATGCATACATTCTGAAGTACACGAAATAAGTACAATAATAGATTTTGAGAATGGAGGTAATGTAATTGGTAATCTACAAAACTGGGAAAGGCAGAAGATGCATACATTCTGAAGTACACGAAATAAGTATAATAATAGATTTTGAGAATGGAGGTAATGTAATTGGTAATCTACAAAACTGGGAAAGGCAGAAGATGCATACATTCTGAAGTACACGAAATAAGTATAATAATAGATTTTGAGAATGGAGGTAATGTAATTGGTAATCTACAAAACTGGGAAAGGCAGAAGATGCATACATTCTGAAGTACACGAAATAAGTATAATAATAGATTTTGAGAATGGAGGTAATGTAATTGGTAATCTACAAAACTGGGAAAGGCAGAAGATTCATACATTCTGAAGTACACGAAATTAGTACAATAATAGATTTTGAGAATGGAGGTAATGTAATTGGTAATCTACAAAACTGGGAAAGGCAGAAGATTCATACATTCTGAAGTACACGCAATAAGTACAATAATAGATTTTGAGAATGGAGGTAATGTAATTGGTAATCTACAAAACTAGGAAAGGTTTTGTTGGAAAGGTACATTCTGAAGTACACGAAATAAGTACAATAATAAATTTTGAGAATGGAGGTAATGTTATTGGTAATCTACAAAACTGGGAAAGGTAGAAGATACTTACATTCTGAAGTACACGAAATAAATACAATAATAAATTTTGAGAATGGAGATAATGTTATTGGTAATCTACAAAACTAGGAAAGGTGCAAAACTACAGATGCTTACATTCTGTAGTACACGAAATAAGTACAATAATAGATTTTGAGAATGGAGGTAATGTAATTGGTAATCTACAAAACTAGGAAAGGTAGAAGATGCATACATTCTGAAGTACACGAAATAAGTACAATAATAAATTTTGAGAATGGAGGTAATGTAATTGGTAATCTACAAAACTGGGAAAGGTAGAAGGTGCTTACATTCTGAAGTACACGAAATAAATACAATAATAAATTTTGAGAATGGAGATAATGTAATCTACAAAACTAGGAAAGGTGCAAAACTACAGATGCTTATATTCTGTAGTACACGAAATAAGTACAATAATAGATTTTGAGAATGGAGGTAATGTAATTGGTAATCTACAAAACTGGGAAAGGCAGAAGATTCATACATTCTGAAGTACACGCAATAAGTACAATAATAGATTTTGAGAATGGAGGTAATGTAATTAGTAATCTACAAAACTAGGAAAGGTAGAAGATGCATACATTCTGAAGTACACGAAATAAGTACAATAATAAATTTTAAGAATGGGGGTAATCTAATGGAAAATCTACAAAGCCAGGAAAGTTAGAAGATGCATAGATTCTGAAGAACAAAAAATAAATAAAAGAAAACAATTTGAGAATTGAGGTTATTCGACGAATGTAAAAGCTACAAAGCTAGAAAATCTACAAGAATGTACTGAAGAATAAGTTCTGTCAGTGTTTGCCAAAATGCAGTAGGAATCTAATGCTTTGAAACGACTCCACCCCCGGCTAAGATGGTTCATGTTTTCTGTTTTCAGGGCTTATTTTGTAATGTTGTGAAACCCCGCAGCAGACACAGCCTCGGCGGTAACGGACAATGGCCATAGGCGCTAGTTCAGCGGTGCTAATTTTAGTAGCTAGCTTTATTAGATTTCCCTTTTTAAAACGTCAAATTGGCATATCTCCATACTCTCTCCTCTCCCTCTCCTGTTACCTCACCGTGGGATGGGTAACCTGGTTGTGTTTGTTTGTCTGCCCCCACCCCCTGTACTCCGTAACCTCTTCGCACACTTCACACTTCATGCAACGTCTTACGATTTATAGCGGCTGGTTACTAGTTAGCAATTCTAAGTGCGAGGTGATCCCCAACATGTCGTTTGTTGTAACAAAGATTAGACTTGTTCGTTGTTCCCTGTTCACAAGCGATGTTTAAGTAAAACTGTCAAAGCACCTGCTGAGACCTGAGGCGACTTATTTCAGATATAAACTATATATTGACAAGGTGGATCACCCTACTCTGTGTCGCTGCGCTGTAGCATAACGTAGTTTATTATTTGTTATGTTCACTCTCATTACTATATCAAACAAAATTTAGAGGTTGACGACAAAAAGTATTTATGTCTCTCTCTCTCTCTCTCTCTCTCTCTCTCTATATATATATATATATATATATATATATATATATATATATATATATATATATAATATTTTTTAAGGTGAAAAGCACAATGAGATTATTATTGCCTCCTAAATGTAAGTGTGAGTGTAAAATGTTAAGTCGTAAGTGTAGTGTTGTAAGTGTAAGTGTGTGTTAGACTCGGTGCCGTAAATGGGTTGTCTAAATCCTCTCAATAAGTGCAGCTAGTGAGTCATATAGGCTATA
Organism: Callitettix versicolor; assembly: GCA_022606455.1. Lineage (NCBI taxonomy): Eukaryota > Metazoa > Arthropoda > Insecta > Hemiptera > Cercopidae > Callitettix > Callitettix versicolor. The sequence goes on along the minus strand of CM040182.1, from coordinate 62,663,740 downwards.
TATATATATATATATATATATATATATATATATATATATATATATTCCGCATGGGGAAGCAGACTAGCTGAATCTATTAAGAGGATTTAGACGTCCTCATGGTGGTACCTGAGTCTAACACACACTTACACTTACAACACTACACTTACGACTTTAACACTTTACACTCACACTTACATTTAGGGAGGCGATAATAGCCTCAAACAAGTACATTATTCCTATATATATATATATATATATATATATATATATATATATATATATATATTCCGCATGGGGAAGCAGACTAGCTGCATCTATTAAGAGGATTTAGACGTCCCTCGTGGTACCCGAGTCTAACACACACTTACACTTACAACACTACACTTACGACTTTAACACTTTACACTCACACTTACATTTAGGAGGCGATAATAGCCTCAAACAAGTACATTATTCTATATATATATATATATATATATATATATATATATATATATATATATATATATATTCCTGCATGGGGAAGCAGACTAGCTGCATCTATTAAGAGGATTTAGACGTCCCTCGCGGTACCCGAATCTAACACACACTTACACTTACAACACTACACTTACGACTTTAACACTTTACACTCACACTTACATTTAGGGAGGCGATAATAGCCTCAAACAAATACATTATTCCTATTTCTAATTGTTCTAAAGGACGTGCATTGCAATTACCAAGGCCAGGGTTAGATAATAATCGCTGTATCCTGCTGTCTCGCTGACGTGATAGAAGCGAATCGCCTGACGTATTTTTCTTCATCGTACCCTTTTTGTACTTACGATATCACCATCATAATCAGCATTAAAACCTGCATATATTAGCATTTTACACAGAAAATGTGAAAGGTAACCGTGACGGATTCAAAAATTTGTTGATTTAAACAGATTTTGAAAATTCTAAACTGTAATACAGTTTTTACGCTTGTTACGATGTTGAAATTGAAATTTCAGAAACATTTAGGACAAAGTTATGAATTTTTAAAGATTTGAAATGGCAGCCATTTTGAAACTGTTAAACGAATTTGCCGGTTAACGAGCGCGCGCGCGCGCGCACACACACACACACTTATTTTATTAATAGCCGCTTCGGTGGCCTAGTTGATAGCGTACTGGGCTTTCACCATGAGAACCCGGGTTCGATTCCCGGCCAGGGCTTGGCATTTTCATACGCTATAAATCATCCCATCGTCTGCATTAGCCCAAGTGTGCACAATAGTCGGACGTTAAACAAAAAAAAATGTATTAATGTATTTATATACAATGTAGACATATAAATGATGGTCTTCAAACATTGTAGCTTATTATTTATATTCTGCAAACTGTTTTTTGGCAATTTTTAGTCGTTACCTTATATATTTTAAACGTTATTGTTTGACTAAGGGATAACGTCAAACGCTGTCAGGTAAACGTAAAATTTCTTTGATCAAAAGAAGTTTGATGAAATAAATTCGACGGCACTTTGATGAACAAACCCTTTTATCAGGCTTCGATGAATCTTCAGCCAATAAGCAGAAAATATTGTCTTTCCTGAAGTGACTTTGTTACTTTCGTTGCATAACTAATTGGAAACTAGTTTTGTAATTAAAAAAAAATGAATACGCATTATTTAAAATCGCTATAATAAGAAAAAATTCCATAAGTCCTTCCCGAAATAACTGTTACCAACTTATTTGAAAATTCCTCAGCAGTTTACAATAGGCCATTAAGAACGTTTTAATTACCTGGCTCACCTGTCGAGTCAAACCAATCAAATACAGAACAATCGATTAAGTTAAACTTACTATACCCTGCACAATACAAATATACTGCACTAACTTCCCTACATCAAAACAAACACAAGCTATTTATAGGAAAATTTTTGATTCGGATACTTTAATAGAACAAGTAGTTCGCCATATCATCAAACCCGCACGGCGTTGCCCGTGAAACATTCCAGCAATAATCCACTGGTAATAAACATCTGTGAGCATGCGATAATACGATACAATGGTTCTGTTTTTGTTTCTAAATTTACTTATTTTTTTTTTTTAACGTCCGACTACTGTGCACACTTGGGCTAATGCAGACGATGGGATGATTTATAGCGTATGAAAATGTCAAGCCCTGGCCGGGAATCGAACCCGGGTGCTCGGGGTGAAAGCCTAGTACGCTATCAACTAGGCAACCGCTTGCCAAGACACTGTTTGAGTGTTACAAAACAATTTTAAACATGTTTCTACCTACTGAACTGTCTCGTGTGTTAGGCACACTTTAACGCTAGAGATAGGCCTACACGAGGCTTTGTTGGTTGTGTGTCAAAATGTCTTTCATTTAAATAATTGCAATCAATTTCTTATACAATATAAACTTCGCCGGTTGTACGCCGACATGCTCGCTTTGTAGTTAAGTAATTAATTGTGAAGTGAGCAAGCCGCTGAAATGATTATAATGACACGTGTACATAACCTCGAAATATATCTTGTTAATAACCCAGCTGATTAAAGAAATGCGATACAATGTAATTTCTTTGACAAATATGCGAAGTGGACAAGTTGACAAGATATTTGATCGAAGTTTCACCGTATGCAGTCAATTTTCTATAGCGGCGTTGAAGGGAACGTTATAACGTAAACCGCTATAAAGAGGTTTACGCTATAGAGAGAGTTCAAGCAAAACGTGTATGAAATGTGTTTTAATTTGTAAAACGTGTTGTACACTATTTTTAATTTGAAATATTTAGTGCAAAGTTTATTGAAATAAAATTATATGACGTGCTGTATTTAAAAAACAATATTTATTAAATAATACTATATGAATAAAATACTGTAATTGTGAGGAAAAACGCAATATTTTGCCGAAACTACTCGTAAATTCCTTCAAAATTCTGACTCAAAATTTTCTTGAAGCTGTTCTTTTCATTATAGGCCTTCTTTATTTAATTTATTTTGCAATATCTTCTGGTGCCAACAGAAGAACCACCCAAATAAAATTCGGCAAACATCTACTTGATTCACAACTTTCTATCACAACCATAAAATTTTCCGTTTAGACGCACTGTATTGTAAAAGTATAAAATAGTGCACTACTTGAAAAAATGTACCAGACACACACCGGCGTACTGGGAATGTGAGAAACTGGGCAGAAGAATAGGAAGTGTGCACGTGTTTCGCCGCTATAGAGATTCCTGGAATTTTATTGGCTTCAGGTATATTTTTACTATAGGACAATGAATACAGAATCTATAAGGACACTTCTTGCCTGAAAAAGTCAGCACAGTTTATTCGTTCGAGAACGCTACTTACAGCACCCGCCGATAGGCAGCGCTGCATAGATTCTGTATTCATTGTGTACGAATAGGAAAGGACCAACGCATTTTGCCGTTGCAGAGAGGTTTCCGTTATAAAGAGATTCGCAATAGAGAGATTTTAATGTATTTAACAAATATTTGACAATAGTGATATATATAATAATATTATATTATTATTATATGTGTGTGTGTGTGTGTTATATATATATATATATATATATATATATATATATATATATATTATATATATATATAGCCGCCTCGGTGGCCTAGTGGATAGCGTACTAGGTTTTCACCCCGAGGACCAGGATTCGATTACCGTCGAGGGCTTGGCATTTTCATACGCTATAAATCATCTCATCGTCTGCATTAGCCCAAGTGTGCACAATAGTCGGACGTTAAACACAATATATATATATATATATATACTTTTTGTTAAACACATATTTGACAATAGTGTAATCCCTGCAGGGACGTGCAGACTAGCTGCACCTATTGACAAGATTTAGACATATATCTTGTGTGTGTGTGTGTGTGTGTGTGTGTGTGTGTGTGTGTGTGTGTGTGTGTGTGTGTGTGTGTGTGTGTGTGTGTGTGTGTAATAGAGAGAGAAAATATTTGTGTGTGTGTGTGTGTGTGTGTGTGTGTGTGTGTAATAGAGAGAGAGAGAAAAATAGTTGTGTGTGTGTGTGTGTGTGTGTGTGTAATAGAGATAGATAGATAGATAGATAGATAGATAGATAGATAGATAGAGAGAGAGAGAGAGAGAGAGAGAGAGAGATAGTGTGTGTGTGTGTGTGTGTGTGTGTGTGTGTGTGTGTGTAATAGAGAGACTGACATATTCACTACATTCATTCCTTTAACAGTAATTTAATAGTAGTCTGTTAGAAAAGTATTATTTGCTATAGAAAGTACTAACTTATACTTTACTAAATTTAGCAGAAAACTGCAGGCCTATACAAATACACAGTACCCGAGTCTAACACTCACTTACACTTAACACTTTACACTCACACTTACATTTAGGGAGGCGATAATGGCCTCAATGTGCTTTTCGCCTTAAAATAAAAAATAAATACTAGTATACTATGCCCCTGAAATATAGTGGAAGTACTCGATCGATTATTGTGTTTTTAAATGGGGGTTAAGGTGTTAAAAATAAAACAAATAATAACTTAAA
>CM040182.1:62584245-62654245 GCA_022606455.1 Callitettix versicolor | reverse complement strand
TGTACAAGATTTTGTTTTCTTATTTTAACCTGCTGGGTCGTTTCCAAATTGTTTGCACATTTTTTTTACGAGACACCCTGTATAATATTTTTGCTAAGGTTCTACGGCCTTATCTCGAGTTCACGTCGGTAAATATTTACTAGCGCTGAGTAACGGCTCCATCTCGCACAACGGAAATAATATCGATTTTGTAATTAAAGATGTTTGCTAAGTCTATGTATACACATAAACTACAAGACATTGAACTTTGAACAAGTCAAAGGTTTTCTTGATCAAGTAGGCGTTGACTCACTTAGGCCTGTACACAGGGTGTGTCGCAATAAATTGTTCGGATGTCGTGCCAGTCGTTGCAATGACATAATGTCACGCAAAACTAGTTGTGCAAGTATTATTGACAATTTTACAATAACAAAAAATTGATTTTGAAAAATTAACACCGGAACGTATTTTTTTCCCTTTTTTTTTTAGTCTATGACAGACCAGTATATTTTTTCGAGAACTTGTGGTCTACTTTTGTGTAAAAAAAAGAGACTATATTTTGTTAAAATTCAATTGTTAACATTTTTTTTACAAAAAATATGTCTGGCTCTGGTTTTTTTTAAAAAAATGGGTTTGGGTCTTACTTTGATGGCTGCTTTAATAGCTTATTATTCCAATAATAATTCTCTAATAATAACATATAAGGCGGGACGCGATGTTAACGACAAGGACAGAACTTACGCCAGTAACTCGAGTCTCGGATCTCCGACCTTGAGGTGCGCAAGTTCGCAGACGAAGCAGACTTGACCGGTCAGCTAAAGCCGATAAACGCGAGTGCGCGCGCGTACACACACACACACACACACACACAAGCTGTGTCCACGTTTTCTAAACACCGACTCAACACATCATCCCACATCACGTAATGGGCCAAAACACACACACACACACACACATACACACACACACACACACACACACACACACAAGCTGTGTCCACGTTTTCTAAACACCGACTCAACACATCATCCCACATCACGTAATGGACCAAAACACACACACACACACACACACACACACACACACACACACACACACACACACACACACACACACACACCACACACACACACACACACACACACACACACACACACACACACAAGCTGTGTCCACGTTTTCTAAACACCGACTCAACACATCATCCCACATCACGTAATGGGCCAAAACACACACACACACACACACACACACACACACACACACACACACACACACACACACACACACAACACACACACACACACACACACACACACACACACACACACACACACACACACACACACACACACACACACACACACACACATAAGCTGTGTCCACGTTATCTAAACACCGACTCAACACATCATCCCACATCACGTAATGGACCAAAACACACACACACACAAGCTGTGTCCACGTTTTCTAAACACCGACTCAACACATCATCCCACATCACGTAATGGGCCAAAACACACACACACACACACACACACACACACACACACACACACCACAACACACACACACACAACACACACACACACACACACACACACACACACACACACACACACACACACACACACACACACACACACACACACACACACATAAGCTGTGTCCACGTTATCTAAACACCGACTCAACACATCATCCCACATCACGTAATGGACCAAAACACACACACACACACACACACACACACACACACACACACACACACACACACACATAAGCTGTGTCCACGTTATCTAAACACCGACTCAACACATCATCCCACATCACGTAATCGACAAAACACACACACACACACACACACACACACACACACACACACACACACACACACACACACACACACACACACACACACACATAAGCTGTGTCCACGTTATCTAAACACCGACTCAACACATCATCCCACATCACGTAATGGACCAAACACACACACACACACACACACACACACACACACACACACACACACACACACCACACACACACACACACACACACACACACACCCCACAACACACACACACACCACAACACACACACACACACACACAACACACACACACACACACACACACACACACACACACACACACACACACACACACACACACACCACAACACACATACACACACACACACCACAACACACACAACACACACACACACACCACAACATACACACACACCACACCACACACACACACACACACACACACACACCACACACACACACACACCACAACACACACACACACACACACCACAACACACACACACACACACACACACACACACCACAACACACATACACACACACCACAACACACACACACACACACACACACACACCACACACACACACACACACACACACACACACACACACACACACACTGGAAAAAACAGAACCACAAAAAAAATAAAATGAAATAAAATTCTTTATATTTTGTTTATGTATAAATAATTGCACTCAGAAAAAAAGAGAAAATTGTGTAAAAGTGGGTTAAAACAAATTTTAACTCAAAAGTCTTCTGATGAAGTGTATTATTATTCATAAAATATAAAGTTTTTTAATTTCATTTTAGTTTTCACACTCATTCGTCCTAGCCTGATGCATATCATAGTCCCAGTAGCACGGTAGCACTGTTCTGTCGCCCTGTTCATTTTATTTCGAAATTATGTTTTGTGTGTAACTTTACAGTTGGCAGTGAAGCTGTTTTTGTGGAATTACAGAACATATTTATTGAGATGATGCAATTTTTATTTTTTTTCAGTCGAGAGAACATTTAAAAAGTTTTAAGCCATCCGCCCTCCCGCGACCCACAGTTTGGGGACCGCTGCTCTAGATTCAAGGTAATACTTACTGTGTATTCTGATATAGAATATGTTTTAAATTATATCTTTTGTTGACTGAGTTAACCATTTTAACAGTTTAACCATATTTTAAAACCGATTACAAAGAATGCTTATCTCAGGTCATTATAAGCCTAGCGGCAATGAATACAGAATACTCTAAAAAGGTTGACAATCCTACACTAAATATTAATTTGGGCCGGGTCTATCCCAGAACGTTCGATAAATAATGTAGCGCGGCAGTGTTGCCAGATCGGGAGGTTTTCTTTCCCAAAATGGGGAATTTTGAGTTTACGGAGAAACATCGGGGGAAATTACGGGGAATTTTTTTTATTATTGAAAAATTCAGTCTTTTAACTAGGTACTAGGAATCCCCCCCGGGACAAATGGGGCGAAGCAATGATTTATTATGATTATGAATAATAAAAAGTATAAGAATAATTTTTTTACACAAATGAATAATTAAACATTCGGTAATGTTTTGATTAGTATATGTGTGTGGATAGTGTGCGTGGCTTAAAATAATTTCAAAGAGAAATAAGGAAATATCACAATATTTTATTATATTTTATACGTTATATATTTTCAGTAAAATTTTTATCAATTTCACTCATAAACACATATTAGGAAATATAACAATATTTTATTAAGTTTTAAAGTATTTTATTAAGTTTTACACAAAATGTCTGAACTTCACTAATACTTAAATATATTGCAAATGAATTAAATATTGTTTTGAATATCAGGTATTATGTGCCATATTTCTGAGTCTTTGTAACTCGTCGCGTCGAGCAGCCATACCTGAATGATTATTTATTACCAATAATCGATTAAAATTAAAGGCTGGTTTTAGTAATAAACTCCTCAATGGCTACGTACGTAAGGCCAACTTGAAATTCACAAATATAAACCAGGTTGATTATCATCATTGTTTATATTTGCGAATCGATTTCGATAGTTTCGCTGATCGATCGTCAAGCGACCGATTGAAGTTCTACCTCTGCCTCTTGGACGTGGCATGTTCACGACCCGCAACCGGAAAACTACTGACTTATCACTTCGCCAAACCCAAACTGGAACCCGAACCCCTCCTACCTGTTTCATTGTTTCAGGTAATTTTGATGAGTTTGCTCGCGTACGTAAGTAGTGACGTATATCGCAGCGGCGATGGACGTTATCTTCGTCTAGCAAACAGTTACTGTCTCTGTCTTACACACACAAAACAAATGGGAGGCTTTTTCATCAATAACTCGGTTGTTTTTCAAAATTTTTTGACAAAATTCGAAGTATGCACCCCTGAGACCTAGAAGAATATATATTTCAAATGACATGTTACTGTCTCTGTCTTACACACACAAAACAAATGGGAGGCTTTTTCATCAATAACTCGGTTGTTTTTCAAAATTGTTTGACAAAATTCGAAGTATGCACCCCTGAGACCTAGAAGAATATATATTTCAAATGACATGTTACTGTCTCTGTCTTACACACACAAAACAAATGGGAGGCTTTTTCATCAATAACTCGGTTGTTTTTCAAAATTTTTTGACAAAATTCGAAGTATGCACCCCTGAGACCTAGAAGAATATATATTTCAAATTTAATTGAGATCGGCTTAAAACTGTGGGAGGAGTAGCTTGTAATGGAATGCGTTAAGTCGGGGATAGAGGGGGCTTCGCCCCAAAAATTCTTTTTCGTAAAGAAATACCTGTTAGGTTTTTGTTCATTCTACTAATTTTGGGAATGTAGACTGCCAAATTACCCGACAGTGTAACAATTACAATTACATGCTTATCTGACCTTGCAAAACCCCGAAATCTATGTCATGCGACCACACCCTTATTTATTGCTTTAGTTAATCTGAATCGTTTTAGGTTGCGCCCAAATCGGTAAAGCATATTGTGCACAGTGTTGCCAGATTGGGGGGGGGTTCTTCTCAAAAATGGGGAAATTTTATGTTTTCAGGGAAATATTTGTGAAAAGAAAATGAGGATTTTTTTACTGGGAATTAATACGTCCAGTGTTAACTAGGTTAAATTATTTTTCGCAAAGAAAGACCTGTTACGTTTTTGTTCATTTTACTAAGTTTGGAAACGCGGCGGCTGAAATACTCCGACAATATCGTATTTTGGTTTTAGCTTTTACTGCGCATGCCTGTCGTGCATCGCATTATTTGTTTCCGTTTGCGATTCCCTTCCGTCCGAGGATTGTAAAAATGGCGATACAGCATTTGTAACACCTGCTTCCTTAAGTACTCCGTCCCTTCGTCTTCACTTGGGTAATCGAATTGAACTGCTGCATTTTGAAGTCTTGTCAGCGATCAAACTTGTGACTGGTTGCTTTGAATCAGCTTAATTCGGTCTTCAAGTTCTCCATGCAAAAAAATGACATCGGCAAGAAAATACCGTCAAATATGGGAAAACCAAAATTTTGAGGTTAGGTTGTGTGTTTAAATCTCATAATATGTAATGTTTTTATAAAGTTAAGTTTGTTATAATACTTTTTATATTCTTCTTTTCTGCTAGGATTATTGTCACTATATTCAGTATAATAATCTGCCTTCCCTAGCTTCGTCAATTGTACTTTCGTTGACGCGTTTCGGAGAACCTCCATCTTCAAAAATTATATCTATACTCCCCGCTTAGTGAAGCATACAAAACCCCGAACTCGTTCTTGACCGTTATTTTTTCTATATCTAAACTATATCTAGAGTTTTAATTCGTTCTTTACAATAAGTAGTGTGTAAAATTACTCTGTATAGTTCACCTTTTAACATATGTATATGCATTTTTTGTTAAAAGCAAAATCACAGCATGTCATACATTAATAAATACGTTAAAACTTTTTCTTCGGTTTTGAAAAATTCCCGAACGTTTTCGCAAGTCTTTCACATACCGTACCACGATTTATCTAAACGTACGAATTTTGCACAAAACCTAACCGTTTGCTCTCTTGTCGCAGAACAAACTCACAGCTCTTGAAATAAACGATTCTGTTTTTACATTCGGTTACTACAATGTTATTGTTATTATCTAACTTGTTTGCAGATATGAGCTCGGCCTTACACACAACTTCATATAACTTTTGATATGGGAAAGTTATTTACCTGCTTCGGCTGCACAGCCGAATGAAACAAATAAAACAAAAGTATGCATTAACATTAAATCATAGTTCCTTAGATAAATTATCTAACAGCAATTGGTTCTATTCTAACACTAGACGCTACAAATTTTAAAATATATTTTGTACATAAAATTCTATTTATATTATTTGGTGGTCATAAAATGTTACAACCGTTTTGCCCTATGTTTTGTTTTAAGCTAATATACAGAACAAAATTCACAAAATTTAAAACTATTTAAATAGAAAAGTCACGATAATTTAATGCAGACTTTAAATAGGCCTGTAAAAATAACACAACAGCCTACTTCGAATAAAACAGTTATAAATAATTCTGAATTGATTCAGCTTTGAGTAAGTAAACTATACTATACTAAATTAATATTGTTCTTTAGACCAAATGCATTATTAATATATCAGTGCACTACTCAAAATAGGCCACAATTTTATAATTACTGCAAAAAAATTTCATATTCACAAACATTCAAGTTTTTCAAATCTTAAAATACAGCAGGATGTTTTACCTCAAAATATCATAAAAAATAATTCTATTATTAATATTTTACGGATGGCAGTTAAATTGAAAACATAGCTAGTGGGGTAAAACTTTAAAACCATAAAATAAAAAGTCTAGGTGTTGCAGTATGATTTTGTTTGTTAATTATTTCAAGTACACGTGTTTAGTGTACACGTGTTGAATAGAGGAGGGGTACGAGGTGGAGATAGAAAATTATAAATAGGACGGGCTATAATATTGGTGACAGTATATAGTTTTTGAAGATGGAGGTTCTCCGAAACGCGTCAACGAAAGTGGAATTGACGAAGCTAGGAAAGGCAGATTATTATACTGAATATAGTTAAGTTTATGTTTTAACTATAACACGGGTAAAATATAGAGTATTACGAATTCAAAAATAATGTATTATTTAATTTCTAATAATTAGGGATTTTTTAACAATAATTTTATAACTGGGGAACTTTTTACGTAACGGAGGGAAAATGTGTATATACAGCGTCTGGCAACACTGCAGCGCGGTGGAATAAAGCAGTCACCCCCTAACCCTCGACATTGGCTCGAGTTGTCCTACTTTCACTTTCTACATCCCTTTAAAACAGCCTGCAAATTTGTGCACTACTCGAGTCAACGCCGTTGAATGACGCCGTGCAATGACCTTGTGATCTGTCATAAGCTACACAATATTTACATTATTAGGATAACTTTATTGTTGGTCTGGTCGCGAATAATTTAATAAGTTTAATTTAATTTAATAATTTAATTCAACTTAATAAATCAATATGTCTGTTGTTATTAGGTAGGTTTGCCTGCCTGTGTATTTTTTTAAGCTGTTCAAATAAGCGATTACGGTACTAAAAAAAACAAAGGCAATTACGACTCTTTATGTGTCAAGCTGTTCCATTTAACGTCAGCAATGATATATTGAATAAAATTATGCCATAAAAACACCGGCAGGTAATTAGCTTCACTTTGTTCACACAAAAGGTGACACCCCTTTGATTTTTCTAGAGTGATATTAATTAACTGCATTTTTTTAATCTGTTACTGCATCAGACCGTTATATATACAGTTTACCAATTTCCGATAATTTCAAATTATTATAGTCGTTTGACTTAAAAGGCACATTGGCAACGTTTATTTCCTTAATTTAAACTGATATTAACCTTAAAAAAATATTAGTCTGAATGATCCGGTTGTCGCCCGCTACCGTTTGAACAACTGAAATAATGACACTTAAATCCGTTGGACCTACTCACTTAAAAACTGAAATACTTATTACTTAATTACATTATATACTTATTCTAAAATATTGCATATACATATTATGAAGACAAGCGGCTGGTGTCAAACGAAGGAAAAAGTTGACCGACATTTGTTGATAAGGGTGGTGAAAGTTGCAGATTGCAGCTGTGAAAGGCCTAATGTCTTGTTCGAAGGGAGTGAGACAAATATTTGTACAGTCCTTATCGAAACGGGATGAGTACAGTCATTGAATATAAACACACTATATTCCAGCTACTTGGTAAACGGCGTGCGCGAAAATTTCTAGCGCATGTAGGAGAGTACCCTTCCAGCTTCCTTCAACAATCTAACGACACAGAATCTGCCAGTCTGAGTACAAACTGTAACTACTCAGCGATAGTGAAGAAAAAGAGGAGAGAACTCGACCTCTCACTCGCACATTTTTTCTCTGTCCCGCTGGTGTTCTTAGCAGGCCGTTTTCTAAGCGGCTGACTTATAGAATAACCCTTGGTGAGCACTCGTTGGTGGTGGCATCTTGCAGCAGTGTACAACTGCAGTTAAACAGATAGGCCTACTGCCTATTTTCTCAAATGTCACCACCCCGTCTATGCAGCTTGCAGCGTTCGTGGCGGCACATAGTCCTATTGCTTGGACTTCAGCCTCTGATTTCGAACACGCTCTCTATAATGATGCATGTACTTCTACTCTGTTTATATTCATTGGTAATGTGTAATTGTGCTTCAGCGAATTATGTTGTCCAGCCGCTGATTTAACGGTTTCCAACCGCGGAAAACGTAAACTTTTCCCTTCTTTTCGCAGACCTTCTTAACAGTACAGTAGACTCTCGGTTATCCGGATATCGGACATCGTTATGGCCGGATCACCGAGAGCGACGAATTATTGGAAAGAAAAAAAAATAGTTATAAGTCTGTATATTGAGAAAACGTAATTGCAATAAAAAACAAACACCTTTATTTTAATAACTGAGTTCAAACTGGAATTATTACTGAAAAAACCTCGGTGGCCTAGTTTATAGCGTACTGGGCTTTCACCCCGAGGACCCGGGTTCGATTCCCGGCCAGGGCTTGGCATTTACATACGCTAATCATCCCATCGTCTGCATTAGCCCAAGTGTGCACAATAGTCCAAGATGGCGAAAAAGTATTAAAACTTCTCTATGTACATTACAGTAGTGTATACAATTCACATGAACGAAGTTTCAAGAAACACCCGCCAAAATAAACCGCTTCCGTCCGCATTATTCGGACCTAAACCTAAATTGCCCCGCAGCGGGTGCAGTGTAGCTGCGCCTGTTGAGAGGATTTAGACGTCCCTCGCGGTACCCGAGTCTAACACACACTTATAACACTACGCTTACGACTTTAACACTTTACACTTACATTTATGAAGGCGATAATAGCCTCAATGTGCTTTTCGCCTTAAAAAAACTAAATTATTTACTGTTTCTTTAAACTTCTGTATGTTCTTTTTGTGTTTAACGTCCGACTATTGCGCACACTTGGGCTAATGCAGACGATGGAATGATTCATAGCGTATACAAATGCCAAGCCATGGCCGGGAATCGAACCCGGGTTCTCGGGGTGAAAGCCCAGTACGCTATCAACTAGGCCACCGAGGCGGCTAAACTTCTGTTTGTTCTTTTTGTGTTTAACGTCCAACTATTTCGCACACTTGGGCTAATGCAGACGATGGAATAATTCATAGCGTATGCAAATGCCAAGCCATGGCCGGGAATCGAACCCGGGTCGTCGGGGTGAAAGCCCAGTACGCTGTCAACTAGGCCACCGAGGCGGCTAAACTTCTGTTTGTTCTTTTTGTGTTTAACGTCCGACTATTGCGCACACTTGGGCTAATGCAGACGATGGGATGATTAGCGTATGAAAATGCCAAGCCCTGGCCGGGAATCGAACCCAGGTTCTCGGGGTGAAAGCCCAGTACGCTGTCAACTAGTCCACCGAGGCGGCTAAACTTATGTTTGTTCTTTTTGTGTTTAACGTCCGACTATTTCGCACACTTGGGCTAATGCAGACGATGAAATGATTCATAGCGTATGCAAATGCCAAGCCGTGGCCGGGAATCGAACCCGGGTCGTCGGGGTGAAAGCCCAGTACGCTGTCAACTAGGCCACCGAGGCGGCTAAACTTCTGTTTGTTCTTTTTGTGTTTAACGTCCGACTATTGTGAACACTTGGGCTAATGCAGACGATGGAATGATTCATAGCGTATGCAAATGCCAAGCCATGGCCGGGAATCGAACCCGGGTTCTCGGGGTGAAAGCGCAGTACGCTATCAACTAGGCCACTTCTGTATGAACGGAACAACTTTAACATCACGCGGTAGTTTTTCATACAGTATCTTACTTTTATCGAACCACATAACTGGCTAACAAAACTGGCTAAGGCCATGTTTGTTCATCACTTTTTTATAAAAACGTTTGCTTTCTAAAGCATTAGTTTCTCAGAAATCGGATGTCTGTGTCTTACTCTTCTTCGACCTCCGGAATCCCGCATATTCATTGTTTGTCGTTTTACTGACACACTCGAGGTTTTTGACGTCGGTTCTAATTTTTCGTTATTTTTTGTTGTTTTTTTTTTAAGAACACAGACAAGAAATACTGACCGATTTAATTTTTCGTTATTTTTTGTTTTTTTTTTAAGAACACAGACAAGAAATACTGACCGATTTAATTTTTCGTTATTTTTTATGTTTTTTTTTTAAGAACACAGACAAGAAATACTGACCGATTACTGGACGTGATTATCGCGAGTTTACTGTATTCAGTAGTGCTACGAAACAGGTTCGATTAGCGCCAGGTTTTGTACGAAAAGTGCCAACTTTTTTTGTGTATATGTGCACCATCCACTTACAATGTAGAATGTGTATGCATGTGTCTTGGATTATGAGACCAGTCAATAGTGTAACGAAATAATTAAGTGTTTATAAAGTGAAACTTGACATTGACAGTATCCATTTTATGGAGGGACTTTGAACCGTCCCCGTATCGGTTACTTGGGCGAGACAAGTAGTACTTTATTGTCGAACAGCGCTTAGTAAAACAAATTAATTGTTTAGTCTGTGTATTCGGGCGGAACCTTTGTACAAGACGGGCGTTAAAACATTCATAAGTATTCTTTTAATGTTGCATATTAGCGTTTATTTTTAGATTGCGCACAAATTACACACGGTACCGGCCAAATCAGCCGACATGCCAAGGTGAAGTGTTTGACTGCAGTAATTACTGCCAGACTCTGGGACTCGCTTAGCTTTTCAATCCTCGAACACACACACACGCACACACACACAACACGCGCACATACACACACACACACCACGCGCGCGCGCGCACACACACACACACCAATACCAAACACGCGCGCTCGCACCACACATCACACACACACACTCACACATACACCACACACGCGCGCGCACACACACACTCACACATACACCACACACGCGCGAGCACACACACGCACACGCATACACCACACACACACCACACGCACACGCCCGCGCGCGCGCACACACACCACACGCCCGCGCGCGCGCACACACACCACACGCATACGCATACTCACAAACCACACACATACTCACCTTCCCCCTCCACACACACACACACACACACACACACACACACACGCGCGCGCGCGCACACACACCACACACGCGCCCGCGCGCACACACACACACCACACACACGACACACACACACACACACACACACACAAATACCAAACACGCTCGCTCGCACCACACACACACACACACACCCCACACACACACACACACACACACACCACACACACATACACTACACGCGCGCGCGCGCACACACACACACGCACACGCATACACCACACACACCACACGCATACGCATACTCACACACCACACACATACTCACCTTCCCCCCACACACATACATACTCACACACACACACACACACACGCCCGCGCGCGCACACACCACACACATACTCACCTTCCCCCCACACACACATACATACTCACACACACACACACACACGCACGCCCGCGCGCGCACACACACACACACACACACACACATACTCTCTCACACACACACACGCGCGCGCGCCCGCGCGCGCACACACACCACACGCACACGCATACACACATCACACACATACTCACACACCACACACACACACACACACACACACACACACACACACACACACACACACACACACACACACACACACACACACACACACACACACACACATACTCGCACACACATACACACCACACATACTCACCACACACGCGCGCGCGAGCACGCACACAAAAGAATGCCTCCTATATACAGTTGTAAGTTGCGTCATACGTTTTTAATATTAGGGCAACACGTATAACTGTTTGACCAACATAAATATGGTTTTATGTGATTAAATTTGTGTTTACCTTCTTACTAAACTTAGTACAGACAGAGTATGGTTATGAAGGTTTTTTTTGTTTTTTTGACAATTCAATTGGTTATTATTGCCCGTGTTTTCATAAAGATTTCTCTTTCATTAATAAGTTCGATTAATCTGTCGCGCGCGCACACACACGCACACTGGTTAAGTCAATGTGGCTCTTGCTTTGTCTTGTCCTTAACCTATTTTCTCAATTGATTTCTGTCGGTGCTTTGTTATTTAGCGTTGACCAATTTAAAGCAGAAAAATTGACAAATTTTTACTGTATTTAAAACGGAGATATTGTTGACTTTAATGTATTTAAAGCAGAGATTATGTTGCCTTTAATGCATTTAAGTTGACTTTATTGTATTTAATATAGAAATTTCGTTGACTTTATTGTATTTAAAGCAGAGATTATGTTGACTTTAGTGTATTAAGTTGTCTTTATTGTATTTAAAGCAGAGATTATGTTGACTTTAGTGTATTAAGTTGACTTAAGTGATTTAAAGCAGAGATTTTGATGCCTTTAATGCATTTAAGTTGACTTTACTGTATTTAAAGCAGAGATTACGTTGACTTTAGTGTATTAAGTTGACTTAAGTGTATTTAAAGCAGAGATTTTGATGCCTTTAATGCATTTAAGCTGACTTTACTGTATTTAAAATAAAAATATCGTGACTTTAGTGTATTTAAAGCAGAGATTTTGATACTTTAATGGATTTAAGTTGACTTTACTGTATCTAAAACGGAAATTTCGTTGACTTTATTGTATTTAAAGCAGAGATTATGTTGACTTTAGTGTATTAAGTTGACTTTAGTGTATTTAAAGCAGAGATTTTGATGCCTCTAATGCATTTAAGTTGACTTTACTGTATTTAAAATAAAAATTTTGTGACTTTAGTGTATTTAATGCAGAGATTTTGTTGACTTTAGTGTATTTAAAGCAGATATTTTGTTGACTTTAATGGATTTAAAACAGCGGTTTTGTTGACTTTAGTATAGTTAAAGCAGAGGTTTTGTTAACTTTAATATATTTAAAGCATAGATTTTGTTGACTTGAGTGTATTTTTAAACAATAGATTTTATTAAATCTTTAGTATTACTCCTTTATTCATTTCCAAAGAATAAGGCTAAGAATTAATTAACTATTACTCTATTACTTCATATGGCTAGATTTGTAAGCCTTTTTTTAAAGAGCACTTACAACAACTTATGACCTAACCTTCGTGTGATATTTCAGCTCTGTAGATGTCGCTGTTTTATTGAAATATGATGAAAATCTTGCGGTCACACTTCCGGTGGTTTGATTATTTGCATTTTATGATAGCTCGTATTTGTTCATCCAGATTTTGGGGTGAAATAATTTACTCTATAGTGTACTCATATATCTAAGTCCAAGTCGCCTCGGTGGCCTAGTTGATAGCGTACTGGGCTTTCACGCCGAGGACTCGGGTTCGATTCCCGGCCAGGGCTTGGCATTTTCATACGCTATAAATCATACCATCGTCTGCATTAGCCCAAGTGTGCACAACAGTCGGACGTTAAAAAAAAAAAAAATTAAATCCCATTACAGAAGGCACGCTTATACAGTAATTCCGTGGGCTTTTCATTTGTTTTTAAACCTATTAGGAACTGAATCTAGGCCCCCGCAGGGGGTGCAGACTAGCTGCACATATTGAGAGGATTTAGACGTCCCTCGCGGTACCCGAGTCTAACACAAACTTACACTTACAACACTACACTTACGACTTTAACACTTTACACTCACACTTACATTTAGGGAGGCGATAATAGCTTTAATGTGCTTTTCGCCTTAAAATAACAGAAACAAACTGAATTTAGGGAAATTAGGTTTTCCATTATTTGTAACGTAGAGTATTTTTGATGATTTAAAAAAATGACAGTTTCTTTTCGATAAACTTGTATCCCTTTTTTACCTATTTGGAGAATGAACTTTGAAAAATCCTTTCAGTGAATCTTTATATTATAAAATGGAACTACTGATCACATTTCCTACTTATAACTTCAGCAGTTTTGGCACGGCGATAATGAATCAGTCGGGACCTATTCGAGTTACTCGTGTAACACAATGTAAGACAAGCTGATTGGTTTAGTACGAGGCTTGGTATATTACATGTTGCGGGTCGGTATTAGGCGAATTTAGCGTGTCGACAAAGCTGTAGTAGACTAATACATTCAGTATTTTATCTCAATGTCTTAAAATAACCGCTTTCAGCCGGAAATGAGCAATGATAAGCAATACGCCGCCTGGTTGTACGAGTAGAGTGTGAGATACACAACTTGAACGAACTGAAAGCCGTCAGCGTTTTGGTATAATTTTAAGCAACATCGTGCGAAGAAATTAGTTTCATCGTGTGCGAATAGAGGAGTACATACCCCCCCCACTATAGTTGGTACTACATTATGGGATGTCGTGTATTTGACAACAGTACATAATAGGTTCATCAACTTTTGAATTTCTTAGGATTTCAACAATTAGAACTTTTTGGCTCGGTGATCGCGTAATTTCAGCGGTGAACAGTTGAAGTAACAGTGAATAGGAGGAATGTAAAACTGTGATTTTGATGACCAAAGAAAAACCTATAGAATGTGTTAGGATGTTTTTTTTGTGTTTAACGTCCGACTATTGTGCCCATTTGGGCTAATGCAGACGATGGGATGATTTATAGCGTATGAAAATGCCAAGCCCTGGCCGGGAATCGAACCCGGGTCCTCGGGGTGAAAGCCCAGTACGCTAACAACCAGGCCACCGAGGCGGCAGAGAAATAGAAGAAAGAAAATATAAAAGAAAACTAAGATATAAAAAAAAGCTGAATGCTTAGGCATAACTCCTTTCAGAGTCAGTGGACAAAACTTGCCAGCTTATCGTGGCAGAAACACCCAATAACAAAAGGCTGAAAATGTACTTAGAAAAAATATTTTGAAAATTTAGTATGGAGTCCTCAGTTTTAACCTGCATTCATCTAATGCACAGTGAGGCCTATTTATAACCGATTATTCAGCCGCCTCGGTGGCCTAGTTGTTAGCGTACTGGGCTTTCACTCCGAGGACCCGGGTTCGATTCCCGGCCAGGGCTTGGCATTTTCATACGCTATAAATCATCCCATCGTCTGCATTAGCCCAAGTGTGCACAATAGTCGGAAGTAAATCAAATATCGATTGCATCGGAAGTAAGTCAAATATCGATTGCATCGGAAGTAAGTCAAATATCGATTGCATCGGAAGTAAGTCAAATATCGATTGCATCGGAAGTAAGTCAAATATCGATTGCATCGGAAGTAAGTCAAATATCGATTGCATCGGAAGTAAGTCAAATATCGATTGCATCGGAAGTAAGTCAAATATCGATTGCATCGGAAGTAAGTCAAATATCGATTGCATCGGAAGTAAGTCAAGTATCGATGAACCGCCTCGGTGGCCTAGTTGATAGAGTACTGAATTTTCACCCCGAGGACCCGGGTTCGATTCCCGGCCAGGGCTTGGCATTTTCATACGCTATAAATCATTCCATCGTCTGCATTAGCCCAAGCGTGCACAATAGTCGGACGTTAAAAAAAAAAAAACAAAACAAAAAACGATTAAACCCTTCATAGCCAGCCAGGGAAATGTTCGCCACGTTCTCGCTCTTCATAACTTTCTAGAGAGATTTGTTTGAGCCATTGTGACAAATACGTATTGTTCGGGTACTTACGGACTGTATTTGTGCAAAAATTGATCAAAATCGTTACGAAAATTCGAATTTTAACAGCTTTTCGACAAAAAGAAATATTTTTTTTTTATTTTTCAAATGTGGTGGCTTTTCGTCAAAAAGAAAGATTTAATTTTTTTTAATTCACAAAGTTCCGAGATATTTGCAAAAAGGCCTACACAAAATTTGAACAAAATCGGTCAGTCGGGCACGCGCTCACACGCAGACCTGAAGCACGTTATTGAATTCAGAGGCCCTAAAAAGGAAAAATGCATAAAATGTAATATTTTTTCACAGTCATACAATTTTGTTTAGCCTATACTTCTTATAGAGTGAAGAATGTAAAATCGATAGGGATATGTAGTTATACATAAATAAAAAATGAATTAATGTTAATATAATCCGGCAATGCGTTGTTCTGATTTAATAGTAAGCAGATTTGGTATGATAAAACTGGTTACCTTCGCTTGTTCAGTAAATATTGGAGTAATTTGGACAAGAACCCTTGAGGGAGAAATGAAAGGTTAAACTCTTAGCACTGAACTTATTGATCGTTCCATCCTGAACGCAGCAGAGAGGTAGGCCTATAAAAATACACTGTTGATATTTGATACAGCCTTGATCTACTTAGAAGTATATGATCGCGGCACGCAGCTGTGTCGCGGATGCGATGGAAAAGTACACCATACATCACAACAAATATTTATACCAAGACCGTCACGTTCATATTCGTATTTCCAATAGATTTTATGTACTATGTTCAGTCTCAATGATCTATATATATATATATATATATATATATATATATATATATATATATATATATATATATATATATATATATAGAGAGAGAGAGAGAGAGAGAGTATATAGATAGAGTATATATATATAGATGGATATTTTGAAGAGAGAGACCCCTATATATATATATATATATATATATATATATATATATATATATATATATATATAGTTTTTAAGATGGAGGTTCTCCGAAACGCGTCAACGAAAGTAGAATTGACGAAGCAGATCATTATACTGAACATAGTGATAATAATCCTAGCAGAAAGAAGAAGAATATAAAAAGATTTTATATAATTTAAAATGCTAATTTACGCAAAAATTAACCCTGATTACAATGGTGATTCTTTGGCAGAATATCAGAGAAGTGACAGATAAAATATTTACGATTTGCAATTACAACCATTTTGAAATTGTTAAACGGATTTTTCGTGGTAACGAACTAGTTCAAGATATTGTCGGACTCAATTTTTGTGTAAAATTTGAATAAAATCTGACCAAAATTTACGAACGCTACAGTTCTAACACAGAGCACACAAAATGCCTTCTAGTTTAAATCAAAGAATTCCTTCGGATTGATATTCAGAGCAGTGGTCGGAAATCACATTGCGTCAACACCTTGTGAAGCTATCGCATCGCTTTGTTTTAAGTAGCCAGATTCCATCTAGTTCTGAGATCATCGTTGCATGACGGCCAGGTAGCTAGGAAACCCGCCTTTCAGAATCACCTGATGGTGGTTTACCGGTGACAGATTAAAACTCCACACGGGAAGGCTTTTGAACCTTGAGTAAGCTCCGTTTGCACTTCTCTCTGGATATGGCCACTTCATAAAACATTTACTAACACTCAGGGTCATCATCCTTGATCCCGTTTGTAGGCTAAGCTTGCAGTCTGAAGAAACTATTTAGCATGTCATCCTGGAATGTGAGAGAGTAGGAGAAGAGCTATTTTTGGGACTGCAACTGAGTGATGAATCTGATGCTACAGGGCCATAATTCCTAAGCCTCGTTGAAGGCACAATTATCCGTTTGCCTTTCTAAGGAAGTACTGGATGTGCACAATAAGCCTAGGTTAAAGAATTTGAGTCTGCATACCCTCGTAATCTAATCTAATCTAATCTAAGCCCTGTTTATCTTTCCAGGTACGGTACTTCCGCACAAACTCGTTTCCCGACTAAATCCGACACGTTCCGTTCCTTGCAGCCGCCACTAAATCCGACACGTTCCGTTCCTTGCAGCCGCCACTAAATCCGACACGTTCCGTTCCTTGCAGCCGCCACTAAATCCGACACGTTCCGTTCCTTGCAGCCGCCACTAAATCCGACACGTTCCGTTCCTTGCAGCCGCCACTAAATCCGACACGTTCCGTTCCTTGCAGCCGCCACTAAATCCGCCACGTTCCGTTCCTTGCAGCCGCCACTAAATCCGACACGTTCCGTTCCTTGCAGCCGCCACTAAATCCGACAAGTTCCGTTCCTTGCAGCCGCCACTAAATCCGACACGTTCCGTTCCTTGCAGCCGCCACTAAATCCGACACGTTCCGTTCCGTTCCTTGCAGCCGCCACTTAATCCGACACGTTCCGTTCCTTGCAGCCGCCACTAAATCCGACACGTTCCGTTCCTTGCAGCCGCCACTAAATCCGACACGTTCCGTTCCTTGCAGCCGCCACTTAATCCGACACGTTCCGTTCCTTGCAGCCGCCACTAAATCCGACACGTTCCGTTCCTTGCAGCCGCCACTAAATCCGCCACGTTCCGTTCCTTGCAGCCGCCACTAAATCCGACACGTTCCATTCCTTGCAGCCGGATCATTCCCCGAATGTTACGAGTATAGTTTTCTGATTTCCCCTAGACGTTCTTAACCTTGAACTTCTGGAAACGATAACATTGCATGGACATTCCGCGCAGCCTTCTCTAGGATTATCAAAGTCCTAGGGGAAGTACACCGGTCGAGTATTAGGGGCAGTATAGACACCGCTGCAACGCGATTATTTTCGCGTTCCTAACTTTATATTTGACTTCCAGGGAACTAATAGGGGAAAGAATATTACCATCGGTATCATCAAGTTTACCTTTCTTATGAAGAAGAGGGTTATGCCCCTCTCGTACAAGGACCCGCTTAAGTATCGTACCGCACCTGGATTTCGGAATGAGAACCGGATCTCTCACTCACGGGTCACCTCCTACTTTTCGAACGCGTTTAGCAGCTGTGACGTCAGTTTCAACTGCTTACCGTCGACATTGGATTTCTTTTAGGGTTTAGTACAGACTGATTCCTGTTCATAAGAAGGCGCCACATGCGCTTTCGCTTAGGCACTAGAGACAGACATACAGACGTACGGGCGTTCACATCTATCCTGCGGATCCTAAAAATATTCACTGTCGATTCTTATACGGATAAAAAGAACCGATTCTGTTTTGAATAGTCCTTTTTGCTTTTCACAATAGTTAATGAGCTTAAAATTTGTTATCTTTAGTTCGGGCTGGTAATGAAGGCATTCATTTTGGGCATCGACCGTTGGGAGGGTAAACGTTTTTCCACCCGTAAGAGCTAACATCTGTTTGCTGTGTGGATTATTTGGAGGGTTGACATTTTGAATGGCTGTTCACCAGTTGGAAACTTTCTACTGGGTTCATTTTAGGCAAACAGGTAAAAAGGGTTCCGAGCCACGATTATGAACCGGTTGCAGAATAAGTAGAGAATTGGATTTATCGAGGGGTATTCGGATTTAATCAGAGGTATTTGTAAAACGCATCTTACAGGGAAATCAGCTGAGTTTATATCACACTCATATTTGGGGAACAGCCCCCTCTGTTAGGTTATAGATTCGGATCTACAAACCGGTTTTCAATTCGAAACTGAATTGTAAGGCAAACAAAGAAGGATACGGAACCCAGCTTGCTTAATCGAAATAAATCCTTTAAGGTTGTGCTGAGCACATTAAGGCTGTACAATCGACAAAACACGTGTCAGTCGGCGTTGTTCAATATATCGTAATTTCATTTAGCTGTTAGTCGACTTGCATGAACATTCTAATTTCAAAGATTCACTAAACGC
This sequence comes from Callitettix versicolor, assembly GCA_022606455.1. NCBI lineage: Eukaryota > Metazoa > Arthropoda > Insecta > Hemiptera > Cercopidae > Callitettix > Callitettix versicolor. The sequence goes on along the minus strand of CM040182.1, from coordinate 62,634,451 downwards.
AATTGTCGAGCTACTTTAAACAGCCGTACACTCACACAAAACAAAATGGCCACTCAAAATGCTCGATTTGTTTTAAAACGAGTACTTTAACAAATTCTAAAAGCAAAACGGGTTGTCCGTGCTTTATAGTTTAGTTTTTTTCATTTTATGCTTGGCACAACCAAATCTGACAAACAAATTTCTGTCTGTGTCTTGCGTTAAAATTCTAATTTTGTCGCTGTTCACGTATTTCGCTGGGAACTTTCAGATATATTAAACGCAATGGTTAGTAGGTTTCAGGCTCCTTTAAACTTCGCCTGTTCAAAACAATTTTTTTTTTTGGTGTTTAACGTCCGACTATTGTGCACACTTAGGCTAATGCAGACGATGGGATGATTTATAGCGTATGAAAATGCTAAGCCCTGACCGGGAATCGAACCCGGGTCCTCGGGGTGAAAGCCTAGTACGATATCCACTAGACCACCGAGGCGGCTTTGAAACAAAATGACGGTCACTCAAAATGCCTCATTTATTTTAAAACGAAGTATTTTCACGAGCCCTAGCCGCCTCGGTGGCCTAGTTGGTAGCATACTGGGCTTTCACCCCGAGGACCCGGGTTCGATTCCCGGCCAGGGCTTGGCATTTTCATACGCTATAAATCATCCCATCGTCTGCATTAGCCCAAGTGTGCACAATAGTCGGACGTTAAAAAACAACAAAAATTCACGAGCTCGAAACTTATTGTACTTTATATTAAAAAAAATGTCAACTTGTACTAATCAACTGTAATTTTTATTTTTTTTAAATACTGAAGCACTGATACACATCTAATTTTACATTTTTTTTGTGTTTAACGTCCGGCTATTGCGCACACTTGGGCTAATGCAGACGATTGGATGATTTATAGCGTATGAAAATGACAAGCCCTGGCCGGGAATCGAATCCGGGTCCTCGGGGTGAAAGCCTAGTACGCTATCAACTAGGCCACCGAGGCGGCTGTTTTACATATTAGTGTTGAGTCTGTGAGATGCCCAGCTTATAGTTGTGGGTTCGAGACGCAATTACTGCCGTTGCGTTACCCTTATATCCTTATCGCGCTGATCCCTCGTCCTCATTAGTCTAGTAATTTTTACCCGATTGGATTCAAATTTGCTACAAAAATCGATATTTGACTTACTCCGATGCAATCGATATTTAACTTACTTTCGATGCAATCGATATTTGACTTACTTCCGATGCAATCGATATTTGACTTACTTCCGATGCAATCGATATTTAACTTACTTTCGATGCAATCGATATTTGACTTACTTCCGATGCAATCGATATTTGACTTACTTCCGATGCAATCGATATTTGACTTACTTCCGATGCAATCGATATTTGACTTACTTCCGATGCAATCGATATTTGACTTACTTCCGATGCAATCGATATTTGACTTACTTCCGATGCAATCGATATTTGACTTACTTCCGATGCAATCAATATTTGACTTACTTTCGATGCAATCGATATTTGACTTACTTCCGATGCAATCGATATTTAACTTACTTTCGATGCAATCGATATTTGACTTACTTCCGATGCAATCGATATTTGACTTACTTCCGATGCAATCGATATTTGACTTACTTCCGATAGACTAATCCAGCTGAATAAATTGACCGATTAGCAGCGATCAGTTAATTCATGTTCCTGATGCAAAACTCAGTGAACGAAACGGTGGTAACAGAGACAAATATATCCGCGAACTGTGAAGTGATTAAAAAATTTACTCGGAACTAAAAAGTAAATAATAATGTTTTGGTAGGAAAATTTATTTAATCATCGCTCGAAAAATAAAAGCTTGGGCGTTTTCCCCCAAACAACTGAATTTTATCTTTACACCAAACTACTTCGCAATCGGCTGCGTTTTATTCGGAGAGTAATGAATGCATACAAGGCTGTATTTCCAATTGGCCCGGGCCAACGGGCGCAACATTTTGGGCAAAAAGTACGGGCGCCAAAATTAAAAAAAAAAAACGAAAGTCGTGAAAAAAGTTAGTAGAAGTAGTAAAAAAACTGTATTTAACAATGACAAGAAAGTAGAAGATGATATATCATTGCTTCATTTTTAATTAGAAACGCCTACCACAGCACACATACAATACGTCGCTTCATCGCTTCCATCTGTCACTTCGACCCTAAGGCGAGTGAAACACTACCTAGGAATTCTGTGGACAGTTAAATGCTGTTAAATGGCTATTGACAATGACGTAACATCGTGATTGGACTACAAAGAGATTATTTCAAAATTTTCAAAAATTAAAGATGCGAAAATGTAATATTGTAAGTCTCATTGCCTTATTGTTTTATTGTAAACTCAGTCATGTACTGTCTTGAATAAATGTTATTTTGTATCTGAACACGGTCTAATTATAGGTTCATATTATTAATTTCACCACGTTTTTTACATTACATTCTCAATTTATGTGCTTGTATTGGGTATTGATTGGTACACAGAAAAGACAACGTTTAGGAGCGTGCGATGGGGGAGCGCGGACGGCCAAAGATTAAGTTGTAAAGTTGATTAGATTTTTATTAGTTATAAGGCGAAGGTTGTATATGTAAAGAAATAAGATATTTCGCATCATGCAGCTGCTTCTTAAATCACGTAAACTATTATCTATCGTCATGCAGCAGTCTCTTAAATTATGTAAATTATTATTTCGCGTCACGCAGCAGTCTCTTAAATTATGTAAATTATTATTTCGAGTCACGCAGCAGTCTCTTAAATTATGTAAATTATTATTTCGCGTCACGCAGCAGTCTCTTAAATTACGTAAATTATTATTTCGCGTCACGCAGCAGTCTCTTAAATTATGTAAATTATTATTTCACGTCACGCAGCAGTCTCTTAAATTATGTAAATTATTATTTCGCGTCACGCAGCAGCCTCTTAAATTATGTAAATTATTATTTCGCGTGACGCAGCAGTCTCTTAAATCATGTAAATTATTGTTTCGAGTCACGCAGCAGTCTCTTAAATCATGTAAATTATTGTTTCGAGTCACGCAGCAGTCTCTTAAATTATGTAAATTATTATTTCGCGTCACGCAGCAGTCTCATAAATTACGTAAATTATTGTTTCGAGTCACGCAGCAGTCTCTTAACTCATGTAAATTATTATTTCGAGTCACGCAGCAGTCTCTTAAATCACGTAAACTATTATTTCGCGTCACGCAGCAGTCTCTTAAATTATGTAAATTATTATTTCGCGTCACGCAGCAGTCTCTTAAATCACGTAAACTATTATTTCGCGTCACGCAGCAGTCTCTTAAATTATGTAAATTATTATTTAACGTCATACAGCAGTCTCTTAAATTATATAAATTGTTATTTCGAGTCACGCAGCAGTCTCTTAAATTATGTAAATTATTATTTCGAGTCAAGCAGCAGTCTCTTAAATTATGTAAATTATTATTTCGAGTCACGCAGCAGTCTCTTAAATTATGTAAATTATTATTTCGCGTCACGCAGCAGTCTCTTAAATCACGTAAACTATTATTTCGAGTCACGCAGCAGTCTCTTAAATTATGTAAATTATTATTTCGAGTCAAGCAGCAGTCTCTTAAATTATGTAAATTATTATTTCGAGTCACGCAGCAGTCTCTTAAATTATGTAAATTATTATTTCGCGTCACGCAGCAGTCTCTTAAATCACGTAAACTATTATTTCGAGTCACGCAGCAGTCTCTTAAATTATGTAAATTATTATTTCGAGTCAAGCAGCAGTCTCTTAAATTATGTAAATTATTATTTCGAGTCACGCAGCAGTCTCTTAAATTATGTAAATTATTATTTCGCGTCACGCAGCAGTCTCTTAAATCACGTAAACTATTATTTCGAGTCACGCAGCAGTCTCTTAAATTATGTAAATTATTATTTCGAGTCAAGCAGCAGTCTCTTAAATTATGTAAATTATTATTTCGAGTCACGCAGCAGTCTCTTAAATTATGTAAATTATTATTTCGAGTCAAGCAGCAGTCTCTTAAATTATGTAAATTATTATTTCACGTCACGCAGCAGTCTCTTAAATTATGTAAATTATTATTTCGAGTCAAGCAGCAGTCTCTTAAATTATGTAAATTATTATTTCACGTCACGCAGCAGTCTCTTAAATTATGTAAATTATTATTTCGAGTCAAGCAGCAGTCTCTTAAATTATGTAAATTATTATTTCACGTCACGCAGCAGTCTCTTAAATTATGTAAATTATTATTTCGCGTCACGCAGCAGTCTCTTAAATCACGTAAACTATTATTTCGCGTCACGCAGCAGTCTCTTAAATTATGTAAATTATTATTTCGCGTCACGCAGCAGTCTCTTAAATTATGTAAATTATTATTTCGCGTCACGCAGCAGTCTCTTAAATTATGTAAATTATTATTTCACGTCATACAGCAGTCTCTTAAATTATATAAATTGTTATTTCGAGTCACGCAGCAGTCTCTTAACTCATGTAAATTATTATTTCGAGTCACGCAGCAGTCTCTTAAATCACGTAAACTATTATTTCGCGTCACGCAGCAGTATCTTAAATCGCGTAAACTATTATTTAGAGTCACGCAGCAGTCTCTTTAATCACGTAAACTAATATTTCGCTTTACGCAGCAGTATCTTAAATCGCGTAAACTATTATTTAGAGTCACGCAGCAGTCTCTTTAATCACGTAACTAATATTTCGCTTTACGCAGCAGTATCTTAAATCACGTAAACTATTATTTAGAGTCACGCAGCAGTCTCTTGAATCACGTAAACTAATATTTCGCTTTACGCAGCAGTATCTTAAATCACGTAAACTATTATTTAAAGTCACGCAGCAGTCTGTATAATCACGTAAACTAATATTTCGCTTTACGCAGCAGTATCTTAAATCGCGTAAACTATTATTTCGCGTCACGCAGCAGTATCTTAAATCACGTAAACTAATATTTCGCTTTACGCAGCAGTATCTTAAATCACGTAAACTATTATTTAGAGTCACGCAGCAGTCTCTTGAATCACGTAAACTAATATTTCGCGTCACGCAGCAGTATCTTAAATCACGTAAACTAATATTTCGCTTTACGCAGCAGTATCTTAAATCGCGTAAACTATTATTTAGAGTCACGCAGCAGTATCTAAAATCATGTAAACTATTATTTCGCATAAAACAGCTAGGCTATGTGTCTCTTGAATCAATTAAATTATTATTTCGAATTTCCAAATTCTAGTGCATAATTTAATATTTTTTAATACATTTTACAATTACCCATTTAATTGATTAATTAAAATTTGTTACAATTTTTACACGTGAGGGATGTTCTAGAATGCTACACATCAAATAGAGCCACTTAAATTATTTTTTTGAGGTCAGGCCTAAGGTGTTCGGTGACCCCTGGCACCGCGATCAAATAACCTATTGTGCATCTACGCCTCTTGCATTCTTGTTCAGCAGACTGGTGCCGTCGGAGGGTTTTAGCAGCTCATTCTGTTGGAGGTCCTCACGAGGTCCTCACAGCTGAAAGTAAAACTCCTTTTGTCTCCTGCTAGCAAGAGCCTCGCAGTCATGGATTATTTGGCTTCCTTCCGCATAACCTACACAGGGCCTCTCCGTGGTAAATTCCCATCGTGTTCGTGTAACGAGTGCCACGGTTTTTCTGAGTGACGCTTTGCCCACGATCTTTATGTTCCTGGCTGACAACGCTCCAGTCTTTAAGTACAGTTCCCTATAAGGGTTGTTTTTCTTACCCTTAAAGTTTGATCCCCGAGTGGTATTTTGCTTCGTTTAATTAGAAGCCCCTTTTCTACCGCCTCCTTTCGTACCGGTTTGCGTTTTTGCGTTCCCAATACCCTAAATATTTCCTCCACTTCAGATCGGGTTGGTCTGCTTAGGGGCCTACTAGAGGTTAGAATAACTGCTGAGAATACCTACTTAGAATAGCCATTTCGAATAGCTACTTGGAATACCTACTTATAATAGCTTCTAAGAATATCTACTGAAAATAGGTACTTGGAATAGCTGTTGAGAATAGCTGTTTGGAATAGCTACTTAGAATTGCTACTTGAAATAGCTATTTAGAATTGCATGAGAATAGCTACTTAGAACGGCTACTGAGAGTATCTAGAAAAACGTTAGGGTTTTAAAAACGTGTTTATACTTTATACTCGGTTTGATACTTTCCTGTTTTTTAAAAAAAGGGCCACCTCGGTGGCCTAGATGAATCTTGTTTTTAAAGTTACGATTAATTTAAGTTCTAAATAATACTTAAACAATAAAAACGCTTTATTACTTGTAAAGTTTCAGTTAATTATGTGGAAGCTCAACATAATGAGGTTAATAAAGAATGATAACACATTTTTAATTCATAGAAGACTTTTATTAATCCAAATTAGGCGATAAAGCTGTACCGGAGGATTAAAAAACTGTGTAATCAGTTTTTTAAAAACACCAGGTCTTCAGGGTTTTGTAAATTATATAATTGTTCTATATTTTGCGAATTTTGTTATGGCTGTTTCAAAAAATGACCGGTTTTTTTGGGAAATCGTACTTCAATTCGTACGGTAATTTTAATTGTAAAAACAATTTCGGTAACAAAATTTCCCTTCTTTTTATTTTTTGTTCGTAACAACCATACTTTATTATTGTAACACAGTCGCCGGACCACATATTTAAGTAATTAGGATTCTTGCCGTCATTGGTCTATCCACTCACCTCGTAAAGACTACCGCGGTTTCGAAACTCGTTTTATCTTCAGGCCGCGGTACAAAATGTTAAATCCCTCTGTCGAGGTCGTCACAAAGTCAAACAAAACATTAAAAACATACGTCACAAACACAACACAATTACACGATTAAATTCGTAATTGAATTCGTAATTAAATTCGTACACAATCATAATGTACGATGAAATTCGGCTTGGCCAAACGACACGCGCGACTCGTACGTCGTTACATTCCTGACATGCCATACTTTATGCCGCTTAGGCTAATATGGACGTGGTACCGGCGTTAAGGAAAACAGTTAAGTTTACGGCAGTAACTGCAGTCTCGAATCCACGAACTTGAGGTGCGCAGTTCAGAGGCGTAGCAAACAACCGCCTGAGCAACATCGATGAGCCCTAATTTAATTGTTAATGTAACACTTATTACACATAAATACATTCAAGATTTATTTCTGTCTGTGGCGGCCATGTTTTGCCGCGATTCCTTGTCAGTTCCTATCTGTTTTAGAAAATAAAAGCACTTACTTGTTAACAAATAACGAGATTAAAATGTTTTATAATACAAAAAATAAGTAAAATTGTAGTTTATATTTATGTGAGCTCATGAATTCTTGGTAATACAGTATGTAGTTTATATGTATATCAGCTGATCTGTTCTTGGTAATACGGTATAGAGTTTATATGTATATTAGCTGATCTATTCTTGCTAATACTGTATGTAGTTTATATTTGTCAGCTGATCTATTCTTGGTAATACGGTATGTAGTTTATATTTATGTCAGCTGATTTATTCTTGGTAATGCGGTATGTAGTTTGCATTTATGTCAGCTGGTCTGTTCTTGGTAATACGGTATGTAGTTGATATGTATAACAGCTGATCTATTCTTGGTAATACGATATGTAGTTCATATATATATCAGCTGATCTGTTCTTGGTAATACGGTATGTAGTTGATATGTATAACAGCTGATCTATTCTTGGTAATACGATATGTAATTTATAGTTGTCAGCTGATCTATTCTTGGTAATACGGTATGTAGTTGATATGTATATCAGCTGATCTATTCTTGGTAATACAGTATGTAGTTTATATTTGTCAGCTGATCTATTTTTGGTAATACGGTATGTAGTTTATATTTGTCAGCTGATCTATTCTTGGTAATACGGTATGTAGTTGATATGTATATCAGCTGATCTGTTCTTCGTAATTCGGTATGTATTTTATATTTGTCATCTGATATATTCTTGTTAATACAGTTTGTAGTTCATATCTGAAACAAGCCGCCTAAAGGTCCTCAGTAATTGCTTTTAAAACATTTACTGAATTTTAACGTTCAGGCTTATTTATTCCAAATATATGAACCGTTTTTTAAAACTTTTTTAAGCAATCGAGATAAAAAATAGTGCATACCGAAAATATAAAATATATTATTTGTATGAAAAGTATAATGATGTTATTACAACCTTTTTTTTAACAACTAACTTAAGTTCTTTTTATATTCTTCTTTTCTGCTAGGATTATTGTCACTATGTTCAGTATAATAATCTGCCTTCCCTAGCTTCGTCAAATCTACTGTCGTTGACTCGTTTCGGAGAACCTCCAACTTCAAAAACTATATCTATACTCTAAGATATAGTATAGTAGTAGTGAGAGTATAGATATAGTTTTTGAAGATGGAGGTTCTCCGAAACGCGTCAACTAAAGTAGAATTGATGAAGCTAGGGAAGGCAGATTATTATACTGAACATAGTAACTAACTTAACTATGGCCTCGTTTGGAATTTTGGGCCTGGCACCCAACATCTGAAGCGGGCCCCTTATTATGGAATAAGTATTTTTTTTTTTTTATAAAGAGTAAGATTTTTTTTCGTTATTTTAAGGCGAAAAGCACATTGAGGCTATTATCGCCTCCCTAAATGTAAGTGTGAGTGTAAAGTGTTAAAGTCTTAAGTGTAGTGTTGTAAGTGTGTGTTAGACTCGGGTACTGCGAGGGACGTCTAAATCCTCTCAATAGGTGCAGCTAGTCTGCAACCCCCCCCTGCGGGGATAAAGAGGAAGAAGAGGGACCTACGCCTAGATTGGTTTTTATTGTTTGTTATATCACGATCGCTGCAGCGTTGTGCTTGCTCATTGTGGTTATTCTAAATGGAAAAATACAGTTCACTGGATAAGGTGTTAAAAATAAATTCTAAACTAAAACAACACATTTTCACTTTCCAGTGATAATAAGGGTAAACGCTTACGCTTATAAATGAAAATAATTTTTCAAACAAACTTTACTTATATTAATGTACGTATAAAGTTTAAATTTTTGCTTGTATCCACTGTGGTATAGGTAGTCGCACGATCTTATAGATGTACAAAACGTTACTGAATTGTATCAGAAAAGACCCAACGCTAAACTGTACAATTCTTTTGCTTTTTCGTGACTGAAATTGTCAATAAATTCAGAAAAGTAATAGCGTTTGTCAATTAATTTTCATTGCCTAGATTAGCCAAGTGGTTGAGATATTTTTCAAAGTTTTTTCTAATACCTCGAAAAAAATGTCACGCCCGTGCCTCTCAGAGGGCCCCATTATGGGGGCCCAACATTGATTTTTTACAATGAATCTTTTAATGTGACAAAAAACGTTTGCTAAAACAACTTTCTTATTCACGAAAACCAATCATAAAATTGTTGGACACAATGGGTCATTTTCGTATTTGAAATGCTAATGTATTCATATTGTAACGCTAATTACTACGGTTGAATTAGATTTCCAAAAAAATGTAAAATAAAAAAGTGTATGTATTATAACGATCCTTTCAAAATGTCATTTAGAGGTTAGGGTGCTCATTTCAATATCCCTGGTCTGGGTTTTACCACGATGCTCCATTAGCTGTTTGGAGATAATTTTTCAGTGAAAATTCATAATCATTGTTTGCGTTGATTATAATTGACTTTTATATAGTCAGAACATTATTTTAAAATAATTAAACAGCTGACATTTAACTAATAAATCAACTGTTTAATTTAAACAGTGCGCTGAATCTTATGCGAATGTAACAAATCAGATGTGTTTGTATTCGTAAGAGGTTTAGGCGGGGCCGTAGGCAATTAGTGATGTGTGAATTCTATTCAAGCTCTTTTTAACTACGAGGAAAATCGAAGGTAGCGCATTAGCCTTGTGCCGCGTTTTGAACGTAGTTTCGGAAGCTATTTATAAGTGATATAGCGGTGGATCCTGTCGGCCATATTAGGATGAAATTATGTTCGACACATTTTTAAAATTTTGTATGCGGGTGTCACCCGCTTTTTATCCATCTTTCCCCCCATAAATACCTATTTTATTCCTGTAGAGATAAAAATATCCCTGAAAATGGATAAAATCCCTTAACGTGGAAACACTGACGATTAAGTACTGACTGAAGACAGCGAAGAGCGAAGAGGAGGCACGAGCATACCGGCTAGAACCAGTGTAAACTGGAAATGTTCAGTTTGTCTATCATTATTGTCCACGACTGTACATGCGAGTGTGACTGAATGTGAGTGACTATACACTATTCTGCACACTGGTGAAGGTGTATTATTACAGCAGCCTATTGTATGCGATATCTGAATTTCAGCATTTTTGCCACAGCCTCCTCTAACTTCTCTTTTTCCTTTCTACTTATTATTCTGGACGCCAATATTTTAAAACTCAGCGTTATCGAAGTTACAGTACATTGAAAATTGAAAACAACCTGTATTTGTCGTGATCTTTTGCAAGAAATTTGCGCACGAGAAATCAATACTTCTCACTGAACCAAGTAAGAATATTTTGGTGGTCGTAAGGCAGTGGATCTTTAGATTACGTTGGCTGTGGTTTTTCGGATCATTTGTGTTCGAAAAGTGTTTTTTTATTCTTGTCTGTCCGTGTGTCATGCGCAGGCGCGCGTACCAAACTGATTGACGGAATCAGCTGATTTTCCACGCATGCCCCGGTGTGTCCATATCTCAGAAATAGTTTTTTATTGTGTAAAAAGTCTTTGAAGACAAATTTCGATCGAAAATCTGTTTCATAATTAAATTTCTCAAACGAGATTGCTCAAATATTGTTCCAGAGTAGTCCATAATTTAAAATAAATGGAATTTATCGGAAAAAACAATAAATAAACCCAGATCACTGTCGAGTGTATGTCTTTCGTCTTATATTCTCGAGCCGAACATGTCTTATGGAATTTCATAAACTGATTTGCGTTATGAATCGTCATATATGAATAAATTTTGAGCAAGACCGATTTTGAGAAAGCATTGCCGAACATTGACGACGGTAACCTATCGATGACTTTCAACTTGGCATCACTGTATTACAGGATATATATATATATATATATATATATATATATATATATATATATATATGAGTTTTTGTCGTTATTTATTCTGAGAGATTTAGTAATTTTAAAGAGCCTGGGACTGATTTAAGACATTATATTACACTGCAGTGCAACTTGGTAACGTTGTCGCTGAAGTTGTATAATTGTAAAAGTAACTGTAATTTTTTATGATTTGAAGACTAGAATACCTAATTCGCTAACTAGGTTGTCTGTTGACGTTTCCATTTTTGTACGGCTAAATTCATTACAAAACACAGTCACACGCGACTTGGCAATACTGTGAGGATTTTTATTTTAAAATATCGTGATGATTGCTTAACAATTAGGTCTGTGTTGTTTTTTTTTTCGGATATTTTCACAGTATACAGCAACATCGAAAATTGTTGACAATCTGTGAAGTTATGACAGGCGACGTGGCAACACTGTGAGGATTTTTATTTTAAAATATCGTGATGATTGCTTAACAATTGGGTCTGCGTTGTTTTTTTTTTTTTTGTTCGGATATTTTCACAGTATACAGCAACATCGAAAATTGTTGACAATCTGTGAAGTTATGACAGGCGACGTGGCAACACTGTGAGGATTTTTATTTTAAAATATCGTGATGATTGCTTAACAATTAGGTCTGCGTTGTTTTTTTTTTTGTTCGGATATTTTCACAGTATACAGCAACATCGAAAATTGTTGACAATCTGTGAAGTTATGACAGGCGACGTGGCAACACTGTGAGGATTTTTATTTTAAAATATCGTGATGATTGCTTAACAAGTAGGTCTGCGTTGTTTTTTTTTGTTCGGATATTTTCACAGTATACAGCAACATCGAAAATTGTTGACAATCTATGAAGTTATGACAGGCGACTTGGCAACACTGTGAGGATTTTTATTTTAAAATATCGTGATGATTGCTTAACAAGTAGGTCTGCGTTGTTTTTTTTTGTTCGGATATTTTCACAGTATACAGCAACATCGAAAATTGTTGACAATCTGTGAAGTTATGACAGGCGACTTGGCAATACTGTGAGGATTTTTATTTTAAAATATCGTGATGATTGCTTAACAATTAGGTCTGCGTTGTTTTTTTTTGTTCGGATATTTTCACAGTATACAGCAACATCGAAAATTGTTGACAATCTATGAAGTTATGACAGGCGACGTGGCAACACTGTGAGGATTTTTATTTTAAAATATCGTGATGATTGCTTAACAATTAGGTCTGTGTTGTTTTTTTTGTTCGGATATTTTCACAGTATACAGCAACATCGAAAATTGTTGACAATCTGTGAAGTTATGACAGGCGACGTGGCAACACTGTGAGGATTTTTATTTTAAAATATCGTGATGATTGCTTAACAATTAGGTCTGTGTTGTTTTTTTTTTTTGTTCGGATATTTTCACAGTATACAGCCACATCGAAAATTGTTGACAATCTGTGAAGTTATGACAGGCGACGTGGCAACACTGTGAGGATTTTTATTTTAAAATATCGTGATGATTGCTTAACAATTAGGTCTGCGTTGTTTTTTTTTTTTTTTTGTTCGGATATTTTCACAGTATACAGCAACATCGAAAATTGTTGACAATCTGTGAAGTTATGACAGGCGACGTGGCAACACTGTGAGGATTTTTATTTTAAAATATCGTGATGATTGCTTAACAATTAGGTCTGCGTTGTTTTTTTTTGTTCGGGTATTTTCACAGTATACAGCAACATCGAAAATTGTTGACAATCTGTGAAGTTATGACAGGCGACGTGGCAACACTGTGAGGATTTTTATTTTAAAATATCGTGATGATTGCTTAACAATTAGGTCTGTGTTTTTTTTTTTGTTCGGATATTTTCACAGTATACAGCAACATCGAAAATTGTTGACAATCTGTGAAGTTATGACAGGCGACGTGGCAACACTGTGAGGATTTTTATTTTAAAATATCGTGATGATTGCTTAACAATTAGGTCTGTGTTGTTTTTTTTTTTTTTGTTCGGATATTTTCACAGTATACAGCAACATCGAAAATTGTTGACAATCTGTGAAGTTATGACAGGCGACGTGGCAACACTGTGAGGATTTTTATTTTAAAATATTGTGATGATTGCTTAACAATTAGGTCTGTGTTGTTTTTTTTTTTTGTTCGGATATTTTCACAGTATACAGCAACATCGAAAATTGTTGACAATCTTTGAAGTTATGACAGGCGACGTGGCAACACTGTGAGGATTTTTATTTTAAAATATCGTGATGATTGCTTAACAATTAGGTCTGCGTTGTTTTTTTTTTGTTCGGGTATTTTCACAGTATACAGCAACATCGAAAATTGTTGACAATCTGTGAAGTTATGACAGGCGACGTGGCAACACTGTGAGGATTTTTATTTTAAAATATCGTGATGATTGCTTAACAAGTAGGTCTGTGTTGTTTTTTTTTTTGTTCGGATATTTTCACAGTATACAGCAACATCGAAAATTGTTGACAATCTATGAAGTTATGACAGGCGACGTGGCAACACTGTGAGGATTTTTATTTTAAAATATCGTGATGATTGCTTAACAATTAGGTCTGCGTTGTTTTTTTTTTTTTTTGTTCGGGTATTTTCACAGTATACAGCAACATCGAAAATTGTTGACAATCTGTGAAGTTATGACAGGCGACGTGGGAACACTGTGAGGATTTTTATTTTAAAATATCGTGATGATTGCTTAACAATTAGGTCTGCGTTGTTTTTTTTTTTGTTCGGGTATTTTCACAGTATACAGCAACATCGAAAATTGTTGACAATCTATGAAGTTATGACAGGCGACGTGGCAACACTGTGAGGATTTTTATTTTAAAATATCGTGATGATTGCTTAACAATTAGGTCTGCGTTGTTTTTTTTTTGTTCGGATATTTTCACAGTATACAGCAACATCGAAAATTGTTGACAATCTGTGAAGTTATGACAGGCGACGTGGCAACACTGTGAGGATTTTTATTTTAAAATATCGTGATGATTGCTTAACAATTAGGTCTGCGTTGTTTTTTTTTGTTCGGATATTTTCACAGTATACAGCAACATCGAAAATTGTTGACAATCTGTGAAGTTATGACAGGCGACGTGGCAACACTGTGAGGATTTTTATTTTAAAATATCGTGATGATTGCTTAACAATTAGGTCTGCGTTGTTTTTTTTTGTTCGGGTATTTTCACAGTATACAGCAACATCGAAAATTGTTGACAATCTATGAAGTTATGACAGGCGACGTGGCAACACTGTGAGGATTTTTATTTTAAAATATCGTGATGATTGCTTAACAAGTAGGTCTTGCGTAGTTTTTTTTTCGGATATTTTCACAGTATACAGCAACATCGAAAATTGTTGACAATCTATGAAGTTATGACAGGCGACGTGGCAACACTGTGAGGATTTTTATTTTAAAATATCGTGATGATTGCTTAACAATTAGGTCTGCGTTGTTTCTTTTTTTTGTTCGGGTATTTTCACAGTATACAGCAACATCGAAAATTGTTGACAATCTGTGAAGTTATGACAGGCGACTTGGCAATACTGTGAGGATTTTTATTTTAAAATATCGTGATGATTGCTTAACAAGTAGGTCTGTGTTGTTTTTTTTTTTTTGTTCGGGTATTTTCACAGTATACAGCAACATCGAAAATTGTTGACAATCTGTGAAGTTATAACAGGCGACGTGGCAACACTGTGCAGATGTCTGTTTTAAAAAGTAATTATACAGCATTGTTCAATGAATGGTATTCCCACTTTCCTTAACTATTTGCAAACATTACTATGTTCAGTATAACGATCTGCCTTCCCTAGCTTCGTCAATTCTACTTTCGTTGACGCGTTTCGGAGAACCTCCATCTTCAAAAACTATATCTGTACTTCATCATCGTCCATATCTATTTGCAAACATTGAAGACGAATACATTGAATAAGACTGTTGCGTGCAACGTGGCAACACTGTGCTGGAGGCATCTATTTTTAAAAGTAATTACTCAGATTTTCTGTATCGTAAACTTTTCTACCTGCTTAGCTATGTATTTTGCAATATTGAAGAACATCGCAGGCATTCTATAATACTGTGACGCACAACTTGGCAACATTGTCCCAGGAGACGTCTATTTTTAAATTCAATTATGCGGTATTATTTAATGAGTTCAGTGCCTACTTTTCACACCTGTTTAGTGATATACTGTACTTCTTTATCTTGTAATTAGCGTATTTCTATTAGGAAATGAACCGTTGTAGCGCCATCATGGTAAGACCCGGACTCGGGACCTTGAAACCAGCTTCGATCCTGACCTCGAGGTTACTTTTTGAGGGCCACATAAAATGGCGCTCGTGTCCTGAATGTGGTTAACGAACTTCTTACACGTAAACTGCTCGACCGATCACTGCAATAATTTTGGGAAGTGATCTTTGCAGCAGCCCTGAACCGAGGAAAAATTTAGAGGTTGAAGACAAAAATTATTTAGGGGTAAACGTTTAATATACGTTTAATATATATATATATATATATATATATATATATATATATATATATATATATATATATATTCTTTTAAGGCGAGAAGCACAATGAGGCTATCATCGCCTCGCTAAATGTAAGTGTGGGTGTAAAGTGATAAAGTCGTAAGTGTAGTGTTGTAAATAAATGTAAGTGTGTGTTAGACTCGGGTGCTGCGAGGGTCGTTTAAATCCTCTGAATAAGTGCAGCTAGTGAGTCATATAGGCTATATATATAGTCTGCAGTGGTGCAGACTAGCTGCACCTATTGAGAGGATTTAGACGTCCCTCGCGACACTCGAGCCAAACACACACTTAAACTTGCAACACTACACTTACGACTTTAACACTTTACTCTCACACTTACATTCAGGGAGGCGATAATAGCCTTAATGTGCTTTTCGCCTTAAATATATATATATATATATATATATATATATATATATATATATATTTAAAATTTTATATATAAATTGATATATAAAATTTTAAATAAATATCATATAAATAAAATTTAATTATATATAAATTTTATATATATATATATATATATATATACATAACAATAATTTATTATTATTATGTATAAACATAATTTAAACCAAAACAAACTATATATATATATATATATTTAAAATTTTATATATAAATTTATATATAAAATTTTAAATAAATATCATATAAATAAAATTTAATTATATATAAATTTTATATATATATATATATATATATATATATATATATACATAACAATAATTTATTATTATTATGTATAAACATAATTTAAACCAAAACAAACTAGTCTGACATTACGGTTTCACACAAAATGGCGTCAAAGACATATTTTTTTTCGCATGAAAGGAATTTTAAATGATAACCAACACTTTTTATATATACTTATTTATATAGTGTGGGATATCATTTGAATTTCCTTTCATGCCGAATATATTATTTATTTATATAGTGTGGGATATCATTTGAATTTCCTTTCATGCCGAATATATTATTTATTTATATAGTGTGGGATATCATTTGAATTTCCTTTCATGCTGAATTTGTTATTTATTTATATAGTGTGGGATATCATTTGAATTTCCTTTCATGCCGAATATATTATTTATTTAGTGCGGAATGTCATTTGAATTTCCTTTCATGCCGAATTTATGTAGTTCCCAGTACGCGGGTATACTACGTTTGAGGAAGATCAACTTTTTGAACTCGTCGATCGATGAACCGGAAACGATACCAATTTCTCATAATTTCGCTGTATTTGTTATAGTAAGGAACTACGGTAATATAATAGTTTACGAATTCTACTCTTCTGGCATTTATCATACAAATTGGATTCTCTTAAAATCGAAAAAAATATGTCTTAGATCCCATTTTGTGATCAGATACACTGATGGCAGTCCAGTCTGTTTTGGTTTAAATTATGTATTATTTATATAGTGTGGGATATCATTTGAATTTCCTTTCATGCCGAATATATTATTTATTTTTATGTAGTGTGGGATATCATTTGAATTTCCTTTCATGCCAAATATATTATTTATTTATATAGTGTGGGATATCATTTGAATTTCCTTTCATGCCGAATATATTATTTATTTATATAGTGTGGGATATCATTTGAATTTCCTTTCATGCCGAATATATTATTTATTTATATAGTGTGGGATATCATTTGAATTTCCTTTCATGCCGAATATATTATTTATTTATATAGTGTGGGATATCATTTGAATTTCCTTTCATGCCGAATATATTATTTATTTATATAGTGTGGGATATCATTTGAATTTCCTTTCATGCCGAATTTATTATTTATTTTTATGTAGTATGGGATATCATTTGAATTTCCTTTCATGCCGAATATATTATTTATTTATATAGTGTAGGATATCATTTGAATTTCCTTTCATGCCGAATTTATTATTTATTTTTATGTAGTGTGGGATGTCATTTGAATTTCTTTTCATGCCGAATATATTATTTATTTATATAGTGTGGGATATCATTTGAATTTCCTTTCATGCCGAATTTATTATTTATTTTTATGTAGTATGGGATATCATTTGAATTTCCTTTCATGCCGAATATATTATTTATTTATATAGTGTGGGATATCATTTGAATTTCCTTTCATGCCGAATTTATTATTTATTTTTATGTAGTGTGGGATGTCATTTGAATTTCCTTTCATGCCGAATATATTATTTATTTACATATTGTGGGATATCATTTGATGTATACTTCTAAATTTGTAGCCGCCCAAAAGTGAAAGTTTGTGCAGCGTTCTTGCAACGCATGTCCTAATCACATAATAATTTTATTAATAAGTATATTCGTTTCATGTTATAATTACTCTTGAAAAGCTCTAAGATTTGCGTTTGTTTAAGCCGAGATTCAGCGCACAGTGGATACTCAGTTATGTAGTCCATTTTATGCGGGCGATTCACACGGGTGCATGTACGTGACCCGAAGTATTTTTCACAACGATTGTATCCGAACAAATAACGCCAATAATAGCGTAGGCTTACGCCCGATACGGCCGGGGAGGGGGAAGGGGGAAGGGGGAGGTTCAAATTGGATATGCCTGAAATATTGATTTGGTCAACGGAACGTGGGCCATGACAAGACTATATGGGCTCGTTCACGTCGGCTAGTATACTGCGGTAGTAGTTTAAAAAAACAGCAAACCTCGCAGTAAGTTTTTAACTAATCGCCTCGCCACCTCGCCACCGCTGCACGACAACGCTCTGACGCGCTCGTAAGCTTTTCCGCCATTTTAACCGCCATGTTACACTTACGAGAAATGTTATTGGACCACCTTTATCGGAAATTATGCTCTTTCTTCTTGAAGCGGTCAAAATTACGATAGGTCTTGCCATTCGGCCAGTGTTTTAGAAAAATAGTCAGGAACTACAATCGTCATCTTTGAATCCAAGGAAGTGAATGGGGGAAACTCTTACATACACTCCATTCGGGCTTTCTTCATGAAGCGGTCAAAATTACGATAGGTCTTGCCATTCGGCCAGTGTTTTAGGAAATAGCCAGGAACTACACTCGTCATCTTTGAATCCAAGGAAGTGAATGGGGGAAATTCTTACATACACTCCATTCGGGCTTTCTTCATGAAGCGGTCAAAATTACGATAGGTCTTGCCATTCGGCCAGTGTTTTAGGAAATAGCCAGGAACTACACTCGTCATCTTTGAATCCAAGGAAGTGAATGGGGGAAACTCTTACATACACTCCATTCGGGCTTTCTTCATGAAGCGGTCAAAATTACGATAGGTCTTGCCATTCGGCCAGTGTTTTAGGAAATAGCCAGTAACTACACTCGTCATCTTTGAATCCAAGGAAGTGAATGGGGGAAACTCTTACATACACTCCATTCGGGCTTTCTTCATGAAGCGGTCAAAATTACGATAGGTCTTGCCATTCGGCCAGTGTTTTAGGAAATAGCCAGGAACTACACTCGTCATCTTTGAATCCAAGGAAGTGAATGGGGGAAACTCTTACATACACTCCATTCGGGCTTTCTTCATGAAGCGGTCAAAATTACGATAGGTCTTGCCATTCGGCCAGTGTTTTAGGAAATAGCCAGGAACTACACTCGTCATCTTTGAATCGAAGGAAGTGAATGGGGGAAACTCTTACATACACTCCATTCGGGCTTTCTTCAAGGTGCATACGTGCCAAATTTTATAAATTTTTCAGTCAATAGGTTTGACCGAAACTGCGGCGTAAAACAAGTACAAACTGTGTTCAGCATAATGATGTGCCTTCCCTAACTTCGTCAATTCTACTTTCGTTGACGCGTTTCGGAGAACCTCCATCTTCAAAAACTATATCTATACTGGTCACCGATATTATGGCCCGTCCTATTTATAATTTTCTATCTCCACCTACATTCTATTAAACACGTGTACATTAAACCTGACGTGCTCACTTCTGATTGGCTCTTCAAAATTCGCTCGCTTATGATTGGCTCCTTTCAAACTTTCTCTTTAATGGTCGTCTCTCCTGTTAATTTTTGAAAATTTTTAGATTTTTAAACGTAACATCTGCTTGCGACGATATCCGTTCATTTATTATGTTTTCTCCCTTTAATTTAGATTTAAAAATTGCCAAGTTCTCTATAATGTTCATACGTCTTCCTTTTTCTGCCATATGTAGTACCTTCATTGAGTTTTCTATTTCCCGAGGTATGTGTCCCTCTTTTATTAAGTGTGACGCATAATTTGAATCATTTTTGCCGTATTTGAATGATCTAACATGTTCTTTAAACCTAGTTCTAAATTTTCGTCCCGTTTGTCCTGTTTAAAACGTACAAACCATATATCAAACGGTCGAGTTGAAACAAGGGCCTCGCTTTGTAGTTCAACTACTGTTAGTGGACCAGTAGCTACAGCATTAGTTACTGCACGCAGTATGTACACTGTTCAAAACTTTTAATTGAAATTTAATTTTGTTCGCGTCGGCCATAGTGAAGTCATACACATTCACCTCGCCTAACTTGCATACGCGGGGCCTTTCTGTAAACGCTTCAACGTTCGTCAAAAAGAGTAGCATGCTAGTGGGTTGAATGAATGAATGCCTTTCTAGAGTTACTATTGCTCTGCGACCTTGTAGATCTATTTGCCCCATTTCCAGTTCCTGAGATGTTCTTTTTTTGTGTTTAACGTCCGACTATTGTACACACTTGGGCTAATGCAGACGATGGGATGATTTATAGCGTACGAAAATGCCAAGCCCTGGCCGGGAATCGAACCCGGGTCCTCGGGGTGAAGGCCTAGTTCGCTATCCACTAGACCACCGAGGCGGTAAACCTGAGATGTTCAGTTTTGCGCCTTCTTCAGCCATAATCTCTTCATAAAGTCTTCGATTTGGAGAGGATTGAAAATTGGTAACTCCCCCACTTATAATTGGTGACTCCATAATTCATTATTGAGGTACTTGCAGACGCTCGTTCTGCTAATTGCTTTCATCCCCCCCCCTATTTTGTTGTGGGGTTTGAGTTCCCTCTTAGTCTTTTTATATTCTTATTCATGGAAACGTGAGTAGCTAGGGCTTTCATTCCCCCCCCCCATTCTGGCCAGGTTTTTGTTGTGAGGTGAGTTCCTCTTATTCTTTTTATATTATTACTAATAGAACCGTGAGTAGCTAGGGCTTTCATCCCCCCCCCATTTTGTTGTGCGGTGAGTTCCCTCTTATTCTCTTTATATTCTTACTCATGGACACGTGAGTAGCTAGGGCTTTCATTCCCCCTCCTCATTTTGGCCAGGTTTTTATTGTGCGTTGAGTTCCTCTTATTCTTTTCATATTCTTACTCATGGACACGTGAGTAGCTAGGACTTTCATCCCCCCATTTTGGCCAGGTTTTTGTTGTGCGGTGAGTTCCTCTTATTCTTTTTATATTCTTACTCATGGAAACGTGAGTAGCTAGGGCTTTCTCCCCCCATTTTGGCCAGGTTTTTGTTGTACGGTGAGTTCCCTCTTATTCTTTTTATATTCTTACTCATGGAAACGTGAGTAGCTAAGGCTTTCATTCCCCCCATTTTGGCCAGGTTTTTGTTGTGCGGTGAGTTCCCTCTTATTCTTTTTATATTCTTACTCATGGAAACGTGAGTAGCTAAGGCTTTCATTCCCCCCCCCATTTTGGCCAGGTTTTTGTTGTACGGTGAGTTCCTCTTATTCTTTTTATATTCTTACTCATGTAAACGTGAGTAGCTAAGGCTTTCATTCCCCCCCATTTTGGCCAGGTTTTTGTTGTACGGTGAGTTCCCTCTTATTCTTTTTATATTCTTACTCATGTAAACGTGAGTAGCTAAGGCTTTCATTCCCCCCCATTTTGGCCAGGTTTTTGTTGTGCGGTGAGTTCCCTCTTATTCTTTTTATATTCTTACTCATGGAAACGTGAGTAGCTAGGGAAATTAAGTCCACCCATACAGAGCCCCCCGTGTGAATGGGTCAGATTAAGGTACACTGAGAGGTTTGCAGATATCCCAGGGCTCCGTTTGATACACCATTAGGCCGGTGTCATGCACTCCATCAGAACGGATCGCTTTGCACTAGAATTAGCCAGATTATGTACAGTAATGAATGTATGTGTTTCGAGTAGATGATTGAGAGTAGTAACACTGAGCTGGAGGTACCCATCAGTGGGTGGAGCCGGCATGTCAGTGGGTTATTATGAGCTAGTCCTCAAGAAGTTAATTATAATTATTTATAATAATTAATTATAATAATGGCGTTAATTATAATATAATTATATATTATTGGCCTTATCTGATAAATAATAATATTTACATTGTTATTGTATTCAAAATAAGCTAGCAAGATACAAGGTACATGTGAAATCGTATTTTTCTCATGTTAAAAGTGCAAGTTCTAAATGAGTTTGCAGTTAAACGTTAGTCTTATGGGAAATTGTTCCGGTGGACACGAACACAACCTAGTCTTTAAACCAGCTTAAACACTGGTTTTCAGTCACCGCTGACATTGTTTGTTATTCGAAACAATGGTTTGCGGTTGTTCGAAGCACAGAGGAAATCTAATTAAATGGTAAACACAGATCGGTGTATAGCCAGAAACCACTAAACCAATTTAGTCTGTGATCACTACATGCCGAGGCTGTACGCTTAGGTATTGTGTTATCAATTGCTATCGTGAAACCATAATACAGCAAGGCTTTGTCGATTGAACACTAGTGGAACACTTTATTTTACTTCAGTGTTTTTCTACAATTCCAAATTTCTTTTCAAGGTTATGAGAACCTCCGTTTTAATGTAAAGAGTGAAATTATGCGAATATTTGTCACTTTATTTTACTTAATTAGGTAACTAAGAAATTCACATTTCTTCAAATTGATTCCAGTTCTATAGGGTGGGGGTTGCAGTCTCTCCAGTCCCATTGGATTCGCCAGTGACGTTCATGCGCCTCTTTTTTATGCACCCACACTACGTTTCAATTCTACTTGAACATAAAAACGATAAAATGAAGGGAAATTCTCTAACAACTAGAAATAATTAAAGGTTTTAGAGTATTGCATAATAACGTAAATAGATTGGGCAAATTTACGGCAGAAACTGAGTCGATCCTACGGTTTTAAGGCGCGCAGTTCAGACACGCAGCAGACTGACCGGTACCTTACCCACCTCAACGACTAAGTTCTTT
Source organism: Callitettix versicolor (assembly GCA_022606455.1). Taxonomy (NCBI): domain Eukaryota; kingdom Metazoa; phylum Arthropoda; class Insecta; order Hemiptera; family Cercopidae; genus Callitettix; species Callitettix versicolor. The sequence continues at coordinate 62,611,679 of CM040182.1, read as the reverse complement.
TTAACGGATATCTAGTGGAAAAATGAAAAAAAACTATTGGTGTAGTCATCGTGGTAAGCCCCAGACCTGGGACGTTGAAATGGTCACCGTACCTAACCTGAGTCAGACTACCGCCTCGTCAGCCGGCGAAGGTCAGGCCACAGTACAACCGCTACAGTGACCTAGTTGCAGTTCGTTTACTCAGTAAAGCACTACAAACTACAATAGTATCACATCATTCATAATCAGTCGTTACGAACTGCAAGTGGTTCTTTTACGTGAAGTGTAACAAGTAGTAGGTCATGCCCACTCACTAACAACAAAGTGATATGAAATAGATGTTTTAACTGTTGTATTTTTTCCCTAAGAGAGGTAGGCCTACCGGAACGTATCTAGCCCTGCCTCCACCGGTGTTTTGTTCCGGTTTCACTCTTTGGAACTGTGGCAAGCCCAGTTCCAGACTGTTACCTTATAAGTCGTTATAAGGAAAACGACACTAAAAAAAACACTGGACACGTGTTTCAACTAGTAAAGTTACAGTACGACTTGAAATTTGGCAGCTGTTCCTAATTTAAATTCCATTTAAAGCTCTATGTACTCGTACTTTGAAAAAATACAAGTACAATCTGAGGTAGTCGTTGCCAATTGGTAGATTGTTTTCTAACAATAGCCAGGAATAAAGTTAATTTAATGTTTATTTAACTGCTTTTAAGTGTATAGCAGCCAAAACATTGCGGCTACGTAGCTCGGTAGCGTAGAGTAGCTCAGGACCACAAGTAGTAACTTGTGGCTGATATGCAATAACAGCAATATAAATCCGATTATACAGTTCTGTAATAAAGTTCTATTGTTCTATTGTTCTATTGGAAAATGAGCTATTGGGGCGGCCATCATGGTAAGACCCCCCCCACACACACACATATATATATATATATATATATATATATATATATATATTATTATTATTATTTGCGTATAGACCCTGTTGGATCACGCAAAGCACTCCGACTCATGTCTTGTTCCTTCTAATCATCCACACCTCCCTCATCCTGACCCCCATGGATCCTCTTCCGCTCCTCCGTCCATTTTACCCCTGCTTTCTTTGGGATTTCATTCTCTGGGACCTTCTAACCGAGCATCTTTCTCCTGTATGCGTGCCTGTCTTCAACGTCTATTTCTGCGTCATGTAGGTCTATTCTGACTTGTGCGATCCACGACGTTGTTGATTTGACTCCTTGTATATACTCAAGGATTCTGTTGGCAAGTCTTGTTGTTGGGAGTCTACTGATGTGTCCATAGAACCGAAGCCTACTTCTTCTGATATCTGCTGCCAGGTTCGATATCTTCTCTGTGGTCTTCCGGGAGTGCAACCTGTATCCGTCTTCTGTTAATCTCGGGCCAAGGATCTTCTTCAAGATTTTGCGTTCTTCCTTCAAAATACCCTCCATGGTAGCTTTTGTGTGGAGTGCTAGCGTCTCGATATATATATATGTATATATAAAATTTTTTATTATATAATTCGAATAATTATTATAATTCTTTTGATATATATATATATATATATATATATATATATATATATATATATATATATATGTATGTATATATATATATATATATATATATATATATATATATATATATATATATATATATATATATATATATATGTATGTATATATATATATATATATATATATATATATATATATATATATATATATATATATATATATATATATATATATATATATATATATATATATATATATATATATATATATATATATATATATATATATATATATATATATATATATATATATATATATATATATGTGTGTGTGTGTGTGGGGGGGGGGACACTAAAAGGAACTGACAAGGCTATAGTATTCAGATAAGGACACTAAAAAGAACTGGCAAGACGATGGTTTTCAGTTATTGACACAAAAAGAACTGTTCCGAAGGGGACTGCACGGGCTAGCCTATTGCATCATGGCAAGCCGATGGTGTTACATCACCGTTGTAATTTTACAGCGACTCGACGCATCTGTACTGAACACATGTTAATATGAATGAGCAATGAGCACGTTGAGGTCTTGGCTCAGAGATAAATAAAGACAGCTTGTGTCCTTGAAAGTCTACAGAGCGGTTGAGTAGTAAGTTAGACTTTGTAACCAGAGAATGAAAACGAAAGTGTTCGATAACCATTTGTAAACGTGAGTATAGTATCAACTATCGATATGGTACTATCGATTTGTCCGTATCAGTACTGTGGCACGTTCCGCAAGGTATTTTGGTATCAAATCACGACGAGTACAGAACGAGTGGAACAAAGAATTTTATTGAAAACTTTTCATAAAAAAAGTTAGTAAAATAAAGCAAAAGTTATATTTTAGTTTGAATACTGAATATTACCGAGTTCCATTATAATCGTTACGGCTCCCGTATAAACGCTAGGGACAGAAACTCATGCTTAAGTACAACAGTTTCACAAACTGATGACGGCTTTTTAAAAAATAAATACTGTAATAAGCCCTGTTGTAAACATGGAATTTGAAAAGGGCAGGCAATTAAGGCCACTCGAGTACGGGTAATTAATTGTTTGTTAAATTACTTCCACCAATTAACCGAACAGTAATTCTGTAATTTAGCCACTCAAGCCTACAGCCATGGAGAATGCGAGACAATTGCATTGGTAGAGACAAGGTTCGTCATGCGGTGGATGCCATTAGTTCTGTAGTAGCTGCTGACGCAACAGTCGACAGGCAAATTTCCAGCCGCTGTTTGCCTGCCGCCCTGGTAAAATGAACGCTGAATCTGACCATTAAAGCCTTCTTTGGACATGTTATAAAATTTATTTCGAGTGTCCGCAATTTTTGTTCCATTCAGTTTAAACTTGATTTTCGTAATGGGTTAAACTAGTTTTAAACCAAGCGAAATTCATTCAACCGTTTCTGAACAGCGGTCTTTAAAATTTTTAAAAAATCATAACTTTTATTTTAATTTCAGTTGAAAATTCGTAAATCAACGATGGACATCTTTTTTATCTTTTTTTTCTGGTGTTTAACGTCCGACTATTGTGCACACTTGGGCTAATGCAGACGATGGGATGATTTATAGCGTACGAAAATGCCAAGACCTGGCCGGGAATCGAACCCGGGTCCTCGGGGTGAAAGCCCAGTACGCTATCGAGCGGGTCGATGGACATCCAGTGTTGACATTTGTATAAATTTGCGTTTCAAGCATAAACATTTCTGTAGAAATTTAAAAATACTTGAACTATTCAGTTTTCAGAATACAGACGTTGTTTTTTTAACCCCGCAGGGTGGGGGTGCAGACTAGCTGCACCTATTGAGAGGGTTTAGATGTTCCTCGCGGCACCCGAATCTAACACACACTTACACTTACAATACTACACTTTACACTCACACTTACACTTAGGGGGGCGATAATAGCCTCAATGTGCTTTTCGCCTTAAAATACAAAAAAAAAAAAAAAAATATGTTTTGACTGTTATTTATACGAAGACTATAATCGTCGTCCGACTTGCTGTCATTTTCAATTGAATTTCAAAAATTAAAATGTTAATTCGCGTAAAGTTACTGAATCACGAAGTACTTGCGGGCCCGTGCGACCTTTTGCACTTAATTGGGAAAAGAAATTAATAATAATTAACAGTAATTAATTGTTTAATGTACACGTGTTGAATAGAGGAGGGGTACGAGGTGGAGGTAGAAAATTATAAATAGGACGGGCCATAATATTGGTGACCAGTATAGATATGGTTTTTGAAGATGGAGGTTCTCCGAAACGCGTCAACAAAAGTAGAATTGACGAAGCTAGGGAAGGCAGATCATTATACTCAACATAATAATTAACAGTGTGCTGCAAGAAGTTGAACAGTATTATAGCCCTTATTTATACAATGTTCTTCCTAAGTAAGAACGTAGGCTTCATATTTCTTGTCAATATGAACTGTAAAATAAACGCTATAGTCATATTTATATAACTTATAACTAGTTATAGTTATATCATATAGTTATTGTTACATTTACTACTTCTATTAATAAAGCAATGTCATTCATTATATTTAGTTTATTTAATACAATACGCCTTATACTTTGCTCTACTTTTGTATTTAAAACTAACCTATTAAGTTAATAACTGAATTCTAACATAGTAGCCTATCTTATTGAAATATGTACAAATGAAACTTACTGTAACCGGATTTTATATTATATATCTAAATTAGTCTGCATATTTACTGTTTATTAAATGTTGTTTAAATAACATCATTAACATTAAATAACAGTATTTAAATAACATTTACTTTAAAATATTACTTTCAACAATGTTTTTTACTAATCAGCTGTTTTTGTACAAACACAATTAATTATTTCTCACATACGTATGCATTGTGCTGCACTCTCACGGGGACACTTTATGCTGCTGCTGGAATTTCGTTTAACAAAACTTCTATCGGTTTTAAGTCGGTTTTATTTTATTGTAAATCCTTAAAGTGGAAACGTACGAGGTGCTTCAGGTCAACTACGAAAGTACCTACAGGTTCCCTGGTGTTCTGTAGTTTCAATATAAGTCCTTATTTTTGGTAGATAACCGATCGGAATGCTTAGCGTAATAATATATGAAAGATTAAGGTTTTTTTCAATGGCAGACATATGTCTGCATTGTGCTGCACTCTCACGGGGACACTTTATGCTGCTCCTGGAATTTCGTTTAACAAAACTTCTATCGGTTTTAAGTCGGTTTTATTTTATTGTAAATCCTTAAAGTGGAAACGTACGAGGTGCTTCAGGTCAACTACGAAGGTACCTGCAGGTTCCCTGGTGTTCTGTAGTTTCAATATAAGTCCTTATTTTTGGTAGATAACCGATCGGAATGCTTAGCGTAATAGTATATGAAAGATTAAGGTTTTTTCAATGGCAGAGATATGTCTGCATTGTGCTGTACTCTCACGGGGACACTTTATGCTGCTCCCGGAATTTCGTTTAACAAAACTTCTATCGGTTTTAAGTCGGTTTTATTTTGTTGTAAATACTTAAAGTGGTAACGTACGAGGTGCTTCAGGTCAACTACGAGGGTACTTACAGGTTCCCTGGTGTTCTGTAGTTTCAATATAAGTCCTTATTTTTGGTAGATAACCGATCGGAATGCTTAGCGTAATAATATATGAAAGATTAAGGTTTTTTCAATGGCAGAGATATGTCTGCATTGTGCTGTACTCTCACTGGGACACTTTATGCTGCTCCCGGAATTTCGTTTAACAAAACTTCTATCGGTTTTAAGTCGGTTTTATTTTGTTGTAAATACTTAAAGTGGTAACGTACGAGGTGCTTCAGGTCAACTACGAGGGTACTTACAGGTTCCCTGGTGTTCTGTAGTTTCAATATCACAGGTAATTCTTGGTAGATAACCGATCGGAATGCTTAGCGTAATAATATATGAAAGATTAAGGTTTTTTCAATGGCATACATATGTCTGCATTGTGCTGCACTCTCACGGGGACACTTTATGCTGCTGCTGGAATTTTGTTCAATAAAACTTCTATCGGTTTTAAGTCGGTTTTATTTTATTGTAAATCCTTAAAGTGGAAACGTACGAGGTGCTTCAGGTCAACTACGAGGTTCCCTGGTGTTCTATAGTTTCAATATAAGTAAGCCGCCTCGGTGGTCTAGTGCAGGGGTCTCCAAACTTTCCAGCCTTAGGGCCATACTGATTACTGCAGTAAGTTCCGAGGGCCAAAACCATATTATCATTGTTGCCGGTGGTAAAAAGTGAAATAGTCCACTGATGAAAAAAAAGTCATCATATTAATAATTAGATGTCATATTAATAATTATTCAACATAAAATTAGAATACCTCAGTAAACTAAATTTAATTTGCTATAAAAAATATGTTCTCTAAAAGGAGTTTTCAAGTATGCTAACTCTCCGCGGGCCCGGGCCGTAGTTTGGAGACCCCTGGTCTAGTGGATAGCGTACTAGGCTTTCACCCCGAGGACCCGGGTTCGATTCCCGGCGGAGGGCTTGGCATTTTCATACGCTATACATCATCCCATTGTCTGCATTAGCCCAAGTGTGCACAATAGTCGGACGTTAAAAAAAAAAAAAAAAAAAAAAAAATCAATATAAGTCCTTATTCTTGGTAAATAACCGTTCGGAATGTTTATCGTAATAATGAAAGATTAAGGCAGCAATTTTGACGATTGTGTATTAATGCGAAACGAATTTGTCAAAACTATCACAAAAATAAATTTCGAATAAGCGGGCGGGGATCGGCGCAACTCATAGAGTCTGCTTTCCGAAGGACAACTCTTAACCTAAACATTTTCAGTGTTAGACGTTCCTTTTATAAGACGTATATGTGTTGAACAGTGACAAGAAGGTTAAACGTTTCTAATAGTGTAGCTTTACATATGCGACTGATTGACTGGTAATTAGAAGGTAAACCAGAAGTCATTATACTGTGCATTTACAGTGGACTTCAGTACTCGGTGCAGTGGCCTTTGTGTTTACCCTGGAATCACAAATCTTGTGTCATAATGGATCTACACATCGGAAGATCAAAACTAATGTTGAAGCCAACAGGAACCGATATTCAGTAACCTGTGAAGAGTCAACGCACACTGTCGGCCATATTTATTCTATTTTCTATGAGACCAGTGTTAACGATACATTTTGCTCCAATATTTGTTAAGATAAGATAAAATTGTGTTTGATATCTCTTTTTGAATGCCTCTAATGTGGGAATCGTTCCAATTTGTACATATTGTATTTATATTGTTTAAAGATCGTTGTATCTTTAAAAGCAAATTTGGTCACGCTGACACATACAAGATATTTAAAATGAGATGCGAAACAATTGTATCTTAACAAAGGGCGGAGCAGTCTGTTCCGTTAACTTTATTCTTACAGGACAAAGGTTCGGTTTGTCCGACAAGGTCCACAGATTCTTAACAGCATGTCTGTCGAAGAAATCGACGCATGCGCGCTTGCTGTTTTAAGTGATTAAAGAAATACCATCTCCCCGGCGGTCACTACACCAATACTATACAAGTTTGCTCTCACGGGTACAAATGTTAAAACATAAATTATGAGTAACAACAAATGGTAGTGGTATCTGTTAGTACCCTCATATGTATGATCAAAGTTACAAAATGTAATAGTTATTTATTTATTTTTTTTTTTATTTTTTTTATTTTTTATTTTATTTTTTTTTTTTTTTTGTTAACGTCCGACTATTGTGCACACTTGGGCTAATGCAGACGATGGGATGATTTATAGCGTATGAAAATGCCAAGCCCTGGCCGGGAATCGAGCCCGGGTCCTCGGGTTGAAAGCCCAGTACGCTATCAACTAGGCCACCGAGGCGGCAATTTTAATATTTGGGTTATAACTGTTATTCACTTGGTGGGGATTGCGGGCCTGATTGGTAATAAAACACTGTATGAATTAAAATTTTCCCCACATGGGGGTGCAGACTAGCTGCATCTATTGAGAGGATTTAGACGTCTCTCGCGGTACCCGAGTCTAACACTTATACTTACAACACTACACTTACGACTTTAACACCTTACACTCACACTTACATTTAGGGAGGCGATAATAGCCTCAATGTGCTTTTCGCCTTAAAATAACGGAAATAATCTTCCTCTTTAAAAAAAAAACACACAAACTTATTCCATAATAAGGGGCCCGCTTCAGATTTTGGGTGCCAGGCCCAAAATTCCATATGATACCATAGTTAAGTTAGTTAACTATGTTCAGTATAATAATCTGCCTTTCCTAGCTTCGTCAATTCTACTTTCGTTGATGCGTTTCGGAGAACCTCCATCTTCAAAAATTATATCTATATTCTCATTACTACTATACTATATCTTAGAGTATAGGTATAGTTTTTGAAGATGGAGGTTCTCCGAAACGCGTCAACGAAAGTAGAATTGACGAAGCTAGGGAAGGCAGATCATTATACTGAACATAGTGACAATAATCCTAGCAGAAAAGAAGAAGAATATAAAAAGAAGTTAAGTTAGTTGGTAAAAAAAAGGTTGTACAATAACATCATTATACTTTTCATACAAATATTGAGAGGAGCAACTATTGAGAGGATTTAGACGTCCATCGCGGTACCCGAGTCTAACACACACTTACACTTACGACTTTAACACTTTATACTCACATTTACTTATAGGGAGGCGATATGTGTTTTTCGCCTTAAAATAACAAAAATAAATGAATAAAATTTTGTTTTTGCTTATCTGTGTATTTGTGCTGCAGGTTTGCATCACTGTTAGGTATACAGGTTATCATGTTTAAAGTGTCCTATAGAGAATAGTTTCAAATAAGCGAATTTATTCCGACCTATAACTTCCTCCCAGAAACTTGTACTCCGAAAAAGTAAAAATCGTTTTCTCTTGGATTATTTTTTATCACAATTTTTACATTTAAAAAACTTGTTGTTTTAACGAATATTATTAATTTTATAATGCAAAATTGTATTTTTTTGTGTTTAAACGTCCGAATATTGTGCACACTTGGGCTAATGCAGACGATGGGATGATTTATAGCGTATGAAAATGCCAGGCCTGGCCGGGAATCGAACCCGGGTCCTCGGGGTGAAAGCCCAGTACGCTATCAACTAGGCCACCGAAACGGCTGTAAAATCGTAACTATATGTTCCATAGTGTTGTGCAAAAATTTGTACATTAATATTGTGTACATAAATAAAAACATAATCCCCCCCCCGGCTTATGTACCCCCCTCCCGGTGGATGTAGCTTTCTTGGTTGGTATCCACTGTCCGGATTAACAATCACGGATGTTGATAATATTCTGTATATTTCTTGTTTTCTTGTTGTAAACGTAATTTTAAGCTCATGTCGGACACATTTCGTTGGTTGGAAATAGTGTTAGTTAAAATTCAAGTAAATATCAAGATCTATAATATACCGTGCCGCGTGCTTGAAGATCACTAATTTGTGGAGCTCGGTCACGTAAGGTCGGTAACGCTGCCCATAACCCCCCTCCCGATTTTCACAAACACTAATTTTCTTCACTCGATGCTACTAGATACAAACCCTTCAGAGTATATCACCAAGTAGTAATTTTTGCGTCTGCACGCAGCAGAATCGCATACTTGTTTCCAACTCTCGATTACTTCTGTATCGGACTCGTGTTTTTGTCGCACATTTTATTAATTTTTTTCTGTGTATTTTAAATATTCTCTGTGTTTTCAAAATAAAGCTGACTGTGCATTTTCGTCGGATATTTTTTGTCATTTGTGTACATGGAACAATTCAAGACGTTTCCAGAGTGTTAACTAACTCTAGCTCTCGAGTGCCGAACCCAAATTATAAAAACTTTAAAATCAGAATATAATCCTTTCTGGCGGATGCAGTGGGCTTAGCAATCACGCCGTACTTTAAGCTCATACTACTGTCAATCATCTACTCGAAAGAGAAAGAGAAAGAGAGAGAGAGAGAGAGAGAGAGAGAGAGAGAGAGAGAGAGAGAGAGAGAGAGACGCATTCACTACTCTACATAGCTTAAGTGAATCTAATGTGTAAAGGGGCCTGTGCTAATGGAATGTCGTCGGCCTAATGGGATATCAAACGGAGCCAGGGCGTCCACCTGGTGATTGCATCGTAGCCTCTCCCATGCATGCACGAATGGACCTAATTTCCTCAGCTACTTGTGCATGTTCTCATCAGTGAGATTGTAAAATAAAATCAGCGGGACCTCGCCACAAGACAGAAAGCTGGCCGAATGGAGCAAAACCTCCGAAATAAAGAGCCAAGAGAAAGAAAAATCGAAAGGGAATCCTCAAATATCTCAAAAATGAACGGGGGAATCACCAGTTTAGAAGTGGGGGAGTTGCCCATCTTGAATCCTCTCCAGACCTGAGACTTTATGAAGGGATTAACTGAACATCTCAGTATAAGAAAGGGGGCACAATAGATCTACAAAGGTCTCAGTGCGATATTAACCATAAAAATTCATTCATTCAGTGACATCGATGCATTTTAACTTCATATAGTTGTTTATATGCACAAATAATAGTGTATACACAAATAATAGTGTATACACTGTATACACAAATATACACAAATAATAGTGTATACACAAATAATAGTGTATACACTGTATACACAAATATACACAAATAATAGTGTATACACAAATACACACAAATAATATTGTATACACAAATATATACAAATAATAGTGTATACACAAATATACACAAATAATAGTGTATACACAAATACACACAAATAATAGTGTATACACATTATACACAAATAATAGTGAATGCACTATATACACAAATAATAGTGTATACACTGTATACACAAATATACACAAATAATAGTGTATACACAAATACACACAAATAATAGTGTATACACATTATACTCAAATAATAGTGAATGCACTATATACACAAATATACACAAATAATATTGTATGCACTGTATACACAAATATACACAAATAATAGTGTATACACTGTATACACAAATAATAGTATACACACTGTATACACAAATAATAGTGTATACACAAATATACACAAATAATAGTGTATACACTGTATACACAAATATACACAAATAATAGTGTATACACTGTATTCGCAAATAATAGTGTATACACATTATACACAAATAATAGTGTATGCACTTTATACACAAATAATAGTGTATACACAAATAATAGTATATACACTGTATACACAAATAATAGTGTATACACTGTATACACAAATAATATACGCAAAATATCCACTGAAGAAATAATGGTAGTATTTCATCACTAAGCAATAATTTTAAAAAAAGTAACCTTAAAATTGTCCAAGAAGTTGCAAAATGTTTTTTTTTATGTCTGCTTTAGGCTAACGTGAACGCAAGTCATCTTCACCGGGGGACCAGACATTTTTGTTTATTCACTTTTCCTCTGTGCAAAGTATAAGGAAAGTGTATCAAAAGTGTATTGATCCTGAAAAAATCGATTTTGATATTTTTACTGCCTATCGTTTTTAGGTCACCGTGATAAACGTGATCCCGGCACACAGCTGTCTTGTTGAAGTGATGGAGGCGAATTTCCAAAGTATTTTTTTGTATCTTAACCTTTTCTGAAACTCTGATTTCGCCGTCGTTAACAATGAATCCTGTCAAATTAAATTTTACAATTTCAACAGATTTCGAAAATTGAAAATGATAATGTTTTTTAGTTGTTGATTTTTAAAAATTTGAATTGCTACCATTTTGAAACTGTGAAACGAATTTGTTGGTTAACTAACTTATCCAAGCTATTACCAACATCGACTTTTTGCCAACGTCGAATAAAATCGGACTAAAATGCGCACGCGCCCGCGCGCGTGTGTGTGTGTTAATGATCCCCTCAAAAATTGATCTAGGATCGGCGCTTGTTTCATATCCACCATGATGTCCGCCCCGATAATTTATTTTCCAGTGGAAATTTGACTTTCATCGTATAACAGAACCGGAACTGGTTCCATGTATTAACTAGAAAAAAATACCACCCTAATATATGGGTGATATATATAATTATATTAAATAATTTATATAATATATAATTATTTATATTTATATTAACATAAATAATAATATTATTTGCAATACAAAATTACAAATTTTTAGAATGTCTTTTGGGTTATTTTTTTCCGGTTATTTAGCTTTTACTAAACAAAATTCACTATCAATTAAAACATGAATAATAAATACAGGGTTCAGCATAGTTAGGTCTTAATCACTTAATAACCCCGCAGGGGGTGCAGACTAGCTGCACCTATTGAGAGTGTTTAGACGTCCCTCGCGGTACCCGAGTCTGACACACACTTACACTTACAACACTACACTTACGATTTAACACTTTACACTCACATTTACATTTAGGGAGGCGTTAATAGCCCCAATGTGCTTTTCGTCTTAAAATAACAAATATATGTGTGTGTGTGTGTGTGTGTGTGTGTGTGTGTGTGTGTGTGTGTTTTGAACAATTCTGAATCTAAAAGTGGGCGGTGGAATTGGGTGAAAAGTGGGTGGTAAAGTTTACGGTTTAATTTGATATACGAGTGAATTAAACTAAATTCACGTGCTTAAAGACTCTAGAATTTAACAACAAGGACGAATGAAAACTCACTCAATTTGAGAAGTTAAACGTTAATAGATTTTCACTGATGGATAAGACATGAAGATTTAGAACAATGAAGTTCTGGGCTTAAAATGAAAACAGAAAAATGCTCTGGAGTTTAATAATTAATGATGCTCCATAATTTATATCCTGGGCAGTACAGTTTATGTATTTTAGCAAAAATACTTATTTGCGAGTTATTTAAACGTGTCGGAAGCTTGGTTGGAAATTACATTAAATTTGAAAGTCAGTTAATTTGCATCTGCCTGGAAGTCCAATCTGACAGTGCTTATTTTTCATTTTTATAACCAGCAAGCTTGTTATCATATTTTCCTTAAATATCTTTCTCCTCTTTTGCTGAAGTACTTTTTCCAGTTTTCCTTATCTTACCAGTTCCCGCTTTTTAAAATACAACTTACGTGGATTTACACCCATAGCGGCGATGCTAATTGAATGTAAGGCCGCTACATGAGTGAAATTGGGCGGTTGCATGATTAATTATCTTGGGTATGTTAAAAAAAAGTTTTGAATGTGAGAAAGTTTGTGTAGTATTGAGTAGGTAATTTTATCTACTTGTGTCTGTAAATCTAATTTCCATTTGTATCCGAACGCTATAGCCTAAAACTATAAAGTTTAATTGCCATATTCTCGATTTGTTATAACTTTAATTAGTTTTTGCTCCTCGCCTCCCTTCCCTATACGTTTCTGCTGCCACTTTGTTAACGTCGCCTTGTACCATATAATAAATTATCGTACAGTCGTGTAAAAATTATCGTATTTTTCGTAAAATTATCGTAACAAATAGTCGGAAGTTTCGTACCATCAAAAGATCCGATAAAAACCGAAACAATAATTACGACATAAATTTTATTTTTGAACAAATAACAAAAACGACAGACTAATAAATAAACGGTGAAACAAGTTACACAAACTTTCTTATATGCAGTTATTTAAAAAAAACCTGTCGTTATGGGTTTTTCTTGACAAATTTTATTTAAATTGTGTAGTGTACGGCGATATGCGTAGAATACTTAGGCATAATTCGAGTAATAATGTCAGTGATTATGTCACTTTCTTTTACTCAGGGGACCTAAAACGGATAAATCATTAAAAAAAGCATTTTTTTATACTGTCTAATCTGCTTTAATGTAAAAGGAATCAAATTACATCTGACTGAACGAATGGAAGTTTGCAAATTATCTGTACTAGGTTTGGTTTAGGTGATCAGTGATCCTGTAAAAATGACATTTATGTAATAGAAGAATATGAAACTCAAATATATTTGGAGTTATAAATATTTGTAAATTTAAACAGTGGTATAAAATATTGGATATTTATTAATAAAAAAAAAAAAACAGTTTATGGAGTTATAAAGATGTTCAGTGCCGAAACTTCCAGTTTGATTGAAAACTTTTAAATTATAACCTTAAAACTTTTTCTAAGTAAGAGAATAGGCTAGTAGAAGCACGACTAGGTAACTCTAATTCAAACACCTATTGTATTAGTCGGTATGGTTATGGACCTTAAGTATATTCAAAATTATTCTCGCCAAACACTTTCATAATGCCAGCGGTAGCTGTAACTCTGCTTACAACGATCAATCAACGCCGTTGAAAGCAATGTTGCCAGATATAAGTTGTCTGATATCCCTCCTAAACGGATCGAATTTCCCTCCACCCTCTACGACTTCACTAAAATTTCCCTCCGCGTGAATGTTTGTTCTTGCGCTCTAATTTGATTAAAACTTGGGCCCAGTAATCGATTTTTGTAATATCGTGGTTAACCGTTTTAAAATGGCGACTATTAGAAATTTTTAAAAAATCGAATCAAGAAGCTCATTTATGGAGAACGCTATTACGATGGTGGTGTCAGATATTCAAAATATTGCGTACAAATTATTGTACAATGTGATATTTTTTTAAATTCGCTTCCATCACGTCAGCTAGAGGTTAACGTGTTGCGATTGCTTAGTAACACGGTTATTATTAAAATCCTCGAAGTGATAAAATCGAATTTTCTTTAGCTACAATGTTTACATTTACGTATTCCATACAAAAACACCATTAATGTATTACAAGTAAAAACAGGAATGTATTTTTGAGTATCTTTAATATCGGTAGTAGTCCCCACTATCAATACTTATCTGTTACACTTTTTTACGGTAGTAAATTTTCTTATTCAACTTCTTCCTCAGCGTCAGGATAATTTTTGTTGTATTTCTTTAGCAGACTAGCTGCACCTATTGAGAGGGTGTAGACGTACCTCGCGGTACCCGAGTATAATACACACTTACACTTAGGGAGACGATAATAATCTCAATGAGCCGCCTCGGTGGCCTAGTTGGTAGCGTACTAGGCTTTCAACCCGGGTTCGATTCCCGGTTAAGGCTTGGCATTTTCATACGCTATAAATCATCCCATCGTCTGCATTATCCCAAGTGTGCACAATAGTCGGACGTTAAACACAAAAAAAAAAAAAAATAAATAAATAGCCTCAATGTGCTTTTCGCATTAAAATACAAAAAAATTCTTTAGTAGCATATCGCACTGTGGGTTTTATAGTCATAGTGTCCACTCTTATGGTCTCAAATGCAGTTAACACTTCTGTTACTTCCAAAATAAAATTTTCTAATCAACAGATGCCATTTTGAAACGATCTCCCATTAGGTTAGATTGCTGGGTTGCGCAGACTCAATATTGTCACCTAGGTTTATCGTACTAGCATTAGATTCAAAACCTGGTTTTGTGCAGGCCTAAAAGTGGTTCTTCTCCTCTCACATTCAGCCGCCTCGGTGGCCTAGTGGATAGCGTACTAGGCTTTCATCCCGAGGACACAGGTTCGAAAGGCTTGGCATTTTCATACGCTATAAATCATCCCATCGTCTGCATTAGCCCAAGTGTGCACAATAGTCGGACGTTAAACACAAAAAAAAAAAAATAAATAAATAGCCTCAATGTGCTTTTCGCATTAAAATACAAAAAAATTCTTTAGTAGCATATCGCACTGTGGGTTTTATAGTCATAGTGTCCACTCTTATGGTCTCAAATGCAGTTAACACTTCTGTTACTTCCAAAATAAAATTTTCTAATCAACAGTTGCCATTTTGAAACGATCTCCCATTAGGTTAGATTGCTGGATTGCGCAAACTCAATATTGTCACCTAGGTTTATCGTACTAGCATTAGATTCGAAACCTGGTTTTGTGCAGGCCTAAAAGTGGTTCTTCTCCTCTCACATTCAGCCGCCTCGGTGGCCTAGTGGATAGCATACTAGGCTTTCATCCCGAGGACACGGGTTCGAAAGGCTTGGCATTTTCATACGCTATAAATCATCCCATCGTCTGCATTAGCCCAAGTGTGCACAATACCTCTCACATTCAGCCGCTTCGGTGGCCTAGTTGATAGCGTACTAGGCTATCACTTCGAGGACACGGGTTCGATTCCCGGCGAAGGCTTGGCATTTTCATACGCTATAAATCATCCCACCGTCTGCTGCATTAGCCCAAGTGTGCACAATACCTCTCACATTCAGCCGCTTCGGTGGCCTAGTTGATAGCGTACTAGGCTTTCACCCCGAGGACACGGGTTCGATTCCCGGCGAGGGCTTGGCATTTTCATACGCTATAAATCATCCCGTCGTCTGCATTAGCCCAAGTGTACACAATACCTCTCACATTCAGCCGCCTCGGTGGCCTAGTGGATAGCGTACTAGACTTTCACCCCGAGGACACGGGTTCGATTCCCGGCGAGGGCTTGGCATTTTCATACGCTATAAATCATCCCATCGTCTGCATTAGCCCAAGTGTGCACAATACCTCTCACATTCAGCCGCCTCGGTGGCCTAGTTGATAGCGTACTAGACTTTCACCCCGAGGACACGGGTTCGATTCCCGGCGAGGGCTTGGCATTTTCATACGCTATAAATCATCCCACCGTCTGCTGCATTAGCCCAAGTGTGCACAATACCTCTCACATTCTAGGATGATATTTTGACAGTCTCTTCGGACTGTTTGCACTGCTTACAAACGGGATCACGCTTAATGATTCTTAGCGTAAGCAAATGTTTCTGAAGTGGCCATGTTCAGTAAGTAGTGACATAACTTGCTTCAGATTGCCTGTAGTCAACTTCGTTAGCCGGTTGGTGAGTTGTTGGTTTCGTGCCTCTGATATGATTTTTCCTAGCTTTGCCCAAGGTGGTAATGTTTCATTATTGTAACATAGCCACCGGACCACATATTCAAATGATTAGGATTATATACCTATTCTTCCCTTCAGTGGTCTATCAACTCACCTCATAAAGGCTACGGCGGTTTCGAAAATTTATAGTTTCATCTTCAGGCCATGCAAAATGTTAAATCCCACTGTCGAGGTCGTCACGAAGTGTAGCTTGGCCAAGCCGAATTTCATGACGAATATTTAAACGTGTAATTGTGCTTAGTGTTTGTGATGTACGTTTTAATGTTTTGTTTGACTTTGTGACGACCTCGACATAGGGATTTAACATTTTGTATGGCCTGAAGATGAAACTATAAAGTTTCGAAACCGCGGTAACCTTTGTGAGGTGAGTTGATAGACCACTGACGGGAAGAATAGTTATATAATCCTAATCAGTGGTAATGTTTATCTTTGGACCATTTCCCAATGGCATTGTAGGTAGTGACAGATCTGCCCATACACGCTACAATATTGTGCAATATATTTCTATACTTTTAAACATCACTCAGTTTATTGTGCAAACAGTTATCAACACTAATAAATATTTCGCAATAATATTGACGCGGATGAGCCGCTTTACAGGTTATGTAACGATATTGAGACAGTGAAACGTTGTTTGGAATCTTTTTTCCGGGATATCTTAGATTTTGGGTCCACGTCCCGGAGCCCGAAAAACTCATTAAGTCCCTGAACAAAGGAAAAAATTCACCTTACACAATCGTTGCCTACGATGGTATGTCTAAGAAACATTTGAATCCCATTTCTGCAGTTGTTTCTAAAATGAGTAAGTTCTTAACTAAAAATTAATCTCATTATTGCAACATAGCCACCGGACCACATATTTAAGTAATTAGGATTATGACATATTCTTTCCATCATTGGTCTATCCACTCACCTCGTAAAGGCTACCGCGGTTTCGAAACTGTCGTTTCATCTTCAGGCTGAAGATACAAAATGTTAAATCCCTCTGTCGAGGTCGTCACAAAGTTAAACAAAACATTAAAAACATACAACAAACACTGAGCACGAACAAGGATTTGTACAGGAATGAGGAAAGCGAAGGATGGTGGATACAGTTAGAAAGAGGAGAGTGCGGTTCTTTGGTCACATTATGAGGATGGACAACAGTAGACTCACAAAGCAAATTTTCAACCACGTTTATAAAAGTAAGAATGGCAATCGGCGGTTCCAGACACCGAAAGAAGGGCAAGGATTAAATGGGCGTAACGGAGGACATACTGCAGGACAGAACGACACGAGGAGGATGACACGAAACTTGAAGGATTTCCTGAGAAAGAAATGAAAAGGACAAGTGGCATCTGGACGGAGGAAAGGCGGAAGGAGCAGAGTGAGAGAATGAAGAATTACTGGAAGCCAGAAAGGAGAAGATGAATAAGAACTAAAATTAATGCATTTAATTATTTTAGTAATCAGGATTATGACCTATTCTTCCCGTCAGTGGTCTGTCTACTCACCTCGTAAAGGCTACCGCGGTTTCGAAACTATCGTTTCATCTTCAGGCCGTGATACAAAAGTTAAATCCCTCAGTCGAGGTCGTCACAAAGTCAAACAGAACATTAAAAACATACAACAAACACTGAGCACAGTTACACGATTAAAATACATACGATGAAATTTGGTTTGGCCAAACGATACGTGCGACTCGTATGTCGTTACATTCCGGAATCCAGGAATGTACAAAAATTAATCAGGTAAAAATAAACTTAATGCAAAAGAAGCATAACCGTAGTTTTCGGTCCTGAGATCGTGGTTGATTAATACAGATGAATGTATGAATATGTCGGAATCCATCAGCAACAGTTTTGTCTATATTTTTTTGAAATGATCGTGTTTTATTACGTTGACGTGTACCCGAGGTATATATAAAAGTTCGGATTTCTTCTTGGAAATTATAGTCACTGCAGGTATACAGTAGTACTAACTAGCTTTTTGTTACATGACTTGTTGCTGTTATGAAAAAATCTCATAAAAAATACGAACTTCAGTTATTTACACAGTACAGAGCTAAACAAAAATTAAAAAAACAGGAGAATTCCCCATTCTTTTATCATAATTTCACTGCATTTTCCCCTCCGACGCTGTTTCGAGGTAGAATTTCCCCTAGATTCGGAGAATATCCCTTTGTCACTCAGCACTGGTTGGAAGTTTCGAACACTCGATATCTCTATCTTTAACAATGACAGCAAAGTGGAGACTGGAGAGGAAGCTTTATATCGTCGGGAAGGTCGAATATACAGTAATTTACTTCGAGCTCAACTCCTACACCAGTCTAATCAATATTCTAGTACTGCACAAAACGTAATTTATCAACCAACTGTAGAAGTACAAATAACTAAGTGTTAAACATGTGTTAAAGGATACAGGATACGCGCGCTCTTTGAACGGAACTGAAAGTTAGGATACAACTCTGTTTTTGTTTACAGTCAGTACAGATAGAGAATATCTTGCCTACATTTTTTTTTTTTTTTTTTTTTTTTTTTTTTTTTTTTTTTTTTTTAACGTTCGACTATTGTGCACACTTGGGCTAATGCAGACGATGGGATGATTGATAGCCTATGAAAATGCCAAGCCCTGGCCGGGAATCGAACCCGGGTCCTCGGGGTGTATCAGTAGAAGTTCCGGAGGTCAGTTTATGAACTCCTTCTGAAACAAAGATTTTTTGTTCTGTCTCACTCCGTATACGAAGTATAAATGTACAGAATTACGATGGTGGAAAATCGTCTTGAGGTTTTAATGGGTATACAGTATTCATCTACGGATCCCTGAGTCTAAAAATTCGTTTCGATTTTTTTTTTTTTTTTTTTTTTTTTTTTTTTTTTTTTTTTTTTTTTTTTTTGTTAACGTCCGACTATTGTGCACACTTGGGCTAATGCAGACGATGGGATTTATAGCGTATGAAAATGCCAAGCCCTAGCCGGGAATCGAACCCGGGTCCTGGGGGTGAAAGCCCAGTACGCTATCAACTAGGCCACCGAGGCGGCTCCAAAAATTGGTTTCGACTCGGATATCTGTCTGTATCTCTGTGCACTTCGCAGGAGATCTAACTATAGTTGCCCGATTTTGGCGGAATGTACAATGGAGATCTACACATATCTCAGTACCATTCTTTAATGTCTTACACAAATATTTTCAATCTATTTTTCGGTAAAAAAGATATCTTAATTTGACAAATATTGCTCAAGCGTAGTCCATACTACTCAAGCCCACTTGAAGAAGTGAAAGAATATTCTATAAACTCTGAGAGAATTTTTTTTTTTTTTTTTTTAACGTCCGACTATTGTGCAGACTTGGACTAATGCAGACGATGGGATGATTTATAGCGTATGAAAATGCCAAGACCTGGCCGGGAATCGAACCCGGGTCCGGGGTGAAAGCCCAGTACGCTATCAACTAGGCCACCGAGGCGGCTAACTCTGAAAGAAATCACAAATATGTAAATTATTCTGGTGCAGAGCTTTCTTACAGCAATAATTGATTTCTCTTAAATATTTGTCATTGTGATAAAAAGAAAGTAGGAAAACGTAACGGAATCGCCTTGAACATTAAATATTTCCCAAGGGAAAGGAAAGGGAAAAAAGAAGGAGAGATTGTGTCACGATATCTGGAATCAGATTCAGTATTTCTGTACTAAGTGGTGTGTATACGCCCAGTTAAATATACGGTTTATTCTGTTAGACGTCATACTATCCACTTTTCAATCATCTTCAGTATTTATGTATTAAACGGCTTATATACGCTCACATACACTGCACTATTTATCCTGTGTGACATCATATTGTCATCGTTTTAATCAGCTTCAGTATTTCTGTACCAAGCGGCGTACTCGCTCAGTTAAACTGCATAATTTATCCTGTGTGAATCTTATCGCTTTAATCAGCTTCAGTATTTCTGTACCAAGCGGCGTACCCGCTCAATTAAACTGCACAGTTTATCCCGTGTGACATTGTGCTGTCATCGCTACATAATCAGCTCCAGTATATCTGTTCTAAGCGGCATACAAGCTCAGTTAAACTGCACAATTTATCCTGTGTGACATACTGTCATCGCTACATAATCAGCTCCAGTATATCTGTACTAAGCGGCATACAAGCTCAGTTAAACTGCACAGTTTATCCCGTGGGACATTATACTGTCATCGCTACATAATCAGCTCCAGTATATCTGTTCTAAGCGGCATACAAGCTCAGTTAAACTGCACAGTTTATCCCGTGGGACATTATACTGTCATCGCTACATAATCAGCTCCAGTATATCTGTTCTAAGCGGCATACAAGCTCAGTTAAACTGCACAGTTTATCCCGTGTGACATTATACTGTCATCGCTACATAATCAGCTCCAGTATATCTGTTCTAAGCGGCATACAAGCTCAGTTAAACTGCACAGTTTATCCCGTGGGACATTATACTGTCATCGCTACATAATCAGCTCCAGTATATCTGTTCTAAGCGGCATACAAGCTCAGTTAAACTGCACAGTTTATCCCGTGTGACATTATACTGTCATCGCTACATAATCAGCTCCAGTATATCTGTTCTAAGCGGCATACAAGCTCAGTTAAACTGCACAGTTTATCCCGTGGGACATTATACTGTCATCGCTACATAATCAGCTCCAGTATATCTGTACTAAGCGGCATACAAGCTCAGTTAAACTGCACAGTTTATCCCGTGGGACATTATACTGTCATCGCTACATAATCAGCTCCAGTATATCTGTTCTAAGCGGCATACAAGCTCAGTTAAACTGCACAGTTTATCCCGTGGACATTATACTGTCATCGCTACATAATCAGCTCCAGTATATCTGTTCTAAGCGGCATACAAGCTCAGTTAAACTGCACAGTTTATCCCGTGGGACATTATACTGTCATCGCTACATAATCAGCTCCAGTATATCTGTTCTAAGCGGCATATCTGTTCTGCACAGCGGCATACATAAAGCTCCAGTTATCTGTTCTGCATACAAGTTTACTGCCAGTTTATCCCGTGTGACATTATACTGTCATCGCTACATAATCAGCTCCAGTATATCTGTTCTAAGCGGCATACAAGCTCAGTTAAACTGCACAGTTTATCCCGTGTGACATTATACTGTCATCGCTACATAATCAGCTCCAGTATATCTGTTCTAAGCGGCATACAAGCTCAGTTAAACTGCACAGTTTATCCCGTGTGACATTATACTGTCATCGCTACATAATCAGCTCCAGTATATCTGTTCTAAGCGGCATACAAGCTCAGTTAAACTGCACAGTTTATCCCGTGTGACATTATACTGTCATCGCTACATAATCAGCTCCAGTATATCTGTTCTAAGCGGCATACAAGCTCAGTTAAACTGCACAGTTTATCCCGTGTGACATTATACTGTCATCGCTACATAATCAGCTCCAGTATATCTGTTCTAAGCGGCATACAAGCTCAGTTAAACTGCACAGTTTATCCCCGTGTGACATTATACTGTCATCGCTACATAATCAGCTCCAGTATATCTGTTCTAAGCGGCATACAAGCTCAGTTAAACTGCACAGTTTATCCCGTGTGACATTATACTGTCATCGCTACATAATCAGCTCCAGTATATCTGTTCTAAGCGGCATACAAGCTCAGTTAAACTGCACAGTTTATCCCGTGGGACATTATACTGTCATCGCTACATAATCAGCTCCAGTATATCTGTTCTAAGCGGCATACAAGCTCAGTTAAACTGCACAGTTTATCCCGTGTGACATTATACTGTCATCGCTACATAATCAGCTCCAGTATATCTGTTCTAAGCGGCATACAAGCTCTGTTAAACTGCGTAGTTTATCACGTAATCGTAGTTTATCGTTATTTGTTGTAGGGTACTATCCTACGCTAAAACAACCCAAAAAACATGTCAAATGGATTCGCGATTGAAGTAAATGCAAATGTTTGAAAATTAGCAGATCAGGAAACGTGAATAAACCAGTTTACAACGGATTTAGCAAATCAAATTTCGTAGTAGCGTATTTGTTTATTGCCTAGCAATATACTTAGCGTCGAAAGCCGTGAATCGTATTTGCTTCAAAATACAGTACCTACTTTTGAAGCGTTAGCTTCTTATACGGCGTTGTGCACTTTGTATTTGTCACCATGGAGTGATTCGGTTTCATCGAGTAGGCTTACGAAGCGTAAGTAACGCTAGTAGGAGAAGTTATAACCGTATCCAGACCCCTCCAGTTCTCAGCTCTTCTCCTTTTTTTCGTCTGCCGGTTCCGACTGAGTTGGTAGCGTGCGTGTGTGTGTTTTGTGCCTGTATGTATATACAACGTGCATGCTTCTCTCTCTCTCTCTCTCTCTCTCTCTCTCTCTCTCTCTCTCTTCTTTCTTTCTCTCCTCTCTTCCTCTCCACTTTTTGTCTACTCATGTTCTCGTCGCGCGCGCATGTAATGATGTTGTGTACATTGTGTATATTGCCAGCAGCAACAGTTCAATGGTATACGGTTTAAATTCAGTAAAAACACGTGTGTTTGATTTTATTTCTCTTATATTCTCGACACGTTTATATATATATATATATATATATATATATATATATATATATATATATATGTGTGTGTGTGTGTGTGTGTGTGTGTGTGTGTGTGTGTGTGTGTGTGTGTGTGTGTGTGTGTGTGTGTGTGTGTGTGTGTATGTATATGTATATATATATATATATATATATATGTATAGGCTATGTATATACGTTTGTGTTTAACGTCCGACTATTGTGCATACTTGGGCTATTGCAGACGATGGGATGATTTATAGCGTATGAAAATGCCAAGTCCTGACCGGGAATCAAACCCGGGTCCTCGGGGTGAAAGCCCAGTACGCTATCAACTGGGCCACCGAGGCGGCATATATAAATAAATAAATAAATAAATATATATATATATATATATATATATGTATGTATGTATGTATGTATATGTATAAATATATATACCCCGCAGGGGGGGTGCAGATTAGCTGCACCTATTGAGAGGATTTAGACATCCCTCGCAGTACCCGTGTCATAACACACACTTACACTTACAACACTATACCTACGACTTTAACACTTTACACTCACACTTACATTTAGGGAGGCGATAATAGCCTCAATGTGCTTTTCGCCTTAAAATAACAAATATATATATTAAGAAGCTAACGCTTCTGCTGACAGTCCCAATGACTGTACTATTTTTTATGTCGATTAAGAACTCAGAAAACTTATAAAACACGAAATAAGGTAAGTTCGGAGGAATAAAATAATAATACAAAAGACTTCTAATGAGCAACAATATGGTTTTTCATACTTCGCCAAATAATATACATAAGTTATAATAACGTAGTACATATTTTAAAAAGTGTGAAGTTGATGTTGGATTAGCTAAAAATAAAAAGTTTATAGTCATTTGCGAAACACATACACCTTCAGTTTTTAACTAGATGGTTAAATTTTTCCGTCTGAATTAACATTTGAAACTATCGTGAAACGTTGTCCTGGAATTGCAGTTACTATTTATGAGTTTCATCACGATGCGATGTTAAAGAACAACGAAAATTCATGATCACAACCACTGAGTTCCGACGTCTGACTAATGTATGTTTGGCCTCTGCCTCCTGACATGTAACTCTGCCCGTCCTCGTCAATATTCAATAGATAGGCTATAGTATTTGTTGAGTAAGCTTCGAAACATCTGAGGTCTTGACATGATATCTGAACGCTGTGTTTTATTAAGCTATGTTTATTTTTAACCATATGTTCCTCGCTAACGATATCCAAACGTTTTTTGCTGTTCGACCATTCTTTGCACAAAGAGGAATACATTAATGCCTTACGTCCTACGCCGCTATTAAAAACAACAATACATTGTTTCGTCATTAATCACTTTTTAGCGGTTTATCGTCACTTTTAACTTTCTCACAGACATGTAGTAGAGAAAATGTATTGTAATTGCCATAACATGCGTATTTGAGATTTTACCTGTTGTCGTCCCTTCTGATTCTTATTAGGGAAGAACGTTGCCCGGTTACATTCTTGCAAAATGTTTCTCTGTATACCGAGTTAAGATTGAGATTAAGATTATGTAACTAGAGGAAGGGATAATTCAACCCCAGGCACTGCGATCGATTGACCTATTGTGCAACTTAACCTCTTAAAATACCTAGTTCAGCAGATTAATGCCCCTAATAAGTTCCAGCAACCCACTGACTAGCTCACTCTGCTGATGATCCCTAGGGTCTTGGAAACCAAAAACCCCTAGCCTCCTACTAGCTAGAGCCTCGCAATCATAAATTATGTGACCTGCAGTTTCCTCTTCCTCCTACCGAGTTAGTTTATTGTGTTTAGTTAAGATTTGCAAGAAAGATGTATTTTTTCTACTTGTGTGAATGAACCAAACTAGACGAGACGAGACGATAATAGTTTTGGAATATTAAAAAAATCTTTAACTTTAGTTACAAACTTCAAAAGTTTACTTTCTTTAAAAAATATTTTCTCAAATGGTTTTAATTCAGTTTTTTTGCTTAAAAGTAACCATTAAGAAATGGAATGCTAAAAATTGGCGACTAGAAATGAAACTAGAACAAAATTGCATTGACATTATCAAAATGTATAAACTTTTACGAATTGAGAGTGAAGCATTTAATGAACAGGAATGGCAATTTTTTATACTTCTTTCATGACGTTTCAGTAACTCCCAGATGTTCTAACGAAGCCGATTGTTTGGAGAACGGCTCCCAATATGACTCAGCAATTTGATCCTTGCAGTGTATATATCGTGGAGATCAACTCCCTTAAGTATTTCCCAGCATCTTATATTTTGTGAAGATCGGCTCACGATCTCGTTTATTAATTCGATCCCAACAGATCGTATCTCGGGGAAAACGGCTCACAATCTCAATCTGCAAATTGTAGCCAGTTTATTGTATCTTGTACAGATCAGCTCCATTTCTCGCTCAGCAAATCGATCCCAGAAGGTTGTGTCTTCCCGAGAAAGGCTCCAGACCTTACGCTGCAAATCGGAGCCAGCAGCTTGCAGAGATCAGCTTTCCAGATCTTACCTCGCTCAGAAAATCGATCGCAGGAGATCATATTTTGTATAAAACAGCTTCCGATGTCACTGCAAATTGTAGCCCGTAGACTTTATCTTGTGAAGATCAGTTCCCAACACCGCTCAGCAGGTCATCTTGTAGAGAACGACTTCTAATCTCACTGCAAATTGTATCCAGCAGATTACAGTGGAGACCATCACTGCAAATTGTAGCCCGTAGACTGTATCTTGTGAAGATCAGTTCCCAACACCGCTCAGCAGGTCATATCTTGTAGAGAACGACTTCTAATCTCACTGCAAATTGTATCCAGCAGATTACAGTGGAGATCATCACTGCAAATTGTAGCCCGTAGACTTTATCTTGTGAAGATCAGTTCCCAACACCGCTCAGCAGGTCATATCTTGTAGAGAACGACTTCTAATCTCGCTGCAAATTGTATCCAGCAGATTACAGTGGAGACCATCACTGCAAATCGTAGCCCGTAGACTGTATCTTGTGAAGATCAGTTCCCGACACCGCTCAGCAGGTCATATCTTGTAGAGAACGACTTCTAATCTCACTGCAAATTGTATCCAGCAGATTACAGTGGAGACCATCACTGCAAATCGTAGCCCGTAGACTGTATCTTGCGAAGATCAGTTCCCAACACCGCTCAGCAGGTCATATCTTGTAGAGAACTACTTCTAATCTCACTGCAAATTGTATCCAGCAGATTACAGTGGAGACCATCACTGCAAATCGTAGCCCGTAGACTGTATCTTGTGAAGATCAGTTCCCAACACCGCTCAGCAGGTCATATCTTGTAGAGAACGACTTCTAATCTCACTGCAAATTGTATCCAGCAGATTACAGTGGAGACCATCACTGCAAATTGTAGCCCGTAGACTGTATCTTGTGAAGATCAGTTCCCGACACCGCTCAGCAGGTCATATCTTGTAGAGAACGACTTCTAATCTCACTGCAAATTGTATCCAGCAGATTACAGTGGAGACCATCACTGCAAATTGTAGCCCGTAGACTGTATCTTGTGAAGATCAGTTCCCGACACCGCTCAGCAGGTCATATCTTGTAGAGAACGACTTATAATCTCACTGCAAATTGTATCCAGCAGATTACAGTGGAGACCATCACTGCAAATCGTAGCCCGTAGACTGTATCTTGCGAAGATCAGTTCCCAACACCGCTCAGCAGGTCATATCTTGTAGAGAACTACTTCTAATCTCACTGCAAATTGTATCCAGCAGATTACAGTGGAGACCATCACTGCAAATCGTAGCCCGTAGACTGTATCTTGTGAAGATTAGTTCCCAACACCGCTCAGCAGGTCATATCTTGTAGAGAACGACTTCTAATCTCGCTGCAAATTGTATCCAGCAGATTACAGTGGAGACCATCACTGCAAATCGTAGCCCGTAGACTTTATCTTGTGAAGATCAGTTCCCAACACCGCTCAGCAGGTCATATCTTGTAGAGAACGACTTCTAATCTCGCTGCAAATTGTATCCAGCAGATTACAGTGGAGACCATCACTGCAAATCGTAGCCCGTAGACTGTATCTTGTGAAGATCAGTTCCCAACACCGCTCAGCAGGTCATATCTTGTAGAGAACGACTTCTAATCTCGCTGCAAATTGTATCCAGCAGATTACAGTGGAGACCATCACTGCAAATCGTAGCCCGTAGACTTTATCTTGTGAAGATCAGTTCCCAACACCGCTCAGCAGGTCATATCTTGTAGAGAACGACTTCTAATCTCGCTGCAAATTGTATCCAGCAGATTACAGTGGAGACCATCACTGCAAATCGTAGCCCGTAGACTGTATCTTGTGAAGATCAGTTCCCAACACCGCTCAGCAGGTCATATCTTGTAGAGAACGACTTCTAATCTCACTGCAAATTGTATCCAGCAGATTACAGTGGAGACCATCACTGCAAATCGTAGCCCGTAGACTTTATCTTGTGAAGATCAGTTCCCAACACCGCTCAGCAGGTCATATCT
>CM040182.1:62574245-62579245 GCA_022606455.1 Callitettix versicolor | reverse complement strand
TATTGTGTTGTGTTTCTGTGTCGCGCAAACTGTTCTCGGAAGTAGGCAGGTTTTAATTGTGTTTTTTGTTTAAAAAAAAAACCGAACGATTCGTATAAAGTTTGTAAAAACAGTAAGTACAACAATTAAGTTTACAAAATCATTTTTAATGTATATTTATCTATTCGTAAATACTGTGTAAGCATATTATGATCGTACGCGATACGTAATATGTAATATGTAACATTAGGCTAGTAGTTAAGTAATTTTAATCCGAAGTTTTTGGTTTCAAAATATTCGGTATTTCGTAATTTTATTTTAAATATTTATATCAGGTCGTCTAAATTTTCAGTATAAAATTCGAAAGAAAGCAAAAATTAACATTCGTACTTGCCTTGAAATAGACGTGATCAATTATTTTTCACCTAATCTTACAGAATTTTTCAATAACACGTTATCTAATGTATAGACCGATGTTGGATATGCTATATTAATTACAAATGTGCTACAATTTACCCTAATTAGTTTACGAACTTACACCTTGTTATAAAACGCCAACGCCTTTACGTAATTTCACTTGGTTCATTAACTATTATCAATTTTTAAAGGAATTTTGCGCGCGCGTGTACAGCAGAAATTTTTAACATAGATCGCTTATTTTGAAATTAAATATTTTAGCTGAAAATTTCACAGTGAAAACGTACTTTCACGGGCAACACAGTGCGGGCGTAACAAGTAGGATGTGGAATTAAATTAGTACCAATTAGTTCCCGCTAAAAACGGCAAATTTTATTGCAGATAATTTCTTTCCATGTGTTTAATTTGGATTAAATAGCTGGCTATTTCGTGTAATATTGGCTGAAAGGCAAGACCTATCGTTTGTTTGCTACGTAGTTTTGACCAAACGTACTGACCGATTGCTTTGAAATTTCGTGCGAAAGTGCATTGTTCGAAGCTTTAACGACATGATATATGTACGATTTTTTCCCAATGCACTCCCGTTTCAAGATGGCGGCTTGTGATTTAACAATTTACAGTGCTCGCAGTTTTGGCCGGATCGGTTTGACCTTGAAATTTGGTATAAGGTACCACGTAAAAAGCCCGAACGATACGTGTGTGTAATAGTTATTCCCATTCGATGCAGTTTCAAGATGGCGGTCTACGATTTAACGATGAGTGTAGTTGCTGGCTATTTCCTGTAAATAAATCTGTTGGGCTGAACGGCAAGACCCACCATAATTTTGTCCGCTTTTTGGAGAAATAGCATAAGATTTCCAACAAAGTTAGTCCAGCCCCATTTCCCCTAAATATTACGGTTACCGTTAAAGCGGCTTGCTGATTTAGATTTTGCTTCCATCCCGTTCTGTAAAATAATCGTACGAGAATTGAACTTTCGCGTTTTGTCCTTTTTTATTTATTTTTGGTTTTTGTCGCTTCTAAGGACTTTTTTCTAATAAAAAGGAGGACGACTTAAACACAGGAAATATGTCCTGTGCTACCTAAGAAGGTCGTACGATTTCGTCCACTAAAAAAAGATGCCAAAAACTATAAAAGGCTATTTTATAGTCTTAGTAATAATTACATTAATTTTAAAAATAGAATAAAGTGTGGGATAATTTACCCTATATTACAATTATTTACAATTATTGACGTATAGATACGTATTGTATCTATAATGTTGGAACATTATAACACGCACGCGCGCCCGCACACACACACACACACACGCTGATCACTATATTTTAAGAAAGTCAAGACCTGCGAAGTTGAAATTTTGCATAATGGCCCCTTATGATGGTGTAGATGTGCAGTAAGGCTGTATTTTTTTTTTAAATATCTTTAAAATGATTTTTTTCTAGAACATTATGAAATCTCGTTTTTTTTTACAATTTGTTTTTTAATAACAAAAGCTTATTTTCCAAACCATTGAATATAAACTGACTAGAAGTACAGCCATCGTATCTGTCGCTACGAACGTAGGAAGCTGCAAGGACCCCGTTTAGAGACGTTAAAGAAAACAGATTATTATCTATTTAATTATAGTTGAACACTTTGCCGCAAGATGACACCAGCAGCGAGCGCTCATATATCTCACTTTCTAGTACGTTTATATTGAGTGACCGAACATACAGACTTACTGTAGTTTATATTTAAACTTTTTAGTCAACTTTCAAGTTAACTGTAATTTTTTTTCCCTGAAATATATGTAGCTAAGATCGGCTACGCAGTAGCAAGCCTGCTGTAATAAAACAAAAGATGCAACGCACTACAATTTAGGTATATACTATTACACCTACAATATTACCTGTATATATATTGTGTGTGCCTGCGTCTCTCTCTCTCTCTCTGTGTGTGTGTGTGTGTGTGTGTGTGTGTGTGTGTGTGTGTGTGTGTGTGTGTGTGTGTGTGTGTGTGTGTGTGTGTGTGTGTGTGTGTGTGCGCGTGTGTGTCTGTCATGCGTCTCTCTCTCTCTCTCTCTCTCTCTCTCTCTCTCTCTCTCTCTCTCTCTCTCTCTCCTCTGTGTGTGTGTGTGTGTGTGTGTGTGTGTGTGTGTGTGTATGTGCGTGCGCGCGCGTCTCTATGTGTGTACGTGCGCCTCTCTCTCTCTCTCTCTCTCTCTCTCTCTCTCTCTCTCTCTCTCTCTCTCTCTCTCTCTCTCTCTCTCTGTGTGTCTGTGCGTGCGTGCGTGCGTGAGTGTCTGTCTTTGTGTGTGTGTGTGTGTGTGAGTGAGTGAGTGAGTGAGAGAGAGAGAGAGAGTGTGTGTGTGTGTTTGTGCGCGCGCGCGTGTGTCTGTGTGTGTATGTGCGCGCGCGTGCGTGTCTGTGTGTGTGCGCGCGCGCGTGTGTGTGATACATTAAACTGTAAAAATTAAAATATTAATAATAAATGCCTCTTAAAAACTGTTTTAATCAACGATAACTCATTTTATTCATCATGGTTGCAGTGTGTGCGTTTTGCCTACAAGGAAAAAGTTATAAAAGTTATAGTTCATGTTAAAAGTTATGATTGCAAAAAACCATTGTAAAATAAAAACATAAAATATTGAATTGGAAACACTGACGCTCCTACAGCCTGAACTAAAGCAGTTTCCATCAACAATTACTCAATTTATTCGCCTTTTGTTAAGAGTTCTAAAAATAACTACGTTTACTGGTTTTATCACAACAAATGTTGAGGCTTTCCGCCATTAGGAAAATATTTTTTTTTTAATTTTCTACAAACCGAAAAATTTAGCTCTCACCGCCCTGGGTTATTGTCAAATGTCAACATTAAAATAATTGCTTCGCAAATACGTTCTATTTGCTTCAGCACTATTATGTAATTTATCGTGACCATTTTCCACAATATTTGGTGCCAGTCACACTCCTACAAAACTGATTCAAGTTTAAAGAAGAACCACCAAGTGGTAAATCGTTTCTGTAGTTAAAAAAGTTGTCAAATCACTTTCGAATTCCCTCAAGATTTTTTTTTTTTTTTTTTTTTTTTTTTTTTTTTTAACGTCCGACTATTGTGCACACTTGGGCTAATGCAGACGATGGGATGATTTATAGCGTATGAAAATGCCAAGCCCTGGCCGGGAATCGAACCCGGGTCCTCGGGGTGAAAACCCAGTACGCTATCCACTACTCCACCGAGGCGGCTCTTTTTGTGAAATCGAAATAAATACACGCGCATAATTAAAATTACCAAAATTGACAATTTCTCAAAAAGTTAAAACTGACTTTTCGGAATTTCTGTCGATTTTCATAATTTTTTGCACTAAAACGCTTAGTATTAATATGCTCAGTATTAATAATCCAAAAGATTTTTATCTTACCGTGCGAAAACAACTGTTAAAAAAATAAATAAAAATAAAAGTGCGTCTTTACGCCACGGAGAGTATAATCCCAATGAGAGTAGGAGAAATGGAAGAGACAGAAAAGAAGCAAAGAAAGACGCTGAGGAAAATACTGGGACCAATGAAAACAGAGAAGGGTACAAACAAGGAATGAGGTAAGCGAAAGGATGGTGGATACAGTTAGAAAGAGGAAAGAGCGGTTCTTTGGTCACATTATGAGGATGGACAACGGTAGACTCACAAAGCAAGTTTTCAACCACGTTTATAAAAGTAAGAATGGCAATCGGTGGTTCCAGACACCGAAAGAAGGACAAGGAGGAGATGGGCGTAACGGAGGACATACTGCAGGACAGAACGACACGAGGAGGATGACACGAAACTTCAAGGATTTCCGGAGAAAGAAAAGAAAAGGACAAGTGGCATCTGGACGGAGGAAAGGAGGAAGGAGCAGAGTGAGAGAAAGAAGAATTACTGGAAAGCCAGAAAGGAGAAGGAGAATAAGAACTAAAATTAATGCATTTAATTATTTAAGTAATCAGGATTATGACCTATTCTTCCCGTCAGTGGTCTGTCCACTCACCTCGTAAAGGCTACCGCGGTTTCGAAACTATCGTTTCATCTTCAGGCCGTGATACAAAAGTTAAATCCCTCAGTCGAGGTCGTCACAAAGACAAACAAAACATTAAAAACATACCACAAACACTGAGCACGATTACACGATTAAAATATGTACGATGAAATTTAGTTTGGCCAAACGATACGTGCGACTCGTATGTCGTTACATTCCGGACTATCCTCAGATGGCCAATTATTTTACGTTGTCCTCAGATGGCCAAATCGATATATAAAAAAAGTAAAAGTAACAAACATAACCTCAAAATGACTGCCGCGTGAAAGTAGCAGAAGTGTTTTCTTCGCGAAAACGATTAATTTAATGAGTTCATTTAATAATAATGAAAATAATATATTAAAAAAATACTCGATTCGGTTGTTGGGTATTACTCGGTTGTAAGAAACGTATTTTTCATCGCGAAAATGATTAATTTAATGCGTTCATTTAATAATAATGAAAATAATATATTAAAAAAAACTTAGACAACTCGATTCGGTTGTTGGGTATTACTCGGTTGTAAGAAACGTATTTTTCATCGCGAAAACGATTAATTTAATGCGTTCATTTAAT
>CM040182.1:62541745-62569245 GCA_022606455.1 Callitettix versicolor | reverse complement strand
TTGTGTGTTTGTATGTGTGTGTGTGTTTGTGTGTGCGCGTGCGTGTTTGTTTGTGTGTGCGCGCGCGCGTGCGTGCGTGTGTGCGTGTTTGTGTGTTTTTGTGTGTTTGTATGTGTGTGTGTGTTTGTGTGTGCGCGTGCGTGTTTGTTTGTGTGTGCGCGCGCGCGTGCGTGCGTGTGTGTGTGTGTGCGTGCGCGTGCGTGTTTGTGTGTGTGTGTGCGTGTTTGTGTGTTTTTGTGTGTTTGTATGTGTGTGTGTGTTTGTGTGTGCGCGTGCGTGTTTGTTTGTGTGTGTGTGTGTGTATGTGTGTTGTGTGTGTGTGTGTGTGTGTGCGTGCGCGCGCGTTTGTGCGTGTGCGCGCGCGCGTGCGTGTGTGTTGGTGCGTGCGTGCACCCATATAGGTATAATATCTATAGGTTCGGTATTTGAACAAAACCTATCCTCCCTCCCCAAAAATCATATAAGCTATCGAAAAGTTTAATTCATCAGATTTTGCTCACATTTGAATACGATCGTTTAAAAAAAAATCTGATTTAACCATCGTAATCCGTGTTACGGTCTGCATAAGTTAACTTTTTTGGAATTTTAAATTCCATTTCAAATGCGAATATGAACCTGACATTGGTCAGGGTTCATTTCCAAACAACTTTGAGAACTAAGATGCAGAATTAGGCAGATTTTAACGCCATTTAATCGCGAAATCATATTTTGAAGGAAGTGTGAGACAAAAAATGTTATTTTTTGAAATTCGCTTCTATCGCATCAGCGAGACAGTTGCGCGCAGCGATTATTTCCGTTTGCTTTTTTCCAAAAATTCGGTTGTTGTGTACCGCTGTCGCCGCAGAGTGAATTTCTTTATCTAGATTAGGCCTGCCGTAATTTTTATTTTGGTTTGTTTGTGGAAGCTGGTTCAACGTCGCCAAGGTTGTGCCAATTATTTATGGCTTACGTAAACGTAATCAAGAGTGCCGTTTATCTCGTGGAGAACATACAAAACTGATTTACAATGTGTACTTGCATTATTATTTCCTGGCAACAAAAGTGTCAACAGTATTGTAAACTATGCACTGAACAATGTCGGAGTAGCGAGCATGTATCGTGTACTCAAGGCTCTGTCTGGGTTTATATGAAGGTAATGTAGCAATAAATATTAGCTCATTAATGTGTTTAGAATGTTGGTATCGTTTGTTTTAGTTTTTAGTTGTATACACAGGTTGTCTAGCTTCGATTAAAAATCTTGGAAGTAAATACAACGTGATTTATTTTTTCAGTTATAATTGTATATAAACTTACTTACGCATTTATGCATTAAAATTTCGATTATGTACTGATTAATGTAGATTTTTAAGAATAAATTCGTTTAGGGATTAGAATTTCGTTAGTTACTAAAATATAACTTTGTTTAGTAATTACATTATTTATTAATACAACTTTGTGTGATGATTGACTTAGTTATTAAAATGCAACTTTGTTTAGTGATAATGTAAGTTATTAAAATACAAGTATGTTTATTGATTACGTTAGTTATTAAATACAACTTTGTTTGATGATTAAATTAGTTATTAAAATACAACTTTGTTTAGTGATTACATTAGTTATTAAAATACAAGTATGTTTAATGATTACGTTTGTTATTAAATACAACTTTGTTTAGGAATTACATTAGTTATTAAATACAAGTATGTTTAATGATTACATCAGTTATTAAAATGCAACTTTGTTTAGTGATTACATTAGTTATTCCCCGCAGGGTGTACAGACTAGCTACACCTATTGAGAGGATTTAGACGTCCCTCGCGGTACCCGAGTCTAACACACTTACAACAACACTACCCATACGACAAACACTTTACACTTACACTTACATTTATGGAGGCGATAATAGCCTTAATGTGCTTTTCCCCTTAAAATAATTTTAAAAAATTAGTTATTAAAATACAACTTTGTTTAGTGATTACATTAGTTATTAAAATACAACTTTGTTTAATGATTACGTTAGTTATTAAAATACAACTTTGTTTAGTGATTACATTAGTTATTAAAATACAACTTTTTTAATGATTACATTAGTTATTAAATACAAGTGTGTTTAATGATTACGTTAGTTATTGAATACAACTTTGTTTAGTGATTACATTAGTTATTAAAATACAACTTTTTTAATGATTACATTAGTTATTAAATACAAGTGTGTTTAATGATTACGTTAGTTATTAAAATACAACTTTGTTTAGTGATTACATTAGTTATTAAAATACAACTTTTTTAATGATTACATTAGTTATTAAATACAAGTGTGTTTAATGATTACGTTAGTTATTGAATACAACTTTGTTTAGGAATTACATTAGTTATTAAAATACAACTTTGTTTAGTGATTACATTAGTTATTAAATACAAGTATGTTTAATGATTACATTAGTTATTAAAATACAACTTTGTTTAGTGATTACATTAGTTATTAAAATACAACTTTGTTTAATGATTTCATTAATTATTAAATACAAGTTTGTTTAGCAATTACATAAGTTATTAAATACAAGTATGTTTAATGAGTACATTAGTTATTAAAATACAACTTTGTTTAGTGATTACATTAGTTATTAAATACAAGTATGTTTAATGATTACATTAATTATTAAATACAAATTTGTTTAGCAATTACATAAGTTATTAAATACAAGTATGTTTAATGAGTACATTAGTTATTAAAATGTAACTTTGTTTAGTGATAATGTAAGTTATTAAAATACAAGTATGTTTAATGATTACGTTAGTTATTAAATACAACTTTGTTTAGGAATTACATTAGTTATTAAAATGCAACTTTGTTTAGTGATAATGTAAGTTATTAAAATACAAGTATGTTTAATGATTACGTTAGTTATTAAATACAACTTTGTTTAGGAATTACATTAGTTATTAAAATGCAACTTTGTTTAGTGATAATGTAAGTTATTAAAATACAAGTATGTTTAATGATTACGTTAGTTATTAAATACAACTTTGTTTAGGAATTACATTAGTTATTAAAATACAACTTTGTTTAATGATTACATTAGTTATTAAATACAAGTATGTTTAATGATTACGTTAGTTATTAAATACAACTTTGTTTAGTGATTACATTAGTTATTAAATACAAAAATGTTTAATGATTACATTAATTATTAAATACAACTTTGTTTAGAAATTACATTCGTTATTAAATACAAGTATGTTTAATGATTACGTTAGTTATTAAAATACAACTTTGTTTAGTGATTACATTAGTTATTAAAATGCAACTTTGTTTAGTGATAACATTAATTATTAAATACAAATTTGTATAGCAATTACATTAGTTATTAAATACAAGTATGTTTAATGAGTACATTAGTTATTAAAATACAACTTTGTTTAGTGATTACATTAGTTATCAAATACAAGTATGTTTAATGATTACAATAGTTATTGATATGCAAACTTGTTTATACATTACAATTGTTATTAGATAAAACTTTGTGTTAAACTGATTATTAAATACGACCATGTGGGTAGCATTTATCATTGAAATACAACTTCGCTTCTTAAAAAATTAACTCAAATGTTCTGGCATTTTGTAACTCCAAAAACTTATTTTTTTGGAAGTAAGACAGATTTGAATTGTAATATTTTCGCAAAATATATTTGTTTTATTATTATTATTATTTTTTAGGTGCTTATAAATTTTAATTTATGTTTAAAGTAGTAAGTAGTAGTTACTAGATGTTAAACATAAGACATTAGTTTTGCAACATTATTTGTGGCGGTGGCCTAGTTGATAGCGTACTGGGCTTTCACCCCGAGTACCCGGGTTCGATTCCCGGCCAGGGCTTGGCATTTTCATACGCTATAAATCATTCCATCGTCTGCATTAGCCCAAGTGTGCACAATAGTCGGACGTTAAGCACAAAAAAAATTAAGTACTGGGGTTTGAAGATACGAGTTTCACGCTATTTCTGAATCCTCGTTATGCGGTTTAACGCCTTCTCGCAGTAGCGAATCAATCACAACGTAAGTGAAAAATGTGTTTCTGTAATTTTCCCTAACTTATAAAACTGTTGTTGCTATTTGACGGTTTTGTGTTTATTTCAGAAATGTTTAAAGTGTAGTTAGGCCAACGTAAAGCATTGATTCATCATGTGCGTATACAAGTTAGTGAGTCATCACATCAAGCAGGTTCTTAGTAATGAATTATTATTTATAATTAGAAGTACTTATGAATTAAACAAATTGATAAATGACTACATACGTCATTTTATTTATTACAGGGTGTTCAAAAACGTCGTTAAAAACTTAGGACTAGTTATTTAGTAGTCTGCCCACTAGTAGTAGTTTAGAGAACTGTTTACCTCTCAGTATATTCTTAATTAATTGCCTAAACACCGCTCTGTCCTGCGCGCGACCATTTATGCTAATTTAACCGGTAAACGTAATATTTAAGAAGAATTTTACTGGATTAAATTTATTGGAAATTTTATGCTGTTTTTCTAAGAAGCGGACAAAATTAAGGTGGGTCTTGCCGTTCAGCCTAACAGATTTATTTACAGGAAATAGCCGGCAACTGCACTCGTCATCGTTAAATCGTAGACCGCCATCTTGAAACTGTATTGAATGGGAATAGATATTACACACTCGCGTCGCTCGATCTTTATATATGGTACCTTATACCAGATTTCAAGGTCAAAAACCGCAGGGGTGCGGACTAGCTGCTCCTATTGAGAGGATTTAGACGTCCCTTGCGGTACCCGAGTTTAACACACACACTTACAACACTACACTTACGACTTTAATTTTTTACACTCACACTTACATTTAGGGAAGCGATAATATCCTCAGTGTGCTTTTCGCCTTAAAATAACAAAACAATCTGTTCAAGGTCAAATCGTTGTGGCCAAAACTGCGAGCACTGTCATTGTTAAACCACAAGCCGCCATCTTGAAAAGGGAGTGAATTGAGGAAAATCGTACATATTTCATGTCGTTAAAGCTTCGTACAATGCACCTTCGCACAAAATTTCAATGCAATCGGTCAGTGCGTTTGGTCAAAACTTCGTAGTACTTCTTGTTATTTTAAGGCGAAAAACTCTTTGAGACTATTATTGCTGCCCTAAATGTAAGTGTGAGTGTAAAGTGTTAAAGTCGCAAGTGTAGTGTTGTAAGTGTAAGTGTGTGTTAGACTCGGGTACCGCGAGGGACGTCTAAATCCTCTCAATAGGTGCAGCTAGTCTGCATCCCCCTGCGGGGAACTGCGTAGTAAACACACAAACCAAATGGGAACGGTCGCGCTGAAACAGAGACTTCGTTTGGTTCGAAAATGAAAATGAAAACTGAAAGATATATATATATATATATATATATATATATATATATATATATATATATATAAACACCCGCAGGGTGCGGATTAGCTGCACCTATTGAGAGGATTTAGACGTCCCTCGCGGTACCCGAGTCTAACACACACGTACACTTACGACTTCAATTTTTTACACTCACACTACATTTAGGGAGGCGATAATAGCCTCAATGTGCTTTTCGCCTTAAAATAACAAAACAATCTGTTCAAGGTCAAATCGTTGTGGCCCAAACCGCGAGCACTGTTATTGTTAAACCACAAGCCGCCATCTTGAAAAGGGAGTGAATTGGGGAATATCGTACGTATTTCATGTCGTTAAAGCTTCGTACAATGCACCTTCGCACCAAATTTCAAAGCAATCGGTCAGTGCGTTCGGTCAAAACTGCGTAGTAAACACAAACCAAATGGGAACGGTCACGCTGAAACAGACTTCGTTTGGTTCGGTTAGATAAAAAAAAATTGAAAACTGAAAAAGATAGTATTTTTATATAAACGGGTTTATACGCCTCGG
This sequence comes from Callitettix versicolor, assembly GCA_022606455.1. Classification (NCBI taxonomy): domain Eukaryota; kingdom Metazoa; phylum Arthropoda; class Insecta; order Hemiptera; family Cercopidae; genus Callitettix; species Callitettix versicolor. The sequence goes on along the minus strand of CM040182.1, from coordinate 62,563,355 downwards.
TGGCCTAGTTGATAGCGTACTGGGCTTTCACCCCGAGGACCCGGGTTCGATTCCCGGCTAGGGCTTGGCATTTTCATACGCTATAAGTCATCCCATCGTCTGCATTAGTCCAAGTGTGCACAATAGTCGGACGTTAAACACACACAAAAAATATATGTGGTTACTTGTGCGTCGACTTTAAACCGGGTACAATGCAAGCAGTGAGGGGCGGAGGGGCGAGCGTCGGCCGGTGCCATCGGAGGTAAGGACATACCCTAGCAACCTTCGGCCAACACGGCCACCGTTGGCCTTGTGAGGCTTACAGTTCGTTCGCTGTTATAAACATAGAGAAATAGCGGCTAATAAACAAATATGTTCAGTTATGTTCGTTGACCATACGTCTACTCCAAAATCTCAAGAAATCTCCGTCAAGGTCAAAATAAACGCACAAAACTTAGGTTAGGTTAGGTTAGATAATGGAATAACGTTATAATTTGTCTTTTTTAAATTGTAGTTGGTTTTGGTAGCGAGTAAAGATATATTTTGCTAACATAATCCCAAAATGCAGAGAGATGCTTCTTTTCGTATTTTTCGCCCAGCGCCTTCTTCATAAACAATCCATATCCACTGCCTTCTTGTTTGATTTGTTTGTATTGTGGTACAGATTAGACTCAAGATGATTCGGTTTAACTTAATTGAAGTTTAAAAAAGCGTGAGGTGGTTTGTTGAAGTAACTTGTTGCGCATATGAAGTGTGTTCATATCTGGACTGAGTAACCTACAGCCGTAGGCAGTGAAGCAGTGAAGCAGTGAAGCAGAGACTCATGACGTACGACGGTACTACATCGGTATGGAGTAAGATTTGCGCAATCGCCTCACAAAACCGGTTCGGCACTTCTTTGTGAAACTCTTTTCATACAAAGATGTAGATCAATCAACATGGTAATGTTCAGTATTTTGAAGCTCCCGTACAAAGCGCGTGTTACTATTTATTCTTTAAATAAATGATATGTGGAAACCTTAAACCCGATTTATCAAAATCGGTTCGTTAAATTGAGAAATTCGACAGATTTTGTCGTTAAACCTCAAATCGGATTTATTAAGGATAGCGAACCTTTGCGTTTCGTTCGTTTACTTCCAAACAAAATTCGGAGAAAAATATCGAAATCGTTAATACCGATTTTCAAAAATCAGCTTGTTGTTAAACTTTGGTTTTGATTCAGACAAGAAGTAGACAAATCGGAAAAACATTGTACCGAGATATGGGCTAACTGTGCGCTTAATTTTATCGATGTATGCCAGTGTAATAAATGTGTACACGTGCGCGCATGTTCACTCACAACACAGAAGTGTATAATACATCTACTTCAACGAAGGGAAATGAAAATTTCAGAATGATTTAGTCACGTGGAAAGGTTAGGGGAATGTAGGGTACCTTTGACTTAAGCTTACATACAATGTAACACGTAGACAGTCGCTTGCTTTTGTTCAATTTAGGTTATTTAGATGTTGACACAAATATATATGTAGAATGACGGAATGATACGTATGACATGTAGATCAACGTAAGCTTATGTAGAATTTAGGACGTGCAAATAGTCGTAAGGTTTCGTAGAATTAAAGATAGGTAGAGATAGACGTAAGTTTATTTAGAATGTAGAAACATCTAGACGAACGTAAGATTACGTAAAATGTTAGGATAGATAGTCGCAAGGTGGAGTATAATTTATGGTATGCAGGTAAACGCGATGTTACGTAGAATTCATAACATTTAGATGGACCTGTAATGCAGTGTATAGGATATGTAGATAGTCAAAAGAATGTAGATCATGTAGAAAAACTAAATTTTGAATTTATAGCTAATTGCAAGCTTACGTACAATATAGAACGTGTATTCGAACGTAAGCCTACTTAGAATGTTTGATATGTAGATACACACATTACGTAGAATGTGGAATACGTAGATGGTCCATAGTTTGCATAGAATGTAGGTCATGTAGAAAAACGCAATTTTTGACATGCAGTTAATTTTAAGCTTATGTAGAATGTATGACATCTACGTACGAATACGACATAGGTAATAGCAAGATTTCATAAAATTTAGGACAATTAGAGATTGACGTTTATGTAGAATGTATGACATGTAGATAAACGTAAAGTAACGTAGAAAGTAGGTAAGACCTAAGCTTACATAGAATGTAGGTCATGTAGAAAACGCAATTTTGGAAATGCAACTAATAGCAAGCTTATGTACAAAGTATTTTATATAAAACGTAAGCTTGTGTAGAATAGAAAAATGTAGATAGTCGAAAAGTTTCGTAGAATTTAGGCCAAATAGAAATAGACCTTTGCGTAGAATGTAGTGAACATAAGGTAACGCAGAAGGTATGTAGACGCAAGCTTACGTAGAATATAGGTAATGTGGAAAAAGAAATTTTGGCGTAGGGCGTAAGCCTTTAGGACATGTCGGTAGATGCAAGGTTACGTAGAATGCGGCACATATAGTTGGTCATAAATTTAAGTTTATGTAGACTATAGTTTGGTAAAAGCCTACGTGGAGCACGTTAGTGCATTGTCAGATTTAATGTTCAGCTACAACCATAAAGATATGGTTAATAGGTTGAGTACTGGATACAGCCATTTAGCCTTAATGGTCGTTTTATGGGTTCGTTTTCTATCTACAGCATCTGTTCCGGCGTTTATTAAAAAATAGGCATCAATCTTAAAGCGTCCTCAGTCGTTAATTTTTTTTTATTTATATGTTTTACTTTATGAAGCACAGAAGAATGTTTATTATATGAAGTCCGTTGAGTGGAATCTTCTCCATAATATTGTCCCCGTAGGCCTAAGTTTTGTGTTGTTCCGCACCCAAAATATGTGTAATATTAAGATCACAAATCTATGTCTGTTATGTTTATTTTTTGAAATGACATTTTAAATGTATTTCGCAATATTGCCAAGTTGTTAGCAAATTACCGTCGGAAATGAGCTGTTATGGTCACCTGTATCCGGGACAGTATTACGTTTCAAAGGGTCGTTCAGATTTTATACACATTTGTTTATGTTTTTTGTACTCAAGATTCAGCAATATTTGTTCAGTTTAATTCAAAATGGGCACAAACATTGATTTCGGCAATAGCTGTTAGCGAAATAAGCTGTTGGATCGGCCATTACGGTGAGAAACAGGCCCGGGACTTTGAAATGAACACAGATTAAGTTTTGCGAGTTAAAGCTTTAGTGTTCGATTTTAGATGGACCCTGTTGGCCATATTTAATCCCCCCCAATAATACTATGTCAATGAATATAAACTGACTAAAAGTATTGCCAATATTACAAAAAAACGTGCTCCATATTAGCGGCTAGAGTCCAAGTAGTCGAACTATCTGCCGCTACGAACTCTGCAACCTGCAAAGACAGATGGTGGAGACGTTTTGAGAAATTAAAACAGTACTAATGTCTTGCGGTTGAACACTACCGCAAGATGCCACCAGCAGCGAGAGCTCACAAAGTTCTCATAAGTGTTATCATTCTAGTACGTTTATATTGAACGCTAATATTAATTAACAATACTTTTTTTTTGGGTGTTTAACGACCGACTATTGTGCACAACTTGGGCTAATGCAGACGATGGGATGATTTATAGCGAATGAAAATGCCAAGCCCTGGCCGGGAATCGAACCCGGGTCTTCGGGGTGAAAGCCTAGTACGCTATCAACTAGGCCACCGAGGCAGCTTAATTACAGATCATAGAAATTAACGATACAGATTATTCCGCTTTTGTTAAGGTAAAATTACGTTTGATGACTCATTTTAAAGGTCTTTTATGTGGGAATGTGTTCGGCTTTTTACATTTTTTGGTTTTTTGTTTTAAAGATACCGGAGTAGAACATACAAAAATATGAATAAAATGTAAAAGTAAGTCTGTAATGTAAGTTATCATTTGTTGTATAGGGAATAGATTCAATATGGCCGACAGAACCCACGTACAAGTTATCCAGCAAAAGCCGGTTAACCGTTTCAAAATTGCAACTATTTTACCTTAAACGTTGCTATAAAGTTTGCGCAATTTAGAGATTTAATTTTCAAGTTTTGTTGGGTTTTTTTAAAAAAAAATAAAGCATATTTCTAGCGGAACGTTTCTGTTGTCAATGTTCGTTTTGTAGAGAAATATGTTATTATTATTCAAATTTTGGGGGAATTTTGAATACGTAAAGGAATCGCACCGTCGCGGTGGAGGGACGGGCTGCTGTTTACTATTCGGTTATAAAATAAGTTTTGCACGGATTCAAAGCGAGCTTTCCGGAATTGAACGTAAGCCAAAGCCAGTCTGGTCTACGCCACTTTATTTAGCTCACAGTTGTTCTGAAATACCGAAATAAGACAATCAAGATGAGGTCACACAAAGTCTATTCCCGTCATTAAGTTAAGTTCAGTCGGTTTCCTTTAAAAACTTGTTCCTAGTTAAACAAGAAGACAAAGCGGCCGACCTTTATCTTAACTTTGTCTGGGTTTATAATACCGACGATCCATTATCTCCGGTTATCAAAATAAGCGCGAATCAAAGAGAATCAAAATCACTCACGACGGGTCGGTCAGTAGGGCCGATTGAAATTTTGTTTCAGAAACTTAAAACTATATTATCGGGTCCGACAGTAATCTTCGTACTTAGCGGCATTCCGTTGGGAAACGAACAAAATGTAACTGAACACATTCTCACGTAGAAGACATTTTAAATGAGATGTCAAACATAATTTTATCTTAACCTTCGTATTGGAAAAAAAGCTGCCTGAGAAGTGTTCATCTTGGCTTTCTCAGTGCACGACTTACTAACTAATTCTGAAGAAAAAAAATGTTTTGAGGTTCCGGTATAAGTTCGTCTCAAATTTCCACAATCTAATCTAGGTTCAAGTAGCGAGTGATACCACACTGTAACCTAGATTCAAGTAGCGAGTTATACCACACTGTAACCTAGGTTCAAGTAGCGAGTGATACCACACTGTAACCTAGATTCAAGTAGCGAGTTATACCACACTGTAACCTAGATTCAAGTAGCGAGTGATACCACACTGTAACCTAGATTCAAGTAGCGAGTGATACCACACTGTAACCTAGATTCAAGTAGCGAGTGATACCACACTGTAACCTAGATTCAAGTAGCGAGTGATACCACACTGTAACCTAGATTCAAGTAGCGAGTGATACCACACTGTAACCTAGATTCAAGTAGCGAGTGATACCACACTGTAACCTAGATTCAAGTAACGAGTGATACCACACTGTAACCTAGATTCAAGTAGCGAGTGATACCACGCTGTAACCTAGATTCAAGTAGCGAGTGATACCACACTGTAACCTAGATTCAAGTAGCGAGTGATACCACACTGTAACCTAGATTCAAGTAGCGAGTGATACCACACTGTAACCTAGATTCAAGTAGCGAGTGATACCACACTGTAACCTAGATTCAAGTAGCGAGTGATACCACACTGTAACCTAGATTCAAGTAGCGAGTGATACCACACTGTAACCTAGATTCAAGAAGCGAGTGATACCACACTGTAACCTAGATTCAAGTAGCGAGTGATACCACACTGTAACCTAGATTCAAGTAGCGAGTGATACCACACTGTAACCTAGATTCAAGTAGCGAGTGATACCACACTGTAACCTAGATTCAAGTAGCGAGTGATACCACACTGTAACCTAGATTCAAGTAGCGAGTGATACCACACTGTAACCTAGATTCAAGTAGCGAGTGATACCACACTGTAACCTAGGTTCAAGTAGCGAGTGATACCACACTGTAACCTAGATTCAAGTAGCGAGTGATACCACACTGTAACCTAGGTTCAAGTAGCGAGTGATACCACACTGTAACCTAGGTACAAGTAGCGAGTGATACCACACTGTAACCTAGGTTCAAGTAGCGAGTGATACCACACTGTAACCTAGGTTCAAGTAGCGAGTGATACCACACTGTAACCTAGATTCAAGTAGCGAGTGATACCACACTGTAACCTAGATTCAAGTAGTGATATTTTATTCAAGCCGGTAAACTTAAAAAGTATAATAACGGATTTACGTTTTGAAAAGTTTTAGATTTGCCATAAAGAAATTTATATTCCCGTGCACGAACAAAAACCTTTTTAAATATTCCGTATGCAAGGGGGGTTTTGGAGTACAAAAAAAGGCACGCCTTAGCATCGAGACTATAGATTCCTTTCACAAAGAAGGCAGAACTTCCTACAGTAGCGTAAAATTAAATCCGGGAATGTTACTTGCGGGTTGCCGTGGCAACAAATCTCTTTAGATTACATAACATGTTACTGTAGTTAGATTCCGTAAAGTCGAGTGTATTAGCCTGCGGCTGAGAAAAACATTTTATCTCGGGGATCTTTTACTTGTCGCCAAAGTAGGTTGATAGGGGTAAGTAACATGCAACACGTGTTTTTCATAAGTCATTGAGTTGTTTGTACGTTTTTCAAAGGGATTCGTTGGTCGTTGTAGTTAAGGCACCGGTCAGTCTGTTGCTTCTTTGAGTTGCGCACGTCATGCTCGTGAATTCGAGATGCAGTTGCTGCCGTGGCTTTAGCCTTTCCGTTAACCCCGACCCATCGTCTTCGTTAGTGTAACTGGCATAAAATGTGGACGTGAAGGAAAACAAATAGATCTTGAGATTTTTATGGATCTATCCTTAGAATTTTTTTTAGGCATTTTTAGTTGGAAGCCTATTCGTCTACTTGTGTGCAAGCCGCCTCGGTGGCCTAGTGGATAGCGTACTAGGCTTTCACTCCGAGGACCCGGGTTCGACTCCTGGCCAGGGCTTGGCATTTTCGTACGCTATAAATTATCCCATCGTCTGCATTAGCACAAGTGTGCACAATAGTCGGACGTTAAAAAAAAAAAGTGCATCGCTGGAGGCCAAATTAATTTACCGTTCCTGCTGCACGAAGACAAAGTTATTGAAGCAGGCCCATATTTCGATACCACGTTTTAGTTTTTGCAAAATAAATCCTCTTTTTTGTTCAAAAAAACTGTTAATAATCGGATTTATCAAAATCGGATCGAGCTACTTTAATCAAAACTTTGCTTTATGTTCATCGTAAGTAGCAAAGACTTATACTAAAAAAAAAAAAAAAAATAGAAAACTGACTTATTTACAAAAAAAAAACAACCAAAATCAGATTTATCAGAGTTTATGAGATTTTGCTCAAATTTTGTCATATAAGAGATTCATAATTCAAGTCAGTAAACAAAAATAAAAAAATAAATGGTCCTAAGCAAATGTAAAAGAAAAACAAAAATTTTTGATTTGTGCAACGACAGTGATTTAATTGTATTTACAGTGATTACATTGGCCTTGAGATATGATTTTTTGAGACCAGACTGACTCAGTTATTTTATTTATATGCGTTTTTATATAATACGAGAGGGATTATGGGCGGGGGTTTTATTGATTCATTTGTGTTTATTGAGGGGCGAAATTAGGACGATCAGGTCCTCTACACGTAACTCCATGTGCGGTTGGTTAAAGAAAGGGATACTCTTAAAAATTAAGTCTGTTCGATGGGTACGAAAACATATAGGTACGTACTGATCCAAATAAATATAATTTCTGGTTCGTTACACTTCTAGGGAGAAGTGTTAAGAACAAGCGTAAGTGATCCAGGAGATTATCATGAGGAAGATTTTATCCTTTGAGCGTGATTCTACACCCAAGATCCATACTGAAATAGGTTTCTCCTGATTACGTGTACAGATGACAGGGCCGAGAAGAGGTTTTGAAGTAAGACCCCTCGCATTGCATTGGTAGAGAGCCTAGAATTGAAGGTGGTGCTGACTAGGGCAGTGTTCCACATGGAGGTGATGGTCTGGATCCCGAAATCCTTGGGCAAGTTTCTGCTAGATGAAGATCCTAGAAGCCAAATTTCCTTTCCTCCTGCTGGCAAGAGCCTCACAAGCATAATTACATGACCTGTTGTTCCCTCTAGTCCAACAGTGTCCTGAGTTACCCTTTACCCAGGATCCTGGGGACCTCCAGTAAATAAGTTAGTTGGTGGACTGCTGGGACTCATTGAGGGCACCAGACTTCTTAACATAAATCCAAGAGGCCTAGTTGCACAGTAGGTACTTTAATCACCAAAGCCCTTAACTTCTTATTACAAATCTGAATCTGTCTCCCTTAAAAAAAAAGGGCATAATGTTGTGAACAAAGTTAGTATAATATAACTGGAGTTTGTACTAAAAAAAATGTATACTTAATGTTAACTTTTTAAATTAACTTTAAAAGTTAATTTTTTTCTGTTTACAGGTAGATAAATATGGCAACGATAGATGGCAGGCCAGCACAATATGGCATCTCACTCAAGCAGCTGCGAGAGCTCATGGAGCACCGTGGGCGGGAGGGTGTCGCAAAAGTGGTAGAGATCGGCGGAGTCCAAGAAATATGTAAAAAGCTGTACACATCACCAAGCGAAGGTATGAGGGTTGCTAACTTGGAGATAGGAAATCTTTTTGTTGATTTTTGTCTAGAGTTGAGAAGGACTCGGGGATGAACCGATTTCTTGTATCCTTGTACATCAGTAAAGTTATGTAGTGAACCTCGTAAACGACCTATCGAAAGAACTGACAAATCGGCCAGACTTTTCAAAATTAGTTCATCAGATTTTCCTCATATTTTGGTAATATATGTAGACGCGTCATTAATTTTTATTACAGTCATTTAAAAACTTGATTTTACTAACGTAATCAGCGTTAAAAACTGCATAAATTAGCATTTTGAAATGTTTATTTAATTGACGTCGGTCAGAGTTAATTTTCATGTTTCCAACGCGTTCGATAAGGATGTCAGTATATGTAGATTTGAATGCTAACAATAATTGTGAAATCAGGTTTTCAAAAAGAGCAAATATTTCAGGAATATTGCTTCCATCACATAACGGGACAGCTGCTTGCCGCGATCATTTATCAGAAGTTTAATGCTAACATATTCCAGTTTAAACTCTCTACCAAGCAGGCAGAACTGCAGGACATTATTGGAAGTAAATCGGAAATCATGCCCTCTTAGAAGCCTACCTATTCTAAATTAATTTACAGGCCCCCCACCCTTTCCACAATATTGCCAACCACAAATTTCCCTTAACCACCACGTTAGTAAACATTTACCCTCTAAGGTTGTAAAACAATGAAAAACAAAATGTAGATAACAGCCGTTTTATTGAGATCTTGCATTACCTTGAATATGAAAGCATTAGGCCTAAATCAAAAATAATAAATAGTTACACTTTAGTTAAGCGATCTGTAACTTACTTTCAGAAGTTATAAGCCTAATAACTTAAAATCCATTCAAACATCAAGTAAAATAAAATGTATACTGTTAGGATTTTGAAATATTTTTTCTAAATCCTAACAATACTATTGGTAATGTGATGTTACAAAGCAATTCTAAATATTTTTTCCTCTTGCCTGGGCCCCTAAGCCCTCTCGGAGGCCCTACCGGCAATGTCAGTTTTTCTATGTTAATCTTAGTTATTTCCAGTTATTCTGTCATGCAGCATTTGATGTTATGAAAAACGTGATCGGTATAAAAAATAATCACACATAAACAGTAATACTGGCATCTGTATTTTGTTATATTGACTGCCTACTCTGAAGATTTATGTATCAATGGCCTTTTGTAGCCATGTACTGCCCCAGTGTGTAAATGAAGGCAATTACAATTACCAGATAAATTGTGTCATAGAAAGTGTACTTGAGCGGCAAAGGCGTCGATGCGTCACATACATTTAGGAATTCGATGACATCATTCTAATTAGTATAACAATAGGAATTAGGCCTACTTAGATTCCTTAATGTTATTCTTATACATTCATCAGGTTCAGTCTGCAGATTGCATACTGACTTCAGTGTGCTCTTCATGTACTTCATATGCAAATATAGCTGTCTGTATGTGTCTGTCTAGGTGTGTCTTTTCCTTTCTCACTGTACAAATTAAAAACAATTGCGGTGATCTTGAAAAAAAATCGATTTTAAAGTCTTGCGGAACGCGTCCAGGTTCTGTGAGCCTAAAATAGTGGTTCCTACTTGATTGTTCGTATGATTGTCTGCCTACATCGCTGGAGGCTAAACTAATTTCAAGAAGTTTAACGAGTAGATTTCGTTTGCTTATTTCTTACGACCATTTTATAAATTGTTCAAATTTTTTAGTGAAAAATCTAACGGATTTTCCCTCAAAATCAGCACTAACGATTTAAATGAAATTTTGCACAAATGTAGTACTTAAATAACGAAACAAAACTTATGGGGTATTCAGAAAAACCTCGTTCCATAGTTATCGGAAAAAAGTGAAAAACCGACCTGATTTCTTAAAATCAATTCCTCACGATTTGGTCTTGTATGAAGATTCATGATTTACGTCAGCGTAGGAAATTTGAAATTAAGAAATTTACTGCATTAAAGTGCATTTGGGAAAACGTGATCAAAATTGATTTTTTTTCGGTTTACTTCGAACCATAAATTTCTTACATGAAATAGGTACACTGTTTGTCAAATATTCCTGGCAGTAGGTCGATGTGGCTAAAACACCACTCGTCTTGTGTGTTTCTGAACTGTGCACATAAAGGTTCTTAGCATCAAGGTTCGAGTCGCAGTTACTCCTGTAACATTATCTCTCGCACTTCAACACTGATCCCTCGTTCTCATTAGTTTAACTGGTATGAAGTATGGGCATTACAAAAAAAAGCGCTGGGTATGTTATGAGAACTTTAAATGTTTTGTCCCACTCAGGAAACCTATGTTATTCTACACAGGTTCCAAAGCACAGGTGGATTGAGGGTAATGAGGAGGCTGATAGGCTGGCTGGAACGAGATCTGCATCAGAGTTCATTGTACCAGAGTTGGTAGTTTCTCTATGTCTGGCTGGATTGGAATTCAGTAAGCAACACTAGAAAATATGGGACACTAGAAAAGTAAACATCTTTTGTGCAAGGTCCCTCTAGTAGAGGGCTTGTAATAATTTGAGAGACGTAGGTGTCTTGGGCAGAGAACATCTCAGGAAAACCGTAGGAGTCATTATAGAGCATGGTGATCTGAGAGTACTCATGAACTGGAACCTTGGAGAAATTTGTGTAGGTTGTGCAGGAAGAAAGATGAAACTGCAGGCTATATAATCTGTGATTGTGAGGCTGTTCCTGTTAGGAGGCTAAGGAGTGTTTGGTTTCCAGGACCTTCAGGAAACCAAAAGGTCCTGACCTCTAGCAGAATGAGCCAGTCAGTGGACTGCTAAAATTCTAAAACTCATTGAGGGCACCAGTCTACTGAATTTTTGTTGTTGTTATTTTAAGGCGAAAAGCACATTGAGGCTATTATCTCCTCCCTAAATGTAAGTGTGAGAGTAAAGTGTTAAAGTCGTAAGTGTAATGTTGTAAGTGTGTGTTAGACTTGGGTGCCGCGAGGGACGTCTAAATCCTCTCAATAGGTCTGCACCCCCCCCCCTGTGGAGGCAGTCTACTGAACTAGAATCCAAGAGGCTTAATTGCAAAGTAAGTTCTTTGATCATAGTGCCAGGAATACAGAACTCCTTAAACCTTTAGTACTTAACCTGTATTCAAGAAACTTTTGTTCTTTATAAATTATGTACAAAATAGTTAAAATAATTTTTTCGTTTTCTTAGGGCTTAGTGGTTCTCAAGGAGACCTTGACCACAGAAGAGAAACATTTGGCTCCAATACAATTCCACCTAAACCACCAAAAACGTTCCTTCAATTAGTATGGGAAGCTCTTCAAGATGTAACATTAATAATCCTGGAGATTGCAGCTCTTGTTTCCTTAGGCCTTTCATTTTATCAACCTGCGGATGAAGAAGGTAATGTCCTTAAAGCACTGAAAGTAACAGAATTATTTTATAAATATATGGAAATAACCATGGTTCATGTACGTTATTGTTGTTTACTAAAAATGTGAAGTTTGGTTAATGTAAATGTTTCAGTTCGGGTTTGAGACGTGAAATCTATTACAGTTCAGGTAGTGGAAATGTAACCATTCCTTTTTTTAAAGAAAATATAAGCACTGTTTTGTGGGTAGGAATACTGTGATTAGATGTGACGTTGTGAAAAAACTAACACAGTTGTAACTTGATCCGAACCTAGCAACTATGTTTATGTTTCAGCTGTAAGTCGATATTGCTGTTGGTTTCTGTATCTACGCTCGTATACTTATTCTTAGTCACTTTAACATTTATGTTGGTTTCTCACCGTTAATTTATTATTTAATGTAGGCCTATGTTTTTGCACATCGATATTGTTACTACACGATTAAATTCTTTTAAATTAAAAAAAAAATTTGTGTAAGTAATTAGAATATTTTTTAATTTATTATTATTATTATCTGCATATAGACCCTGTTGGATCACGCAAAGCACTCCGACTCATGTCTTGCTCCTTCTAATCCTCCACACCTCCCTCATCCTGTCCCCATGGATCCTCTTCCGCTCCTCCGTCCATTTTACCCCTGCTCTCTTTGGGATTTCATTCTCTGGGACTTTCCAACCGAGAATCTTTCTCCTGTATGCGTTCCTGTCTTCAACGTCTGTTGAGTCTATTTCTGCGTCATGTAGATCTATTCTGACTTGTGCGATCCACGACGTTGTTGATTTGACACCTTGTATATACAATGGATTCTGTTGGCAAGTCTCGTTGTTGGGAGTCTACTGATGTGTCCATAGAATCGAAGCTTCCTTCTTCTGATATCTGCTGCCAGGTTCGATATCTTCTCTGTGGTCTTCCGGGAGCGCAACCTGTATCCGTCTTCTGTTAATCTCGGGCCAAGGATCTTCCTCAAGATTTTGCGTTCTTCAAAATATCCTCCATAGTAGCTTTTGTGTGGAGTGCTAGCGTCTCGCTTGCATATAATACCTCCGGTTTTATGACTGTGTTGTAGTGTCTGATTTTTGGAGACAAATTAATTTTTAAAAAATTTAATTTATAATTTTAAGAAATTTTTTTGCGAATGACCTGAAATATCCGTTGTAATAATTCATCATTTACTTTCCTATTTATGAAAACATTCTCAACATTTTGTATTGGTATTATTACTTGCGTTGTATGTCCACGTAATGTATAAGTTGTATCTATGTCGTTACAGAAGCACGTATCTATACAGCTGATGGCTAATGACCCACAAACCTAAAAATCTGTTGTTAAAAGTAAGGTTATGCAATGCAATGGCAGGCAAACGTGAAACCAGTTTATATCGCAGCAATTGTTGTGTGGCATACCTACAAGCCCATATATGATCCCTGGTATGCCAGACTTTCAATCTAACAATCTGGCAATCTTGTGTTAAGCATGTTGCTTGTTGAAGGTGTATTTTTTCTTTTTCCCTCAGAATTTCATCGACAATAAAGCTATCATTTAAGACTAAACACACGGTTATTTATAATAGAATATTGTTATTCAACACATACAAAAGCGTCTGTCATTTCATCAAATAATTACTGCATACAAAAGCAAATATCCAAAATTAAATATATAACATCACGTAAAAAGCCTACGAGTGAGTTCATTTCCAAGCCGTCTCGGTGGTTTAGTGGATAGCGTACTTTCACCCCGAGGATCCGGGTTCGATTCCCGGCGAGGGCTTGGCATTTTCATACGCTATAAATCATCCCACCGTCTGCATTAGCCCAAGTGTGCACAATAGTCGGACGTTAAAAAAAAAAAAAAAAAAAAAAAAAAAAAAAAAAAAAAAAAAAAAAAAAAAAAAAAAAAAAAAAAAAATATATATATATATATAAACGGACTAGAAGTACAGGCATTGTTATAAACAGTGGGATCGTTAGTCCACATAATTGGACTATTTGCCGGTGCAAGGACAGGGAGTGGACACGTTTGAGAAAATGGGCAGTACTATTATCTATTTAATTGTAGTTGAACACTCTACCACAAGGTGGCACCAACAGGGAGTGCTCACAAAACTCTCATAAGGGTTATCGTTACAGTACTTTTATATTCATTGATAAAAAATAGTCTGCGACATAACTTTTCCCCTAAGTAGGGCGCTTCAAGATTGCGCGGAAATATACAAGCTTATTTTACAGACAATATGAATAAAAAGTCTATTTGTCGGTCATTTTGTGTTTTTCATAATTATAATTCGGAATGTATTGCTTTCGGATTTTGTACGCGGTACAGTGACCGAGACTTTATTTTGCAAATTGCCAGGCATTTAAAATTTGTGTTGTAAATATCTATTCGTTAACTTTTAAATATGAAAAAACTTTATTTACCAAAATTATTACGTCTTTTGGGAGTAAATTGAATAAAATAATATACTTTTATGGTTAATTTTGGGTTTTGTTGATATTAAGAAACAGATTTTAGATTTTTATCGATAGCTGGGTTGTTCATTGAACTACGAGAAAAGTTAAATATTTTGTCACACGATAACAGCAATAAATTTTTTTTAGCTTAACTAATTAACAGATCTAAATAAATTTAATAATAGTTCGAATCGGTTTGATATAATTATTGGTTACAAAAAATAGAGTGAATTTTTAAGTATTTTTTTTTCTACAAGCTTGTATTTTTAGGTCAAGTGTAGCGTCATCTGAGATTGACAGTATAAGATAGATCGGACGGGAAGGGGTGGGTGGAAAGGCAACCTCTCATCTTCAAAAGATAGGCCTTGCTTTTTTACTGAAAATAACTTTACTAATATTAGGCAAAAAAGTATAACCTAAATTAGCCAAGTTTCTCGACGTTTTATAATGCATTATAAAGTACTTGAAATAACTATGTTGAGTATAATGATCTGCCTGTGAGTATAATGATGTTTGTGAATATGACAATTTTTTGCAGTAATTATAAAATATCTACTTTGAGTCGTGCACTCATATATTAATAATGCATTTGGTCTAAAGAACAATATTAATTTAGTACAGTATAGTTTACTTACTCAAAGCTGAATCAGTTCAGAATTATTTATAACTGTTTTATTCGAAGTAGGCTATTATGTTATTTAATGCGTTAAAAATAACGCGGATATTATTTTTAACAAACACAACAAAAAATACCACAAAGTTTCATTGTGGTATTTTGTAAAAAAATACCAGCTTTCTTAACGTATTTATTAAGAAAAACATATTATCGTGTGACAAAATATTTAATTTTTCCCGAGCCGCCTCGGTGGTCTAGTTGATAGCGTACTAGGCTTTCAACCCGAGGACCCGGGTTCGATTCCCGGCGAGGGCTTGGCATTTTCATACGCTATAAATCATCCCATCGTCTGCATTAGCCCAAGTGTGCACAAAAAATTAATTTTTCTCGTAGTTCAATGAATAACCCAGCTATCGATGCATTGGGGTTTATTCAAATGCATTTTTCCATTGCATTTGAAAAAAATAGTTTTCAAAAAAAATGATGAAAAAAAAACATCATTTTGTGGTTTCAATCTTAACAACATGCAGAGGTCAAGGTCCTCGTTGTAATACATTAAAATTACAATTTAATGTAATTTTGTACATTAAAACCAAAGAATGGGGATATTTGAGGTTGTTCCTTTTGTATTAGAAACGATACATTTTGCACTGTTTACATGTAAATATTAGAGTAGTCTTCCGGTACTAAACTGTAGCCATAAAATAATACACACTTTTTGTAATAGGTTTTTTAACAGAAAATATATTTTTTAAATCTAGCTTTGGATGTGTCCGACCTGGTCCTTTGGCTAAGGCCCTTGTTGAAATAATGACACAATAACAAAGCACTTAATTTATCCTTGTAATGTCTTTAGTAGTATTCTCTTATAACTGATCAATCATGCATCACATTATAATTGATACGAGAGGGTTTATTTTATGTATGTCTTATTTGCCGTTTAATAATAACTTGTATATCCAGCATCCTGCCGAATATTTTTCAAGGTGCATTTTAAATTTTTATTTCTCGACCCTTGTACCTGTTCATAGTTTTGTAAGTCGAATGTATACAACAATTTGCTGTACAGTTTTCAATGATATTTAATCGAGACAGTATCGACGAGTGCTTTCGTTTTGCTTAAAAATTCTGTTGCGTTTGTCTTATTGAAAAATATTAATTGAATTTTATTATTTTACCATAAACGTGCAACGCAGAGAACGTACACTTTGTAGAGGATGATTTACATGATAGGAATGTGTCAGCTGTTTTGAGCTGCTTTAAAGTACTTGAAATAACTATGTTGAGTATAATGATCTGCCTTCCCTAGCTTCGTCAATTGTACTTTTATTTGAGTATAATGATCTGCCTTCCCTAGCTTCGTCAATTGTACTTTTATTTGAGTATAATGATCTGCCTTCCCTAGCTTCGTCAATTGTACTTTTATTTGAGTATAATGATCTGCCTTCCTTAGCTTCGTCAATTGTACTTTTATTTGAGTATAATGATCTGCCTTCCTAGCTTCGTCAATTGTACTTTTATTTGAGTATAATGATCTGCCTTCCTAGCTTCGTCAATTGTACTTTTATTTGAGTATAATGATCTGCCTTCCTAGCTTCGTCAATTGTACTTTTATTTGAGTATAATGATCTGCCTTCCCTAGCTTCGTCAATTGTACTTTTATTTGAGTATAATGATCTGCCTTCCTAGCTTCGTCAATTGTACTTTTATTTGAGTATAATGATCTGCCTTCCTTAGCTTCGTCAATTGTACTTTTATTTGAGTATAATGATCTGCCTTCCCTAGCTTCGTCAATTGTACTTTTATTTGAGTATAATGATCTGCCTTCCCTAGCTTCGTCAATTGTACTTTTATTTGAGTATAATGATCTGCCTTCCCTAGCTTCGTCAATTGTACTTTTATTTGAGTATAATGATCTGCCTTCCCTAGCTTCGTCAATTGTACTTTTATTTGAGTATAATGATCTGCCTTCCTTAGCTTCGTCAATTGTACTTTTATTTGAGTATAATGATCTGCCTTCCTTAGCTTCGTCAATTGTACTTTTATTTGAGTATAATGATCTGCCTTCCCTAGCTTCGTCAATTGTACTTTTATTTGAGTATAATGATCTGCCTTCCTAGCTTCGTCAATTGTACTTTTATTTGAGTATAATGATCTGCCTTCCCTAGCTTCGTCAATTGTACTTTTATTTGAGTATAATGATCTGCCTTCCCTAGCTTCGTCAATTGTACTTTTATTTGAGTATAATGATCTGCCTTCCCTAGCTTCGTCAATTGTACTTTTATTTGAGTATAATGATCTGCCTTCCTTAGCTTCGTCAATTGTACTTTTATTTGAGTATAATGATCTGCCTTCCTTAGCTTCGTCAATTGTACTTTTATTTGAGTATAATGATCTGCCTTCCCTAGCTTCGTCAATTGTACTTTTATTTGAGTATAATGATCTGCCTTCCCTAGCTTCGTCAATTGTACTTTTATTTGAGTATAATGATCTGCCTTCCCTAGCTTCGTCAATTGTACTTTTATTTCAGTATAATGATCTGCCTTCCTTAGCTTCGTCAATTGTACTTTTATTTGAGTATAATGATCTGCCTTCCCTAGCTTCGTCAATTGTACTTTTATTTGAGTATAATGATCTGCCTTCCCTAGCTTCGTCAATTGTACTTTTATTTGAGTATAATGATCTGCCTTTCCTAGCTTCGTCGATTGTACTTTTATTTGAGTATAATGATCTGCCTCCCTAGCTTCGTCAATTGTACTTTTATTTCAGTATAATGATCTGCCTTCCCTAGCTTCGTCAATTGTACTTTTATTTAAGTATAATGATCTGCCTTCCTAGCTTCGTCAATTGTACTTTTATTTGAGTATAATGATCTGCCTTCCTTAGCTTCGTCAATTGTACTTTTATTTGAGTATAATGATCTGCCTTCCTAGCTTCGTCAATTGTACTTTTATTTGAGTATAATGATCTGCCTTCCTTAGCTTCGTCAATTGTACTTTTATTTGAGTATAATGATCTGCCTTCCCTAGCTTCGTCAATTGTACTTTTATTTGAGTATAATGATCTGCTTTCCCTAGCTTCGTCAATTGTACTTTTATTTCAGTATAATGATCTGCCTTCCCTAGCTTCGTCAATTGTACTTTTATTTGAGTATAATGATCTGCCTTCCTTAGCTTCGTCAATTGTACTTTTATTTGAGTATAATGATCTGCCTTCCCTAGCTTCGTCAATTGTACTTTTATTTCAGTATAATGATCTGCCTTCCCTAGCTTCGTCAATTGTACTTTTATTTCAGTATAATGATCTGCCTTCCCTAGCTTCGTCAATTGTACTTTTATTTCAGTATAATGATCTGCCTTCTCTAGCTTCGTCAATTCTACTTTTGTTGACACGTTTCGGAGAACCTCCATCTTCAAAAACTATATACTGTCACCAATATTATAGCCCATCCTATTTATAATTTTCTATCTCCACCTCGTACCCCTCCTCTGTTCAACACGTGTACATTAAACATGTGTACTTGAAATAATTAACAAACAAAATCATACTGCAACACCTAGACTTTTTATTTTGTGGTTTTAAAGTTTTACCCCACTAGCTATGTTTTCAATTTAACTGCCATCCGTAAAATATTAATAATAGAATTATTTTTTATGATATTTTGAGGTAAAACATCCTGCTGTATTTTAAGATTTGAAAAACTTGAATGTTTGTGAATATGAAATTTTTTTGCAGTAATTATAAAATTGTGGCCTATTTTGAGTAGTGCACTGATATATTAATAATGCATTTGGTCTAAAGAACAATATTAATTTAGTATAGTATAGTTTACTTACTCAAAGCTGAATCAATTCAGAATTATTTATAACTGTTTTATTCGAAGCAAGCTATTATGTTATTTTTTACAGGCCTGTTTAAAGTCTGCATTAAATTATCGTTACTTTTCTATTTAAATAGTTTTAAATTTTGTGAATTTTGTTCTGTATACCAGTTACATTAGCTTAAAACAAAATATAAGGCAAAAAATAACAGCCAAAAAGTTATTTTTTTTTAAGTTTTGAACATCTATATTGGTTTTAGAAAATGGAGATTACAAGAACAAAAACATGTTAAAAGAGTATTTTTTACGTAAATACATCATTAAAGTTTCTGTGAGACATTTTTTAAGTTGTCAGCCATATTAAAAAAAACGGTTGTAACGTTTTAAGACCACCAAATAATATAAATAGAATTTTATGTACAAAATATATTTTAAAATTTGTAGCGTCTAGTGTTAGAATAGAACCAATTGCTATTAGATAATTTAACTAAGGAACTATGATTTAATGTTAATCCATACTTTTGTTTTATTTGTTTCATTCGGCTGTGCAGCCGAAGCAGGTAAATAACTTTCCCATATCAAAAGTTATATGAAGTTGTGTGTAAGGCCGAGCTCATATCTGCAAACAAGTTGGATAATAACAATAACATTGTAGTAACCGAATGTAAAAACAGAATCGTTTATTTCAAGAGCTGTGAGTTTGTTCTGCGACAAGAGAGCAAACGATTAGGTTTTGTGCAAAATTCGTACGTTTAGATAAATCGTGGTACGGTATGTGAAAGACTTGCGAAAACGTTCGGGAATTTTTCAAAACCGAAGAAAAAGTTTTAACGTATTTATTAATGTATGACATGCTGTGATTTTGCTTTTAACAAAAAATGCATATACATATTTTAAAAGGTGAACTATACAGAGTAATTTTATACACTACTTATTGCAAAGAACGAATTAAAACAAATATATAAAACCTATTTCACTTACCAATTTCAAAACTGCAGCAATTTTATTTAAATAATGTGAAATAATGTGAAAACCAGTAATTTTACAAGAAGTATGATATTTCTGTTTTTAACAAAAAATATGAGTATAAAAATATTGTACCTTGAAGTATTATTGTAAAAAACAAACAAACATATACAGTGGTACCACGACATACGAGTTTAATTCGTTCCGTAACCTTGCTCGTACGTCAAATTGCTCGTATCTCAAAGCAATTTTCCCCATTGTAATTAATTGAAATGCCATTAATCCGTTCCAGCTCCCTAAACACTACCTCAGTTGTTTTTTTAAAGTATTTTTGAATAAGAAAAACGTATCTACAAGAAGAAACATTTATTTATAAATAACAAATACATATTCTATAAAAACGATAAAAGAAAAAGTGAAGTGCTTACGGAAGCGCTTAATTTTCGTCGCTGGTCTTCGCTTTTTTCGTCACGCTTTGCTCATTTTCACCTGCAGATCGTTTAAAGAAACTGTCCAAGGAGGTTTGTTTCTTCCTCTCTTTCAGGATATTGCGGAAATGAATTAGGCAAGTTTCGTTGAACAACTCCGATGCACGACCAGTTGCAAATTTTCGGGGTGATTTTTATCCACGAACTCTACAACTTCCCACATTCCCAAGATCTCCTTTATATCTCTTGTAGAGATAACCTCCTCCGTCTCTGGCTCCTCTTCAAAACTAATTTTTCGTTGAACCACCGTATGCTGCTGCCCATGTAGTTCGTGTAACTCCTCGGTTGTTAGCTCCTGAGACTGTTCCTCGACGAGTTCGTTCACATCTCTCTCATCCACCTCCAGACCCATGGATTTTCCTAGAGAAACAATCTCGACAGACACTTCGGGTTCCAATCCTTCGAAGGCCCTTTCAGCTACAGCCTCAGGCCACAGCTTCTTCCATGCAGAGGTTAAGGTCCTCGTTGTAACACCCAGCCAGGTCTGATCAGTAATTCTTAGGCATATCACGATGTTAAAGTGGTGCTTCCAGAACATGCGCAAACAGACTGAGGTTTAGTCTGAGGTGGGAGAAACTGTTAGACGCTGGTGCAGCGGTGTAGTGTGCGATTCCTCGTATCTCAAATCATGCTCTCATCTCAGAGCAAAATAATGCTCTCTCTGCGGCTCGTATCTCAAAACACTCGTATATTAGGGCACTCGTATATCGAGGTACCACTGTACATATATTTCGGGGGGGGGGGCTAATCTTTAGCTTTGTTGACATTGGCAAAGAAATTATACTTCAAAGTTTTTTTTATTTCTTGTTAAAGATGGAGACTTAAGAAATTCTCTTTGGGAAATTAAGAAACAAGTCCCCATTGAATTGGTTTGTGGATAATTCCGCGTACTTTTTGTATGTTGTAAGCTTTTATTATCAAATCACAGTAAATTATGTTTACACAAGTTTGATTGATTACCAAGTAGTATGATAAATTCAATAAAAAGTATAAGTAACATTTTTTTAATGGTCCAAATATAATATATTTGAGGGCATATAATGTATAACAGAGCTCGGTGGTCGATGTGGCTAAGCCACAGGTGTCTTCTGCATCTGAATTGCACATCTCATGGTCGTGGTTTCAAGACTTGCTTTAAGCTTCCTTTTCTGTCACTGCCGATCGCCCTTTTTCAGTAACTGGCATGGAGTATGGACGTTCAGAAAAAGGAGGAATGTATATAATACATATGTCTGCATTTAAATGTTTTCGTCGGTGCGGTAATTTTAATATTTCTAAACGATACAGGAAATCTGTTTAGTGTTTACCTAAAAATGAAAAATGGTTCCATGTAACTTGTAGTTGAAATTTCAACTGTATAGTTCATCTTTTACGACTGTGAAGTTTTTGTTAAAAACAAAAATGGCAATGGTTAACCAAAAATT
>CM040182.1:62359245-62536745 GCA_022606455.1 Callitettix versicolor | reverse complement strand
TCTTGTATTGTTAAATATGGATTGAAAAACAATTATACAGTGAACTCTTTTTTAATGTACCTTTCACAAAGGTTGATGTTTTTGTATTCCGTGAACATGTGATAAAGATTTATGAGAACCGATAAATTCTGAACAATAGACTTTTAAAAGCAAATTGTTGACATTAAATTTGATATTTGATAGCGAGTTAAAACTTCCATTTAACGGAGAAAAACTTACTTCCAACTGTAGCCCCTTTAGATGTACAATAGGCACGTAGAGTTTCACTTGTAAATTACTGATATGTAAAAAACTTTTTCCTTTACTTTTGTTTTAAATAAACTAATACCACTCTTTAACCAACGGTATCAACTTCGATAAAAAGTATTTGAACATTGTTTTTTCTCCTTGTGTAATCATTTCTTTTATTTTAAATTGTTCTTTTTATACTCAAGTAGCAAAAAAACCTAACTGTTTTATCAAACTGTTAATCGAGAATCTAGTTTGCTTAAACAGGTAACAAATAAAAGATTACCTACATATTGAAATACAGTCACTTATATTCTGGAAAACGTATTCTTAGGTAGTGATTATGCTTTTATATTTTTAGCACCCAGTTATATTTATAGGCAGTAGTCAGGTATAAAAGCATACCTTATTTATAATAAATGCAAAATATAAGTTTTGTTACTGGAAATCTACACAATCAATGAATAAGTTTTGGTTAAAGTTCATTATTCACAGAGTAATAAAATTTTACAGTACTTTGAAAATGGCATTATTCCGTATATAAATGTAATTCATTAACAGTAAACACTTTAGGGAGAAAACAGACTGTAATCAGCTGTTCATTGCTACAATTGAAAATATGTTTTGATATCTTAGAAATGTATTAACGTAAATAATTAAACTATTTAAATCCGGCAGAAGCTCCTGTATTTCTAGCTCATAATACCATCACTCATCTACTGAAAATATGCACACATTCACTACTCTACATAGCTTGGCTAATTGTAAATTTTAAAGTGACCCATACTGATTGAGTGAATGACACCAGTTTAGTAGTGTATCAAACAGAGCTCTGGGAAGCCTGGCGACATTCCAGTGCACCTTAGCCTTATACAAGCATGCAGGGCTCTGTATGGGCGGACCTCATTTCCTTAGCTACTTGTGGATGTTCCCATAACTAAAAAATAGACAGCGGGATCTCACTGCACAACAAAAAGGTCGGCCAAATGGAATAGAACATCCGTAATAAAGGTCAAGAGAGAGAGAAATTGAAAGGGAATCGGCAGTGCAAGCATCTGCAAGCACCTCAATATTTTGTTGTCAAGAGAAAGAGAAATTGAAAGGGAATCGGCAGTGCAAGCATCTGCAAGCACCTCAATATTTTGTTGTCAAGAGAAAGAGAAATCAAAAGGGAATCGGCAGTGCAAGCATCTGCAAGCACCTCAATATTTTGTTGTCAGGAGAAAGAGAAATTGAAAGGGAATCGGCAGTGCAAGCATCTGGAAGCACCTCAATATTTTGTTGTCAAGAGAAAGAGAAATTGAAAGGGAATCGGCAGTGCAAGCATCTGCAAGCACCTCAATATTGTGTTGTTGTTGTTATTTTAAGGTGAAAAGCACATAGAGGCTATTATCGCCTCCCTAAATGTAAGCGTGAGTGTAAAGTGTTAAAGTCGTAAGTGCAGTGTTGTAAACGTAAGTGTGTGTTAAGACTCGGGTATCATGAGGGATGTCTAATTCCTCTCGATAGGTGCAGCTAGTGTGCACCATCCTGCGAGGAGCACCTCAATAAGAAAGTGGAAAGTCACCAATTAGAAGTGGAGGAGATACCCACCTTGAATCCTTTCAAAGTCCTAGATGTTACGAAGAGCTTAGGACTGGAGAAGGTGCTGTAACTGAGCATCTCAGGAATATAGAAATTGGCCACAAGAGATCTATGAAGGTTGTCAAGCAATAAAAAACTCTACAAACTTGTTCTTTCGTTTATTCAAACTATTTAATATACTGTCAATTGTGAATTAGTTTTTGCTGCATTATTTGGTAAATCCACTGACCTATGTTAAAGTTAAAAGTGATAACGTATCATTACATTTAGTTGCTCTATAGTATTGCATCTGGCAGTCTCAACATGTAGAAAATCCTATGTCAAGTTCTACATAGCTTGGTTATTTCTACATAATTTAATAAACTACATAAAATTTAATTTCTACATAATAATAATTTAAAACTGGTTGATCAGTACATTTTTTAAAAAAATGCAACAATTCAAAATAAGCCAACAATAAAAATTTATAAATTGGTAAGTCTTTTGAAATTAGTAGGTCAAATCAAGATTATATTCAGTTGTATTGTTTGATTATGTTTCTAAAATTTAGAAAATGCAATAACACATTTTTGATAGCAAAATGATAGGTCGTTATCAGTTCAGTACATTTAAGCATTTATAAATGTTATACATTTTATGATCTTTAATTTGACATTGTCTTTACAAGATTTGGGTTTATTTAAAAGGTCCCTAATTATAAAAATATTTAAAAATTTTAACCCTTATGAATGTGACACTAGATAAAAACAGAAAATTTGTAAACATCGATTCTTAGTAATAAGGGTGGAATGTTTTTTAAAAAATCACTATTTATTTTGTTTTAAATGTTTATAGTCGTAAAACATTTTGTAATAAAAAATTATAGTTACTAGTAATATATGGTAATGCATTAATATATCAAGTAACTTATTATTATTGAGGTTAAATTATGAGGTATTAAGAAAAACTTTTGTAAAATTTTAAAAGAAATTAAATCTATCTCATGTTACTTTTACTGGTGTAAATTATTTACTGATTTTTTTTCCAGTGTCGGACGACGATGAGGCGAAACACGGTTGGATTGAAGGTTTAGCGATTTTAATCTCCGTCATTGTTGTAGTTATTGTAACTGCTTTTAATGATTACACGAAGGAAAGACAGTTTCGAGGTTTACAAAATCGAATCGAAGGAGAGCATAAGTTTTCAGTGATTCGGCAAGGCGAGGTGAAACAGATATCAGTGGGAGACATTGTGGTTGGTGACATCTGTCAGGTAAGGTTTATCCAGCTTGAATAGCAGCTCTTTTTGTTGATAAACAGCTAACTTTAACAAGATATTATTAAATAAATAGTGTATAATGATAATAAATTTGAAAATTTCATTATTTTAGTTACTTAATACCGGCTTTTATAACTGTGATGATTTTCAGATAAAATATGGTGATTTACTACCTGCAGATGGCATTTTAATTCAGAGTAATGATTTGAAAGTGGACGAATCTTCACTCACTGGTGAATCTGACCATGTGAAGAAAGGGGAGTCGTTTGATCCGATGGTACTTTCAGGTTAGTTAGGTTTTAATCTATCAACTGTTGTGACTTAATACTTCAGGATCTGATATCTAAGTCTTGAATTCTCACTGTTGATCCTTCTCCCTCAGAAATTTGTATCACAAAATAAGTGTCATGAATAAAAAAAAAAAAAATAGTTAAAATTTTTGTCTATATGTATATAGTTGTTGTTTTCAGAATAAAAATTTGCATTTACTGAATACATTTTCATGTATCACAATTTTATGTATAAGTTATGATTTTTTAATGTAGTAATTTTTGGATGAATTTATAAACATCCACCACCACAGTGGCTCTGTAAAGAGTTCCATGGTTTTTCTGAGTAGGCTGTACAAAGAGTCCTTACTGTCTACCTCTAAGTCCATTTAGAGGAATTTTTCAATAGATCTTCCAGGTTAACAGTCTTGGAGTACAGTTTTCTGTTGGTCCTATCATCGCAGCTCTAAGGGTTGTATTTCTCGTACCCATTGTTTGATCCCTGGGAGGTCTTGCGCTTCTAGGTTAAATTAGAAGCCTCTTCGCTACCACCTCTTATCTTCTAGCGACCCAACAGTCTGCTGTAATTCATTACTTGTGGGTTCCATGGGGTTAAGTACGGTGTTAGATTCATTTTCTGGGGTAGGGAAATACAAAGTCCACTTATACAGAACTCCACATACATAGGAAGGCTAGTTCACAGCTGGAGATCACCTGATATCCAGAATCACCATACATAAAGCTAAGCTACCTCTTAGCCGTGCAGCCTTTGGCGTTTTGCTGTTCAACTTGGCTTTGCCCATATTTATAAATGGGCATCGTACAACCATTTTGATGAAGGCGTCTCATTACAGATCAGATCCATCAAAGTCCCCAACTTTGCAGATTGTGGAGACACATAGTTCGTTTTGAATCTACTTACCGATCCCTCATCCCACCCATCGTCTGTGGAAACTAAACTACAGACTTTTCACGCAGAAAATATGTTGGGAAAAGATGAAATCAGTGCTTTAAAGTAAGAGCAACAATCAGTGTTGGCCAACATACCACTCAAGCTTTTATTAAAAAACTTCAAGTAAAAAGTTTTATAGTTCAGTTATTGTTTTAGGGCGAACTTTTGAAGGCAAAGTGCAATAAATGGTCGGTCTGAACAAACTTTAATCTGAAGTTTTCAATGGTTTTTGATTAGGAACACATGTAATGGAAGGCAGTGGGAAGATGTTAGTTGCAGCTGTCGGAGTCAATTCGCAAGCAGGTATTATCTTCACTCTCCTCGGTGCTGCAGTGGACGAACAAGAAGCTGAAATCAAAAAGAAGCGAAAAGGTAATATTAATGTTAAGTAGCTGGATTTTAGCCTTGGGCATGAATCTTTGTACTGTATATAGTGATCAGGTGTCCTGTTTGCGCTGGGCCGAACCGATGGAATGCTTCCCCGATCATTGTTTGATATCCCGCACGGACAGTTCTTTGTACAGCTTTCTAGGCCACTCGTATCCTCATAACAGGGTCCGCCTAAAAGAAACACATGTTTTTAGGAAGTATTTTGCACAGCAAGTTTTGTTTTTAAAATAGTTCTGTTAATACTAAATTGCAAAAGAAACGTGAAAATTTGATGTTATTGACAAAATTGTTTCTGTGAAATCGCTTTTATAGAATTAATTTTGAAAAGTAGCTCTTCAAAAATAATATTTAATTTTTTTAAAAAAAATGTAAATCAGTCTATGCAAACTCTATGAGTTGTTCAGCTACTGGCAGATTTCAATCTTGTAAGATTGAAATAAAGTGATTTACTTTTAAAATTCAAAAGTATATTTCACTTGTCTGAAGAGGTGCAGTTTGAAAGCAAACTGAACGGAATTTTCATGATTCAATTTTGCAACATTTTTTGGCAAACACACTGTATATTACAACTTAGGGGGTTCACTTAGTCATATTCTAACATAGTGTTCATTTATCTATCTCAAAGTTGTATTCTAATCGGGTACACTGTCTTGTTGCACAATATTAAAAAAACAGAAATATCGTTGAATTCGTGTCAAGTGAATGTATGGTTGCGAATGTTTCAGTTTAAACTAGCAACTGGCGTTGCCCCCAATCGTCAGAACATAACAGCGCTTCCCCCACCATTACCCTTCTGTTTTCCCCAGAATAGTAGCCATTTAAAAAACACGTGTTTTCCATGGCAGACCTTGTGTATCTTATAACACTGTATAAAAAACAAATTAATTATTACTATTAAAGTACACAATCACTACTACACTGTACAGGAAAGCTTCTCAATAATGGACACTACGGAGACTGCATAAAAGTGTTCATTATTGGGAAGTGTTGAGTATTAGGAGAAATAAAATTATATTGTTGGTGAAGTCCAAACAAATACTGTAGAATTTATTTTAAAGCTGAAATTAGTTTACTTAGTTATGTTGTTATTGTACTGAGAATATAATATGTATAAAACCGTAATACTTGCCTTAGCTTCCAGCTTAATTTACATCAAATTAAGCTATACAGTGGTACCTCGACATACGTGTTTAATTCGTTCCGTAACCTTGCTCGTATGTCAAATTGCTCATATCTCAAAGCAATTTTCCCCATTGAAATTAATTGAAATGCTATTAATCCGTTCCAGCTCCCAAAACATCACCTCAGTTGTTTTTGTTAAAGGTTTTTGAATAAGAAAAATGTATTTACAAGAAGAAACATGTATTTATAAATAACAAATACGTATTCTATAAAAACATAATAAAAGAAAAAGTGAAGTGCTTACGGAAGCGCTTAATTTTCGTCGCTGGTCTTCGCTTTCGTCACGCTTTGCTTATTTTCACCTGCAGATCGTTTAAAAAAACTGTCCAAGGAGGTTTGTTTCTTCCTCTCTTTTAGGATATTGCGGAAATGGGTTAAGCAAGCTTCGTTGAACAACTCCTATGCACGACCAGTTGCAACTTTTTCGGGGTGATTTTTATCCACAAACTCTACAACTTTCTCCCACATTCCCAAGATCTCCTTTATATCTCTTGTAGAGATAATCTCTTCCATCTCCTAGCTGCCTTGGTGGCCTAGTTGATAGCGTACTGGGCTTTCAACCCCGAGGACCCGAGTTCGATTCCCTGCTAGGGCTTGGCATTTTCATACGCTATATATAAATCATCCCATTGTCTGCATTAGCACAAGTGTGCACAATCCATCTGTGGCTCCTCTTCAAAACTATTTTTTCATTGAACCACTGTATGCTGCTGCGCATGTGTAACTCCACGGTTGTCAGCTCCTGAGACTGTTCCTCGACGAGTTCATTCACATCTCTTTCATCCACCTCCAGACCCATGGATTTTCCTAGAGAAACAATCTCCTCTACCACAGACACTTCGGGTTCCAATCCTTCTAAGGCCCTTTCAGCTACAGCCTCAGGCCACAGCTTCTTCCATGCAGAGGTTAAGGTCCTCTTTGTAACACCCAGCCAGGCCTGATAAATAATTATTAGGCATATCACGATGTTAAAGTGGTCTTTCCAGAACATGCGCAAACAAACTGAGGTTTAGTCTGAGGTGGGAGAAACTGTTAGATATATATATATTTGATATATATATATATATATACAAACACACACACTGCAATGCATAAAAACAAAAATTGTTTCATGACAAACTTTTAGGGAGACACAGCGATAACGTAAAGGTGTGTGTAAAGTAAATTTATACAAACATCAGCAGCTTTAAGAAAAAAGGTTCACATAAACATTAAAAAAAAAACAATTATCTAAAATTTTTTTTAACATCCGTTAGACTAATGAGGACGAGGAATCAGCGATAACAGAAACTGCAATCGAACCTAGGCCGAGGAATTTAATGCACCCGTTAGTTTGCTGTGCATTAAATTCCTTGGACACTCCAACTCTCTTATCGAAAACCAACCTCAGAAGTGTTAACCTCTTACCGGATTATAAACTTAGTACCTATTTTCGTTTTATGAAGGTTTTTTGTTAATAAATTAAATATGTAAATATATTTCCGTTAAATATATAAATGTAATGATTTTTTCATTAAATTTTCGGAGTGTTCGTTCAAAGAGGTTTCATTGTATTTATTACAGTATTATGGGTTTATATTTGTATAGACCCATTTTGTATTTGTAACTTGTTCCCTGTAGAACTAATATTATCCTCAGTTATTCTTGGTTTTTCCTCGTACGTTTTAAATTAAAAAAAAAGAACGTGGAATCTGTGACATCAAATTACATATATATAATTACATTTATTTTAAAAACATGTAGATTAAAATTAGTTACTTAATTAAATTGCTGTGTTTGTGTGTGTGTGCGCACCTGCGCATGCACATGGTGCAGATTTGCGCGTAAGTGTTTTTGTTATTTTATGAGTTCATCAATATGATTTTCACATTTCTTTCATAATTTTATTTATTTCTTAAACAAGATTGTTAGTGTATTAAATAAAATCGTGTTTACTGATGCTTTTAAAATGATGGTTTTTAGAGTTTTAGTGAAAATGTTTAGACTTTCACATTTGAAAGTTTTAATCAGCTGGTAGGCTATACACTTTTCATCTATGACCAGTTCAATGGTCTGTTATTAAAAAGTTAGGATCACGTATAATATTCCAGGAAATACAAAACTATGACTGTTAAGAAATGTTCCTGAAAAAGTACTTTGAGCGAAAAGAGATCCTCCACATGTGAGTTCTGTTAATATTTCTCTGTTGACACACATCAGTTTTGTGGCTTTTAATTCTATTCAACCAACTTTGTTTAGAAAATAAAAAATTGATGAGTACTATGGTAATGCACGTACAGCATTATTGCCACTGAGTAACTGATTAAACGTGAACAGCTCGGGTCTAAAATACTGCCACATTGATCTTTGCATAAACTTAATATAATTCGGTAGTTCATAATGTTATAAAGAACATTACTGCATGAAAACTCGATATAAAAATAGTTTAAAATTTGTACGACAAGAGTGATTCTGTTAATGATTAATTTATGATTTTTTTTTTAAAGAAGATAAAGTGTAATAACAAAAAACTATGTACAAATTAATTTTAACATTGTTTAACACAATTCACTTAATAAATTATACTGAAATTTAAAATAGATTCACTTTGAATGTTATAATTTAGATAGCGTAATCAACTTTTAGACTTTCACCTGAACTTTTTTCTGCTCACTTTAGAAATGTATGTTGTAGGTTAACATATATTTTTCGCTATGATTAAAATTCTTCTTCAGCATTTTCATATTAATTTCGAGTTTTACGCTAGAGTGTAGTTCTAATTCAGTGCACGATAGTGGATTTATAAATTATAAATAAAAACTTTCTTGTTCAGATTTTCTGTCCCATTGAACTGTCGAAATAAATTTAGCAAATATATTATAGAAGTCTTTATGGATTTTAATAGTATTTTTTTTTCCACTTCGAATGATATCCAGCAAATCTTTATTCCTAATATGTTTATGGAAATTGAGTTATATATTTTTAACTCTTTAGAAAGTGGTTTTGTAAAGAAAGAAGTCATTACAAACAAGGCTACAGTTCAATTTTATTTTATTTGACAGGTTTATTTATTATGGGGAGTAATTAATTTTATTTATTAAAAATACACGCATATGTAAAGTAGGAAGAAAATTATGGACAAATTTTTGTACATGAAATATTTAAATAATTATTATTTTTACCTTAATTTTTTTTTTTTCATTGCGAGAATTTTTTAATATTTGTTCTTACAAGGTGCTAGTTTGATTATGATTTTCTGATTTCACCATGCCCTCACATGAAATTTCGGGCCAGGTGCCCAAAATCTGATACCCAAAACTTTTTTCTGGGTATGTGTTTTTTTATGAAGTGGAAAAATTAGATCACCCATTACCTAGAATCGGTTTGATTTTATTTATCGGTTGGTTTTAACATCTGTTAAAAATTAATTTTTACAGTAAACAATTATTTTTTCCTAATATATATAAAAAAAGTCTTCTGAGAAGCCCAGGATCCTCAGATGCACTTGGTCTCCCCTTTGTAGGAGCCATCTCGGCGATGATAACCTTAACGGTTTTTCACCGGAAAAAAAAATTCAGGGGCCATTTTTACACTTTTTGAATACATGGTATGTAGGATTTAATACAATAAATCTTCTTAGTAATGGCTCAGAGTGTAATACGTTGTGCAAACTGATGTATTGGGCAATTACACTTTGAAGTCCTTATTTATATGATCCACTAAAGGTTGTTTCTTAAAAACACCTGTTGAGAGGATTTAGACGTCACTCGCGGTACCTGAGTCAAAACACTTACACTTACATCACTACACATACGACTTTAACGCTTTACACTCACATTTACATTTTTGGGAGGCGATAATAGCCTCAGTGTGCTTTTCGACTTAAAATTAAAAAAAAATCAAAGTAAATCTATATTGGGCATTGTTTAGTTCCATTTAAACTGCAAAGAATGAATATTTTGAAATAAATATAAATATAAAAGGAAATATTTTACATGTTACACATGGTTAACGGAAAAATTATTTCAGGGAAAGTTTCAGGATCTTTTGTTAAAACTTTGTTTAGAAAACGGTCATGTTTTCTGAACCAATTGTCTAAATTAACTTACTTAAAATGTTGTTAACTGTTTTATTTAGTTATTGACACTGAAAAATACAGTTTAGAATTTTTTATGATCTACTGTTGTGCAGTTTAATAAAAAAAAAAATAATTTAACGTAAATATTGAAATAGGAACTCTGGTAATGAAATTTTTTCAAACATTATTATTCTGCGTAGATTTTAGTGAATTGGTATTGAAGGAAATTAACAGTATTTCTCTTGTCATCTTTTATATATATATATATATATATATATATATATATATATATATATATATATATATATATATATATATATATGGGCATTAGTTTCAATTAGAAATATCTTGAGTAATATTTTTACTTCTAGATTAATTGTAGTTTTTTGAATTAGCACTATAGTATTAATGAAAACATTTCATGAAAAGTATTTTTCCGTAATTGGCTGTAAAGGTTTTAATTTAAAAGAATCTTCATTTTAATTAATGAAAAACTTCATAAACTGCATTTTCTTTTCATAATTGGGTAGGTTTTAATTTAAAAGCGCAATAGTATTGATGAAAAACTGCATGAAAATTATTTTTATTTTCATAATTGGCTGTAGGATTTAATTTAAAGGAACAGTAGATGAAAAACTACATGGAAATTATTTTTTTTTCATAATTGGCTATAAAGGTTTAATTTAAAAGGAACAAGAGTGAAAAACTAAATTGAATGCTTTCCAACAGGATTTAATTTCATGATGTCTTTTTTTAAAGGCATTTTAAAGATTTTCTTCCAGTCCTTGGTAAAGAAATGCTAGATACAACTATGCAAGTCTCAGTTGGTAGTATTATATATCTTTCTAAAGTTGTTCCTTGTTGTCTCTATGCTTTTGCAGTGTCCGTCATACCTAAAATTCTGTGATTCTGTTAAGGTCTGTGTGTATACTTTAATTTAGGCCATAGGCCAAGTAAACCTGTAACCAACAGACATGCTGTCTGTATATCCTTGAGTTTGTGTTGTTATCGCCCACTATGAACACTCCTCTCTTTGTGTTATATATCTGAAGACCATAGATTCATCTTTGCTAGCCGAGAAAAATCTCTGACAGTTATAAATATAACCAGTGACTGGATGCGTCATAGCTAGTCTGTTATATTTTTCAGTTTCCAACCATTATATTTGGTTGATCAAATTTCAGTTGAGGTCTACCTTACTTCTTGGAGCAGGCTTCTGGTATTGAGTGATTCCGATAGCCTCATGTCTAAAATACACAGCTATCACCAGCGCCTTCATCTTCATCGTGCTTAATATGTACTTAAGCTCATCTTCTCTGATGAGACCGCCTATTAAATATTATTTACCGGTTGATGTCTGTTCACAATATATATATATACACACACAAAAGACAAAGATTTTCGTCTGATTTTCAGGTAATAATGAAGTCAATACAAACCAAAAATTTGTCTCTATTTTCAGTTGTTTAAAACTTAGCTGCCTCGGTGGCCTAATTGATAGCGTATTGGGCTTTCACCTACACTTCCGAGGACCCGGGTTTGATTCCCGGCTAGGGCTTGGCATTTTCATATGCTATAAATCATTCCATCGTCTGCATTAGCCCAAGCGTGCACAATAGTCGGACTTTAAAAAAAAAAAAAAAAAAGAACAAACATTTTCCTTGAATTCTTTACAAATAGCCTTGCTGACGTTGTACTAAATCATTGTATATAGTTTGTAGGAAGTATTTATCTAAAACTGTTCTTAGTATAGTAAATGCTTTACAGAAATATATAAATTAATGACACATTTAAATAGAAGAATTTAAAAATCGCTGATCTCTTGAATTTCCTTTTTAATATTCTAATTTTTTATTCTAAACCGATGTTCTAAATTTCGTAATTATTCACTTTTCTGCTATGTGTATTTCCTATAGCGTCTGCAGTAAAAAAGTCTATTTGTATTAAAATAACTGAATAAAATTAGTGTGGCTTGCATAATTCAGTAGGATAATATATATATGTTTTAGTGTGCATGTTTGTATGAATTCCAAGAAAGAGATTAAATGTTCTAATTCCGTCTCGTATATTGTTTTAACAAACTCATTTTGATGATATGCATGCTCAGGCCTCTGATATCCACAAATAATACGATTTTTTAAAATACTTTTCGTCATTTTTAATGTCCGAATTTAAGGTAAGTATCAGGTAAATCCAGAAGTTATTTGTTTCCCAATTACTGATCAGTGAACGTTATGGTGTTCAATATTGTACAGCTTAATGAGTGGCAACTGTTCTTTAAAAATTTACGGTAAAACGTTCATCGGTTTCACTAAAAAATCGGAAAAATTGGAAAGAATCGTTCCATATTGTAGCGATAAATAAAAATTGATAGAGTTTTTATTAATTTCCGGCGAAAGGAAGAAGAACGTTTTTTTAATGTAAACGTATTTAAATAAACTGATTTGAGTAAAAAGATTTTTATAAATTGACAAAACTATTGCTGTCAATATAAAAAAACTCTTAAATAAAAATCTAAAAATATTTCATGAGAAAGGTATTATGGAAAATGAACAGTTTTTTTTCAAAATCAGCTGTTAATAATCAGCTGACTTATTTGAAGAAAAACATACACATTATGTTTTTTTTTTTTTAATATTCAACAAAGAATATTAAAATTTTCTAGCAATAGTTGATCTTTCTTCATATAAATTTTGAAATACTGTGATCCCTCTTTAATCCAACACTGCACTGATCCCGCCTCTCCAGTAGTCTGACATTTTTAGGAGGATTTGACTGCAAACACTGACCATCTGCTGATAGTGTGACCTTGACATGGTGGAAAGACTAGGCTCAGTGTAGCCATCTGTGCTTGTCATTGTTGGTTTACACATATCCCATGCATCACTTTTGTCTCGGTGTTAATTATTGCTACGTACTGTGAGTGAAAAATGTCTTCAGAGTAAACGGAAACAAAAAAAAACCATCTGTACATTTGTTTTTCATTTTTGTTGTAGCTTAGGCTAAAGCTAATGCAACTAATTAAGGTTATGTAAACTATTTGCAAATGCAATATTGTACAGTATCTTGTTATGCAATTTTTTTTAAACACTGTGTAGGAAATATGCTGTTGTAATACGATGTTTCATCACTATATTCCATTAGTTTATGTACTTCACAGTATATACTGTGTAAAACAAAATTAAGTTTTTCAAATGAACCTCCGTTAATCTAATGTTTTTGTTAATTCAACAGTACTCTGATCCAGTATCTACTGTAATATTTATTATTTTTAATAACTTATACCGAGCATAAAATTCACTGCATAACAAAATCTGTAGCATAAAATTGCATCATGAAGCAAAACTTGTGTTTATAGTTTTGCTACAAATTCTAAAATAGCCGCCTCGGTGGCCTAGTTGATAGCGTACTAGGCTTTCACCCCGAGGGCCCGGGTTCGATTGCTGGCCAGGGCTTGGCATTTTCATACGCTATAAATCATCCCATCGTCTGCATTAGCCCAAGTGTGCACAATAGTCGGACGTTAAACACAAAAAAAAGCTCTAAATTCATTTTACACTAATATTTTAAAAAAACTAACTTAAAGAATTAATTGTTCCATTCATTAACCTTTCGATGGGCGCGCCTAGGAGGTTTCATACGCTGTAAATCATCCCACCGTCTGCATTAGCCCAAGTGTGCACAATAGTCGGACGTTAAACACCAAAAAAAAAAAAAAAAAAAAAAAAACAACCGGGCGCTCCGCGGCAATTTGGCCACAATGCCTAATTCCGCTTTTGTACCCGTGTAAACTAATTTTAAGTGGACACATTGCATTATTTTTATTATACTTTGTTTCTAATTGATTTATTTTAATTTTCAGTTTTGTAATAGTTATATTTATCTAAAAAAGTTTTAATATTTCAAACACAGACAATAGTTAATGAATACAAACACTTGTCTGAAAAAGGATTTCATTTTATATAAGAAACATGATAAATATTATGGCATTCTTAGTGGTCACACTTATCAAAAAACTAAATTTTTAAACAAAAATTTAAAAATTAAAATTTACAAATTTAATCTGAATCAATGCCCATTGCTTCAGCTTCGTGCAAACAGTTTGTTCAAACAGCAGTTATCTGACTGATTCTTATTACATTCTTTGCGGACAATTTTGGTGTTATTTTTGTGTGGTCCGCAAATATGACAAATAGGTGTTGGTACTTGAGCCTGTTGATTTTCAAATATCTTATATTTGCCAAAAAAAAACTTGAAGATCTTTTGGAAGAGTTAGGATTGTCACGCTAGCTTTCAAGTTTCCACTCATGAAACTGAGTGCCAATTTTTTCAAAAATTTGCTTCTTAAAGTCACTGTGATCCAGATGGTTGAATTTATAAATTATATTTGAATTTATTCCGGCAATGTCTAAATGCCGATAAAAAAGGGCCATTGTCCAATGTCTCATACTTCAGGATGTCGAGTAACTGGCACACATTTGATCGATAGTATCAACGCCACATTTTGTAGCGTTATAACCCAAATTTACAATAGACTTTTTGAAATCTTCGTCAATATAATAGAAACACGTAAAAAAATACTAAACTAAAACACTAAATGCAAAACAAAACATAAAAAAGAAGGCTAAAAGTGACTATGTATGCATAAATATAGTGAGAATGAAAGCAGTTACACGATTATACAGTTTTTGTCCCTCAAAGTGGTCTTGACAAATACTCAAAGCCCTGAAAACATTTCTCCATCGATACCTACTGTAAGATGCTAAAATAAAAGATTGCAGCCAATTTGCCGCTAGCGCGCCCACTTAAGGGTTAATATCACAATTACCTAGATCATCAATTGGAAATATGTAGTCAAAATTGGTTGCCTTTTATTCCTAGTTACAAAACTTTTATCAAGTTTAGCTGAACTTTCATTTTAGTTGCAAAATATCTTGTCAGGATAATATGTGAGAATTTATTTTAGTTGAAAAATGTCCTGTGAAAGGATTTTTTTGTTTTAGTTGCAAAAAGGTTTAAGATCAGACATACTTTCATTTCAGTTTGCAAAAATGTAATAGGTTGAAGATCAGCTGAACTTTTTATTTCAGTTGAAAAAATGTTTAATAAAGATTGGCTGAAATTTTATTTCCGTTCCAAGGAAGGATTTAAAATTGGCTGTGTTTTTCTTTTATTCGCAAAACTGACGTGGTAAAGATAGGTTGTAATTTACTTTTAAGTATAAAAATATTAGGTAATGGTTGACTGAATTTTTCATTTTAGTTGCAAAAATATCTGGTAAAGATTGATTGAACTTCTATTTTAGCTGCAGAAAAGTTCAATTAAGATCAGCTGTGATTTCGTTTTAGTTCAAAAATATATGTTTATGATTGGCTAAATTTTAATTTTTAGTTGCAAAAATTTATGTGGTGAAGATTAGCTGAACTTTTCGTATTAATGTAGCTGTAAAATTCATTAAATACTGAACAAGTTTCAAACGACAACAGCCAAAAGCGTTTCTTGTAATTTGTTTCTCAATTTCCTACTCACAAGTATCTCACAGTACAGTATTTGTTTACATTAACAGACATATGATTGTGTAC
Organism: Callitettix versicolor; assembly: GCA_022606455.1. Taxonomy (NCBI): domain Eukaryota; kingdom Metazoa; phylum Arthropoda; class Insecta; order Hemiptera; family Cercopidae; genus Callitettix; species Callitettix versicolor. Next base: position 62,521,244 of record CM040182.1, on the reverse strand, counting down.
TAAATGATTATATAATTAAACAAATTAAATAAAGCATTCTTTAAAATATATTGGTTAAATCAGCGCAAACACGACACCCAGGTAACATAAAAGTGTTTAGTTTTGTGTACAAACTGAACAATTTTAAAATCACAATTTAAATAATAATATAAATATTACTTTTGTTTACATTATAGTATCTAAAGTCTATTGACTTCTCTAAGAATATCTAGTCTAATGTTTTTAATAATTTAATGGTTCCCGTTTAAATATAAGTTCAAATAATTTATTAAAAAAGTATAATAATTATAATGGTAACATGTTTATAGGAAAAACTTTACTTTCTCTTCACAAATAATTTATAATATAATTTGAAATCTAGATTAACGCATTAATAAAATCTAAACACAATTTCATTTAAAAAAATCACTAACCTATAAAAACTTACAGGTATAATTTAAAAAAAATATTTTATGCATAAATTTATCCGTTCATTTTCTTCTTAGTCTAAAATAAATCTATAATTTTGTTTATTTTTGACATGTGTGTTAAATGAGGACTTCAGTATAAAGTGTCCTTGTTGAAGGTCGTCTCGTAAATTTTACATTAGTGAGTTTAGAACTACAGTTGGCAATGCTAGATTTCCTTGGCATCCATCTTGCAAAATGTCCTAATGTTTACAATAGCTAAAAAACTCTTGCCGTAAAAAAAATATCACTTCCGAAAATTTGTATAGATTGTATAAATTTTTCAAAATTTTAAATATTTAAATTAATGATTAAAAAATTCTCTAATGCTACTCAAAATTGATTTGCAGTATGCATTGAGGAGTGTTATATGAACAAGGATTATTTAATTACCTATAACAAGCACAGGTTGGAACTGGTTGTCAATCGGTTTTTTACAGTATTTGCTTTTAATTGTAGACCAACGTTTGATTTCCGTAAAATTAAACCTCAGATTTTTAAACATTTTAAGATCGTAAACTAATAATTTATCTGCAAACAAAGTAAAAGTTATTAAACACAAGTTAAAAATAACATCATCCATCAGTTGTATATTTTTTTAAAAATTTAACACAAAAAATGTTCCTTTCATCGCAATGCTTCTCAAACTCTTAATTCACACGTATATTTTACAAATTAATTTAACAAATTTATAACTTAAATTTACAAAACAAGAGGAAATGGTTTTCTTTCAATTGTTCTTATAACTACAGATCGAAAGAAAAAGCTTGAAAAATAAACAGCAGTAAACAAATGAACTAAAATATGTATATTTTCCCTTGTACAGTCTAAAACATTGTATGTATTATATTTGTTTAAAAGTTATTGACACCAGCTCAACTTGTCATACTTTTGTATTAATTTACGAAAAAAATGCCTTGTTTTGTACAAACAACCTAAAATATGGATTCCGAGGTGAGAACATATTTGAGAATATTTCATAATACGTAATGCGGCGAGAACATAATCTTAATGAAATAAAGATTAACAATCTCATAATTTATTTTTATGACAGACATACATATTTCGATAAACTTTTTTTTAATTTTTAATTTACGATCCAATGTACACTCTGGCTACAAATTCCATATTTTAGGTGTGCCACTGTATGTATTATGTCCTTTTACGTCCACACCCTCAAATAAAATATATTTCTTAATAAATTAATGGGTTAGAAATAGAATTTTAGTGTTGTTATATACATTTATGAACATGTTGTATTACACATTGATTTGATATGCTGTCCATACCTGTTAATTCTTATTAGTGTTTTAAGTTTAGATAAAACCAGGATTGCTGAAGGCATGCACCCTCAACCTACCATACCACCGTCTGTACAATTCTGTAGATTTCTCAAATCTGTTCACTCCCAACACATGACTATTTTATTTTTATTTAATTAATTATTACTGTAATATTTATGATTTTTTAATATTTTGTCTACAGTAAAAAACAAATGTTAACGTATAAAAACACTTAGTTACAATACATATACACATAATAAGGCCTACTTTATTCAGTTAATAATTAAGTAGACAATATTAAAAAATTTTACAGGTTTAAAGAAGTGTTAATAGTTTTAAAAAGGTTGTTTAAAAAATGAATGTAGTTAACACCATTTTATAGATTGTTTAAACTATAATTTTGAATTGTACATAAATAGTTGTTTATTTTTGTTATTTTAAAACTATAATTACTACGTTAATACAATTTTGGACTAGGTGCAATCATAAGAAAATTGATTGCAAGAAAGATCTTCACTGGAGTATGCTATACACACATTCGGAAGTAGGTTTTTGTATTCCAACCACAATGATAAAACATATTTTTCCGGTTTAGCCTAAAAAAATATTTTGAGTTTATAAAATTATTAAGAGGTCCTTTTTTTAGTATGGGATAAACACTGTATACGAGGATGGGATAAACTTGGTAAATGTTTCAAACTATGATATCAGTTTACAGTTTTGATTGTATTGCTATTTAATATGTACCATACAATATTAACTATTTTACAAAGATACATTATTGAAATATTTTAATTTCTACTTTGAAGAGAATTAAAGTACGGGCGTATAGTCTGTAGATGTTAACAAAAGTGAAGTTTAAAAGTATAAATTACAAAATTATCCCAAAACTCAGAAGTGTATATTATTCTAAAAATCGTTTTACTTTATGAAGATTAAAAAAAAATTCTCTTTTATATAAAATTCTAATAGGCCTACAACTTGAAGTAGTTATTTTGTGTATAGGCCGTGCTTATAATATTGTTCATATTATGAGATATAAATCTCGTATACAGATGACACAAATTATTTAGTTCAGGACAAATTTTCCAAAAATAGGAAGGTTATTAATTGTCCTCTAAAAAACAAATAACACTTCATTGCATTCTTTTGTAGCTATTATATTGAAATTATTTTTTATGTTTAAAACATTAATTTTATTTTTGAATAACCTATACAACCTAAAACATAACATTATATTGTAAAACGTGATTATAGTGCTGAGTTGTTGTTAATGTTGGCCTGTTCAAAATTATAAAATCGATTGTTCTACAATTTTTTTCTTGTTAAAAAAAATTTAACGGAACAAATTCTAAAGTTGACCCTACAACAAGGAGGCAAACACAAACACACTCACCAGTTAATTAAACATATCATGTTTTAAATATTATGTCAGTATTAAATGAGCTCATAACAGCTCAGTAGTGAGTGAATAATAATCAAATGTAGAATTATTTTGCATAGATTACGTTTTGAAAATCTTCCAAGCCTTAAAAGTGATTTTAAATGGAAATAATATGGTAAACTGTACTAAACTTTCAACTTGACGTGCACATCATAAGTTGTTTAAAACTTAATTAAAAAATCTCTAATTTAAAATTAGTAAATTTGTGTTTAGTATTTTTACACTATTTCCAGCCGATACAGAACAGATTAAATTTCATCAAGATTTATGACTATTCTAATAGTTATTAATGTAATTGAAAACTTGTGTAGTTAAACTATGTGAACTTCTACGATTGTGTTTGTTTTATTTATTACCGTATTGAAAAATTCTTAAATTAATTTTTCCGTTTAAATAAAAAAAGACATTTTTAAATAAAAAAAGCTGTTATATTAGACGTAGGCCTACTATGTAAACTTACTCAATGTATTCTGATCTAGAAACAATTTCTTTTGAAATGAAATACAGATTCAAAGTCAAATATAAAGTAATACTTTACTTCAAAGTATAACATATTTTAAATAATTAATTTTAATTTTTTTATTCATTTTAAAATTTACTTATATAAAATTTGAATTTTAAATATTTTTATTTTTTTAATATAAACTTTAAACTAATTTTTATAATTTATATTTAAAAAAATCAAGTCATTAAAAAATAACAGCAATAAATTTTTGTGTTTTTAGATTTTTTTTTTTTATTAATAATAGATGATTTTTATAAAATAATTTACTATTTTTGAAATGTTGATTATATACTATATAACATTGTTTCTTTTAAAAATGTATACAGTTTAAATAATGTCTAATACAGTTTGTCTATAATAAGTTTAGGTTATTTTTAAGTTTCCGATCCATAAAAATTATGATTTCATTCAATGTTTTATATCATAATTATTGTTGTAACTATGTTTGTAACTAAGTGTTTTAATACTCATACGTATGCCAGTTTATGTGGCCACTTTTAAATATATGCTTCAAAATTTTTTTTAGCAATAATTTTAAAAAACCTGAACCTGTCTATGTGTTCATCGATGGAACGCATAACTTCTCCTTCCCAACTGTAACCATTAGTACCTTACCTAACTTGATTTGAGAAAGAGTGTTCCGATGTTTTCTGTATGTTTTTACTAATGCGTTTCCCTGTTGCATGCGTCCCCCATCTCATCTACAGAAGCTAAAAAGCTGCGCAAGAAGAAGAGTTTGTCAGGTGATTTTGGTTTTATTTGATTTTATAGTTTGTAAAAACCTCATAGTGTGATATACTAAATCGTATGACTCAGTTGATTAAACCATAAGTCTGGTATCTTACAGTATGTCCTATTTGTATTTCATCGACTTTGGTATTTCTAAATTTTAAGGTTAACAAATGAACAAATCAGCAGTATTTCATAAATTTGTCTTTAGTTTTGTTTTGAAACGGAAGTAAGTTGTTTAAAAAGTCCAAATGCTTTTATCATTTTGGCCTAACATCCTCGTTACTGGTCACATTAATTAGGGCAGGCACTAATAAAGAATGTGCACAGACACTAATTCCGGAAGTAAATTTGAACCTGTAACCCTGTGTTCATCAGATCCAAGCAGTAATAAATTAGTTTTTAGACCTTATAAAATTATTAACATATGTTTATAAAGAACCGGTGTTTATGCAGTAAAAGGTGCCATTTTGTTTTTACTGCAATATTTAAGTATCCAATCAGTTTACAGTTTTGTACTGTTTTCATGATCAGTAATACAAACAGATTTCTTAATTTTATTTTATTAATTTTTTTTTTGTGTTTAAATTTTGTCACTCTAAATATTCCGATTAATGCATAGCAATTTTTTTACCTCTTACCTAAAATTGTTTTTTATTTAACGGTTATATGCATCAATAATTTATTAAAAATTCAATGAAAAATATTTTTATGGAGAATTTTCTGCCTCTTTTCCATAAAAATCCAACTATATCCAACCATTTTATAATAGTGTTAATTTGAAATATTGCCCTAGAAATTTTTATTAGTTTGTGTTTATATAAAAATGGTTTAAATTTTAAGTCCACCTACTTCTCCGGCTTTGAGACCTTAGCATAAACAATTTTCTAGGGCAAGACTCGCTCCATATTCTTCGCTAATCTGTGGAGGAGTTTCCGTCTCCCTAGAATGGACATGTCCCGTTTTCGGCAATAAAGTATGAACCCTAAGGTATGCTCGTTAATGGATCATTGTCTAGATGACACTAAGTTATCTCTACTGTTATAAAAAAGCATAATAAAAATAATATAGCACAATTATAAACGGACAATAATAATTACATATTTTAGAATTAACAATACAAAATTAAAATTGCTAAATAATTACAGTAATAGGTTATATTAATGAACCTAATATTAAAAAAAAATAAAAGAACAGTTTTTTTAAACAATACTGATTAAAAATAAACATATAACTGCTGTCTTATTACATTTTACTCTAATATTTCAAGAATTCAAAAATTAATTAATTTTTTTAAAGTAGCTTTGCCAAACAAGTTGAAGCTAAATTCGACAACACCGTTGTGAATTGAGATGGTATCTCATTTTTCACGCTGAATTAACAAACAGTGACAAAATATCTTTTACTTGTGACGGTTAGTTTTTATTTACGTCCAGAAACTTATTCGAAATACTTGTAAAAGAAATCTTACTTTATTCGAACTAAAGCAAGATTCAAACATAGAAATAGCATGTTTTTAGTTTGCTTGTAGATAAATAGATCAAACCCTAAACACCATGCAAATGGTAAAGGGAAGGGCTTAATCCCAGCTGTTGCACCACTGTAAATGAATAGTGTACACCATTAACATTACCGATGCTAACAATTAAAGAGGGCATAGTAATCCGTTGTTCGAAAATCATATTACTGGAAAGATTTTGTCACAACTGCCGTCCAACAGCAAATATTTACTGTTTATTATTAACTTGATGTTTAATGCGGCGCTTTTTATTTTCTGCTTTCTTTTTGTGCTTTATTTATTGTCTTTCTAAAGTTTTATGTTAGTTGTAAAGAATGTTTTCAGAATATATGTGAATAGAAGATTTATATGTAACTGTTAATTGTAACTGTTAACTGTTCATTGAAACTTACTTCAATAAGTGCAGATTGATTTTATTTAAAAACTGGTGATTCCATACTTAGGCTTATGAGGCTGAGTTGTATAATGTGCATGCTAAGTGTATGCTTTATGCATCATTTACTTTAAGTTAGGCCGACACCGTTTTAGTTTATACTGTAATAAAAATTAATGTTAACATTTTAATTGTAAGGTCAGATGAATAAATGTCTCCAATATGTTTATTAATGGATGATTTATATTAGTACTGTAATTACGTTTATTTTGATACTTACCATAGGTAATGTTAATTATATAAAATAACTAGTAAACAAGGCGGTAACTGGATATGTTTTCATTGAAAAGTACAAAAATACAACTGTATACTTAAGGCGTAACTTAAGAGACAACTTGTTTCATAATTGTGCTCTATCCATTTTAGGAACAAAAAACCTGAGCATTTTTAATAAAAAATATGGTTCAATTCTTACAAAATGTAACAAAAACTGTTAAAAACATTCATTAATTATAAAAAATATCTAAAACAAGGTATTTAACTGGTCATATTCTAATTAGAATGATTCGTTTGTTACAGCATTTAACTAAAAACTGTTAAAACATTGACGTTAACCATATAAAATAACTATGAGCATAGTGTTAACTGGGCATGTTCTAATTAAAATGTGCAACTGTACAAAAATACATCTGTAATCTTAAGGCATAACTTGAGAGACAGCTTGTTTAATAATTGTACCCCTTTATTTTAGAAACTAAAAAGGAAACAAACATTTTTAGTAGAAAATCGTTTGATTTTTTACATTTAAAAAAACGGTTAGAAAATTTCTGGCGCAAACAGATAATAAAATTCTTTACTCATTTTAGATGGTGTATAAAAATATTTCAAAAAATAAAAAAACAAAGAAAAATATAACTTTTTTGTTTTTAGTATAGTTTCACTAAGAAACTGGTTTTTGTTTCTCAGTATTTTGTGTTTGCTGGGGTTGAAAGATATTTTTAGGTATCATTTTTGAACAGTAAAGTTATTAATTTGTTCCTGCTATTGAATTATCTATCACAATTTAAAATAATTTGTTGATGTAGGCTGCATATAGGTATATTTATTTTGTTATTCCAACATTGTTTATGTTAAATATTCATCGTTTAACTCGTTAAGTTTTTTATAAAGCTGAGAATTTATTAAAAATATCCAAAAAATGTTTAAAATATTCTAAGTCACTCAATATGAGCATTGTAACTCAATTTTGAATAGATTGTGGCAAGTGATTACTCCTTACAGGCTACACAAATGATGGTAGATGTTTGAATAAGCAGTAAAACTGTACTCAACAAATATATTTTAAGAAAACATTTTTAAAATCCAAGTTACTCTTTGGTGTTTTTTTTTAAATTTCTAATTTCGAACATTTATTTAGTATATTCTATTAAAATTTTGCTTGATAAGAGTAATTTAAAAAAAAGTTTAACAAACAGTACTTGAATTTAAAGGTTATAACAATTGTCATGCAACTTTTGTAACATATTTAAAAGTTTGAGATTTAATGGTAATTTACTTTGGATATTGAAGGGGTATGTTTTATAACTATACATTCAATCATAAGGCTATTTTCGCACAATTATTTAGTAGTGTAATTTTGGTTTTCGTGTTTGTGATACTTACTGCTTAAAACTTACAACAACCATAATTTTGTTTTATTTAATATTGATTAACATTTGGTTAACACTTATTAGTTACAAGTAACAATATTACACTGCAGAACCTCAATTAATTGGAACAAAAGTGGTTGAGGTGGTTTCGTATAACGAAATTTTTAAATAAAAATCAGTACGCCAATTTTCACAGTATAGGCCAAATAAATTTAAGGACGTATTCAATTCCACCGAAATATTTTCATAAAAAAATAAAAACAGTATTTGCATTACAAAATATTTTTAGGCTACTGTTCCTAATTTAACCTTTTGTATTTGAGTACAGTTTTCAAAATGTGACCTCTGGGGTTTACTGGCCACTCCCTACATTTCTTGACAACCCAGAATTTTTGCACAAGTTATCTTTCTCACAGATCGGATGGCCAACAGTACTGGCCTAATTAAAAGCCCTCAAATGCGCGAGTGGCAAGCATTACTGGCCAAACAAAATTTTATTCTTTTATATTAATTTAGCTGTTCGATTTTGTTTAGATTGCACTGTAACCTATCAGGAAACTCTAATTAAGTGATTCGCACTGTATCTAAATTCTGTGAAGTGTCAGAACAAAATCTGCTATCTTGCTGTGTCGTTTCCCATCGCACCAGTATCTCGCCATAGCTTCATAAATAAAAGTTCAGCAGGTTTAGGTCCTTATTTATGTTCCACAAACTGTAAGGCAATCTAAAATTTATAAAAATTTCTAAGGGAAATGATAAAAAACAAACAATAATACTTTCAGTTAGGCTTGTCAGCAACCAATTCAAATCAAATAGCGTACATTAAGTCATAAACTTGCCACTAAGACATTGATGAGTTGCCCATGCTTTTTATCTTTGTCTAAAATCTAGGTTTTCACTGGGCAGATGACATGTCTGTTATTCAAAATTTTTTAATGATCATTTCGGTTAAACACTATTTTTGTTGAAGGGGTTTTAGTTATCAGAAGTTTTACTATAAACTATATTTCAATTATAAACTAATCAATAATCAATTATTATACGAGCAAACAAGAAGTGTGTTTCATATATAGGTCTAATAAGAAGTTGTGGTTTTAGGTAAACATAAAAACCAATAAGATAATATTGGTTAAACTTTATATTAATATAATTTTAGTAAAACCTGCCTAAAACGGAATATAATGGTTGTGGTATGAAAGTTTGTTTTTATTTGTGCAATTTTCTGTTTTCCAAAAGTAATTTATTTAACCCTTTGACTGCTTGCAGATTATTTTTAATATTATTTACAAATTAAATTAAATTCTCTTTTTGGATTTTTAGACAGTTTTGTAAGCATTTAATTTTTGTGAATGAATATTGATATTTGTCGTCGATTATATTAAAAAAAAATGTGGTTTGCACCAAATAAACTCTGAAGTAAATATATTTTATATATTGGGAACATTTTTAGTTAGTTGCTAAGACGTTTTTAAAACCGATAAAAATAATTTGAGAATTCCATGAAAAACGTAATTTGAAAAAAATAATTATAGATTCCTGTTACCGTGCATTAAAATCCACAAAATATTGTTGCCAAGTACCAAAAAGCGAAGTTGAAAAAAACATAATTTTTGTTGTTTTTATAATAGCACTTTCTGTTTTATAATAATCAGTGTTAGCAACTAAAACCAATCACATTACTGCAGTAGCAGTTAGTGCTATGTTAATGTGGAGGTTGCATGTTGTAGGTCAAATTGTTATACGAATGACCTAACAAAATGGGGCCACTGCATAAAGAATAGATTTTTCAACAAAAATATTTATTCAAAACTGTGTGGGGGCATCATTTAAAAAATTACACAAGTTCATTGTTTTAGTTAATTAAAATAGTTAGGCCTAACTTATTAATTAAACTTATGAAAGTCTACTACTTGAAAAGAAAGTCCAGTTGTCTCTGCTGGGCAAATTTATCAATAACTTTCTGCTTGAAATCGGGAATGTTCATTATTAAATCTTTTTCAATAAACAGCATTGCCAATGCATATAACCTTAATTCTGACATGAGTTCCTAAAAAATGTCTTAATTATTTTCATTGTTAAAAAACGCCTTTCAGCTTCCACGTGTAAATATTCACAAAAACAACATAACCTAGAAACATGACCGGTGCTCTTTGAAAATTGTACTGCTGTTTACTGTTTTTAAACTATGTGCTGCTGTACCACAGCGCTACAAGCAGGCGCTGTATTCACAGTCTCTAAATACACCAGGAAAACACTCCATATTGCCTAGTTATGGGCCATCATTCCCTGCTCGCTCAATTCCAATGCTATTTCTTCATAAGGCTGATACGTCATAAGAGTGACTCTCGGGTTGCAACCAAGTATTATATCTAAAAAGTTTTTACATTTTTCAAGCAGATTTTGGTTGTTTATAATGGATTATCACTATGAACAGCTAAAATATAGTGTGTAAGCAAATTAATAATAAATATAACATAAATATAGGAAACTTTCTGGGGGTTTGTGATACCTTAAAATCACAGCACCCTGTATTACTGTATATACTTTGTTTTATTCAATATTAGTTTATAAAAAGAGCAATTTTGTGTTATTTATAGTGTTGAGTTTTCGTAATGTCTAGTCAGTTAACCTGCTGACCTTTTTTGCCCGAGTATGAAACAACTAATTAATCGGATGTTGGCAGTCAAAGGGTAAAAGAAAAAGGGGTGAAAAAAAATTAACATAATTTAAATTTTTTATTTGTTTAATGTTATTTTAGGATCATATTTAAATAACACTTTTTCAGTGTATAACAGTAAGTCCTAAAAACTAGTGTAATGTAATGTTAGGTAAGTTGAATAAAAGTTCTAATAATATTTTTAGTTCAACATTTGAGTTAGTGTTTTTTCTAATCATTAACCGTTTAAGTAATTTAATTTTAATTTCATTGCTACATTATTGAAAGAGAAATTACTTTTAACCATGTCGATGTGTTATATTGAAGGAGGCGGTGACGAGGAAGCCCCGGTCACAGGAAACAGCCATGTCAGTGCAGGCACTGTTGGAGCTGTAGCCGCAGAAAATCACGCTGGAGGAGATGGTCCCGCTACTGGAAGTTCTGCACCATCTGAAGATCATAATAAAAAAGAAAAATCTGTCCTCCAAGCAAAACTGACCAAACTTGCAATTCAGATTGGTTATGCTGGTAAGTAATGCAATAGGTGCCCATATTCATTATTTAATTAGAAATAGCTATGAAGTGTACTGTATAATAATTTTACTGTATTATCTTGGATTTAATAGCGGCCAATGGGCAATGGGGAATTTAGTATAAGTAGCTACAGGAGAATTCCATAACAAAATGCTATTTTGAAGTTGGTTGACAAATTTCGTACCATAGGAAGTGTTTATGCTGATTTTGTATGTAAGTACACAGACAGTACTTAGGCTACAACAGATATTCATGAAAAGTTGCATCAGCGATTATTCAAAGTCTGAGATTAGGTCTTATACGACAATCTTGTTCTTATAGCCTATTGTACAGACGTGTTTGTTGCACTTGGCTCTTTGTTATAAATCAATTTTCGATACAACTAACATAGCATGATTATAATTCTGTTTTCGGTTTAATAATGTTTTAAATTTCAAATTGTTTTATTTTTTATACAGAATAATCTTATCAGATGAGGATTATCATCTCAGAATTAAATTTAAGGAAGTTACGGTTATTTGAGTTATGAAAATCTGATACATTTTTTTTTTAATCATTCAAGTTATTCCATGGTCAGATGTGCATTTGGGATTATTGTTAGTTTCAGAGCAAACAAAAAACGTTTAATCAATGTGTAATGAGATTGATGTATCACAGCGTGCACACGCCACACACACATGCATGCACACACACACACACACAAATGCACGCACACACACACACACACACACATGCATGCACACGCGCGCACATACACATACACACACACACATGCACGCACGCGTGCACACACACGTGCACACACACACACACACACACACACACACACACACACACACACACATTAGAAATACAAAAATGAGTCTGATGTAGGTGAGGGTTATTTTCATATTTTCAATTAAACACAAGATTAAAAACTAATTGTGATATTGTTTTTGGAAGTTTGTTTCCATTATGTCAACAAGACAGCTGTGCACTGCGGTTATTTTGTTTGTAATTCTAAACGTAGAATTATTTTTGAAAGTTCGTTTCCATTATGTCAACAAGACAGCTGTGCACTGCGGTTATTTTGTTTGTAATTCTAAACGTAGAATTATTTTTGAAAGTTCGTTTCCATTATGTCAACAAGACAGCTGTGCACTGCGGTTATTTTGTTTGTAATTCTAAACGTAGAATTGTTTTTGAAAGTTTGTTTCCATTATGTCAACAAGACAGCTGTGCACTGCGGTTATTTGGTTTGTAATTCTAAACGTAGAATTATTTTTGAAAGTTTGTTTCCATTATGTCAACAAGACAGCTGTGCACTGCGGTTATTTTGTTTGTAATTCTAAACGTAGAATTATTTTTGAAAGTTCGTTTCCATTATGTCAACAAGACAGCTGTGCACTGCGGTTATTTTGTTTGTAATTCTAAACGTAGAATTATTTTTGAAAGTTTGTTTCCATTATGTCAACAAGACAGCTGTGCACTGCGGTTATTTTGTTTGTAATTCTAAACGTAGAATTATTTTTGAAAGTTCGTTTCCATTATGTCAACAAGACAGCTGTGCACTGCGGTTATTTTGTTTGTAATTCTAAACGTAGAATTGTTTTTGAAAGTTTGTCTTTGTTTTAGGTTCAACCATCGCTGTGCTTACAGTTGTTATCCTTGTTATTCAATTCTGTGTAAGAACTTTTGTAATCGAACACCAACCATGGAAGAATACTTATGCCAACGAATTTGTTCGCCACCTCATCATTGGTGTCACCGTTTTAGTAGTGGCTGTTCCTGAAGGTTTGCCATTGGCCGTAACTCTCTCGCTGGCATACTCTGTGAAGGTATCGATCATTAATATTAATGTTTAAACTATGCTAACAGATGCGTGTTCTTGGATACTACTGAGAGACATAAAAATTTTATTTTATTCAGAAACAAATTAAATAGTATTACTTTAAATTTTACCTATAAGCGATGCTTTGTAATTAAAGATAGGCTTCATAAAACGTGTTTAAAAAGTCTAAATATTTCATGATCTCTGTTCACTAACTCAATCAGTAAAGTGAATCTGCTGACAATAGTCTCTACTGTTCGAGGAACTGAATAGTACTTACAAAATATCATAAAACTTGTTTTTTTTTATTTGTATTTATATTTGTAACTCAAGATCAATAGACAAATATATTATATATAGTTCACAAAACATGTATACGTAATTTATATTTTAAATGCAATTTTAATAGATACTATTGACGGCTTTCTTCACTTCACAAAAAAATAAAATCTTATTTAAGACTTCTATTTCATGTTAGTTTTAGAAAATGCCTCTACGTAGTAATCATTCTCAATAAGCATCCTATAACTTACTGGCAAGTAATATTATTTTTGAAGTTAATCACAAATATAAAACAAAAACAGTAAACAATAATACTGCAACTTATAATTTTTAAAATTTTGTATTATTAATAAAAACATTAAAATTATATTCAAATGTTTTTTAATAGTAATTTAATAATAAATCTATTCAAAAGTATTTAAATTTCTCTTTTTCATTTTTCAGAAAATGATGAAAGATAACAACTTGGTGCGTCATTTGGACGCTTGTGAGACTATGGGCAATGCAACCGCTATCTGTTCTGATAAAACTGGAACTTTGACAACTAATAGGTTTGTATCTTTGTATTTGCTTTAAATAATATACAATTCATCCTGATCAATTCGAAATCCTGGCTAATTTGAAGTGTTGCGCACACTAAAATTCCTTACGTAATACAATGTTAAAACATTATTGGTTGATTTTATTTGAATATTTATAAATAAAATTTACAAAAAATATTTCAACTATTTTGGAATTTTAAAAGAATCTTTTTTCTTCAAAGATTATTAATTTATATTTATTTATTATTAGATTACATAAATGGTGTACAAGTTGGCTATGGATTTATTGCGTCCATATGTATTTTTTTCTTTTATTTTAGAGAACTGAGGAAAACCCCAGCCACTTAAACCAAATGTTTATTTCCTCCCTTTTTCTATGTTTCGTCTGCAATTGGCAACGTAGTTTGTCACTATCATATGTAATGTTACCATCCAATTAGAATTGAAAAAAGATATTGTAGCTAGTCGAAGAAAACACCGTCTAATGATAAAACAATTTTCAGACCAAATACCGAATTGCTATAATATAATCAGTCCTTTCCATAATAGTATTTATTCTTATAACATCATATTCACTTTAAAAAAAATATTGGAATTATTTTATTGATTCAGACATTAGACTTTAAAAGTGTAAATGTTCATTTATGTGTCTTCGTGTCATTTTCTCCAGGAAAAAAATAAAACCGGCTGTTTTGTTGCGGCACAACAGCTGACTGCTTGATTTATAATGCCCTCTATGGCTATGAGTTAGGTTAGGATGCAAGACAAGTCAACTACAGATGGACTTTATAAACAACGTCGAGGCTAAACACTATTTGTTAACTATACAACTACAGGGATATTTTAATCCTTCAAAGTATGCCCTCGATATTAGAACAAGTCTAGGGAAATTGTATAGCAACCCTAGTCATGTGTTTTTTAAATACTCCTAATTAATTTATTTAGAGTTTTGAGAAATATTAGTATGTTTGTGAAAAACACCTTTTTGAAGAGGTTGTGAAAGTACTATAGTTTCATCAGATATTCAGAAATTAAAAAACTTCTTTCCAGCCTATTAACTTGGATTAATAATTATAATATTAGTTTCACTATATTGTAAATCATTTCTGTTTTAATGTTCTGTGGTTTAAATGAATGAATGAATTTTTTTAGAGCTATTTTTGTGCTGTGACCTTTATAGATCTATTGTGTCCCCTTTCTATTTGTCTGTGATGCTTAGTTATGATGCTATCTCCAGTCCTAGTCTCTTTATAAAGTCTAGGAATTGGATTTCAAGTGGGTAACGCCACCATTTTTTCTCTTGACCCGTATCACAGAGGTTGTGCAGTGAGATCCCGCTCATTATATTTCACATTCGTACTCACATTGAGCCTTGATGGCCTAGTTGATAGCATACTAGGCTTTCACCTCGAGGACCCAGGTTCGATTTCTGGGCAGGGCTTGGCATTTTCATACGCTGTAAATCATCCCATCGTCTGCATTAGCCCAAGTGTGCACAATAGTCGGACGTTAAACACAAAAAAAAAAAAAATTGTACTCACATTGTTCTCATGAGTAGCTAAGGAAATTATATCCGCCCATGCAGAGTCCCACTTGCATGGGTAAGGTTAAGGTACTCTGGGAGGTTGCCAGGTATCCCAGGGCTCTGTTTGATACACCATTAGGCTGGTGCCATTCACTCTATCAGCAGTGATCGCTTTCAATTTCGGAATGTTCAGTTTTGATTGTTTTACACTTTAGAAAGTCCAGTTTTGTGGAATAGTGTATGTGTTTGTATACGCATGTCTTCCGCAGATGAATGACATTAGTATGAACTACAGATAAGTTGGATTGTTAAGAACTTCAGCTGCTACAACAGGACATATCCACATAGCCTAATGTTATATCTGTTACCTTTACCAGTTATTAATGCACAATTGCTTTTGTTTTAGAATGACAGTGGTACAATCATACATTTGCGAAGTCCTTAGTAAGACTACTCCTAAGTTTTCTTCCATTCCATCAAATGTTGGAAATTTAATGCTCCAAGCAATCTCTATAAACTCTGCTTATACATCCAGAATCATGGTAAGTCTTTTATGTGTTTTTATAATTCATTAATCCCTTGTTTAACTCACTTGATACAGTTAAGTTATGAAAAGTGTTTTTAGAGATTACGAATCTCCACAAGACTCATGAAAACATTACCCTGATACAGTTTGTATGGTTACTTGAATTTATTGATATTTTGATGCAAAGTGTAAATTGATTTTGAATTTCTTTCATAGTGTGACCAATATATGACCTGAACTACCATGTGAATTTTCAGCTATTGCCATTTTAGGCTTGTTATAGCACTTTTTGTATGGGTAAAAAGCATTGGTTTCCCTTATACAGTGAGACATTTTAGACAGCCGATTTGTTATGGATACATATGATCATCACTACTACTGTAAATGGTAGCCTTTTATAAACGTTGAAGTTTTTCCAGAACGTCTCAGTAGTAGTCTAAGTAGGGGTCTGCGGGCCGAATTTTTTAGAGTTCGGGTCGGGTATTTTTTTCGGCACTTGGGCTTTTCGAGTCGAGTCAGGCCAAACGGTTAAATGAGGAACCCATCACATTTTTAGCTAGGCCTAAGTCAAAAAAAAAAAAAAATTAAATTAAAATTTTCTTCATTTTATATTTAATCCTCTGACCGCCACGGGCCGATTAATCAGTGTACAAAAGTTGTGTGAATACCGCCACAGGCCCGTTATATTGGAGCGCAAAAGTTGTATGAATACCACCACAGGGCAACTATATCGGCGTGCAAAAGTTTTGTGAATACCGCCACGGGGAGATTATATCGGCACGCAAAAGTTATATGAATACCGCAACATGTATTACAGGCTCATTGTGTTAAATATTTTCATTTGATTTTTGTTTTTGAAAAAAATACATCTTTTAATTTAGTGACCTAATCGTGAAACTATATACATTCGGCAAAAGGATATCTGCAGATTCTCTGAACTGATTGTGTACTGTTGTCAATCACAGACATATTTATTTGACAAGGCAGTGTGTTGACCCGCCCCAATGAGGAAACTATATTTGTAAACATGCACAGTCCACTTGGTCCCTTCTCATTGTAGCATCACAATAAATAAAACTACTAACCGATAATACTGCACCCACTGACAGGTCAACAATTGGTTTTGTCGAGTAAAACAAATAGAATGATTATAAGTGGTTAGACACGAACTTCGATGATTATTTAAATTGTTCTTTCTTTATAATATTTGTATATTACGAATTTTGGTAGTGAAAATATGTGTACGTATTGCCTAAAAATAAAAGTTAATATTTATTTAGCCCGACCCGTCTTTGACCCGAATTTTATGCTTGGCCCGAACCGAAGTCGGGCTTTTCAATTGACCCGAGCCGACCCGTAAAATTCGGAGCCCCGCAGACCCCTAGTTATAAGTCACACTTGGACAACAGTACAGCTCGACTTGTACAGAACAGATAGTACTAATTAGTAGTGTAGAAGATTATTAGTAAAGTTATTTGAGTGATTTTCATAATTGAATGATTTTGCTAGTATTGTTCATAATTGTACATCACTAATTACAATTTAACTTTACTTTAACAATTATTTTCGGGGCTTAAAAATGCCGTAGATATTAAAACTAGGCTAATGTTATTGATTTTAATTTACAAATTATCAGATTTTTATTTTTGATACTACATTTAATTTGACAGTCAAATACTGTTTATACTGCACATACTGTTTATAGCAGAGTTAATGTTTACAAGGTCATATTCTCTAAATTTAACATTTTAAAATTAATAAAAAAATTTATTTTGTTATTTTGATTTTCTCACGCAATTATAAAATGAAAAATCTATAGTCAAGCCAAAATAGTATTATCTATTGAACTACGAGGGCTATTTTTTTTCAAGGTCCGATTGGTCGCAAAATAAAAACCACAGTAAAAATCAAAAATTATTTATTTGTAACAAGTATTTACTTAATTATGCTAATTTTCTACATAGTCGCCACTCAGATTTAGACATTGATCGTAGCGTGGTACCAACTTCCCAATACCCTCGTTGTAGAACGTAGCCGCCTGTGTTTTCAGCCATGTTTGTACGCTGGTCTGCAGCTCAATGTCTGTGCCAAAATTTTGTCCTTCTAACCAGGGTTTCATGTGAGCAAACAGGTGAAAATCAGATGGAGCTAAGTCCGGGCTGTATGGTGGATGACCAAACACTTTCCATTGAAAAGACTGTAGGAGCGTCTTTGTTGAAGCTGCAGTGTGCGGCCGAGCATTGTCGTGGAGAAGGACAATGCCTGATGACAACATTCCTCTCCACTTATTCTGAATTGCCCTTCGTAGACGTTGAAGAGTCACGCTGTATGAGGCTGCTGTAATGGTTGTGCCACATTCCATGAATTCCACCAAGAGAACTCCATTTCGGTCCCAGAACACAGTAGCCATGCACTTTCTGATGGAGACGGTTCGCTAGAACTTCTTTGGTTTACTGGGAGAGTAAGAATGCATCCATTGTTTGGAATGTTCTTTTGTTTCTTCAGTTTCGTAATAGACCCATGTCTCGTCCCCTGTGACAATTTTGTTCAAGAAAGTTTCTCCTTCATTATGGTAACGCTGGAGAAATGTTAGGAAGGCTTCTATTCTCTGTGTTTTGTGATGGTCGGACAGCATCTTGGGAACCCATCTCGCGCACAGTTTGTGGTACTGAAGTTTCTCTCTCACAATGGTGTAGAGAGCTGACCTTGAAATTTCAGGAAATGAATCGCTCAATTCAGAAATTGTGAACCAACGATTTTCTCAAATTGCCTCACCCACTCGCTGAACGAGATCATTGGTTGACACTGACTTCCTTCCCTGACCGCCTGCATCATGAACATCTGTGCTTTAAAGTTTCTGCGCCATTGTCGCACTTTGCTGTCACTCATTGAAGTTTCACCGTACACAGTACTTATTCGTCGATGAATTTCGGCTGCATTACACCCCTCAGCCTGAAGAAATCGAATTACCGCACGAACTTCACACTTGGCAGGAAATGCTATTGTTGTAGACATGTTTAAGTCCTACCTACGTTAACACAACTAAACGGAAGTGACGCGACTTGATTGACAGCAATACTAGAGATGCTGTGCAACACATCTGCGCACAGGTTCATCCAATTTTTACAGGAGTTTTTATTTTGCGACTGATCGGACCTTAAAAAAAAATAGCCCTCGTATGTATTAATGTCTGTAAACTCATAATTAGGTGGTAAAAAATGAATTATATTTACATATCAATAATTCTACAATGTTTTGAGTATATATATTACTTTCTATGACAGTTAGTGTACGCACAGGTTCTGTCAGCTAGTCCCTTGCTGCCATGTTTTTTTTTAGAAATACATTATTAAATCTGTAGTAAATATATTCGTCACATTACAGGAGATTAATAATTACCATTCAGGAAGTAATAATAGCTCACAGGCATTCCGTGGATTTTTTGTTTGCGTATAAACCCCCTAGGGTTGAACTCTAGAAAAGGCTGAAATAAGTACATGTTTCATTATAGGTGTTATGTTTCAAGAAAATCAACCGAAAAAATATTTCTTCCAAAATAAACTTTTTGTCCTTTGAGGTGTTGATTTTTGGAAAAACCCTTTTTAATTTATCTACATTATAAAATACTACTTGCCATTTGGATCTGCTTAAAATTTATAACTTCGGCAGTTTCGGTTCAGCAATGATGAATATAGAATATGTTGTTTTATATGTATATAATGTAGATACGCTAGTCTATTATTAGTATTGAACAACATTAGCTAAAACAAGTTCAGTTTAAAGAATCTTAATATGCTGATGTACTTTGTTACATGGCCTAACCCTCGTTAGTAAGAAATATTATTTTGTTTTTCTGCAGCCTGATGAGAATGGTGAAATGACGAAACAAGTGGGAAACAAAACTGAGTGTGCTTTACTCGGATTCGTATTAGGCCTTGGTAAGAGTTATCAAACTATTCGAGACGATATACCTGAAGAAATGTTCACCCGTGTATATACATTCAACTCTGTTCGGAAGTCTATGTCTACAGTGGTTCCGAGGCAAGGTGGCGGTTATCGTCTTTTCACTAAGGGTGCTTCTGAAATTGTACTTAAAAAGTAAGTGTATTACATATTGTATATCTACAAAGATCTTAATAAAAATATAGTTGATTATTATTTACAGGCGAAAACTTCATAAGTGTGTCCAACTGATAGAAGAATTTCTCCTCAATAAATCTAAACATACAATAGACATATTAAGATCCTGCTCAAATTAAGCGTGTGTTAATCACTTGTATGCACTGTTTTCAAATCTACATTTGTTTTACTGTTGATGCATTGATTTTAACTCATCTCGTTGAGAATTTTGTGAAATTATTTTTAAAGACAATATTACACCTGTCAAATGCTCGGCTGAGATAGTGCATTTGGCCCAGTGGTTGGTTAATGCAGTCAGTACTTGGACTAGTATCAGGTAAGCAATTTGTGTGAACCAGAAGATTAAAGATTCAAACGAATAAGTATCGCCTCATTTTACCGCTCACTATAATTGGTCACGTCAACAAAGTATAGATTGTTGTATGTTACCTTTGATTTGATTTTGTTTTTTTAAATGAAAGAATGAGACAGTGAAATTACTTTAAAATTTTACTTGTAATTTAACCTTTGTTGGATTATGAGCTTCCAAAACAGTGTCTGTTGTTTTTGTAAAAGTTTTGGAGTTATTATTTTAGGCAAAGATCCAAAGTGTTGTTACCTTAGTATAAAAAACTATATTTTTTAGATTTTGTATTCCTTCCTAAATTCTATTCGTAATAGAGTTTATCCCACAATTGATAAGGATTGGCATATCTTCTGTGGTGGTTAAAGCACCGTCAGTCTGCTGTGCCTATGAATTTATACAATTCAAGGTCATAGGTTCAAGACTGAACTTACTGCCGTAAGCCCTGTTTATTAACGCAGTCTTCTGCCGTCAGTAGTCTTATTGGCATTAAGTTTAGACAATAGTTGAGGGCTCAGTGGTTGATGTAACTAAGACATGGTCAGTCTACTGTGTCTTTCAACTGCACATCTCAAGTTCATGGGTTAGAGACAGGTTATTGCCGTAAGTTTTACGCTTTTCGTTAACATAGATCTCTTGACCGCATTATTAACTGGCATAAAGAATGGGCGTTAAAAAAAATGTCACTAAGCAAAAAAGGAAAAAACCCATTGTTTTTAATTATTGCTAATTTCATCTTTAATATCCTCTATTATAGCAGGTATGATAAGATGTACGCGAACTTAAAATTTTGTCAGTTTTCTTGACCACAAAGCCAAGATTACTTTAAACTGACTTTAATGAACTGACACAACCACTGTCTCTTGAACACACGTCAGCACTCTAAAACGTTTCAGCCTAGTACAAAAGCGATTAACTCAGCCCAGTATTTGTTATGTGAAATGTCGTCTTAAAAATTGTATTTACTTCAAGGCATGTCGCCTAAAATAACCTTACGAAATGAATATAATGTATTGCATGTGCAATTTAACACTCATTTAGTTGACGGTGAACACAAAATATTAAATACCATAAAAGGAAAATACATGTCAGATTTGAACACCAGCATGTTAAAGTTGTGATAGCATAGAACTTACGCAATATTTGTTGTTTATGTTTTACATGATGACTTCAATATGATTTATTATGTTTAATCGTCTGCATTAGCCCCAAGTGTGCACAATAGTTGGACGTTAAACAAAAAAAAAAAAAAAAAAAAAAAAAAAATATGTTTAATGCAACATGGTATGGTTTATAGTAGATCAAAACTTACAGCAACAACTATATACTATTATATCATCTGAAAGTGCTGTGATATAAAACAAAAAAAAATATAGGTTCACACTTAAATAGTGTAATACTCATCATGGAGTCAAATTTAAACAATTACATATTGGCAATTTTTCCATTCATCTTGCTTGAACAGTTAATTCCTTATGGCTGTATTACAAGTACTCTTTAATTCGCTTTACAGTTTAAGGGTGTAAAGTGGGGTTTCCTTAAGCATGAATTGGTGGCACTAGTTTTTATCATACTTATTGTTACCAGTTCCTGCTCAATTTGCAATTAGTATGCCTATAATTATGGCATCACCTGATGTAGTGCAGGCAAATAACAATGTTGTAGTGAAAATTTTATCTGTAGTGCTACAAAAAACTATAAATAAATAACATTAGAGAGTAAGGCGATGGGTTTCAAAATATATTTACTGTATAAGAAATGTAGGCGTATCAGGTACCATCCAAGAGCTTGCCGATAAGATTATTTCAAGCATAAGACAAGTTTGTGGATTTTTCTAAGCATTATACGCTGTAAAATTGAAGAATAAAATATTTATGTGAAGGTTGTATTTTTGGGACTTCTTTTACGACATTACAATATCTGTACCACATATAAAACAGTACAATTAAATGAGATAAATTAAATACATAAAGTTTAGGAAAAAAATTAGCTTTACATTTGCTTCAAATGATATCTCAGTGCAATAAG
Organism: Callitettix versicolor; assembly: GCA_022606455.1. Taxonomy (NCBI): domain Eukaryota; kingdom Metazoa; phylum Arthropoda; class Insecta; order Hemiptera; family Cercopidae; genus Callitettix; species Callitettix versicolor. The sequence continues at coordinate 62,498,910 of CM040182.1, read as the reverse complement.
GAAACTGGTGCTGAAAATATTGACACTTTCCACCAGTTGAACGAACTATTTCCACATGTAAGTTTAGCGATGCCATTCAAATGGTGCCGCTAATCCACGCATGCGAAAACTTTGCTTAACTTTGATGTGTATTTGTGGCATATCACACATGATGATGTGCAGTATGATGCCAATTAGATGCTGTTTTCAAAAGTTTTTTTCTACTGCAGAGTGTATTGGTGATACTTTTAATTTTTATATTTTAAAAATATCAAATATTTTAAAAACTGATTCATCATTTGTGTAACATAAAGGTGTGCTTTTATCTACGGCCGTGATGGAAATTTAGAAAAATTTACCAGAGAGATGCAGGATCGACTAGTACGTAACGTAATTGAGCCTATGGCGTGTGACGGCCTGCGTACAATCTCAATCGCTTACCGTGATTTTGTTCCTGGAAAAGCGGAAATCAATCAGGTTCACATAGACTCGGAGCCCAACTGGGACGATGAAGAGTACATCTGTAACAATCTAACTGGCCTGTGTGTCGTTGGCATTGAAGATCCTGTCAGACCCGAGGTAAGGTCCTTAGTACAACACTGTAGGTTTTCATTTAATATTTTTACTTTTCCAATTAAAATGGTTATGGACAATTTATTGGAAATCTTTTTGACAGTGAATGCAATAAGCACATTTGTGTGACAAAGATTCTTTAAATAAGAGAATAAATGCACAAAAGAACGTGTGTGTATGTGTGTGTGTGTATGCGCGCATGCGTGCACGCTTGCGTGCGTGTGTGTGTGTAGAAGCAAAAATAATGCATTGCGAGAATAACTTGTATAAATGAAAAATAATTAAAGTTTAACTTGTATATAAAGTTAAAAAACAATGTTATCAGCCAAACTAGTGAATAAATAATGTTTTTGTGGTTAACTTTTTAAAAAAATGACCTTAATTTAATAATTAATAATTAATATAAATTAATATAGAAAATAAACAACTTTATATTAAAAAAGGCTGAAGTTTTAATGATTAAAGGAGTAGGTGTCACTAGTAGAACTCAAGCTAAAAATTTGATAAAGCAACGGGCGTCCTTACCAAAACAGATTAGGCGTCCTCTCTATCCAGTGTTGACCAGTTAGTAAGTTGTTTACTCTTCTGACCACAAACATTTGCCAGTTATTGTTGAGCCATTCTTCATTTTATTTGTGACTTCACTCTGTGGTTCTGCTGATCTGTTTTCCATTTTGCTCTGTTTTTCTGTGGTTCTGCTGATCTGTTTTCCATTTTGCTCTGTTTTTCTGTGGTTCTGCCGGTCGCATTTAAATTTAGTCTCATAAACTAAATAAAAGTGTTTTTTAAATTTCCTTTTAAAATCAAAATTTTTGCTTAATTCTGTTTATTCGTACAAAAAGTACGACTATACTTTCTCTAACGTTAAGCTAAATACAATCCAAGGTTTTCGTATGTTATAGGTGCCAGATGCTATTCGCAAGTGTCAGCGTGCTGGAATTACTGTCCGTATGGTCACAGGAGATAACATCAACACTGCCAGATCGATTGCCTCAAAATGTGGTATTTTAAAACCAGGAGACGATTACCTTATCCTTGAAGGAAAAGAATTTAATCGCAGAATTAGAGATGCGAATGGAGAGGTAAGTCACACTTTAAAATCATATTTTGAACTGGTCTAAAGAACATTATCTGCTTTTTATACCGACATATTTTGTGTTGTACTGAGACAATGTTTAAAATTGTTTTCTGTATAAATACACTGGTTTTTATTTTTATTATAATCAGTTTAATGTAAAAAGTAATAATAATTTTTAAGTTTTGGCAATGAGATTTTAAGATTTTGATTAGTGGCAACCAGTGGACATTTTAATAAGGGGTGCGTTGTAGAATTAACAGTATTAAAATATCAATTTTTCCCTAGTGAACACTGATGTATTTTACATTTACATTATTATACAATTACCAAATTAACACAATATTATAGAACATGTTATTTAAAGATAAAAACCATTGTAATATTTTTGTGTTCACAAAAATTTTCTGTTTTAAAGTTAGATATAATGTACTTTACCCTGATGTATCTTAGTGTATGGTTGTAGTAAGTTTTTTTTATAATTAAAGAAGATACTACAGATTAACTTTATATTTCTTTAAAGAAGATACTACAGATTAACTTTATATTTCTTAAACACTCACTAATTTTAACCAAGCTGGCTGAGTAGGTGTTCAACGTGAATGTTGATAATTATCAAAATAAAAACATTACAACTTAAAAAAACAATTCAGTATGTTTTAAAATCAATTTAATGCGAGTAACATTTTTCCAGGTTCAACAACATTTACTGGACAAAGTTTGGCCTAAGTTGCGGGTGTTGGCTCGTTCATCTCCAACGGATAAATACACTTTGGTCAAAGGTATCATCGACAGCAAAGTAAGCGAAAGTAGAGAAGTCGTGGCTGTGACTGGGGATGGTACAAACGACGGACCTGCTTTGAAGAAAGCTGATGTTGGCTTTGCTATGGTTAGTAAGCTATATAAGTAAGTACTGCTCATTTGTCGCTAGTTCAGGTAAGGCAGTACTTCTTATCCTATATCTATTTGTCAGTCACAATATAGGGTAACTTACATATATGAAACATGATATCCTCTAACACCCATTATATGTGTCACTGTGACTGTTTAAATATTCCTTCCCTTGTGTATTGGTGTGTTATTACAGTGAGTGTTACATTTTTTGTTTAAATATTTCAGTGAACTTTAGAATAAACATGAAAATAGCTAACTATGAAGCTAACTAACGAAAAGTCATCGTATAAAGATGACAGCATCAGACTGAGGTTTGGTGTTAAACTTTATAGTTAAAAACCTAAACAGATAAACCTGTAATACTTAGGATACAGTATGATGCTATGACGAATTGCATTTTTTGGTTTCCTATATGTTACATAACAATATGGACAATATGGATGTATGTAACAAATCTGAATTGTATTGTACATGGTCATAGATGATTACACTTGTTATATAGCTAGTGATCACTTTAGTTGGGCAACTTTATTTCTCGTAACTGGTTTAAATATGGATTCTTTACCACTACATCGATACTCGATACCATTACGTCAATACTGTTAGTTGCACAGAAATTCATAGTTAATTCCTTTATTTATTTATCCATTATTTCTTTATCTTTTCTTACAAAATGTAGATTCTTGGTAATTTCTTTATCTACAAGTTTGGCCGTGTTAAACTTGTATTTAATTATACTACGTCTGTGTCCTACAAGGAGAACTGATTTTCTATCATTCGCTCATTCCTGTACGAATTCCGCTGACACTTTGTAAACTATTCAAAAAGTGTTTCAAAATTGTTCTGTGAAAATTTCAAATACGAATTTATAGGATAAAATGACAGGAAAAGTAGTGTGCCTTTTGTTTTTTGAAAAAAACTCTAATTGATACAAGACTAATTACTATATTTTAAAAATGACATTAAAATAGTTTACTCAAATTGAAACACAACCACAACAATGTCTAATGAAAGACTTGTTCACCCTTGTAAAGTAGTTATTATAATTATTATAATCTGGTGTTTATACAATATTTGTGTTATAATGTTTCAGGGTATTGCTGGAACTGACGTAGCGAAGGAAGCGTCAGATATTATACTCACAGATGATAACTTCAGCAGTATAGTAAAGGCTGTAATGTGGGGACGTAATGTCTATGACAGCATAGCTAAATTCTTACAGTTCCAGTTGACTGTAAATGTTGTTGCTGTAATCGTAGCCTTCATCGGTGCATGCGCTGTACAAGACAGTCCTCTAAAGGTATTTTAGGTTATTGTTTAATAAAAGTACTTATATGAGCAAAATGTAATGTAAATGCCGACGGAGTGGTATAGTGTGGTTGTTTCACCCACAAACAAATTTGCTTGCATGACGTAGACAGTGAATATTCAGTAAATAAGAAAATACAGAATAAGAAAATATTCCGTCTAAAAAAGAGTATTGATGTAAATCTCATATTGTTATTAAAAATCAATTCAACAATCAACGCATAGTTCCCATAATAAATTGTGATCTATGTTGTTTTTTTTTAGAATGAGAGAGAGAGAGAGAGAGAGAGAGAGAGAGAGAGAGAGAGAAGAAAGGTTGTTATATCATCACAATCCCATTTTCTTTATTATTACGCCTGTCTCATTGACTTAAGTTAATGTGTGCGGAAAATAACTTAATTGTAAAAAATGTTGAATATAACATAATACACACCCTAATAAATTAAAACTATATATGGAAATTTTCAAATGGACAATGTAAAGTAGTTTATTATTTTGAAAAGAAATGTTTATTAAAATTATTACGATACAAAATTGAAATTAGAATTTAACATTGTTATAATTGGATGTTTCCAATAACCACATGGGTGTAAATCATCTTATCCATTAATAAATGTGTACAGAATATTTAACATATATCACACTTTGGTAATGGTTCAGACAGTGCTTGTCCTCTGAGAGGTTTTGAAAGAATTAGCTAGCTGGCTGAAGGACAGGTTCCTGAAATTGTACAAAGAAAATCTATATTCCAGAACATAAGTAAAAAAAAAAAGCATAGTGTTTTCTTATAGATAAACTAAGAAAAGAAATTCCAGGCGATGGCTGGGAGTGGAGGCATATTTGAACTCTCCTTGTGGAAGGTACGATTTGATGATTAAGTAAAGCATTTGCTACAGATTGTTTCAAGTTATAGGCTTTATAATACAGAGTGAGAGTTCACCAGAAATTTTGTTTATATTATCTGTCTAACTTGAGGTCTTTATCCAATTATAGTTGTCATTTGAACCAGGTAATGCAACTGTTCATATTAAAAATGTTCACTTCATTTGTTCAGTTGTTTTTGTGTGATAGTTTTTATTGGGACATTTATAATGTTTTTTTTAATTTTCGACTGTAAATTATATGTAAACTTATATCGATCATGTAAAGAATTTCTTTGTTTTCATCTGTGTCTCTGCATGTGTCTGTGAACACATGCAGATAACAATAAGAATAAACAATTGCTTTCAGATTTTTGGCAGTGTGTGTAGTTTGGCCTTATGTCATGGTCATATTTAACTTTAAAAAAATAATTTTGAATTTTATATTTGGCCAAAATATGTAAAAATTAACATCTCAAAATAAATTCAGAACAGCAAAACAAAAAAAGATTTTAATTTTTAAAAATTTGCTAATATTTTCCTAAACATTCAGTCACTTAAAAAAATGATTCAAAAAGTAGTATACCAAATGCTAAATTAAAAAACAAATATTCATGATTAAATAGAAAAACAAAAAAGAATCATAACACACAGGAATGTTTAGTTTTTTGTCGATAGCTTTCAAACCAGTTTTTTTTTCAAATAACTATTCCGGTTTTATACCGAATTTTTTTTGAGCTTATTAAAATTAAATTGATTGCATGTGAAATAATGGCAGTGTTTTAGTACTTCTGTTTAATTTTCGATTTTCATTAGGCTGTGCAAATGTTGTGGGTAAACTTGATCATGGACACATTAGCCTCTCTTGCATTAGCCACTGAGATGCCAACTCCAGACCTGCTGCTTCGTAAACCATATGGCCGCACAAAACCCCTTATTTCTAGAACAATGATGAAGAACATTCTTGGACAAGCTGTATACCAGCTTAGTGTTGTGTTTGCACTGCTGTTTGTTGGTGAGTATTTATAACCTACAGAATAAACTTATAAATCTAACTTTAGTTATTAGTTACGTTGATACGTACAAGGCGCTACATAAGAGAACATGGTGTTATTGAAAAAAATGGTTACACACATGGTTTTAAAACGTTTAACATGGGTCTCTAGGCACTTTGTTTCTTGTAAATTGGTAACAACGGTTGAAATTTAAACTTGAGTGTGTTGTTTTTAACGCTTTGCTGGGTGCGCCTAGATGTATCACACAAACGGGCATGCCGCAATGCATAATTCCGCTTTTGTACCCATGTAAACTAATTTTAAGTGGCCATATTGCATTATTTTTTGTTATACATTGTTTCTAATTGATTTATTTTAAGTTTTAGTTTTTTAATAGTTATATTTATTTAAAAAATATTTCATATTTGAAACATACAATAGTTAATGAATACAAACACTTGTCTGAAAAAGGATTTAATTTTATAGAAGGAACTTGACATATGTTACGGAATTCTTAGTGGTCACACTTATCAAAAAATTTAATTTATAAACAAAAATTTAAAAATTAATATTTACAAATTTAATGAGTCAACGTCCATTGCTTCTGCTTCATGCAAACAGCACTCATCTGGTTGTGATTCTTACAAACATTCTTATAACATTCTTTGCAAACAATTTTGATTCTGTTATTTTTGTGTGGTCCGCAAATATGACAAATAGGTCTATGTGTTGGCACTTGATCCTGTTGATTTTCTAAGAACTTATATTTGCCCAAACAAAATTGAAGTTTTCTTGGAAGAGTTTGGATTGTTGTTCTAGCTTTTAAGTGTCCGCTCATGAAACTGAGTGCCAAAATTTTCAAAGAGTTGCTTCTGTGCTCCATGTAATCCAGATGGTTGAATTTGTAAACTATATTTGCATTTGTTCGGGCAATGTCTAAATGCCGATAAAATGGGCCATTGTCTAAAATCTTGTGCTTCTGGATATGAAGTAACTGGCATACATTTGATCGACAGTATCAACGCTACATTTTGTAGCCTTATAATATCCAAATTTACAATAGATTTTTTGGAATCTTCGTCAATAGAATAGAAACATGGTAAAAAATACTAAACTAAAACACTAAACAAAAAACTACCTGAAGAGTAAAAGTGAATATGTATGCACAGATATAGTGAGAATAACACTACGAAAACAGTTGCACGGTTGGGCGCCCCACCGCAACTGGGCCGCAGACGTAACTACCTCGCATTCATGTTTTATTTCCAGACGGACTGAAGGTAAGGTGGTCTTTTTATACAGTTCGTGTCCCTTATGGTGGTCTTGACAAATACTCAAAGCTCTGAAAACATTTCACCATCGATACTCATTGTAAGATGCTCATTGTGATTGCGGCCAATTTGCCGCTGGCACGCCCACTTAAGGGTTAAGAATTATAACCTGACTCAAGAATCGACCAACCAACTTCCATGTCACATGCTCTGCTGCGAAGAGAAGTATACAGCGCCAGTCATTCAGAACATATCACTTATTGCATGTAGTGTACAATTGAAACATATTTGATGTCCAGATATAGATATGACTTTTGAACGTATTCTACTTAATTTTAACCAAACTGCAAAAAATAGCTTGAAAAACCTACCAAAATTGTTGGTGAATTTTTCAAAACGTTTTATACAAAATTTTTATGTGCAAAAACTATATAATTTGTAATATGTATCACTTCCAGTTTCAATTGATACACCATACTACATAAATAATAAAAAATATTTTCTTTTTGCTTTTAAGATTTTATCCTTAAATATATCTTTATCACGAACCCCTTATATTTTTATTTTGCTTAGGCAGCTATAAAAGCCATTTTTGCCAAATTTTATAGCGATCAGTCACATCGTGCATGTGTAAGAAGTATGTTACCAACAGTTGGTTGGATGGACGTACGCACAAATTTACAATTTTATTTTACCTACAGATCATAAATAAGCAATAGTTCTTACATGCAATCAAAAACTGATTTTTTCTTTCAAAGTAGTCATACTTTCGTCATTACAACATTGCCAGCATTTCTGCTATGAATGGAATCACTTCAAATTCAGCTGTAGGACCTCTAGTGATTCCTTTGTATATGGTGTCCAATTGATATCCATTCAATTTTATTTTCATTCTTGGGAACATCAAAAAGTCCTAGTTATAGATTGGTTGAGTACAGTACAGAGATAGTTGTAGCATCTGGTTTTTGGCTTGACCGATATACAACAGTGTGCTGGTTCGTTTTCATCATGCAGTCTACAGTTCCAGCTGTTTGTTCTGCATAATTTCTAAGTTTTAATCGTCAGAACTACTGTGCTGATTTTATTTTAATAAGTAACATTAGTTTGAAATACTATCATACAATATATAAAGAAAATATAGTTAGAAATTAATTTAAAGTAATGCAAGTGTATTCGTTATTTTTTAAAACAATACGTTTGACAAATCCAGTATGTAATGTTTTTATATTATGTTTTGCTTTAATAACAAGACCTGAAATATTTTATAGTATTTCTTAAATGAAGTGACCATATTGCGAATGGTTCTCTTTCCAAGACAGTCTTACCAAATCCTCATTTTCAAAAAAGTAATTTTAATTTTGTTTTTGTGTGTTTTTTTTAGGTGATAAAATGCTGGACATACCAACTGGCAGGGGAGCTCAGTTCGGCTCCGAGCCTACTCAACACTTTACTATTATTTTTAACACGTTCGTTATGATGACTTTGTTTAACGAAATTAATGCTAGAAAGATTCATGGGCAGCGCAACATCTTTGAAGGGTTTTTCACGAATCCTATTTTCTACAGTATTTGGATTGGTACAGCCTTATCTCAGGTCAGTAGACTTATTGTACGTTAAAACTGAAAAGTAGAGCAGAATCCGCCTGCGGGTTGTTAATCTGTGTTGGGAATTATTTGAGAGGTACTAATAAAATAATTTTATTAATAAATACTTTCTAAGTGAAAATCTTGAGTATTCATTTCATATGTAAACTCATATGACTACTTCACTTAAATATAAAATATTAAAGTTTTTTTATATAATTAGTACAGTTATTGTAAGTCCACACTGCCCAATCATATTCAACAATTATTGTGTCAGGTGTAGTCATACTTTTTATTTGCCTACCTAAAGGAAAAGTAGCATCAACTAGTTGCAGTTAGTTGAATACAAACTACAATAAATTTTGTGGTGAACATATGTGACAAGCTGATCTGCTGATAACAGCAGCAAAGTGCTCCAGTAAACTCGGTGAGAAGTGATACCTAAACACATATCGTTTAAGTTGCGACATTGGTATATCGATATATCAGAACAAAAACATCAGCATAAAACCTAATCCTTATTCTAATCCTAATCCTCTTTTGCTTTAAAGAACATTTTTGATCAGTTGTTGAAATTAATGATAATTTACCAGTAATACAATTTTTGTTTTAATTTTTAGGTGGTAATTATTCAATTTGGTCGAGAAGCATTCTCAACAAAAAGCCTCACACTCGAGCAATGGTTATGGTGCCTATTTTTTGGAGTTGGAACGCTGCTTTGGGGTCAGGTCGTTACGACAGTTCCCACCAGGAAGATTCCTAAAATCCTTTCGTAAGTTTAAAAAGTGATTCGCTAAGTAGGATGAAATAATTGAGAATGGACCCACTGTAGAGGTTCTATAACGACTTTTTGCTAAAGTTTATAGTTTTCTTTGCTTAATCTCCCAATAGTACCGGTAATTATAAAAATGTAGTAAATTGAAATATAATATTAAATATTAAATTAGATTAAAATAATAATAATAAGTAGTAGTAATGAAATTCCTAATTTGCTTATCAGTTTTTGGCAACATTTCTTTGCCTTATTGCCTGCTGAAGATTCTTTCATGCTTTTAAGCGATGATTATATCATTATTTTTTTTATATGTTTTTAAATAATTTCAGCAACGAAAATATGTTTCAAACATCAAGTACAGTCATTGTACAAGAATAAGTTTTAAAAAATATGGTCCAAGTTTTTATGACCTTGGAAGTTAAATGTTTCTTTATAATAAATTTCAAATGAAATTTGTGCAAGCTGTTTTATCGTGTAATCATACTAAAGGCTTGATGCCAATGCACTACATTTACCTTTTAAAAACCATTCACCTGTTTTCCCTTTAAAATCCAAAATATATAATTGAGCAAATATAAATTTTGTTCATAATATGTTGTTTTATTATTATTATTACTAATATTGATACAAAGTGAAATTTAAGAAATTTTGTTGCGTTTTGAATCCAAGGTTTTTCTTAATTTAATAAAATTCATTTTAATCAGTTTTTAAAAAGTATTTTATCCCCAAAAACTAGATTAATAAAGTATAAAATTTTTGAACTAACCTAAATATTTACTCATTCATTGATCTGTTGCAAATTGCAAGATTCAAAAGGTTATTTTTATGTCGTCATGTGCGTAAAAATGTTTTTGTTGAAAAATATGGTCATTTATTTGAAAATGCAAATCTTACAATGGCTATTTAAAGTAAATTGTTTTTATTATTATTAAATTAGTGGAAAATTGAATGCAATTTTTATCCAGAAAGTAAGTTCAGTGTTCATTTAAAGAAGAGTTGATAAAATTGTACCGTAAGGAATTGATACCATTTTGAGATAGTTGGCTGTCAAGTACATCTCAAAATGAGTAAGCCTATTTCAAGACAGTAATTGAATATCTCAACTTATATGAAATACTCTAACAGGTTCATTTCTTGATTGAAATAAATGAAAATCAAGTGATATCCATTGCCGGATTTGTGTGAATTTTTAGAATGAAAAAATGAACACCAAGCCTATTATGATATACTCGAAAAACTTCGCTGCACGATTGATGATTGATGACATGTCATGTATAGTCACTATATTGTTCTCTAGTTACGAGTGTTTAGTTCTTTGGCTAGGGACAATTTGACCAACCCCGTTACAGCATAATTGTTACACCTATAGTAGTGAGCACTAAATCAAAGAGAATCCAACTTTGCAACATTGCCATATAATGTATGTTTTATATATATATATATATATATATATATATGTATAAAGCTGCCTCGTTGATAGCGTACTAGGCTTTCACCCCGATGACCCGGGTTCGATTCCCGGCCAGGGCTTGGCATTTTCATACGCTATAAATCATCCCATCGTCTGCATTAGCCCAAGTGTGCACAATAGTCGAACGTTGAACACCAAAAAAAAAAAATGTATATATATATATATATATAGTAGCTTGAAAATCGTAACATGGTTATAACATAATACATTTATTTGTTTTTAGAGAAAAAGCAAGTAAGCGAAGATTTTTGTTTGTTTTTCAAGTTGCAAAGTTTTATCAGTAGAGAAGTTGGAGAGTTGGCGTTATAATTAAACATTTTTTCATAGAAATTACTTTTGGCTTTAAACACAGGTTGAGTGGCGGTTAAAGTAAGCGTGAAGCATAGTTCATTCACCCACTGTAATGTTTCTCCGTCTGCTTGTTTTGGATCGATATTTGTTATTCAATCGTAATTTTCAATTTAAGTAGCCCGTCCTTGCTATTATACAGTGACAACAAATTATATTTATATTTGTTTAAAAAAGCTTAATAAGAAAATCAAGATGAAAGAGAGGTTTGAACAGTGCAGATTCAGCCGTCCACCTGGTTTGGACTCGCTACATTAGTGAGTCGCTTTTTCAATCAAATATTTTTGAGTGGACAGCGGTTCAATGAAGATCATCAAAAGTATGGTGGCTTCTTTTTGCAACAGTTTTACAGAAACTGGCATCCTATTACGACAGATGCTGGAAAAATTATAAGATATAGTTTAAAAAATATTTATTTCATGTTTTTATTGCCTAAGAGAACTTACTTTCTGGATATACTATAAGTATTAATATTTTGTATTTTAACTGAGTTTTTAAAATTAACATGAGTCAAAATCTCATTTCAAATAAGTTCAACATTTTTTCATCTTAAAGTTTCTTTACTTAAGTTAATAAACTTAATTAACTTTTAACGTTAAACTTTAATTAACATTTAAGTTCAACGTATAGTGAACTGTTGAACATTAATAAACATTAATAAAAAATAAATAAATTTAGAAACGCTTGAGAAGTTGTTACTTTCAATCTTTAAATTTAAATTTTCATTTACCAAAATGAGCTTATTTTTATAATTACGTTTTTAACAGTGAATGTTGAATTTGATTTTTGTTCCATCGTACCTTACTACTAATATTTCACATACCATAAACAATAGGGTATATATTTATTTAACATTTCTAAGCTACAACTTTTTAGTTTATAAGACATTTCCTGTGATAATTAAATTATTAAAATTATTTTGTGGTATCTAAAAAATTTAAATTAGTACAAAATACACTTTTTTTGTATAATTAGTTACTGCTTTCACAGAATTATTTAATTTGTGACAGTGATGAATATTTGATAATTCTATTATATGACATTGTTATTTTTTTCTGTTTTAAATTCATTTTTGTGAAAAATTTCATTAGTTTGAAAGAACAATTGATGTCCTAAATGAATGTTATTCCGCGTGAAACATTTATACTGTGTTACATATCAGCTAGAAATGTGCAACAATTGATGACAGTAACTCAAGGGTCTTGTTCATTTTTATCCTGCAATGTTTAATTTTCAAACAATCAGTATTGCTGTCATTCTACTGTGTTTTCCTTTATTAGTTAAAGCGGCACACAGTTAAGAACTAAAACAAAACAAAAATAAATATGTATGAAAATTTTGTGTTAAAATTCTTTTTTTTTTCTAAGGGGGTTTAAAATTGTACACCACTTTTAAAAGGTGAAGGAAAGGGGAATCCCTTATTTTACTTTTAAATACACTAACTTTATTTGGTTTGTAATAGGGTGTTTATATTCTTTAGTAGTTTTTCATTGAACTGTTTAGACAATATGGTCTTTCTAATGTACTAAAATCATAACGTAATGAGTAATTATAACAATTCTAATAATTATTAAATTCAAATGGACTCTGGTTCTGGTTCCGACCATATTCCATTATGGTTCATTATTTTTATTTTATTTTTTTTTTAATTCAAACCGGTAGTTTAGTTTCCTAGATCTTCTGCAGTTTGTTACTTCCTAATTCTGTCTTATTTTGTACAACACTATAGTTTCGTTAATCGGGTTTTGACGCAACGATTAATTAAAGATACGTAAAATTGAAAATCCAGGTTAACTCTTTAACGATGAAAAGATTCTTGAAAAACTTGTACGTGTGACAGAATAAAAAAGTGTTTTTCTTGTTTTATTATTAATACTTGTTCTGCTTAATAACACAGTTTCACATTTCATTTAAAAAAGTGATGTAACCAGGGCAGTAAAAGAAGGGTTTCAAATGGGAGAGATCCTCCATCCCCCCCTTTGGTAACTATATATACTGTAATAATAACAAATCAGTTCAAATCTGAAATAGATGACATGAATTTACAGATAATCTAAATGTACGGATATATATTATCTAGTTTAATAAAACTCTATTGTATTTACTTTAAAAAAGTTAACCTCAAAAATGTTAACTTTTTATACCCAAAGTTTATTGCTCATTTATATTTATGTATATATATATATATATATATATATATATATATATATATATATATATATATATATATATATATAAATATATATATATATATATATATATATATATATATATATATATATATATATATATATATATATACATATACACACACACACACACACACACACACACACACACACACACACACACACACCCACACTTGCTGAAACAAGAAATAAATCTTAAAATAGATAATACCAGTAAACTGAAAAAAGTTTCTCCCAATTAATCTCAAGTATACATTTAGGCATTTAGGTTACAATAGTAGAGGTTATTAAAATTGAATGCAGAATTTGTAAAATTAAATTGCTATCCTCGAAATTTTTGTGTTAAATAAAAACTGATGAAATTTTTCCCCACTGTTCGATAACTTTGTAAGGTACTCAAAAATTGTGTACACCACCAGCCTGTTATAATAACCTGTAGTTGATATCATTATTCAAGTAGCCAATAATAAAAGGTTAAATGTTATACTAAATGTATATAGTAGTAGTGTATGTAGAGCAAAAGCATGTTCAATATACAGGTGGGGACGAGGCCATCCGGAAGAATATACAGAAGCCATTAATTTGGCCGGCGATGAAAAGTTTGACCCTGACGCGGATAAAAAACCAAGAGCTGGTCAGATACTATGGATCCGTGGCCTAACACGACTTCAAACACAGGTAAACTGTTGCTGTCTTTTTAAAAACTGAACTTTTATTAAAACAAGCAATGCCAATTAATCCAGCATTGCTAATTAGTAATTACTTATGTTTTATTTTATTAAATCAGATTTTGTTTTTCAAGTAATTTCCTTTTAAATTCCAGTTTTTTTGCCTTATTTGTTTATTTTAATTCTATTTTACAAAAGTCATTAAAATTTGGGTTACAAGTTTTCCAAAATTCTATTAACTGTTATTGTTAAGTAAAATGTTATAAAAAATATAGACTGAAATATATATTCTAGTCATACTTGATTGTGTGAACAAATTTAAATAGGGTATCTTACACATTGTAAGTGTATGTATGTGTGAATAAAACATTATGGTCGAATTGTTAACAAGTCTTCCCTTTTTTTTATTTTGTATATTATTTTTATCAAGCACAAAGACATGACAAGGCCTGGCACTTAGTACTTCAAATGATACAATCCTTCCTGTGTTATTTTTTAATTCTTTGATTTTTTTTTGTACACCGTTCAGTAAAATAGTTTTGAGTATGTTTTCTCAAATATTAGTATTATAAACTAACATATGTTCGAGGTGTAGTCATATGATGTTATTACTACAGTGACATATTCATTTGAAGGTACATAGTAATTTTTAGTGTTGTTTTATTTTAATTTTTTATTCGGTTGTTTTTAACTAAGAAAAATATTGTACGTTTAAAATTTCAATCTCTAATTTGGAGAACTAATTTGGCAATGCTTGGTTTAACATTTATTTTGCTAAGCTTAGTTACAGGATCTCTTTATTTTTATATTTTATTTTATGTTTTGCTACTTTTTTTTACAGGTTTTTAAACTTGAGACTTCTTTTTCTATTACAACTCTTAAAAAGAAAATATTAATTTTCCGTATTTTTCTCATAAACGAATATGTCATTTCATTCAGTTATATCGATGATATAAAGAAAAGAAATTTATTCTTGTACTCACTGTGTGTATTATAGTGTAAAAATATTAGCCATCATTACGAATTTATAACTCTTATATATTTATAACAGTATAAAGTACAGTAAATCCTCTACTTACGAACTTAATGTGTTTAAGTCAAGTAAGATGATCGGTACACGTAATGTAAACACAACACTGTATTTGTAACCAGTTACAGAAATAACATTGAATTAAAGTTATTTAAATAAAATCCTGAATTAAAGAAGTGAATTTGTGAAATATAATGTATTAAGAGATGTATTAATATATTAATTAATGTATTAATATATATATATATATATATATATATATATATATATATATATATATATGCGATTTTAAAGACGTGACTATATATTATAATTATTATATTCATTATAATTACAGTATTCATTATCCGCAACCTTATTTGTAAACTTTTTATACATGACCCAACATTAATATCTATGACTCAATACTTAAAATAAAATGACAATTGAAAAATGATTAAATTGATCGTCATAGTTTATACTTCAGAATTAGGGCTGTTGCGCTGTTTATTGATTCTGTTCCTAACCATAAAATGATAATGTATTGATCACTTAGGCATGTTGTACAAGTATTACCACTAGTCTGTTTTATCTGTTACCATAATATATCACTCACTCTATTTCTGTCAGACAAGGGTGTGGCGGCAGTAAATATAAGCCCTAATTGCCTTAAAAGAACTGATACTTTTTATAGAACACTGACTATAAATACTTATTGGTAAAACTAGTGAAGACGCCCAAACAGTATAAAATTACATCTTTTTCCTAAATCTTAACATATATTGTAAATTGTAAGGATAAAACCACCTTTAAATCATTTTTCAGTTATATTTTTCTTATATTAACTTTTTCTTAATCTTCTTTTTATATTCTTCTTTTCTGCTAGGATTATTATCACTATGTTCAGTATAATGATCTGCTAGCTTCGTCAATTCTAATTTCGTTGACGCATTTCGGAGAACCTCCATCTTCAAAAACTATATCTATACTGGTCACCAATATTATGGCCCGTCCTATTTATAATTCTATCTCCACCTCGTACCCCTCCTCTGTTCAACAAGACGTGTACATTAAACCTGACGTGCTCGCTTCTGATTGGCTCTTCAAAATCATAAATTTTCGCTCGCTTTTTTCTTAATCCTTTGTTCGTAACTTCGAAAGTTCATAAGTCGATTGTTCGTAAGTAGAGGATTTACTGTATAATATTTATCACATGCAAAACTAATTAAAGCCAAAACTTATATATAATATTCTATTTATTTTTAATTTACTTGCAACAAAACCAATACTTACTTGCGTTAAATTTATTTATTTACTCTTCAAAAAACTAAAATAATTGAAACGGAGGAAACCTCTGTACAGAGTATTTCATAGAAACAGAAAGAATTTCTTATGTTGCATTCTATGGATGTGTGCATTCTATAGATTTACGTATTCTATGGTGAGAAATAAAAGAAAAAGTTTAACATTAGCCCTAAAATGCTTAATTTTCTATTGGACGTAATTTTGCGATTTCATGAAATAACTCTTGTTTCTTTATTAGTAAATGATATCGAATTGAAATTTTACGTACAGCATTGTTATTTTTCAGTTAAAGAAAGGCTAATTTATTTACTCAATGAGCTGTTTTTGAAATGGTAGCTATTTAATTTGTTTTAAATCTAATATTTAGAAACCATTAATTTTACAAAAGACAGAAACATTTCCTATTATAGCCACAAACAAAATAATTTGAAAAATTTCTAATATGTCAAAGAATATTCGAGATATGCTAACGTTGGGTATTGTAGACAAAATGATGGATACATGAAAAACTAAACATTTCAGAGCATGTGTGAATTTTTTTTTTAGTTTGCATTCATAGAATGTGACTGTAAAATTCTTCCCGTTTCTCTGTGACCTGTACATATATTTTTATACGTGTATAAAAAGGCCAATTATGTTTCTAATGTCTGTCATTAACACACCATGTGGTAAGTGTTCTTACAACCGAAAAGTATGAAACTTGGTTGTTTTCTTTAGCGTACAATAGGGAATATATAGCACCTATTAACAAATAATTATTTATAAAGTGTAATTGATAAAACAGAAGAAACAAAATACATTTTTTTTAGTCTCTCACATTTGGTACGAAACAACAAATATTACAAAATAAATATTGTGCTAGTGGTGCATAAAAAATTGACAATTTTTATAAATCAGAAATTTGCATAAATAAGTATTCCTTAATAAAACATATTTGATTATTTATTGAATTTCAAGGTTTTGCATTTTAAATATGATAGTATACAGTTTTGAGCAATAATTTTTATGCATTGCATAGTTTTTTTACTGAATTTCTTTAAAAAAAAAAATATATATATATATATATATATATATATATATATATATATATATAGTCTGCTGTAATACACACTCTGAGAATATTTTTAATACAGTGGTGAATTCCATACTTTTTTAATAGTGGTTTTTAAAAGTATTTTTGTAGTCAAATATTAAGGCATCTCTGGGAAGTCTCACGTTATCCTTCATTGTATTCATTTTTTTCCTTTGTTTAAATGATAATTATTTGCAGGTGATGGCAACAACTGATTTAAAAAATTGTAATAGTTTGAATTCGAATACAAATACAAATGGGGGTTTTACAGTAAGCAAGGGGCTGCATTAAGCAAGGAAGGAAGTATTTGCAGATGAGGCATGAAGACTGATACACAAGAACCGGTTTGAAGCCAGATAACAAGTAAATTATGTTTCTTGGTATTCCACTTCTAAACCGGTTCTTAGATTTATATATATACATTTTTATTTTGTTGGTCAGAACATATATTTATTTTTACAGTACATATTAAAATGGAAATAATTGTTTTATTGTTGTTACTAGTGTAATATGACTTATTTTTTTATTTAATAATTCCCCTTCCGTTTTCATAATCCAGTATCTTTTACCTTTTTTATACCTCGTTATAAGAAAAGTCTGCATGCAGTTAAATTTTTAATTAATAAATATTTTTCCATTTTGTTGATGAAATTTATTTCTGTAGTAGCATCGTTTAAAAAAAAATTATCCTTATTTAATTATGAATGAACTTCATCCTTAGACTGCTTACATTTCTGGTTACAGTTTTCGTTATCGTCCATAGGCTGTACTGTACAACATTCTTGCCGTTAGGCCTATTGTATAATAGTTTTTCCAAGTATTCCTCGATTGTTTAGCAAATCCTTTTAAAAACAAATTAATTCTAATGCAGTTACAACTTTTGCAAACATATATAATTTACTAATACTTTTTTTTAGAAATAGCAAAATGTTGGTTCAGTAAATAATATTGTGGTAGGAACGAAATTGTAAATTAAAACTTATTTTGCAAAAGCGAAATTGAGTCCGTAGAAACTAATAAAACAGTTTATGAACACAATAGAGGCAAAAAGAAATTAAAATTTGTATAGTTATTGGGGAACAATAGCAGAATATAATGTTATAAGTTCACATGATGTCGTAATGTTATAATGACATAATTAAAATCTCAGAAATTAATTTTTTAAATCATTAGTTATTGGGGAACAATATCAGAATATGTCATATCTTTATATAATGTCACAATGTCATGTATTTTTATAAAACTGATTTTAAAAAGATAACTTTATTAGAAATTATTGGCTTTTTATTTTATTGAAGAAAATTGTGTCCTTTTTATCACAATTAATTCATAATTTTAAATTTTTTACACTTCTGAAATTAATAAATCTAAAATTTTTTTTTTCGGCGAAAAACCGTTAAGGTTATCATCGCCTTGATTTTTATTTTATTCGGCAATAAATCTAAAAATAAACCGCTTGAAATTATGCACTATTTTGTCATTGTTATGAATCATTTATATTTTTATTGGACAAACAGGTTATTAGGCGTTATTAACCTTCAATTAAAAAAAATTATTAATTTTCTGTTTAAGTAAGATTAACTTTAGGCATTTAGTGATAATAAACACAACTTTGTCTCATTAAATTACACCTTTTATAAATTGCCAGCTGATTTTATTGTTGTCGGTGATTCTTTTATATTTATTAACCAGTCGTTTATTTCCATGTTTTTGTATTACTGATTAAGCCAAATAAAATGCAGTCAGTTTAATTCATTATCTGTTTAGCAGAAGTCACTGTAATTTTTGACATTCTAAAAGCGTATTTATTCGGAATATTTATTTGATTTTTGTTAACAACGCTATTAGTAAATATAAATTCCTGAACAGTAAAAAAATTATGTTAATTACACAGTTTAAATACGTTTTTTAAAAAATTATTCAGTAAAGTCTTATTAAAAAGATATCGATTCATAAATATGTCTGCAAAAGTTTTAATAATGCTTAAATTAACTTGTTTATTGTTGGTCATAAATTTATCTTCAAGAACAGCAATTATGATCGTTTTGTCATTTATGTTCGTACATTGACATGCTAATTTTTCGTCATTCATTTTCATGCTGAATAAGTTTTTGAGACATTCCCATCATTTTTTTCAGTTGTATAAAGTTCCTAATTCAAAGTTTTCCTATAAGACATATAGTTTTATAAAGTCAATATTCCTTTGATCGTATATTTTCATTATACTCTGTTACATCTTTATGTTCATTTAAAATAAAGACACCCTTTTATTCACACAAATATAAATACTAATTCACAGTCTGTTAATAGCAGGTTTTTCCAGATACTGCTAAAACTATGTGATACATTTGTAAGTACAATAATTACTGTAGTGATATAAAGGATCAGAATTCGTCATGATACCTTTCAAGTTCTCTTGGTGTATCATCTATCTTCAACTATAAAGAACATCATTACTTGGGATTAGAAATCTTTCAATTTTCCATTTTTCTGTTAATAGCTTTTACTGTCACATTCTTTAATACGAAACAAATCAAGTATCCTGTGTCAAGGATTTCTCCAGGATAATTATGTTGTCAGTCAACATTTCATTTCTCGTTGGCTTCAGCTATTTACTATATATGATACCATATATGTAAATATTACTTCATACATGCACATATCATTATAAAACATATTATTGATATTTTAGAGTGAATCCATATTTGAAATCTTTGTTAAACAGGTTAAATTATACAGAGCCGTCCTTAGGGGCCAGACGCAGGGTTCAGTAATATTTTGAGGTTGTAGCACCTGAACTATGTTATTTTTGTTTTTTATTAACTAAAAACTGTGACTTTCTTTTACTAAAATTTGGAACACTGGTTTGAGTTACAAATCTTCATATAATCAGTTCAAAATTTGAGCAAAATAGCAGATAAAGTTTTGAGAAAGTAAAGTTTTTCATTTTTCTCGCATTCTTATTTTGTATTTTGTTTTTGTTAGCTCTGGAACGAATGAGAAGATACTTTCAACTTCTATATTTAGTTAGAACACTTATGAGTGGTATATTTTGACCAATTTAGTTCAGAATTCATTTGAATCTTATTTTATTTCTTTTTAGAAAAAAATATTTTTCCATGTCCATTTGGTTCGTCAACAAATTTGTGTGAGTGTGTGCAGTCTTGACGCTACGACCTTGAAGTGCGCAAGTTCAGAAACTCAATAGAATGACAATTTAACCCTTTCAGACACACCCTTGCATACATTTACTGGACCTGTATAATATTTGTATGACCTTTCTCTACAAAAATATATTGCCTACATGACGTGGTTGGGACCCTAATCCTCATTCAAAGTAGTTTTTTTATATATGCCTTCACTTATCTCACTGATTTTTCCACAGCCGAAAACACTTTTGGAAAGCTTCTTTTAAAATGGTGTGCATCTCTGATGTCGTTTTCTGTATTGTGACGACAGTGATTTTGTTTCCAGGTTGTATTTATACATCGTCTCTAGTTACTGCAATGTTTAGAAGCTCAGGATCAGTGCTGGCTACATCCAGCAGATCCTGGGCAGTCTCAAGATGGAGTTATTTCTGTTCTGCTGGTGGCAGCTTGGGGACAATATTTGAAACAACTGTGTTCGTGTTGAAATCATCGTGCAAAATTGCATGTGTGGAGTACTTACTATTCCTAACATCTTCGTTAAACTCCCACATGTTCAAACGATTATTTTCCAGTACCAAATTGTCCATCTTGTCAACAACAAGTGCAATCTGAGCAGTTTGTGACCTCTCAGAATGATTTTCATTCTCTAGTGATATGCTGCCATTTTTTAATCGTTTGAATTACTCCCTTTGTATAACCTCTATAGCATCATCTCCAAATACCTGCTGAATCTTACTACAGGTGTTTCGTTTTGAGAATCGCCAAGCTTTTGACAAATGTTCGATGCAGTGTCTTTGTTCAACTCGTTCAATCATCTTGAGAGAAATCAAAAATTCGCAAACTCGTACCGCAGCGCTTCATTTAGAGGCTAGCAGGTAGTGACTAACACGCTTGAATACAGAGACAAAGTAAAAGTATCCACATTTAGTATTTCCTTTTACTGTGGATAATGGCATTGCCCAAGCATTACTACCTTGCAAGGGTCGAATACTTTTTAGACAGGCCTTATACATACAGACACAACTTAGAAGCTATTTTTTTAAGTTTCAGGAGAAGTGGTTGTAGTCACTAAAAATTCCATATTATATTTTTTTACCTATCAAATAATTTTCTAAACATTGTTTTGTATCAAGGTGACATAACTGAAATAACTACATCACTAAAACTTTCCCACCTTCAATTTATAAAACTCAGTTGTTGTCCTTAAACACATAAACAATTTTTTTTTGCCTGCAGTTTCCTTAAAATTCTTGTTCAAGAGCTACCAATAAAAGTCCATGCATAAGATTAGGAAAACACCAAGACTGTTTCATCAAAATCACATCTTAATTTATGGTTGTTATGAAGATTTGTGACCAAAATCGGTATACCAAAATCTCAAGTATATTGTTACTGCTGAAACAAATAAAAATAGGGCTAATTAATTTCTATTAATTTTGTTATTTCTCTCTACATGCAAGACCCTGTGTAGCTGCACCAGTCGCAGACACTTAAGGACGGCTCTGATCTTATTTACTTTTTACTCAAAACTTTAATCACTGATTTATTGTATTGATAAAGTTTATCACTGATTTTATTGCATGAGTAAAGTATTCTTAATATGCGAGTGGAGGTTAGTAAGAATAGAGTAGATGCTTTTAATGTATTTAATTTGAGTAAAGGTTATAATGTATGCAGTTGCATTTTAGAATTATTTTATATACATTATTTTTGTATTTACATGAGAACATACTCTTGACAACTAAAGAATCAAGAGTTTATTTTAAATAAATTACTTTTTAATTACCTATTTAAGAAAATAGATAAATATACAATTTAAAATAACAAAGTGCAAATTCAATCCTGTAGTTGGATGTTTCACCTGAACATAGAATTTCATATGAAATTAATTACTAAACTCAGTTACGTATAATGGGACCATACATGTAATATTTATTACAAAGTAAACAATACAGCTTTGAACAAAACTAACTAATCTGCACCTAAAGTATTTTACAATTTTTTTTTCAAAACAAAGTAAACACGATTCGGAAATTTTTAATCATCGGAGACGAGAATCTGTTTATGATTAAATATTTTTTAGGAATTAGAAAAAAAAGATGTTTCAATGTCTGTCATTTACATCTGCTAATTTTTACATTCCCGTGTGTCTATCGTCGACTTTGACACAATAAGTTATGTGACGGGTAAAGACAACCGGTACAGTCATGGCCCAGCTTGTAATCATTTAAATAAATCAGAGAGCTGTTAGGACCAGAATTTTTTCCCCTAAAATAAAATATTTGAAACAGTTACAATACAATAAGAATAAAATTAATTGTGAGAACCAATTGTTTGTAAATTACTGATCAGGTGTTGCGGGTTGAAACTTATTTTATTAAATGTATTTTTCGGCAACCAAAAATGTTCTCTTTTCTATCATGGTCAATATGGTGACTATCTTCATGGAATAATTGTAATAAACGATTACCTAAGAAATAATAAGAGCCTGGTTTTTAATTTGAACTAAAAAATTTAATTAACTTATTTATTGGCTTTACTTATTAACGATATTATCTTTATTTGTAAGGAGAAGTTAATATTACAAAAAATATCTTATTTATGGAAAATAGTGCAGTTAACACTCAGTGCAGTTAATTCCAGTAATTTCTTTGATCTAGCATTTTGTCTCAAGAGAAAAGCTAAACGGAATTTTTTTTCTATAAATTTAACTATAAGGTAAAAAAATGCGCAGTAAATTAATGCTTTTTTTAGTGAATTGAATGGATTGTGGTAAACTCTTACAGGTTCAACTGCAGATTGGGCTTGAAATGAAAAATCCAGATATCAGAAATTATAAATAAAATACTTAAATATTAATAGCAGAAAACATAAAATTGCTATTTTCGTACATCCAGGTAGTGTAAGATAATTTTTGCAGGCAATCTGCAATGTTGTAGCAGTTTGTCCTTATCTTCCTGTGTTTATGGCCTTAACTCTTCATTCCTATTTCAACATTATCTGCATCACTTATATTTAATGCTCAAATACATCGTATGCGTGTATTCATAACAAGAAAAGAAAAAAGTATTTTGCTTAACTCAATAAATATTATGGTTGGTTATGTTAGAAGTTAAAATGTAGTGTAACATATTTTAATTCATTGAATATTAAAATTTGAAATGATGGACTGTATACAGTGAGATACTGATGAGAGATAAAATGTACCGAACCTTGGACAAGAGTCTGGGTGAAGTTGTGTTCATGACACAAGCTAATATTGTACTGACCACAAACAAGACAATCCAATAAAAGAATGTAAGATGATTGATCGATGTTTCATTCAGCTTCCTGTGGAGAGTAGTTTCAGATATTACAAATAGCTTTCATAAATACCTTTTTCTCTTTCTATTCTGTATTTGGCCTGTGGATTGTCCAGCTTTCGAATATATCGACAGTGGCTTTTGTATCGATTTTAATGAAAATATGCTGCTGATTGTTGAAGGTGTCCAAGTATTAACAGTTAGAATATCCTGCAAACAGTGACGATTTTTACAACACTCCACAAGCTTTATTTTCATATATTTTATATTATCTGTCATTTTTTGGGAACAATGAGAAAAACAAACAGTAACATACGGTAACAAACAGTTGCTAATTTAACTGATTGTGGTCTGGGAGACAGCACTATATTGCCAAAAAGGACGAAGTGGTGGTTTACAGACACACTTTTTTTGCACAATCCTACACGTCAATGAACTCTTCCTCATATGATGATCAAATTTTCTTGCCTAATGTTCATTCTGATACTATATAAACCACACATTTTTATTAGTACATTTTATTTTAATTAGGTAATTATTTCCAGTCTAAGGTGCTGATCCTACTTAGAAAAACAATGAGTGATTGTATTGTATCAGTGGACCACATCTAATTGTGCACTTATTTCTAAAGTGACTCGGAACAATCATCTATCTTTTGATCTATACATTTTTTTATTAGAACTGAAATGTTTACGTAAAATTGCGTATGATTTTTGATAAATATTTAATGTAAAATGTGTTTATATTTTTTTAAACATACATTGTAGCACGGTATATAGATACACAGTAGGGGCCACGCGCATGTCCCCCTCACCACTTGCCGGCTGAACTACGTCATCGAATCAAGCTCAGACGTAGTGTTCAGTTGAAAACAGTTTGTAATGTTAGTGTTAGTAACTGTATTACAGTAATTACAATAATAATTCCTTATATCTAACATTAATAACGCTGTTAATTACTTTACTTACTGAATTCGCTCATTGTCAAAACGGAAACTTTTTATTTTATACAATATTACATAATATTAAAGTAAATTATAGGTCCATAGCTTTAAAAATTCCAGGTTATTTTTTGTTTGAAAGTTAAAAACACATCACAGTATGAATTACGTATCTGCGGATTTTCCGTGACAATTATGTGGTTGACTGTGAAAATGCACATCTCAAATAAAAAATTAACAACAAATTAAATAGCACATAGACGTATGCCTATTATGCAAACAGTAAAATAAAACATACGTATTTCTTAGAACTTACGTTTCAACACACATACACACACACACACACACATTATATATTATATATATATATATATTTATTAATATATAAAAAACAAACTATTTTTGATACCTGGTACAAGTTATTGTAGTTTACTGAGTTTGTTACTTGTCTTCCTTCCGGCATCAGTGGATTTATTTCCGTAACTTCTTTTTATTTAAAGATTTAATCCTCATAAATGTACGGGTATGGACGTAAATTTTTATTTCTTAAACATTTCATTTATTCTACAGAGGCATTATTTACAACGATATTTGTATTAAAATTACTGACTACGGAAGGGTGGGTTTCATTTACAGAATTACACGCTACAATTGCACCAACATCATTTCCATTTACAGGTAATTTTCCTGGTAGATTTCCATCAGACTCGTCAATAAGTTTTTTTAATGTTTCTTGGTTTTCACGTTTTTTAATCCTTGCAGCTCGTTCAAAATTGATATTTTTATTTTCAACAATGAGAATGTTAAAACGTGGAATGGCACCGGATTTCAGCTGTTTTTTAGGTTTCGTATTTAGTAATTCAGATTTAAAATCCCTTTTGAAATCATCGTCATTAAAATGAAGTGAACAGACTTTAACATTATGAAAATTAAAATGATCTGCTTGTTTACACGCTTTTCTCAGGCCTTCGTCTTTTGGAATTCTGTGAAATGTAATTCCTTTCCCGTTACAATTCTTATCATTATTATAGCAATTGGCAATAGCACAACCAGGCATTGTTATGCATATACAATTATACAACAGCAAACAAAACAAATTATGTATTTTTTAGAATTCAAAACATAGGCTACTTAAATCTTTTCTTACACTTATTAAACCTCAACCACAAAACACAATTATCACCTTTATTTAAAACACCTTTTATTAACACAAAAAAGACCTTTTACTTAAAACACAACACTCACATAAACACACCAAATCTCCAATTACATTTACAGAACATCGCATTGTTAAACGGGAAATTACATAAAGTAGCAGTCACCGTAAATACAATTGTATTTATGGTGGTAACAGTGAAGAGTTAGATTCAGTGACGTCACGCGTGCAGTACTCTACTGTGCACACCCACCGTGTATCTGTATACCATGCATTGTAGGTTGTACAAATAATTAATATGAAATTGCTATTTATCTCTTGCGGAAATCTTCTAAAGGCGTTAATCAAGCTTTGTATGGTATCTGGAAAATATCAAGCGAAAACATACGGTATATTTTTAAAATGCATTTTTTACATTTAAAATGCAAAAAACTATTTGTTTCAGCAGAATTACAAATTTGTACATTTATCTGCAGTAGTAATTCTGATGGCACTTACTTGCTGGTCAGCAACATCCATCTGATCGGGACTTTTCGTTTTTTTTACTATCAGCATTCAACTCTATGCACTATCACAGCAAGGCCTGATAGTGAAACAATGAAAAAAACTTGAAATTAACAGTTTACAATACAAATAGGCCTAGCATACAAACATGAAATAAATATGAAGTAAAACAATGAAAGGAACTTGTAATTTACAGTTAAAAGTACAAATTGGCCCAGCATACAAACATGATATAAATAAGTTGAAGTAAAACAATGAAAGGAACTTGTAATTTACAGTTAAAATTACAAATAGGCCCAGCACACAAACATGATATAAATATGAAGTAAAACAATGAAAGGAAATTGTAATTTACAGTTAAAAGTACAAATGGGCCCAGCATACAAACATGATATAAATAAGTTGAAGTAAAACAATGAAAGGAACTTGTAATTTACAGTTAAAAGTACAAATGGGCCCAGCATACAAACATGATATAAATAAGTTGAAGTAAAACAATGAAAGGAACTTGTAATTTACAGTTAAAAGTACAAATTGGCCCAGCATACAAACATGATATAAATAAGTTGAAGTAAAACAATGAAAGGAACTTGTAATTTACAGTTAAAAGTACAAATGGGCCCAGCATACAAACATGATATAAATAAGTTGAAGTAAAGCAATGAAAGAAACTTGTAATTTACTCTAATATAGGTCCACCATACAAACATGATATAAATAAGTTGAAGTAAAACAATGAAAGGAACTTGTAATTTACTCTAATATAGGCCCAGCATACAAACATGATATAAATAAGTTGAAGTAAAACAATGAAAGGAACTTGTAATTTACTCTAATATAGGCCCAGCATACAAACATGATATAAATAAGTTGAAGTAAAACAATGAAAGGAACTTGTAATTTACAGTTTAAAGTACAAATAGGCCCAGCACACAAACATGATATAAATAAGTTGAAGTAAAACAATGAAAGAAACCTGTAATTTACTATAATATAGGCCCGGAATACAAAATCCCTCAAGCAATCTTACTATAATCGGTCTGGTATTTGGTTTTTTACTATTAACTATAGTAACTTCTGATATCTTGATTTTTATTTATCTGGCCCATTCCATATTTGGTCAGGTATGTGTGAGTTTACTATAAACAGTTTAATATTTTGGTTAAACATTCGTATGAACTTTAGGTTTTAAAAAGATATGTTTTTAATTAATTTATTCTTGAAAATAATTGTTTGTCTACATAAATACATTCATCAGCAAAATAATGTAACCTTTCAAAAAAGTAATAAAATTTAATTTTGCAAAATTTATTTCAGATATTTTTAATGAAAATCTGGTTTTTTAAGCAGTTGCTTAACCACAATTTACATTGAAAATTAATCACTTCAATTGACTGTTGGTATATTCTTTAATTTTAGTTGTTAGTTTCTGTAGCCTTGTATAATCATGAATAGATATTTTTACAAGTTTAAAAACTACCTAATAATAACTTGTTTTAAATGATTTTAAAAAAAAATTTTTGATTGCAGTTTTACACACGTAGGCTTTGAAAGATGCTCTTATAATTAAAATGTTTAAAATTTACTTAGCTTATAAAAACTGATAAAACACTCACCATTTAGACCATGTGCAACGGCATTGTTAGACCAGTTTGTATGGACTAATGTGAGTCAATCTAGTGACCCTAACTTAATTATTATCTGTACTTATTTACTGTGTAAACAGTAAATATGACTCATTATATTTGTTCAATAAATCACTTTTTAGATAACACAGTTATTGTCATTTAATCTGTAATGATACATTACAGAATATACATACATACATATATATATATAACAAAGTAAATTATTGTGTTTTTAAAACAAAATCGATTTTAAGACTGGTGGATATATCTATTTTCAAACTCCTTGAATTACAAAAAATTATCAGTTTCAATGAAATTTGGTTATGTTGCCTATATCTCAGCACCATGATATACTTTTCATTTTTAGTTAAAAATGCTTAAAATTATCAACAGTCGGATTTTCTCAAAAACGTGGTAAACGATTTTCATGAAATTCTGCTCAAATGTAGTTTTTAAAGTACCTAAACAAAACTTAATAGTTGCTATCTACCAAGTAGGATCGAAGTGAAAGAATTATTTTGTTCAGGAGTAAATAAAACCCTGAACGCCGTCGGTGTTTTTTTTTTCTAATTTACTTTTGTTTGAACCGTTATTTAAAATAATTAGCCCAAATACGCCGATTGCAGTGAAAAATCTTTGTATATAGTGAAACTATGACCAACCAATAATTAGCTGATTTTTCAGTATTTTTTTATAAAACTGAGCTTCAGAAATAAAGTTTTAAGGGAAACGGTAACACATAAGAAAGTTTGAAGTATGTTTTAGCACCATTATTTTTATATATTATGACTTTAAAAAATACAGTAAAACTTGTCTAAAATGGAATGTGACTGTTCCAGTATTTTTTTTCCATTTTAAAGGTTTTCGCATAGAAAGATTCTTAATTTAAAAAAAAATTCTGTTTAGCTCTGCACACTGTATTTGTTTTCTCACAAGAACAAGGAGAAGGAAATACGTACATGGTTAGAGTAAACTTAATACAGTACAGGAGAACTACATTAATTATATTTTTTTTAAATCAACTTACATGCGATTCATTCTCTTTTCTAGTGTTTTTGTCCATATATTTCCTTTAAATTGCACTGTCACGATGCTTTAACAAGAGAGACCAGTGAATGATCTCTTTTGCATTCTGGATACCGCAACATTTCTTTAAAAATTTTACTGCCTGGACATTTCTGACCACAATGTCTTTTGAACGTAACACTCTAAACCCCTCCTGTTTCATCACTATTGTAAACATTTTTAGGCTCATATTCCACAACTAAGTCTTTCATTTGTGTTTTCGATCTGTTACTCTCTCTAATTCAACATCATTAGCTTCACTACGTACATATTTGAAAACAATATTATAACGATGTTTAACTCTTGAGCCAACCATTAGAAGCATTTAAATTGGCTGTTCCTAATTTGTTTGCTGTCTGTAAAGCTTCAGCTTGTATCGGTGGTCCTGAAATTGGAACTCCTTTAGAACAAGCACTGAAAAACCACTCAGACATAAGCGCGATTGTAATTTCTCCTTTTCAGTACATTCGGTGTACGTCTACATGTCCTTTTGTTCCTTTTAACCACCCATCTTTAATTTTAGTTCCATTTTTTAAAATGTCATAAGTTCGAAGTTTTCCCACTTTAAAGATCACAGTTAATTGTTGTTAAAAAACCAAATATTTGTTTTCTTTCATGTTTTTAACTAATTTTTTCTTCTAGTGTAAGCACAAAACATGTGTTTGTAATGTTAAGAAGGCATTACGAATTACTGTATTGTATAATCCGTATCACAAAATATGTAAAAAAAACTAATTGAAAAACGATTAAATTACAAAATTCTGAATGTATAAAAACTGTTTTTTTTATTATAAATGTACTGTATTTTGTTTACTGTAAATGTAGTTTACACCTTCAAAAAATATCACTTGTTACATGTCTGAAAGCAGGCACAAAAGTGAAATTACTGTACCAAAGTTTTGTATTGCAAGAGGGTTAAAATATGACAACTATAAACAGAACAATATTTACAGCCAATGTACTATGTTTAGTATAGTACTAAAAACAATTTTTATTATTCATAGAATTTATTGCAGTAGTAATAACATAATTGTTCATTTTAATTGTATTTATTTTTTTAAAAATCGTATAAAAATTTTTTTCCGCATTAAAAGAGTTTTCCACTGTTTGTCCAGGTTTCAGTTTTATAAGAAGTCTATTTTAGGCAGGTTTTACTGTAATAATTTTAACAATGATATATTTTTAAAAAACATTTTTTTGCTGGTATGTTAGTTACAAATGAAAATTTTGCAAAATTGGTCATCACCTAAAATGAGAAGGGTACAAAAACCTTTTATCACTTATTTTAATCGAGAAGACACTCAGAGGATACTCAAAGTATTTAATTTGACAAATTGTCAGACTATTACCACCGTACTGGTTTTGTCTGAAACTCAAAGACCATACTTATTTGTAATCAACATCGACATGTTTTAACACCGCCGTATATATTTTACAATTCACATTTATTTTTGGCCTTTTCTTCTTTCTCTTTCTTGTTTTGAAAAAAAAATGCAACAAATATTTTGAGTTGGCGTCCAGCTTGGTTGTTTAGCAAAATTACCGAATTTTATATTTATTCAGATTTTTTAGGCGTTAAAGTTGAGCTTATTTGAGGTGTTTTATTGTCATAAACAAAATTTAAGTGAAAACGTTACAAATTTTAGTGTTTACCTGCAGAACCTAACAGGCTGTGCACATATTACACAATGCCTTGAAAGGGGGGGAGGTGTTTCGGCCCTGTGTGACAAAGGGGATAAGATATGAATAATGCACACAAATCCTACTTTTTTGCGTAAAACTAAATTTACGCAGTATGTTAGATAAAAGATACTGAAGCGCCTGCTAGCAGCGGTGTCGGCAACATATACACACGGTGCAACACGCTTGACGGAACTGTAGTCTCGAAGTTAATACACAGTACGGAACCTCTGTCTTATTACACAGATCGATCTCTAACTTATAACACAGTACTGTCGAAGGAAAAACGATTCTCTAAGTTAATAAATCTCTAAGCTATTACACATCCCCTTTTTTTAAATAACAGACAACAATATTTATTCGATAAATGTATCAGCTTTAACAAAATGAGACCCATGACACTAAGAGGTTAGGGAGAGTTAGTGACTGTGAATATAAAACAAATTGCTGCACAATCATTGACTCCCAGGCTGGTAGTTTACAGGAACTGTATTCATTAATGTGTTTATTCTTTGTGCTTCGTACATGCTGTCAGATAAAAATGGAATAAGAAACTGTACCAGGACTTATTTTGTGCATTTAAAAAAGTTAACTGAATCTCTTAGGATAACAGAAAGCCAATGATGAGTGGAAGAAATTTAAACAGTGCTCAAAAAGCAGCAAATATTTCGAGGATGTTTCAGATTTATGGTGACTCATTTCAAGAAGCTTTTTGGGTTCCCGAAGATGAAGTTGATGTTAATGCACCCATAAAAACCAATATCGAGGCTTATCCCAATTATCAACAGCTTATAGGGAATTGGTCTTCTCTCTTTGGAAATAGAAACTATTCTGAGTAGCCGCCTCGGTGGTCTAGTTGATAGTGTACTGGGCTTTCACTCGAGGACCCGGGTTCGATTCCCTGTCAGGGCTTGGCATTTTCATACGCTATAAATTCATCCCATCGTCTGCATTAGCTCAAGTGTGCACAATAGTCGAATGTTAAAAAAAAAATATTTTGAATTTTTTTTATTACATAAATTTCAGTATTCTTAATCAGAAATAAACAAATATTGTGAAAAATATTACAAGTTAGTTGCTTCTCTTTAGTCCCGTTAAAATTTACAATACCTTCAGATAGAAAAATATCAGTTAGCGTGATGTGATACAGAGGAGGGTATATAGGCAGGATGACTGACATGTACAAGGGGGGGGGAGCAAGTAATGTCAAGAATAGCATGAGATAATATATGCACAGCCCGTTATAAGGTACTTTATTGAATGTTTTTTCATAAATTTAAGTGAAACAATAATTATGAAATATGTAGGTCTATTCAATACCTTCTGGTATATTGCACATTCTCACTCACTGTTCCAGCACAATGTTCTCATTCAAGACGTTCTTGAAACACAAATAAGCATTATATTTACCACCTGTGCTAAATTTCTTATTCAAAATTTATTATTGTTGAAAACTGATTGATGCATTGGCTGTTAAGAACTGGCTTTTTTGCATGAATAATAAAATAAAGAAATTAATAAAGCAATTTTCAGCCAAACCAGTGAATGAAAACACAGAATTAATAAAATTATAATTTAGGATTAAATAAATAAAATAAAGCAGAAATTTATGAACAGTTATTCTGTTTTTTAAACTGAAAATCATAAAACCAAAAATTCCTTTTGAAAACAAAACTAATCTTTCATTCTTAGAGGTTACTCACTTAATTGTCACTTTCTAATCGCATCAGTCGTAAATATTAACTACTAAAAATTTGTTGTTACAATTCCTGATGATATAATTAAAACACACAGATTAAATTTGCTAGGTATACAGTCTGTATCTAGTGAGATCTCTCCAAAATTTTATTCAAGAAACTAAACCATAATTGTGTCTAAAATTAAATAAATCTGTATTACTATTCGTGTTATAAAATAATTAAAATCTTAGCCGCCTCGGTGGTCTAGTGGATAGCGTACTAGGCTTTCACCACGAGGACCCAGGTTCGATTCCCGACGAGGGCTTGGCATTTTCATACGCTATAAATCATCCCATCGTTTGCATTAGCCCAAGTGTGCACAATAGTCAGACGTTAAACACCAACAAAAAAAAATTTTTAATCTTGTAAACATTATCAACTTTGCACTTGATTTATTCTTTAACATTTTAATTCGGTAAAGTAACACACTTTTATTTGTTATAAAGTAATTTTTAAAAAAATGATCAAACAAATTGAACGCTTTAAATAATTTTAATTCAACAAAATAATGTAAAAACGCAGTCATAATATGAATAGTATACTCGACATGCAACTTAAACTGCAATTTAAACTTTCTGTAATGTATTTAAAGTTCTTTTATTACTGTATCAGAAAATGTATTTTTAATCTAACAACTGAATTATAAAGTACATATTATAGTAGAAGAGTGATAAGTTGGCGGGCTTCTGAGATAAGGAGCAGGCTTATCTCATGAATATTTCAGGCTCGCCAACGCCTTACTAAGACACTATAGATATTTAGGCTAGAGCAAAATATAATGTTGTTAAATGGGATTATGGTATGATATGTATAAATTAATTAGTAATATAGGGGAAGTTGAAAGTAGCATATTGTAGTCTTAGACGTGTTGCTCAACCTTGCTTGTTTGTAAGTCAAAGTTAAATAATTTTTTGTTTCCTTTTCATGCACGATAAAAAAAAACTGACAAATATGGCAGTGGCAGTGGAAGTGGCAGTGAAACATTATCCTTTGCAAGTTTTGTCCTGCAATTGAAAACTTCTGTTGTCTTTTTACTAAGGACATTGTTCCGCACAATAATGATTCGGATCGCTGTTATGGTTTCGAGTTGAATTAGCTCTTTCTTCTTTATCACTCTCTGATTGATTTTACAGCATTTAAAAAAGGATGTATTAAAAAAGCAAGTATTCAAATTCGGAATCATCTTTAAACAGTTTTTTTATGAATTCCTGGCTTCTTTTTAATCCATGTGTTTTAATCAGTAGATCAGCATTTCACAACAGAATTCTGAAAATATCCAAATCTCCTAAAACCGTTTCGTCTCTCTCAAGAAATATTAACTGTCACTGTAGTGAACGTACTGATTGATTGTTAGTAGGCAGTGTGTGATCGACAGTAACAGTGCGTATGTAGGCTAACAATGTGTATGTTGTACGTATCTCTGTCTAGTCTAAGTAATTCAGTACTTGCATGGTAGGATGTAACAGATTGGTGTTTATGATTTATCTAACATAATATTTTTTCCTTATTACTGTTATCCTACAAACCTTTTATCCACTCTGTTCATTAGATTACCTTAAAATTAATTAACATTTTCCAGTTATAATTTAAGTGATTTATGCCGCATAAAATTTAACAGAATTCTAGTAAAATATGTTATTAATAATGTAGGTTTTTTATACCTTATGTATCTTGTATAATTATTTACTTATGTGTCCACTTTTGTTAAGTACAATAAAACCTAAAAAACGTTTTCACTGAAACAGAAATTACTGGTCTAAAATGAATTTCAACGGAAAGTGTGTCAAAATATTTTTCCCACAAAAGAAATTCAATTATTATTACTTGATTATTTTTAAGTTTAATGTTTTTACTCTTTAGAACTGAAACCACTGCTTAATTTCTAAATTTTTTAATGTCAAGGTACATATGCATAAAGGTCTTGTACAGAGCAGCGGCCCTTACAAGTGTATGGGGAGGGGAGAAGGCCAGAGGTAGCCAAGTAGGTATGAATACCAATATCTTCCCAAGAAAAGTGGGGTCCATAAAATTTTTAAAGTCATGTTTACAATAGTTGAGTCTTAAGTATTTAGTCCTTGATTGAGTTTTATGTATATGAGTTTTTTCAAAAAGTAAATGCACCTTTATTTTAGTCTGGAAGTTATCCCTGCATTTTTAAAGTGAATAGAAAAATATCATTGGAATCAAAAAAGTAAAAAACTGTTTTTTTCCACCTATTTATGCAATTTTATTTAGTAAAATCATTTGTTTAATTATTTAAAAAATATAGATTTATACTATTTTGACTTTTATATTAACTTTTGACTGCCAATATTCGATTGACACTTGGCTACAAAGGGCCAGTGTTCAATTTATCAGAGTATCTAAAAAAAATATGTTTTCAGTGTTATAAATAAAAAGCCCAATTAGCGCTTTGTATAAGGTAATATTGAATCAAACGTGATTTTAATATAGATAAAATACAAATTTAAATACATATACAGTGTATTTTTGAAGTCAGTAACATTGATTATGATAAAACTGCAGATGCTTTTTCATGCTTGGCATTCAACAGGCATGTTAGTGTTTAGTAACAGTACTGGCTGGATTTTTTTAATCTAATACACTTTTTCACGGAATACTTTTGTTTTTGTAAACGTCTTGGCAATTTTTTTAAAGTTTAAACATTTTTTTCATAACCGTTACATTACTTTTAATATAATCAACGATAAATGTTAATATTCGTTGACATGAATAAAAACGTAAAGAAATTGTCTAAAAAAACATTCAACTTGCTTTATAAATAACAATAATATTACTAGGATCTGCCTCCTCCAGTATGCCATTTTCAGAAGGGTGAGGAGGGAATGTCAAAGTAAATATTGTACATATTTTGTAATAAGTATTTAAGTGATACTTCCACTAATTCGTAGTTTTTGTTAATCCAGCGATCATCTGGTTTGATATCTGAGAGATTATTGTAAATATAATCTGCCATGAGATTAAATCATTGGGTTAGGCATGGCGATTTTGGCTCGAATAGCTATCCAGACAGTGGCGGTTAAAGGCTTAAGAAAACATTTTTACAGTTCAGTATTGTTTTATACAGTTTCTAAAAAATTGCTAAAGCATTGTCCTCACTGAGGGATAACTTATTAACGTTTAAACTTACAAAAGTTACAAGTATAGGTGGAATATTATACATAACTTTTGTAAAATATGTTTTAAACTTTTTTAATGCTCCTATAAATATGATATAATGTAGCTAAGTTCTAATACTAGGTTTGGCACTAGTGCGTCCTAGTATCACTGGGTGCCTAACCCTGATGAAATCCTGCCAAAATTAAGCACTGGGTAAAATGTTTCTTAATTACTTTTGGTTTCAGGTAATTGACAAATAATATAATTCTAATTATGTGGTATTTGATTATTTTAATTAACCTGGACGGGTTGAGCCTTGTAGTGAACAATAACAGTTCTGTTATGGGTTCTCTTTTTATATATATATTTATATATCAATCCAATTCATATTTCACATTTACCATTATAAACAAAAATTTTAAACAAGATTTAATCGGATGAAAAATAATACCAATATTTTTATTTTAAGATCAGTTTTTTGAACAATGCCGTGAGGAAGTTTTTATAACGAATTAATAAAAGAATATAGGAAATAAAACGTTTTCTTAACACTTACGTTATCCTAGAAATAAACAAAACCTTTTCAATGATATGAAAAATAGCAACAATAATGTTTTGTACCTAATTTAATCTGGAATTTGTTAATTATTTTTTAGGTAGCTTTGCCATAAATAATTTTATTTATTGTATTTTGTTTATTGTCAGTGTTTCTAGTGTTCCAAGTTTTATATTTTACCAATAATGTATGTGCTTTTTTTTATTTTGTTAGTTTTTTGTGCTTTTTGTAGTTATTAAATATTTTCAGGAAGTGTATTATTAGTTTTTTTTTATACTGTAGTTGCTACATCTAATCAGATAGGTACTAACCTTTGAAGTGTTTTGAATTAATCTAACGATTATATGCATTTTTGCGTATACAGTAATACAAAATATATTCTGTTAGAAAAATTAACTGATTAATTTTATAAAATCTGTATGCAACTACAGGAGCTGATGTAATTTTAAGTTTTGACCTTGCTTTATTAAAACATCCATAGATGTAGGGGGCTGTATTGAGTTTGCTATTTAGTGTACCAACTTGATACTGTAGTCAAGAGATTATCATTAAATTCAATTCCTTGGATATTATGTGAAATAAACCAAGCGAATTGTTAAAAAAAAAAATAACATAGCTTATTGAATCTTAGATTTTGTGTTTGGTGGAATTGAAGAAGTGTGTTTTTGTGTGAATGGGATAAACGAAATAGAAGTGATAGCCAGTAAAGGACAATCTGGTTATTACTTATTCTAACCTTTACAGCCTCCTTAACATTAAATGTCTCCCCATTTCACCTCTTCCCTGTGTTTTGCAGCTACGAGTAATCAGAGCTTTCAAGTCGACCCTGGAAGATTTGGAGGAGAGGCGATCTGTCCATAGTTTACACAGCTTGCACAGTATGCGCAGCTCGCGCAGTCACACAGGCCCACGTCCTCTCTCTGACATCACATATATAGACGAGGATCCTGTCAAAACGCCATCGACCAATAATACGCTAATGGTTCCGAAGATGGTGTCTCCTGCCGAAGACCCCCATCGTCCACTTAATAGTGAGGGACATACGACTCCCAAACATTTGCCTGATTTGGCCAAAATGGCCCATGAAACTAGCATCTAAATAATTTTATATGCTTAATTAACATAGGGGCCAGCTTCTTTTTTTCTCCGTTTTCCTTAAAGAGTGGTCTTCCAGTCTACTCATGTTTTCTTGTCTGTCAATTGTTATCTTCCTGGTGATGGCCTAATTCTCTTTGTTGGGATGAATTCTTCTGTCTTGAACATCTCATTATTTTAACATTTAAACTTAGCTGATTTCTACTTTATCTCTTGTGATGGTTGTCTCCATTCCAATTCAAAATGCTTTTATTCTAACATTAGCTATCCTTCATTACCATACATATTTGCCTACAATTCAACTACCTTGCAATCTTCTCTATGTCATCATTTCTTCATCATTTTTCCTTTACATTTTTTTGTTAATTTCTTACAAAATGAAGCTCTGATCCCCCGATGTTGTGTATAACTAATTTATATGAAGCACTGCCGCATTTCATTCGCATTTACCATTTTACATTATATTTTGGTTATTACTGGTGCTGGCAAATGTTGGTTAACTTAGTATTACTGTTTTCAAAGCTTATAATTAATTTTAAAAAATTGTTAAAAGAAAAATGAATATTTAATTTTGTAAGTAGTTAAAATAAGGAAGTCATTGTTTGAGGAGACTGTTTAAACGCTGCTTACTTGTGTGTTTGAGGGAAAGATTGGTGAAAATGTAATTGCCTAACTAAAAGTGATCGCTTTAACTTATCCTATAGGACACGGGATGCATGTGGAAACCGACCAACGAAGTATTTATTCAGGACTGCCTTTTTGCTTCTTCCTTTAAATATCCTATAACAATGTAACACACTGACAATGCTAGCATTATAATAAATTAAATGTAAACTACACATTTTTCAATACTATCATATTTATGCGTGTATGTGTATATATGTTTTATACACACATATGTATATATATTTGTATACATACATGCATTATATGTACGTACGATAGATATATATTTATAAAATATAAAATTATAAATATATATTTATATAAATTTACGAAAATCGTTTAACATAGGTAGGCTCTAAAATATTGTTGTTTTTCTACTTAAAATGATTCTTGTATATTAGTCATTATGTACATTAATTACAATTATTTTCATCACATACTTAAAGTTTTTGGTGTAATTCTAGTTTAATAAAGTTACATAAAAGTATTTCCAGTTGTTTCTTTGACTCTTTAAATTTGTTTTTCTTTACTTTGATTTTAATTGACTATAGTTCAATTAAAATAAATTTTATATGATCTGACCATCCATAAATGTTCTTGTATGAGTGTATTGGTCACTTGGGTGAGAAAGTATATCATACTTTTCTCATGTACTTGCATCATTGTTTTTGTCTTGTGGTTTCAACTTCATACATTCCATTTTAGGTTAATTTACATTATTCTTAGACATTTCATATTTACACATTTTCATAAAGATTAAATACATGGAAATGGCTCACAGTATTTATAAGCACTCGAGTGTGTTCAGATTAGCGAATGTTTAAAGTTTGGAAGTTTGGAATTAACCGAATATTTTCATTATTTGAGAAGGAATATTTAACAGTGTATAAGACATGTGTATTTGTTTATAATATATGAATACATTTTTTATTATTCAAAAAGCTATTTTTTGTGTTCTTATAATTACAGAATATTTAACCGAATCTGATCAGATTCTTTCAAATTTGAGTAATATTTGGTTCAAAATCCTAAGTTCCAAAATTTTTACTTTCCTAATTATTTTCATGTTATCATAGCACAAATACTTCTAAATCACAGAAACATTCAAAAGAAATATTTGTGTGGCTTTGTTGAAGATGTTGCTTTTAAATGAAAACAGGTTTTACTTTCATTTTAGATTTTATGCCTTTTTATAGAGAAAACCAATCATTATATGTGTGGAAATAAATGAAATCTACGTTGTACTACCCACTGGTAAAATGCATAGAATTTAATTGATATTAGTATATTTTTGTATAACATGTGCACTGAAGAGAATTCTGTTAAATGAAGGTTTTACTGTAGCCTTGCAGTCTAAGACGAGTGCTCAGTGCAAGAGTCATTCTCAGCGCTCTTTATCATTCGGTTATGATGGTTTTATGCTGTTATTTTATTATTTTTTACAAGTATAAAATAGCAACAGCAAAGGGAAAAATGTTAAACATTTAAGAAAATCTTTATAAAACTCACAAGTGGACAGGTAAATCATTTCTAAAACTGGCCTGGGGTGAGGGCTGCAACAAACCTAACCTTCCCTATCATACTTTATTGTATTTCCCATTTATCCATTAGATGAATGTTGTAAGCTGTAATGAATGTCTCTTAATTACAGTACCTTTGTGAATACGTCCAATTTTATAATTTTAATTTACTGTATCACTTTATCTATCTATCATACCTTTCACCACCATTTGCGATCCCTGTCTCTCTTTAATTAATTTTATTTTCTCTCCCACATCAACGTTGGCCTATACGTATATTATTAGTATGTGTTTCCCTCTAATATATTTCAGTCTTGATGTTTACATGGTCAGGCCTTGCCTTGTCTAATGCGCTATACTATGTAGAGGCGGGTTGTCAATTAACTTGAACTTTCTAATATAGTTTAAAATATTTTAAATTGCAGCTTTGCAGTACGCCAGAGGTCGGGCATAACCGTAACCTTGTGGACTTGGTGCTGGCTACAACTTAAATTAACTGGCACAAGGTTGCATTGCCCTTCTCTGGAAGACATATGTTAAGCATCCTGATTTAACTGTTATCATTTTTCTCTTTTATATTATCTACGATCTGTTCTCACTGCTGTCATTATTTTTTCTGACCGTTTGTTGCCCTTTACTCTTAAAGGTGATAGGTGGTGAATTGCAAGAACGTTTGATCCCGGTCCCCTACAGCAAGAGCTCTACTGATCAAGCTGTAAGATGGTTTCCTACGATCTCTTTTCTTGTCCGCTCGCTCGATTGCTCAGTTTGGTTTTATTTAAGGCTGTTCTAAATATTTTTTCAT
Organism: Callitettix versicolor; assembly: GCA_022606455.1. NCBI lineage: Eukaryota > Metazoa > Arthropoda > Insecta > Hemiptera > Cercopidae > Callitettix > Callitettix versicolor. The sequence goes on along the minus strand of CM040182.1, from coordinate 62,458,610 downwards.
TTTAAATCATACAATTTTTTTTTTTAAATATCTTGTTTGTTAATGTAATTGAAAGATATCATGTAACTTAATTTGTTTAACTTTTTTTTAAAATTATGTGTGGTAATGAGATTATTTAATACTTGTTCAGTGGTTCAATTGATAATTTAAAGTATAATTATTCAAAAAAAGTTAAAAAAATTTGAAATAACCGTTCCAAGAATTATGTTAATAACATTGTGCTTTTCGTTGACACACTTTATTGTATGGAACAGCCTTAATCATACAGAGCTTGGTGAAGTTCGTGTGTGTATGTGTGTACGTTTGTATACATATTAAATGAGTGTATGTGTGGTGTGTGTGCATGAATTAAAAGCATGGACTTCACCAGGTTTAGTGTGTTGCGCTGCTTTCTTTGTCGTGGCCAAATGGCTTTTCACTTTTGCTGTGTTTGTAGATGTCTTTAAAAATCCCTTTGTCTGATTGTTTGTAGTGTTAATTCACATGAAGTTTTTTCTCTTTTTTTTTCAGGTAGGTGATGTTTTTGTTTTTGTTTAGTTTTTTTTTCTAAACAAAATTGCATGGAGTTTATTTTTCCCCCTAAAATATACTAAAAATGAAAAGAACGAATTCATTTTGTCTCTCGTGTGCTACTTTAAATGCGATGATATTTCTTGATATGTTTTCTTTTTCTTTTTTTTTTTTTGTTGATGCTTTGAAATATCTTAGATTTATTTTATTGATATGTTCGTTATTGTGTTTTATCATTTTTTTTCATCTATCACAGTATCTATTTTTCTCTCTACTACTCTTCTTCTCATTTGTTACCTTCCTCTCCTTGATCATATTCATCTACTGTTGCAGATTTTATCCCTCACCCCTTCCCAATCCCGCCTCCGCATGTTGTTACAGAAATCCTATCGTGTTATTTGGATGGCTGAAAGGCCGGATTACGAAGGTAATCTTGATAAAATCGATTGAGCATTTTGCATGAAAGCTTCTTTGAAGAAGCACTCCAAATAAAGTGTGTGTTAAATAACAAAACAAAAGCTATTTCTTAACTTTCAATGTAAAAGAATTTTTTTTAATTTGTTTTTTTAATGAAAAAACGGTACATTGAAGTGGTGCCAGGGGAAGGGATGTAGGAAGTTTGACGCAGTTTGTGTGCATTGGCATGGTGCCTTTCATAAATGTTTTGCTCTGTTCCCGTTTGAGATCACTTCAAAACTTATTAGCCTAATTAAAATCTTGATTGTACCTTTTTTATTTATTGACCGATAATTAATTTAATATTTTTGTGTGAGTGTTTGTTTTGGGTTCAAGAGTGTTTTTTATAACAGCACGTTGATGTTTATTTTGTTTTTGTGTGCGTGTGTGTTTTGGTTTTGTATCGTTAATTTTGTTTTGTTTCTTGAACGATTTCTCTTTAAGTACATCATATTAACTTACACCTATTTTTGTTGCTATATTTTATTTGTTTTTAACAATTTTCTTAGACAATACAATCAAAACATAATTTAAAAATAAAGTGGGAAAATATTAATGTGTTTCATAGTCGATAAAACAGGTTACAATATATTTTTATTGCATATTTTATGAATAAAGTTTCCCCAAATTACACTGGACATAGATATAAAGTGCTTAGTAATTCTTATTTATAATTGCAAGTTACTTAACTTATAGAAGTGCTTACATTTTGATCTGGCTTTCTATGAGGTAGTGTATTTTTTGCTAAGTTGATCCTGTTGTGACATAAGTGATGAAACCACTAGAGATACCAAAGCTTGGCACAGGTAGCCTAGTTATAATTTAGTGTTTTTTTTTCAGGCTGTGATGAAAACCAGGTGAGATAGGGAAGCATGTTATCTGAATTTTGTTTTAAAATATCTGATATTTGAGTGAACATTCATTCATTATATCTCGTAAATTATTCTAATAAAATTTTAGGCAGATTTAAGTCTGTATTCTAACTATAGAATATCACACAATTATTAGTGTTCACAGCAAGACATCCAAAACTTTTAATGCCTTATTCATCTTTAACATGACTGGTCAATTTTATTTTCATTCATGTTATTATTTTTTACTTAAATCCACTTTTTTATTATTGTTATTTAATTTATGTAATTATTATAAGTTACTAATATTTCAGTTTTTTGTAATTATGTTTAGTAAAATCTTTCTTAGTAAGAATTAATTAGAATAATAAATCGGACATATGATCTAATTTACAGGGGGAAATGTGTCTGACTTTAATGAGAATTTAATAACAATTTATTCACTGCTTATTTTGGCAGTATGTTTGTTTTTAATAATTTATAAAAAAGAATTTTAATTTCGAGAAGAAATAGTTTGGTTTATTTTATTCATTAAATTCTAACTGGTACTATAAAATTGGTTCAACAATATTCAGACCTTTTCGCTCACATAAAATTTATACTGTATAGTTACATAAACTAAATGGCATCAAATAATAATTTTTTCTTAGAATAATTGTTAATTTAATGTAATCGTTACAGTCGATTATTATTTATAAATATGGAGTTATTCGTGATTATAAATAGTACGAGTGATATTTTAAATGATTTTTTTGCAATTTTGAGTAATTAAATGTCTAAAATGAAATAATAAATATATTTCTTCAAATTCATCTATGATGCTGGATATTTTAACCTAAACAGCATAGTGTTGTCATTCACAACAATAACAAGTTGAACTCCTTAAACATTGGTAAAAAGTGAGAAACAGAAATTAAAGAGGAACATTTAAAGTTTTTGAACACACTGATGTGTGAAAAATTTTGTATTAATTTGCATGATTGTAAAAATTCAATCAACAATTGGGCTACTGACCTTTTTTTGTTTACTACAAAAAAAAATCAAATGTAAATTTTTCGTAACATTCAGTGTGTATTAACTTGATTAAAGCAAATTATATACAAAAAAATCTGTAGGCCAAAATAGTAAAACAGCAATTTTTTCTTTTGTTTTTTTAAATCTCAGACTTGAGACCATTATATATCAACACATTATAAAAGTTATGTAAATAATTGAATTAATTACCTTTTACAGTAATATTAACAAAACAATGTTATAACAAATCTTTTTCCTTTACCAAGCCAAATTTTTAGCACATTAAGACCGCTATTATCAATATTATTTTATAAATTCAAACATTTTGTTTTTGTTTTTTTATTTGTAATGTTGGCTACTCTACATTCTTAGTGATAATTTTGCTTAAACATGAACAACTGTTGAGAATAAATATTTGTTACATTAAAAAATTACAGTTTTTTTAAAACAACCCCTAATTTTACTGTTTAAAGAATGTTATTAGGCTTTTTTCCAATGAACCAATTTTAGTACAATTGTTTTAAAGTCCTTTTAAGATTTTGTAGTTTGTATATTAAATCAGTTGTCTGACTAAATACAATTTAAGGCAAGATTTAACAGCATTTTAAGATATTTTCAAGATGAATCATCAAGGAGTATATCAAGTGGGCAAAGTTTAAGTTATGGAACTAACCAATGAACAGATTATATGTAATGTGTTTCTTTATAGCTTCTAGTATGATTTTACATCCTAATCAGTATGTCTTAATTAGATTAGTATTTAATAAATTAGCTTATACATAATATCATAAGGTAATATTCCGAAATTAATTAAACAATAGCAGTTGTTTTGATTTTACTAAAACACATCATTAGATTCAAATACAGATTTCATTCAGAGCTGATGCACACAAGCTTATCAGTATGATTCCTAGAATAGATTGTCTAATAAAAATTGTCTAACTTAAAATTAATTAGATATTAAGTCAATTTAGTGTAGACAATAATTTTTAACAAGGGTTTTAGTTTTGAAATATTCAGACAACATTTTCAATGTGGAAAAATAATTTTGTGATGATGTTTTATTAATAATTTAGTAAAGAGAAAACTTTTCAGTTTGAAGTGTTTAGCGAGAGAAAAAAATCACTACGATAAAATGTATTTGTGCCAATTAAATTACAACTTGGTTGATTCTGGAGTATACTCAAGTCTGTTTCTATAACGTGCTATTACTGTAATTACAGTAAGTTGGTGTCACACTTAGTTGTACATAAACATATATCAAATTGACTGAATCCTAGAAATATCAGGGACAAATTCTACACATTAATAACAAATTTTATTTTAATTTTTTAATATTCTGTCTGTACATGTTGTGTCAACTATCGTCAGTGTGTGTAAGTCCATCTGATGGCAAAATAGTTAAGGTGTAGCGTAGCCTTGTGCGAAAAATTGTAAACAGTGTTTAAATTGAACTTATTGTCTAAAATATTTAAATGATTATTAAAATAAAATATATATTAAAAAGATCTAAAATAAAAATAAAAGTATTGCTTTTTAGAATTTATCTGTTGATTGACTGATAGGTCTACATAAATACCATTTTGTATACAAAATTATTTATATAATTTCATGTTTTATATATATTTTTTTTTCCGGCGAAAAACCGTAAGGTTATCATCGCCGTTGTTTTATATATATATATATATATATATACGAATTAAACACAGATAAAAACTTATTTTTGTTTTATTTTAAAATGTTAAAACAAATTTGCTATTATTTTATATTACCTAAATTACAATATTACGCAAAACTTTTCAAACTCCCCTTAACAGTGAAATGTTTTTACAAATACAAAAAAAAAAAAAAAAATTGTTGATTATGGTAATGTTTTGCATAGTACGAATAATACACAAACACTGATGTCTAATTTTACTGGGGTTTTTTGAAAACATTAGGCTATATTACTACCGATTTGTACAAAGCACGTGGGCCTAATCTCTTTAGACTCAACAAAAAACCGACAGCAAGGTGGCATTAACGGGACATTATTCATCAACACGAAGGTGTTTTCTTACATTGATTATAGTTGGCACAAACTGTATAAACAGCATCAGATGTTAATAATTATTTTTTCACAGCTACATAGTTTAAGCAGCCTGTGTTGAATAAACTAATTAATTTAGTCCTAATATAAAAGCCTGTAGACGAGAAATATAAAATATAAATTAACAGAGTCAGTTCCAGCAGATAATAAGTCACCGTTTTATTCAGCAAATCACACAGGATCTATTTGGTGTTATTTAATAAGAGTCACGATTTTTAAACTACTTAATAATACAAAGGAGCACACAATTTTCAAGTATAGAAATTTGTTTTGAAACCTGGCTGGTAGAAATGGTTGAAAACCTGGCTCAGTATCTACCCACATTGACTATTTCAAAAGCTGTTACATTTTTATACTGCTAAACAGTTCTTAAAAACCTTATTTTTACTTGTAAATTATACACATGCATTACTTTTTGAACCAAGGTCTGACTCTTCAATATTAATATTAATGAATAATATTTGCTAAGTATTAATTAATTTCTTGAAAAAATCAACATGTTCATTTTCCTTTCTTTAATCGACCTGAAGAAGTTTTGACTTTAATTGTTAAGTCAAAAAGTAATAAAAAAATTCTTAAATTTCGAACTGCAAACGTAGTGCGATAAATTTTTTTATGTATAAATTATTCAAAATTTTTTATTGAATAGTTTATATTCAAGCATAATTCTTTGAGTAAATATTATTAAAAGTTTAAAAAATAATCATGAAACTTGACTAATCAACCTGAATATGAGTCACTAGTTGTCCTACTGAAATTATTATATATTGAAAATATATTATTATATTTTCAAAAGACACAGTATTTGAAAATATATTTTATTTACTTGAACACAACGATTTTCTCCATTAATAACGTTATTTTTGCTTTTCATGGGCATGGAGAATTTCTGTACATCCGTCTCTTAATGTTTGCAATCAGAATAGCTGTGTCTCTATTTCAGAATTAATATTTATTTCATGGTAATAATTTTTCTCCTTGTAATTTAGTCGTAGATTCTCGACGTTAGAGGTGATTTATAGTTATAATTTAATTTATAATTATAATTAAAACTGCTAAAAATAGGTATTATATGATTTTAGACTAAAAATTAATCATCTCTTAATCTAAGAAGAGGTAAAAAAAAATATTTTAGTCAAGAGTAAACAATTTGCGTTGTTAAATTTATAAGTAAAATTAATCAATCTTATTCTCACAAAAAAATATAAAACATATCGATAAATTTTATAAAAATATTTTTTCTTTTCAGTCTTACTTGTTTCTTTTGTTTCTAACAATACAGTAAGCTTGTAGGTATTACTATTTTTCTTTATCCTTAATCTACGTAAATCTAAATACTGTATGTATTTTTTAGTATTTATTTAATATTAATAACTTTGCTGTATTGGTTTTACAAAATGTGAAATGCTCTTAATACATGCAATGTTTTATTTATAAAGTATGAGTGTGAACTCATATTTTTTTAGGTTTAAATTGCATTTAGGTTTTGTTTCTTACTACGATTGTTTCAAATCTAAAATTTAAAGTCGCAGTGGAAGATTATTTCCCATTCAGTCAACGAAGATTTTTAAGTTTAGGAAATTATCTAAATAGATGAGTAAATTATATTAGCGATGCTTTTGAAAATAAACAAAATAACAAATAAATTTTATTTAAATAACTTTGATGTTGAATTAAAAAAACGTAATAAAAATATTACTGATTTAGGCAAAAATAAATATTTAACAGTGTTGAAGAGATTAAAATGAGCACAATATTAACAAAGCTAATAGCTTGAGTATTACAGAGTTCTGTGGCGGAAATGTGAACGTCTGGTGCCCGTCTAACACCAGTGCATGCGAGCAGTGGTGGACGACTTACAGTAGAACTAGAACGAGCACATCTCGTAGAGTGAGTACCAGTTACCAGTCAGTGTCCAAGTAAATTTGTATCGTGGCTGGTAGAACTTCATCATGTTTTGTTGTGTTTTTTTCGGTGTATTAAATGTTTATAAAAATAATTTTTCAGGGGCAATTAAATACCGACCTTATCACAAACATTTAAATTAAACACTTCATAGTTTCAATGATAAATACAAAATAAAATAGTTTAAAAAGTAAAATGAAACTCACTCAAATATTTTTTACTTTAAACAGTAGCACCTACTTATTAAAAAAAATATTTTTTGTCATATTTTTTGCATTTTCTCTTTCTTTCAAACGTTTTTTTTTCAGTTGCTGTTTCAACTCAAACACGGTAACGAAAAAGAAAAATATTTATAGATTATTTAAATACCTGTAATTTGCAATTAATTAATGTTTATTTTACATAAAAGTGCATACATTATCCATAGAATACACTACATATATGACAGAGCTGCATTTATAGGGCTTAGGCTTCAAATATTGGAATCCCCTCCATTAATTGTCGTAGATATTTATTGACTGTTTATTGAAAATAATAATTATGGAACAGTATGAAATAATTTGTTTAGTTCTTTTACTGTTTATTTATCTTTAAACCAACGTTTGCCAATTTTGTTTAGCATTTTTATTCTGATTATACCTAAATGTTGGGTAAAGTCAAAATAGCATGTGTTTTCTAACACTGCCACTGGATTAAAAATAAATAGATTTGAGAATTTTTGGTACATATTATTGCTCTCAGTTTAAAAAAAATTGGTGCTTTGGGTTACATAGATGGTGTTTTTGATGTTTTTTTTTTTAATAATAAAAGTGGAAATTGCAAGTGGCTGTAAGAGACCCACATAGTGGCATTAAATCATTTCTTAGTGAAAGAATTTTTGCCAAAAAAGCACCTGTGTATGATTATCCGTATATTCCTTTTGTACTAATTGATTCGTTAGTACTAGTTTCTTTTATATTTTTCCCTCTTTCAAAATTACGCTTTAGGTACCTGCCAACACTTTAAAAGTATAATTACAACCAACATGCCATTTCTTTTAAAAGCATAAAATTTCAATAATTCACCTCACTTGTTTATATCTAAAAACAAAATGCAATTCTTTCTGTAACTTAATACATTTCATAATGATGAAATATATTAGCATTTCTCAGAGTCCATGAAACTGCGCCCATTGATCGTAAATTCTTTTCTTTATCAAAATGTTCACATTTAAAAATATTTTGAGTTATACTAAACAAATCAACACAAATTATTTTTTGGTTCTACAACTGCAAAAAAATTGCATTCCAATACAAAAATAAAATTTTTAACCTAGTTGAGCACCATTATACATCACATCATTATCGATTGAAGACGTTCACTTGATGTCTTGTGTCTAACCTCAAAACCTTTTATTATCAGTTATGTAAGTGTTTATACTAAATAAGATTGGGCGTGTTCAGTGGCGGCTTATGATTTTAATGTATGCGAGTTTGATAGGTTAACCATGTCAAAGAGATTAAAATATTAGAACTAAAGACTTTAAAGTCAAGTAGCCAGATCATACAAAAACTTAACAGTTGCTCTGAATCATTTTGAAACAAAATCTTTCTTTTTTAATTCTGCCCAGAAAGTTTAATATTTTCAACTGAAAAACAAGAAATAAGCAATACTTGTTGGATCTATTGTTTTTACAACACTGCCTTTATTATTGTCATCAATTCTGACAGTTGAACGACTGCTCAGCCTTTTCAAAGTGTTACGAGTGTTTATTTTTTTTATATGAAAAATGTGTGTGTGTGTGTGTGTGTGTTTAGGCCTACATATTTAAAAAGTTTACATTTGTAGAGTGTAAAAAATTTATCTTGAGATGTTGAGAACCTTGGGTCAATAAAAGTGGTTTTTACTTTGATCCCTGTCAACCTGTGTGTCTGTTCACATGACTGGAGACTAAAGTAATTTTAACTAATGAAAAATAACCGATTTTTGTGAAATTTTACAAGTCTGGTTTAATGTCTGTATCAATTTGATATTTTCAAGAAAAAAATTTAAACTCTTTGTTCAAATTTGTTAAAAATTACATTTTCTTAAAAAACATTCTAATAATTTTGATGACGTTTTGGTGAAATATAGTCAGTACGAATCGCTATATCCACAATAAAATCCTGTTTGAGAGCTATCAAGAAAAAAACTGAAAAATGTGCATAATTTCTCAAAATCAATTTATTATATTTTGGTCAAATTTTTACCTTACGTAGATACATAACTCAAACAGTGCAGCAAATTTGAAATAAATACGATTCGATAGTAAATGGATAAAACCAAAAATAACCATTAACGTCTGTCAGGTATGTTTTGTTTTCCATTAATTTAATCATGATTGTTCATATGTGATCAAAATCTGTTCAAAACGGTTTTGAGAAATTAGGTCGATTTTCTTGTCAGTTTCTTCTGAACCAAATTTTTTTGGAAATTAAAATTTAATGTGGGAAAGTTTTGTAATGTAATAAATAACGAAGGTCGTATCACTGAAAATGGTCGAATAGCCAAACCTGTTATCAGAGTAGGTAACATTAAGAATATTGAATAGTAAGTCAATAGATATATATTTTGTAGTTTTAAACTGATAGATAACAAACAATGAATTTTATTATGAGCTGTTTTCATAATATGGAAATCACATGGTGATGATAGCCTTTATGGTTTTTCACTGGGGGGGGGATATGGAAATCAAAGCAGGTTAGATGAATTTGAAAGAGAGAATAGAGAAAAGTCTCTAAATGAAAAATTATGTATAATTTAAATTGTAAACTTGTGTTTTATTTTTAATATTCAACTTAACGTAAACAATTAAACATAAATTCTATCGTAAGCAATATGGAAGTGAAACCATATGCACTATATAGAGTAAAAATAAAATTTGTTATAAAATATACAGCTAAAAATGAAAATCTGTAATCTACTGTTTTTAATGCAATATACCGGTCGTATTAATAATTTTTAAAGACCGCCTCGGTGGCCTAGTGGATAGCGTAATAGGCTTTCACCCCAAGGACACGGGTTCGATTCCCGGCGAGGGCTTGGCATTTTCATACACTATAAAAATCATCCCATCGTCTGCATTAGCCCAAGTGTGCAAAAAAAAAAAAAAAAAATTAACATTAACCAGACCACTGCATATTCTCTCCATTTTATTTTGTGTTTAATTTTGAAATAATAAAAATGTATAAATGAAATCATTTTTTATTACACTTCCATTCGTGTTCATTTAACCCTTAACATAAAGCCGCCACTGAGGGTGCATTCCAGTCCTGCTTTCATAATGTTTTCACATTATGTAAGGTTTTAAATTTGAGAAACCATTAATCAGGTAAATCAAGCGGGGGTTCATTTTTAGTTTTCACCAAATTACTGATTAGTTTATTTTTAACAGTTTTAATAAATAATAATCTTTATACTATCTAATGAACATTGACACAGTATTTGAAAATATATTTTATTTACTTGAACACAACGATTTTCTCCATTAAGAACGTTATTTTTGCTTTTCATGGGCATGGAGAATTTCTGTACATCCGTTGTTGTCTGCTTTTTGTGATTCAGTGATGTAGTAGTGCACTGCCTAGCCCCAGTCACGTTGGTTTTATTTTGCAAGTATTGATGTCTCTGAAAGAGTTTGCCTTGCTATTTGCAAAGTTATGTTATAATGACATGCTTTAGTCATGTCTAGAGCACAACCAATTATCTTCCACCTTCCTTTACTCTACAAGGTGTGATACATTTGTTTAAAATATTTAAAATAATTTGAATAACAGTTAAGAAAGACTAAATGGTAGAGAAGTATTTAATTAAAAAAAAACATGACAGGTTTAACTGGATGTGAATTCATTTTCTTTGCAGTCTTTTCCTTGTCTGTTTAATCCCAGACAGGATACTATTATTTTTTTGGAAATATTTGTTAAATTTAAGATTTTATCCACCAATGTATCAAACTACTATTAGTACCAAGCAAACTTACTTTAGTATCAATTTAAAGGAACATTTTTTTAATGCTAAAATTGTTAGGGAAAAAAGGTATTTTATACCATTTATTTTTGAAGGGAAGTATCTGTTCAAAAATTTTAAGAAATTTGTGTAATATACTTTATCAAGTGCCGCAGTTGTTTTTGTTGAAGGAAAAAACCAAATTTGGTGATATAGTGGTTTAAAATACAAATATTGTGATACAATACAAAGTATAAGAAGTGACTTATTCAGAGGGTTTTCAAAATTTCAAAAATGTTCATAAGTCCGTAATTTTAATTAATTTATGTTAAAATTATTTATACATTTTTTTAAAGTTTTTTCTTATTTGTTAATTTTTTAAAAATAAATATACAATTTTTACTAATGTTTAATCACTTCTTGATGTGCCGATTTTTTTGGAAGCCAACATATTTTGAATGTTAATATTTAAAGTAATCTATATTTAATACATTTAAAAAAATAATTACTATCGTAGTTAAAACAAAAAGACGTAGATTATATCAACTCATAGTAAAATATATTACTTTCAAATTTTATTCAATAAAGCAATGCCATTCATCCGAAAGAAATTGTAAAGAATTAGTGTTGTCTGTTGGTAATATGAGCAAGTGCCCCACGCTGATTTTGTTGTTGGTATTCACGATCACTTCTTTTAATAAAACTATATCAGTTCTTGAAAAAAGACATAATTGAATAATGTATGCATAATTATGTGAAAAGTTAAACACAAAAAACTTGTTTGAAATCATAAATATGAGAAAGATATAGTATGGAATAAAGGAAGTAATTTTATTGAAAAAGAAAACACAACTTACTGCAAACTTTGTTAATTTTTATGTAATTTTTTACCACACAAGATAAAAAATCAAAAATTACCTAATTTCAACACTTAAATTTTTCTTAAATCAATTTTTTCCTTCATAATATTAAAAATAAAAAGTTTGGTTTTGTTGTATTGTGATCATCAAATTATTTCTTTGATGCGGTTTAGCAGCTCTACCTATTTTAATATATCACTAGTTATTTTTAAAATTTCAATAAATATATAACTTCAGTAAAACTTCTGATATACGTTTTAAGTTTTGATAACTTAGCTAAAGTGAATTTAAACGTCTTATCACAACTGATTGAAATGTTTTCCAAACTTTTTCAATTGACTAGAGTAAAATCGTTCGTTATTGAACTGAAAATTTTAAGTTTGTTTTATCAAGTTGGCACCTTTTATTCATAGTAATCACATACCTTGCATGAGGAGTTACAACAATGTAGAATGTCAAACAAATTATTATTAATGAATACCTTAAAATAATTGTGTTAAACCAGTTGTTGTAAATTACCAGTTATTTTTAAAGGAAGTTACCATGTATTAAGAAAAATAAATTATTGCATTATGAAATATCCTTTTGAAATGAAGGCATGACTAATACAGGACCAGTCGTATAATGTGTAGAAATGTATAAGTAAAAATAATGTATTGAAATTCTGTTAATTTTAGAAATATTGGTTGAAGGTAACATAACCTCGACTTTTATTTGGAGATGTTAGCCTACAATTGTTAATTTATACCCATGTTAAGTTTAAGTATTGTTATGTGAAACCATGCACAATACTTGCATGCAAGCCTGCAATGTACTTTAGGTGATTAAAGCGATAGGCCTAGGCCTATTCGAATATTGAAAGAAAGACTTGCTGTAGCCTAACCAGTTATTTTGCACACGTCCGTGGAAGAACTTTCACAGGTAAATAAACTATTGTATTTACTATTTGGTGATGGGAATGTTTTATTAGAATATATCTTTGTCTTTTAAAATAAAGTTATAATTAACTGAATCATTACTTCTTATAACATTGTTTACATTGCACATTTTATTGTTTGCTTGTAATTTTTTACTCACATCGAGTGAAAAAATAACTTAGTATAATTAAAGAATAAAGTAAGGACATTAAAAAAAGTAAAACAAAATTTAAAGATGCTAAATAATTAACACATAGCGATAACGGTAATAATTTAATTAACTTATTCCGACATGTTATAACAATGTTAATACTTTATATGGAAAAATCGAGTATTGATAACTATTTTTATGATGACTAGTTTAAAAATAAGAAAAGAGAAACAATTAACTTGACAAAATGTAACTAAACATAATCAGTGTCATATGATCTTAGCTTTTTTATGCAAGATTGAGATGTTGTGGTTAATAAAAGCCTTTTTGTTACAAGATATTTCATTAACAGTCGAGTGGCCTCACATAGAGTATGTGAGACAGCTCCCCCCCCACTATTGTCCAGAAAGGCAACAGTTAGGTGAGTGCTGAAGGAGTTTCACTCTTTAAATAGATAACTATTCAAGTGACCGTGTTAGGTGATCATCAACAACCTGTCTAAACTGCTAAACTGAACTTAAGTTCTTAGTACAGGATCTGGTCGGAAAGTTTTTTTTTAAATAAAAGTATAGATGTAGAGTACAATGCACTAATCCATGGAAGGATGAAAAGAAATTAGGACAGTGATACAAGGCATGAGGATTTGAGCTGTTCAAGCCATATGAATGACCTTAACCTTAATGAAGTCATATTATATTGGTTCCCATACTTCGCCCCATATGTTACCATATTAAGTGTTTACTACTAAACATCTGTAGGCTATGCTGATATGCTTGTTTACATTTCCTGCATTTATCATTTCTTTATGAACTAATTTTTAAGCAAGTGTAACATGTATTTGAAGTTAAAAAAGCTCAATTTAAACCATATAATGTACAAAAGTTCACATTTATTTAAAAACATGTTTCATCCAAGTTTTTACCAATGTAAACTGATTGTTCACCAATGTGTTCAAACTAGTGGAATTTACTATAGTTACAAAAATAAGACCAAATAGAAACAATGTGCAAGTTTTAATAACAAACCCTTGTTCAAATGCAGGGGCCTGGTGGTCGATATGGCTAAAGCAACAGTCTTTCTTCTGCAGTTAATCTCCTTGTTTTACCTTTACTGTTCATGCTGAACTTTAGTCTTACTGGTGTTAAGTATGGAGTTTAAAAAAAATGTTCAAATGCAGTCATGGCCCATGATCATAAAACTAGGAAAGCTCTAGCCTGGTAATGCAACCACTTGTGCCTCGGCGATGATAACCTTAAAGGTTTTTCGCCGGAAAAAAATGTAATAATATGAAAATTGTTAAAAGAAAGACTTATAACTAATTATTTAAAGGCATTAATTTTTTTAAGACAGTAATACCTTTAATTCTCCATGCTGCAGCATATGTTTTCATGACTAGAATGCAAAACAGCAAAAGGTATTTTTACCTTCATACCTACATAACCATTCCGCTGAGTTATACATAGAATGATTAAAATTTTGTTTGAAACTACTTTTGTTTTTAAAACCTTTTCGAACTTGTATTATTTTTAACTGTTATCTTGGAAACCCTATCTATTTATTTTCAACTTTTTTTTCAAAGTTGTCCGTTTGCATTAATGTATTTTGAATAAAACTAATTTTTACAATAAATAAAAGAAATATAATTACTTTCAATGATACTGAACACAAAATATAAGGCGACATTAATCAAAACATAGCTTAGCATTGTACAAGTAAGCGTGTATTTAACAAAATAAATTATTAATATAAACATGGAATTCCGACAAACAAATAAAGACCTGTAAAACTCTACAATTTTGGCCACACAAATATTTTGTTCTGCAAAAAACACACACAAGTATTGTTAAGGCAACTGATGTAGAGCCTAATTGTCAACTAATATGCTCCCGTCTACCTCCTGAATAGTGCCATAACATGTCTGAAGCTATGTTATAATGTCTGTTACAAAGTTTAGCCTAAGGCGGTACTGTCTATTCCAAAAACATATTTTTTTATCAATAATTCCAAAGATATCATCCACACTTCAAATTTGCAAGCTTTCCTTATAAACATGTTACATAATCAAATACATTTTGTACTATATTATGTATTTGTAATGTTTGAAGGGGCATCGCCGCCTAAGAGCCTTTATTTACGAGCTGCAACTTTTCATATAGATGTAAATAAAAATAAATAACAGAGTCTGGGCATTTTTCTTTGTTAGAAATAATAAAGCATTTGTGAATTTATGTCCAGTTAGTTGTACTGTACTGATTATGAACTCCTTTTACAGTGGCATTACCTGTAACAAAGGTGTCCAACCACAAGAAGATTGTTTGTTTTGTAACAGTCACCGTGTTAAACCCCACTAAGGGCCATATTATAGCTTATGAAATATACGATAAGACAAGAAGCAAACAGACTGTGATCTAGATTGATCTAAAAAAAATAATTTTTCTAGGTTTTCAGTAGGCCATCATTTCTACTTCAATAACTGATTAAACGGAAAAAGTCATTCGGTATTAAGTTTTTGAAGTAATGACATACTTTAATATCATTAGGTCTATGTAGGAGTGACTTTCTTACATGTCAAAAAGGACTTACTTATATATATAACATCTAAAAATGTTAAAGAGAGTAAGTAGATTTTCTTTACCAAGAAAAAATTATTACAATAAAGTCCCATCTTAAACTTTTTTTTAAATCTTTAAAGCATGGATAATGAGAGCATAAGAAAATATTGCAGTATTGATAATTATAGGTCATGTCTTTACATTGTCTTTATCTCTCCCTCTCTATCTCTATCTCTCTCTCCTCCCCCTTTCTTTATCTTTTTGCCTCTTTCTCTCTCTCTCTCTCTCTCTCTCTCTCTCTCTCTCTCTCTCTCTCTCTCTCTCTCTCTCTCTCTCTCTCTTTGCGTGTTACAGTAAAACTCCCAAGCAATATTTTTGTAGTTTCGTTGTGCTGCTAAAAAAAATGGTGACTAGTCGGACAGAACAGGTCCTTGCTTTATTTCCAGTGAACGTGTAATAGTGATTATAATATCACCTTAGATCACTTTAAGCAAGATAGTATTTGCATGCATTTCCTCACTGCACTGAGTGTGGTGGCCTTTGTCAGCACCAACCACCATCTTCACATAAAAAAGTAAATACCAACTTGGTTATGTGGCTAATAGCAGTACATAAATGAATATGTAAATTCCCGGTAAATCTTTACACACGATTAATCAAAACGTCACTACTCTTTGCGGTGCATTTTGCATTGATATCCTACAACAGTATTACTATTTAACTGAATTTTATTGTATGGATCAAAGAATTGAACTTCATTTGTGTAATGAATCTTTGTGTGACTTAAAATTACTAGTGAATTATATTTTCGTTAAGAAAATCACTAGTTACAAGCCCACCAGTATCCAATTTTTACTATATATATTTCAAGTAATCAGCGGGATATTTTACGGACAATTTTAAATTAGTTTGAGCTCCAGTTATAATACGGCAATAACTGTATGCATAAAATATTACCTAACTATATGGAAAATACTGAATTTCTAATAGAAATAATACTGATTGAAAAAAAATAAATTAAGAAAATATTTACCAAGACTGTGGTTTGCAGCCAGAATCTTTGGTATAAGTTCTAGTTAGCTGTCTTGGCTGGATCCAGGTACAATTCTTTACTACTATTCTAGTGGTACCCAAAAAGCATTGCCTGTGTGAAATTCAAATGTCTTCTGTGAATATATGTCCCAAAGTGTAGTATCCAACCTTCTTCTGTCCGTATACTTAAAAAATTTCAGATCTCTGCGTGTCGTGTAGGCTGTACATCGCTCACACACACACACACACACACATATATATATACAAAAAAGAGAGAAATTAATGTAGACATAGTACCTCAAAATTACGTTGTAACTCGGTTCTACAGCTAGCAGCGTAAGTTGGATATAAGGTATTTTGGGAATGCATATTCGTACATACAGTAATGTTTATCATTAGTGCAATGTTAAAATCAAGAATGTCGTTCGAAACAGATAAATTTCCTAATGAAGTATCACATTGAGTAATTTATTTTAATTTAAAACACATTAATGACAATTTCCGTACTGTACACTGTAATTTAAAATTGTCCTAAAACTTTTCAAAAATAATCAGAAAACGTAAGAAGCTACAAGCTAAAATATTTACTAAAACAAATTTTAAAAAAAGATAAACCAAAATGGGGTAAGCCCATTTAAAATCATACATTAAGTTTTTAGGCCACCATTAAAATCATACATAAATATTACTATATATAAATTATGTAGCAATGGAATACACACTTTGAAAAAATTAAAAAATAAAACAAAATTAAAATTATGAAGAAGAGGTTTAATTACCAAATTTTGTATTATTTTTAACTGACTAATATAAAAAAATTTTAATTTAAATGAACACTATAAAAAATTAGAAGAAAGAGCAATTCAAATTAAATAAAACTGCGCAATGAAAGCAAGTACTCTCGATAGAAATTCACAGTATGTAGACTAAGCACTAACAAACTACCTTCCTACCGCTTTATCAACATTGCAAAAATAATTATAAATGATTGAAGTATAACTGATGTGAAGCGACATAAGTATGGTTCATAAGTTCAAGTATGACTGTTTATTTAAAGCGAGATTTTAATTGTAATATTGATTAGTTCAAACAAAATATTTTAATGTCCTTACTTTTCTGTTTACGTTTAATATAGATAAAAATTTTTATAACTTGGTATGTTCAATCTAATTAAATCACAGCTTGATTTTTACTAACCAAATTTATTTGAAATATTTTTTTGTTAATAGATTAAATGTGTGTATGAAATTCACCGTAGGTGATATAAAAACAAGTCGAATTGGTAAAATTATAATGTGTTTATTAATAGATTACAGATCAGGTAATAAACGAATCAATTTTTTTTTATTATGTTTATAAATAAATGCGAGTTTAAAGGTTAAATTTGTAAAAGAAAAAGTTAATAAACAGGTCTGTAAACATATTACAATAATAGAGAGTAATCATTCTTGTTTGGTTTAAAGTTCTGTCGTGTTTTTACCTTGAATATTAGTACACTTTTAAGCATACTGATAATGATCTTTTTGCTGTGGTTTTATAATACTTATAAATTTCTAGGTCAAAACCTGATGTTATCTTACAATTTTTTAAAAAATTTCATACCTTAAAACTTATTTCTTTTAAAGTTCAGATTTGTGTTCAATTTAAAAACAATTTCTCAAAATTGTAATTGAAAATTTTTCAAATTATTCGGTCACCAAATATTCATAATAAAATTGTTGAACTTCTTTCACTTGGTTAACAACCGTTTGGAAATTTTCTGAAAATCAGAATAGATTCTAGTAAGTGTACATTTCTTTTGCTATTGATTACGATAAAGTCTAATATCCAGACTCTCCCGATGTCCAGTGTTTTGGCAATACAGAAAAAAACTTCTATTAATGAGGCCAGAAAGTGAAATTACTAGTTATATTTTTAAAGTGAATAGTAGAAAAAGATGTTGTTAAGGCCAGGAAAATGTGACTAGTTAAATAAAAATGATCACATTTCAAATGCTGAAAAAGACAATATTCTGAATGTGGTAATTCTTTTCGACTGGTTACTTCAATTTCAATGTATCCAAGCGTGATTCTCTTAACATATGTACAGTATTGTAATAGAAGATTTTTTTTACGAAGTTTTAGTTTTAAAATAATCAATGCTTTGTCCAATTTTCAAAAGTTTTAATTTACTGCTGTTTTTAACGTTTTTTTGCACTCACCTAGAATCATTAAAAATGTTCGTTTTGGTTATAAGGTCATTCCTATTTTTGTACCAGTTTGGATAGTTTCTACTGTCACTGAATGTGAAAGACACAAAATCCCTTGAATGCTTGCATGGCAGTTTGAGTGGCCAAGTAAGGCTTCAAAGTGGTGAAATTATTATTATCATTATTATTGTACAGCGCTGGTACCTGGTGGCGATCTGAAGAAACATTTTTTAGGTATGAAAAAAAACTTTTTAAGCCACTATTAACCTGCAGTATAAATGGCAGTTGAGCTGGTGCAACCGAGAAAATGGCCATTTGACCTACTATGGCTAATAATTAATGGAAAATAATACAAGTTTGTTGGTAATGCAAAGCCAAGGCCCTTTATAAATTCATACGCCTCCAGCTGTGTTAGTAACACACTCACTAGTAAATGATCTGACCAATCATTATAATATTTGGTAAAAATGGTATTTGTAGTGGCACAGATTTAGGTAAAATATAGAGGTTGATTAAAAAAATATTTAGGGTAGTAAAGGGGGGGGGTATTACCTTAGAAAAAATATTTTTTAGTTTTATTTATGTAATGTGGAGCATTATTTGTAACTTGATATTATAATGCTTCAGAATATGTATTACTTGTGTGTCCGTTTGTTTGTATGGGTAAGGCGGTTTTTTAGTAGTAAAAGGTATTTTTATGCCGCTCAATTTTTTACAGTATGGATAAAAAGTAAGAGGAATACAGTTCAGAAGGAATTTGTATATTTGGGCATTAAATATGTTTGAAAGCAAGCATTAACATTCTACAGTCACTGCCAATGTTATTGAAACATTTCAGTGCAAATAAATAGATTAAATTTATAGAAATACAAAGTACTGGCTACTGTGGGCATGTAGCGCGACTTTTCAATAAGACTTTATAATTGAACTTTCTACTATTCACTCTAAAAACATATTTTACTGCTATCCGGCTTAAACATTTTTATCAGAAATTTTGTTTGATAACAGCTTGAAATCAAATTGGATATATGGGGGCAAGATGTGAGAGGGTCTACTGTTGTATAATACGAATTAACTAATAAGCTCCATGGGTTAAAAAACTCGCTTACCAATGTATTCATAAATTATTTTTAAATCAAAATTTTATCATCACTTGAAATTTTGATTTTTGCCTTTTTTAAATATGTTCAGAATAATATATTTTAGAAATGTGATTTTTTTATCTGTAGCTTTTACAAACTGAATTATGAAAAGTTACATTTTAGCTTAAAAATTGAGATGCTTTAATTGGTTTGTGTTCAACATAAATTTTATATATATATATATATATATATATATATATATATATATATATATATATATATATATATATATATTACTTTGTAGATCAGTTTTCACATCCTAACATCAACGTTTGGCAAAATGAATTTACATTTTTATTAGTTGTTGAAAAGTAGTTATACATTTAAAAAAGAATACATGTATACAAGTTATATTAAAAAATAGTTTTTTTAAGCTAAATAATCATAAATCTGTTTTCTGTTTGTCATGCATTCTGCAGTGCTGATACACTGATCACAGCTTAATCTGGCATAAAACTGAAACCAATATATAAATAGAAAATACATTTAATATAATCTGAGACAAGCCCATAGTTATTATTAACTAAAACATAATGTATTAATATTGCAGTGTTCCCATATCAATATAATGTTTTACTTAATATTAATGAAAAGTTTGAACGCATAATTTTACATTTGGATTAATTTAAGGAAAAAATGTAGACGAAAATTTATTTAGTCAATTGGTCAAAAGGCGTAGAATAATTTCAATTCAAAATCTTTAAAAAAGATGTTAAATATTATTTTGCCTACATATAGAGTGGGATTTAACAGTTTAAAGAAAACCATATAAAGAAAAAAACAATGGATGAAAATTATCATACATTTTTTATTAAAGAAACCGCCGCCTGGTGGCCTGGTTGATAGCATACTAGGCTTTCACCCCGAGTACCCGGGTTCGATTCCCGGCGAGGGCTTGGCATTTTCATACGCTATAAATCATCCCATCATCTGCAATTAGCCCAAGTGTGCACAATAGTCGGACATTAAAAAAAAAAAATAAAGAAACCAAGTATAATCAGTATAATGTTTCAAGCAATAAATATGCAAAAATGAATTGTATTCCAAAATTTTGAACTTAAAGAATAAACATTACAGTATACTCATATTTGGGAAAAAAAATTATTTTGTTAGTTATTTTAGAAAGTGGAAACAAATTAATCAACAACATATATGAGAACCTGTTTCTGTATTATCCTGCATAAAGAGATAGTTCTTCTAACATAAGAGAAGAGACCTTTCTAAGTTAACCTTTAATGTAAACTAGAATATGTATTAAAAATATTTCAAATTTTGCCCAACAGTTTGCTTACAAATTACATATTCAAAATAAATGCCAATCAGTTTTTATCTAAATGAGGCTAAAAAAATCTGCTTGGTTGGTATGTTAAAAAAATAATCATACTGCAACTTTGAAAAATCTGAAACCAGAAAAGTTTTGTAAAGTATTTTATGAACTCAAAGTAATTTTTTTAAAAAATTGAACAAAAACGTATTCTCTCAACACAAGCCGCCTCGGTGGCCTAGTTGATAGCGTACTGGGCTTTCATCCCGAGGCCCCGGGTTCGATTCCCGGCCAGGGCTTGGCATTTTCATACGCTATAAATTATCCCATCATCTGCATTAGCCCAAGTGTACACAATAGTCGGACATTAAACACCAAAAAAAAATTTAATTTATAATAACATTACTAAACAAAAACAGGTTATAGTTTAAGAACAACTAACTCAGAAATGTGTAGTACTTGCCAATTTTAATTAGGAAAAAATTTAATAAAATGGGCATGAGAAACCAAAACATAAATATGCATAGGCATCAGATATTAAATAAATATGAACTCAAATTCAGAAAAAAAACAAAATTAATTTTAATTCTAAGAAGTAACCTTTTTCCTTGTAATACAACAAAAAGTGGTGTTTCAGTGTATCCAGGTAAATTTTCAAATTATTTTATTAGAATGCTTTTGAAAGTCTGATTTAAAAGGAAAGTAATAGTTACTTGAAAAGTGAATGTAACTGGATGTACTTGTATTTTGATCATTAAATTATGTTATTTAGTTACTGTATTCAGTTGGACACCAAAATATGTCTAATGGCAAGCGAGTTCTGCAATTTATGGAGCTTACTGATATTATTTTTCATTATTTGTTTATACTTTAAACGTTTAATACCATGTCTGTTGTAACATTAAAATTGTGTCAAAGTTTAATTGTGAAATTTAATATCAATTTTTTCAAGGTTAACAATGAAGAAAAGAATTTGGAATTTAATTTTTTTTTTATTTTATGTATTTGTTAGATACAATTTTGTAAATCTTTGCACTGTCTATGCCAAAACTCATAATTTTCTTTTTAGTTTTGGTTGCATGTTTTTGTGTTCTACATAATTTCGCTGTCAGTGTTTTTATTTATGCTTATACATATGGTATATATGTATATGTACATATATATTGCATCCTATATGTATTGTTAATTCATTGCAACAGCATTTTAGGCAGTAATAATAAGCTTTTTGTTTACTTTAAGGTGTTTCAATTTATTTCGTTAGATATAAATCTAAATTATAAACAGTAACTCGATAAGGAGTGGCAAATTCAGAGGGCTAGGAGAAAATAAAAAAAATAAAGTATAAATTTAACAGAGTAAGAAGTTTATGCAGGTTTTTTTAACAATAACATAATTATTTGGTATCTTTGGAACAGGAATAACATAATTTAAAATATAAATTTGGCACATTCGAATAAGTAATAGAAAATAATTATATGAATTTAAAAATTACAGAGACGATATGATGAAATAAAAATATGTGATACAAGGAAAAACAAAAATTTAAGCAAACAATCGATCATTTTGATGGACTAGGAAGTCATATGTCCATATATATAATTGTTATATATGTATGTATATATATATATATATATATATATATATATATATATATATATATATATATAAGTTATATGTTATAAATGTTCAAATATTTACACTAAAATTACATTTTATTAAAATAGGTTTTTAAATATTACAATAAATAATGTGGAAAGAAAAAAGAGAACATTATTTAACTACTATTAATATTAAAAGAATGTTAAATAGAAAAAAATGACTGGAAAATATCAGGCTGCATTATTTCGATCTTTTAGGCAAATCGATAATACATCTTGTGTCAGAACTAAATAATTAAAGTGAGCATAAATTCAAATTGTAGTTTGTAATCAGTAAGTAAAACAAAAACTAAAGAGAAACAAAATAAATGTTCTGTTAGAGATAGAATTTTTTTAAATTATGGAAATCATAAGTCTTTTCTAGAAGAGAACCGCCACTTTTTAATTTTTTCCTATAGAAATTAAGGTTGTATAAATGAGAAACTCAATGTAATTACATGTAATAAGCAAGAATGAAATGGTTTTGTTACATTTTATAACCAAAAAGAACACACACTTGTTAGACTTTATTCCTGTGGAGGCCAGTATAAGTTTATGTCCCTCCAGGTCGCATCAAACATATTTCTATTGGTGTTCCTGTGACACCACATGTATTCACACAGGCATGAATCAAGAAGGTTCGCACTCGAGCCGCCTCGGTGGCTTAGTGGATAGCGTACTAGGCTTTCACCCCGAGGACCCGGGTTCAATTCCCGGCGAGGGATTGGCATTTTCATACGCTATAAATCATCCCATCGTCTGCATTAGCCCAAGTGTGCACAATAGTCGGACGTTAAACACAAAAAAAAAAAAAAATCAAGAAGGTTCGTGTTGGTATCACATTCCTGTTTGTTCTTCTGTTTCGTAGATGTTCACATGGATTCGACAGTTCGTGTGTGGGCTCTAGTTTCCAGATCCATGAAATCGGTACTGTGATATAGTTATTCAAACTGCATTGCTGGCAAATTAGGTATTTTGTTGCGGTTTTCCATAAATCAGATACTATGGTTGTTCAAGGTAAAATGCTCTGTTTAATACACGATAACAATATAGCAGCTGTTCTGTCCAGCGCAGTATGTAAAAAACATTCTTTTGTTTCTTGGCACATTCTGTCAAAAACCCACTGTTGCGACATTGTGCTTCGTTTTAGAGAAACATGTTTCGTCATGACCAGCAACTCCAATAGGTGCCTCTAAAAACCTTTTATAGGGTTTTGCAATATGCTATTAGCACATACCTCACACGAAAGGTTTTTCCAGTCTGATGTTGTTGCTGACATGTTCAGCTCTTTAAACAAAACTTCGGGATAGCGTATTCCTTTTCCAAAGAGTAAATGAACAGAAAAAACGTATCTAGTGTTATTTTATAATTTTCTAAGTACGTCCCATTCCTCAGTCCAATACAGTAGTGGCACTGACACATATAACATCGCCAGCAATCCTTGTTGTTGGTCAACTGAAGAATCATGACATGTCCTTCCGCAGACTTGCGCTCACTATGTAATATGTGTTTATTTTGCAAAAACCAACTGCATTTTCTTTTTTTATTAAAATTTTTCCAAGCTAACAAAAGTTTTAACATGATTAGGTAGCTACTCGAGCTGAAATGAACAGACCAGCAGTTCAGTTGAACCAATAACTGTTAATAACATAAAGGTTAAGAAACAATAGAGGCATATTGTGGATATTTTTTATTGATTTGCGTGTCTGTCAGTACACCAAACTCATTTTTGGATAAAGTATTTCTATAGGAAAAATTTTAATAGTGGCGGCTCTCTTCTAGAAAAGACCCGAAATGATTTAAAATAAAATAATATGTGGGGTTTATATCTGATTTTGATCCTACTGTAAAAATATATAGTTATAAATACTCGTTGGAACACAAATAACCGAATAGAAAATGTAATGACCCATTGTTCAACTTATAAGGTTAATAATAAAAAAAAACATTAAGATTCAATATTTATACTGCATTATTTTGCGATTATAAAATATATAAAACATTTAGTATCAGATTCTAGGACAGATAAAATAATTTCCTGATATTTTGTTTAATTTTTACTAATAATAGGGTATTTATTTTAGGATATATTTATATTTCATTCTACTTAAGAAAAACAAAACGTTAACTTTATTAAATATATTGGACAACATTCATTGCAGTAAAACTCTCATATCTGGTCCAGTTTTGGATTTCAACCGTTTGATATTTTTCGTCATTAATTTTAGATTTGAAAAGTAGTTAAAAATTTTAAAGTAGACAGTGGCAAATGTGATATGGCGAATTTTTTTGTGTCGAGGTTGGTGCGGGACACATTTACACGATAAAGCAAGCGTTAGCATAATAATTTGAAAATATATGTCGAGGTTAAAAGTTTATTAATATTTTCAAAAGGTTGCCTTTTTGTCTCCATAGAGTTGAATCTATTTTAATCCCAAAAAATAAGGTGGAGTATTTCTTGGAACTAATTTTTTTTGTTTTTGCTGTATAATTTTTTATTGACATTCATGTACAGTGTTAAAAACGTTAATATTTTTTGCTCGGATTATGTGAAATATAATTCGATTCCATGCAGTATTTTACTGTAATTTGAATGTAAAAACTGCATTAAAGTGGACAAACTCCAGTTCAAAGGGTGTGATGAGGGGCTCGCTGTATGTAAAGATCAAACGAAACATTACAAACAGCACGTTTTTTTTTACTAGACCTTATATGATTTTTTAAAAAGGTTTATTTATAATACTGTATGTTTGTTTTTGTTATTAAAAAAACTAGGTCATTATATATAAAGTGTTGTGAAAAGGAGTTAATCCAAGCAATAAAACTAATAACTAATTTTACAATAACTAATTTTACCACCTAGGCTACACCCTCTGCGGAGGATCAATCTGATAGTACAGATGTTAATTTTGATCAGTCAAAATCTTATAGACTAGCTGATGTATCTATCAAGATAGGGATGTTCTGCATAATGTACAGTCGCTGGTGATCAATCGCTGCAGTCAGGACGGTCACTGCCACTAAACTACTGACTTGACTGATGGAAACTCTTAGAATGGACTGGTAAAAAGGAAAAAATGTTTTAATTAGTACCAAACTGGTTGTCGGATTTAGTTAAGATGTAGAGAGAAAAGAAAACACTATCGCGTCGAACAATGCAAACTTCAACTACACGCGGACACTGTGGTCACTGGCAGTGATAAGTGGAAAAAACATGAACTTGAACTGCATATGGATACTTGAGATCGCTGGCTATGCTAGTTTAAAGGGCCGGACTTTAACAGCACATGAACACTTGTGGTCACTAGCGGTGGGAGTTGGAAAGTAAATTTCAAATGTATGTGAACACTTGTGGTTGCTACCATAGCTAGTTTGAAATGGAATTTCAACTGTACGCGGATATTTGTGGTTGCTAGCAAAGCTAGTTTGAAACAATTTCAACTGTACATGGACACTTGCGGTTCCTAGCATAGATAGTTTGAAACAAAGTTTCAACTACACACGGACACTTTTGGTCGCTAGCATAGCTATTTTGGAACGGAATTTCAACTTCATGCGGACACTTATGGTTGCTAGCATAGCTAGTTTGAAACAGAATTTCAACAGTACATGGACATTTGCGGTTCCTAGCATAGATAGTTTGAAACAAAGTTTCAACTACACGCAGACACTTTCGGTCGCTAGCATAGTTAGTTTGAAACGGAATTTTAACTTCACGCTGACACTTGTGGTCGCTAGTGTAGCAAGTTGCAAATGGAATTTCAACTGTATGCAGACACTTGTGGTCGCTAGCATAGCGAGTTTGAAATTGAACCAGGCGGTCAGTACAGCCCTTAGAACCGACCTGTTTGCATTTATATATTTGTATTGGATGTTTGGTTAGGAAACAAGTTAGGAAATAAAGTTTGTATATTAAATTAAACTTTTTTTGTGGTTTAATGTCCGACTATTGTACACATTTGGGCTAATGCAGACGATGGGATGATTTATAGAGTATGAAAATGCCAAGCCCTGGCCGTGAATCGAAACCCCTCGGGCTGAAAGCCCAGTACGCTATCAACTAGGCCACCAAGGCGGCTAAAAATGAAACTTTTGTAACTTAATTATGGTAATGCAGATAAACATCTTCTGTTACTTACAAGAATGATCCTGCAGTATAGTAGTACTTCAGAAATTTATCTTTATTGGGTCTTATTCAGAGTTATTTAAAAATTAGCCAATGATTTCTGAACATCCTGTTCTGTTAAATCCCTTTCACAACATTTAACCAGATATGAGAGATTTGCTGAAGTTATAATTTAAAAGAATATAAATTCCTACAAAAAATTCCTTTAAGTACATCCATTACTCAAGTTTAAGTATGGCTTTGAATATGTTAGCTTTTTGATACATACATTTGTTTGTATAAGTTTTGTCTAATGGCTAATTGGCTAATGTTGAAATTAAAAAATAGGTCACCAACCTTATATTTTTTCTTGCCCTATTATTTCTGTGTGATTATACAGGTGTAAGGATAGTAAAGTGGCAAAAGTAACTGAGTGTAGAAGACCTAATTTGGAGCAAAAAAAAATCAATTGCTGTTTAATAGAAATAATCATGCAGTTTTGCAAAATTTACCTAATAATAATACATGAAATGCATAGTCCCTGTTTGTAAAACGAATCAAACTGGGATACTTTTAGAGAGGGAAAATAGCACTAGTTACTACTTAAGCACTTAGACTAATGAGATAAGTCTAAACAAAATCTTTTTTCATATTGTTTACTTTATATTTTGTTCATTGTACTTTCAAAAACTCGTTTAATCACTGGTTGGTTTTTTGACAGATAACAAAATAATCAATACTTGTAATGAATGTATGTCCTCAATTTCGAAGAACTATTCCAGTGCTTTTCTAAAAATGTTTTAAAGTACTTCCGAAACGTAGAGTTATTACACATACTAATTGAAGAAAAAAAGCCATACAATTTTAGTTTGTAATGAAAAAGTAATTAATTTTTTTTAAAACATTAGAGAATTTACATATCATAATTAAAGGGGAAGTTAGGGGGTTCTTATTACGAACTTTTTTGCAAATGAGATCTATTATCATTCACTTTTGTTTAGTATTACTTTCCTTCCTGCCTGAATGTCATAAAATGTAGGCAAAATTAATTTCTTTACTTTTTGAATATTTTCATTAACAGTCAGCTAATAAACATTGTATATTAACTTGATTCCACTTGTATTAATCGTGATACTAACTAATAATAATTAAAATAATAATTAAAAATACTAACTCCCTATTGCTTCTAATGTGTTTTGTTCAATATAACATTAATAGTAACTTAATTTTGATGTGCTGTTTTAGGTTAGGCTACCATCTGACCTCCTGCCTTATTGTGTGAAATCTGAACATCATATGAAAACAAAACCATCTACTGGTGAAAATTTAAACCTTTAAGGACTTTTACACCAAATTATCTATGCAGAAAGACAAAAAGGACCAAAAATTTTGTGTGTCAGACTACAGTATGTTTGTTTCTTTTTACTGTGGTGTATATCTGTGCCAAATTCAATAGCCTTATGCTTGTATTCCTATGAGTTTATCACACTTTATCGAAAATATTCCTGCTTAGCAAGATCTGATCTCAAATAATGATCGCAACTAGACCTAATGTTCGGGTTTCAACCGGAATGAGATAGTGTAGCCTACATTTATAAAAATATGGTATCTTGTCCCAAATCTCTGTATTTGGTTTCTAAAATATTTTTTGAATCTGCACATTTAAACATTATTTTTTCTAAAAAAATGTTTACAAAAAAATATTCGCAAATCTTTTTTTTTATAATTATCTTAACTTTTTGTCACCAGTTTAAGCTTTCACTCTTTCTTAACATTAGGACAGTATTTTAAACCAGCTTCAGTAGAATAGGACCTATTTGATTTACTGTTTAATACAAAACGTAAAAATATTGTTTAAAAATCACTTATAAATAATTTAAAACATCCAATTTTTTAGGGGAAAAATTGAAAAAAACTGTTTTTAAACTCTCAACAAATTAAAACATTAGCCAAAATTGACAAATGTATGAATCAAGTAGCTAGCTTAGATATTAATGGAGAACATAAGTGTAAAGCCATTCAAAAATTATTAGAATGTTAACAAATCTGTAATTACTTCAGTAGCTGAATATTCGTGCTAGGCATCTTAAATATATCGTTAAGAAGTGATGAATTAAATTTTAATATTTGAAAGTTGATTTTTATTAAAAATCATAATTGATTTTTGATATTGGTTTTGCTTTTTATTAAAAATCAACTATCAGATATATAAATTTAGAAAAAAAATACAGAATCTGACATCAGATGCCAGAAACTGTTTAAAAACAACCAACTTGAAGGTCCTTTTTCTGGTGTGTTTCTCTATTTTAATTTGTTAAACATTTTGTGGAAGTGATTGTGGCGTACCAATGAATGTGTTTGCAGAATTCGATTTTTGTCTTTCCTTTCTATGAAGAATACAAAAAAGGTCAAGAACTGTTTCTTCATAAATGAAATATGTTTGTAATTTAAACATAACTTATTGAAAAACCATGATGAAAAAAATGCATTCACACATTTTTTTATGTGTAAAAACATTTTTTTATAAAAGTTGTTTTTAAAACAAAAGAGCAGTTTTCCATTAGGATAATTAGGATATTATATATTTACCATTAGGAGCAGTTAACACATTATTTATATTAAAAATGGTAGTTATATGGGCAAACACATGGTAGTTTTGTTCCAGTAAGTAATATTAAGTTAAATAGATAATATTTTGAAAACCTTTTGGACAAAGGTATTAACACAATTTTAGATTTATGTTGATGTAGATAGTTAATTAATGTTCAAAAACAATCTACTTCGTTCCTTAGAAAGTTTTTAAATGTTCAAAAACAATCTACTTAGTTCCTTTTATTCATGTAAACATTTAGGAAAAAGTATATTAGATGATATGATATTAAATTAAATCAAATCTTGATAAATCAAAATTTGTTTGTCGCTATGCAAGAATACCTTGCTGAGTGATCATTTGTTAGTGAGCACCTACGACCTACAGAACATGTATGCCGAATTACAGTATAATCCATTCAGCACTTAAGAAGAGAGCCATACGTCAGACAGTGCTATTTGCCTTTTATGCAATAAAATGTGAATTAATAACATACAGTATTTTTGTTTCATTTTATATTTTGTCGATCACTTAAAGCCTTACCATAGAGTAAGTTTAAAAATTTTATATTTAAGTAATAGTATTTAAATAATTTTTAAAATGGTCCTAAAATATAGGCAATCTATATTACGTACCAAATTTAATCGAAAGTGATCAATTCGTTTAAGTTTCCAGCGATTGTGCAAAACACAAACACACACACACAAACTTGTACTGATTCAGGGATCTGAAAGTGGATATATTTATGCAAATTTTAAAATAGAATTTTCAAATGTGGTATATTTTGTTTTGGTGAGAAAGTTTAAACAGTATTCAGTTATGAAAATACAAGCTACGCAGTACTTCGAAGTTACATCATAATTGGTTTCACAAGTGTACCATAAGTCGGGATACAACCTAAGTGGGGAATACAGTAACGTATTAACATAATTTTAAACTCAAAGTACTGATAATTCTCTAATAAAATAACACAACGAGTCGTACACTTGAATTTAAAACAAACTTTTCAGAAAATAAGCAAAACACAAAAAAGCTATAAGGGAAAACTAAAACCTTAACTAAAAATTTGTATATAGAAATTATGTATCAATTGAATACAAAATTAAAAATAAACAAAAATTGTAATTTAAGAAAGAAGGATTTCAATACCGAATTATATTTGTTTTTATACTTACCACTATGAAGAATTTAAATTTAAATGCACACAATATAAACAGTTATAATAAATAACAAACACTATGCATTAATGAATAAATAAAACGCAGTACTATACCGAAACAAAAAAAATCAAGCTCACAACAGAAATTCACCGTTCATAGACTATGCGCAGACTAGCAACAGGAATAACTACTGATAAAATGGCCTAGTTTTATTTGTATTTTTTTTTACCAGAAATATTTAGAAGAAAACACAGATTTCTTAATATCATGTTTGCAGGGTGGGCAGAAGTAGACTTCCTACTGTACTGCCTTTTTAACATAATGAAAATGACGTAAGTACAAACGAATGGGTATGTCCAAAATAACGTAAGTAAGTCAGTGTAAGTCATGGCACAATTGTCCTTAAAAAATAAGCAACCATTATAACAATTTTACTTGGTAAAAAATAATAAAAAATAAGGTGAACTATGGCCTATGTCATTGTTTATCCTATTGTTTGTACCTTGTATACATTTATTGCTATGTTTACATTAAGAAATAATTATGATACTAAACAGAGAAAAAACTTGAAAAACCAAATTTAAAATGTTTTTGATGAAAAAGAAAAAAATACACGAAAGTCTTTGTTGGAATAAGGTGCTTTAAGCTTACTTACAAATTATAAGTGTAAAGTCAGTTGAATGTCATATATATATATTATTTATGGAAAGAGATTATACAAACTCAAGATTGACATATAGTTTAACAAACAAACAAAATAATAATAATAATCAATTGAAATATTTTTGATAGTATTTTGGTAGCACTTAGGTTATATTGCTTTTACTTAAATGGTTTGAATGCTTACAAGGCAAAAGTACACCCAATGAAGGCATCATTGATCATTAGCAAAAGGTTTCGTTTCTAGATCCAGAAAACCTGGAGTATAGACAGAATTCTACAGTCGCAGAATTACATTCACAAATTTAATTTAGATCATGTTAATTAACTGAAAAACAAATGAAGAAATACAAATAAAATAAGTGATATTTCTTATTGTCTGAACAAAAATTTGATTCTACATCTATTGAAAAAACATATTTTTTATAATTTAAATAAATAAAACTCAACTTATGCTCAGTTCATGAGGATATTTGTGGTGTGTAAGAATATACATAAACATTTTCCAGCTACTAAAAAAAAAAATTGCTGTAAACAGTCATCAGGTTGGCTGTTGTAATATGTAATTTTGATATTTTTTAAAATATCTTTAATTCAGAATAATTAAACCCACTTTTCTTTGCTGCTGAATATGCCGAGAGGTAAGTTCTACATAATTAAGGAACATTTCTAAGTTTGGTCATTCGATGTTTTTACATTATTGCCTCTATCCAAAATATTAAATCACTCTACTTCTACAATGGAACTTCAATTAAGTTATATATTTTTTTTAATTTTGTACTATAGATTTTTGGTTTTTACGTTTTGAAAAGTCTTTTTCATTAGTTTAATCATTCATTATGACGAATGTTTACAACAAATTATATATTTTTATTTTTAAAATCGAACAGGACATTGTATAGGCTACCGTATTTTTTTCCGTAAACATGGTTATGAATAAAAAAAATTCTGAAGTTTAAGACAAAACGAATCTGTGATTAAAAAATAATTATTTAAAATTTTTACACTCAAAGATCATTTAAGATTAAACAAAATTTTATAACAATCACAATTTATATGTAATGAAGAGTCTCTTTTTCCGATGTGAAATAATTTTATCTTTTATAGGTGAATATTTCTCAAATGTTTCAGTCAGTTGAATAGTGAATATTTTTGTGTGATAGTAAAGAGTAGAAGATACGAAATCACAGATTTAGTTCTGTAGAGGGCCAATAAATTGACCATAGCTATAATCAATAGCTTAAAAAAAATTAACGCCTTAAAAAAATTAATATCAGTATTGATAGGCTGTATGAGAGGTGAGTAGTCTTAATATTTATTTTTTTAAATTTAATGAAGTTTTGTTGCTATTTAATTAGTTTCACAAAAGTCGATGTAAACTTAGTGATTGGTAATCCAATGAACTTTATCTAGGTTACATGTAAACATTTTTTGCTACAGTATCTGAATATTTCTATAATGTATAAGGATAAGTGTCATATGATTTAAGAGGATTGTTTAAATGTAATTTTTACTTAATTCTGTTTTGTATTTAACATTTTTTAATTTATATTTTGTACATTGTGTTTTTAAAATAGTGTATTTTAGATATTAATTTTTAAGCTTCGTCAGATTTGAACAAAGGAAGATGTATGCATTTCTTTAGGTTTTTTTAGTATTAAACGTTAGATTGTGCAGCATTTTGATGGAATTTTTTGGTAACAGTTGATTACTTGACCCTTGCACTTCTGAAAATAATATGATGCATGCATATATTTTCATAGTTTCAAAAGTGTTTATGAGTGTTACAAAATAGTTATAAGTGTAAATTACATGAATTCATCTTTGAGAAAGGTTTTAGTACTCAGTGGATATATTTATTTTATAGATTTATAGATTTTGACAGGCAATTAAAAATAATATATATACAATTTTTTTGGTTTCCTTTGTTTTCATTTTTCCAGTGGTACCATCACGTATGTCACTAATAGGGTAGCATGTTTTGTTATGATCTTAAAGCATGTCTATGTCAAATTATTTTTACTATTCTATGCCATAAAATTGTTTCATTTTTAATTTCTGTTGTTTTTTTAATTTTTGTTTTCAGATTCGAGTAGTTAACGCTTTTCGCCAAGGACTAGATGCTCGTTACGGTGAATCCCTCGCAGAAGTTCTTCGAAAGCAAACCTCTCTTAGTAAGCGATTATCGCAGACATCTTCCATTGAATATGCAGATAATGTACCAGATGAGTTGATGATTCCTGAGATCGACGTAGAACGGCTGTCGTCCCATAGTCATACAGAAACAGCAGTCTAGTCCCGCCCTATCCTGATCCCAATATACAATTCTAAAGACAGCTTTTCCTTCAATATAAATAAATGGACTATAGAGGTGCTTGGATCTATCCAGTTTGGTTTTGTTTTTGAATCAATTAGTAATAAGAGTTGTAAACCTTCTAAGAGCTAAAGTCGGACAGGGACCCCGTTGTTAGTTGTTGCGGGGGTCAGTGTCCGGGTGCCAGGTGCCGGGAGTGTTTCGGTTGTGCCTGATGAACTGCGGTGTGTACCAAGACTATTGTGGGAATGGGAGGAGTCGGCTCTTAATAATGCATGTAATTATTGTAAGATACAAAAAATAGAATAAATGATTTATCGAGACAGTATGTTGAGAGGGGAGGCAGAAAGTCTGTGCTCATGTGATGTCGAACTTTGTTAAAGTATAACGGTTAGTTTTAAATTTTAAATTTTGTTCGCCTCCTCTCGTTTAAAAGTCAAGTGCCAGGACAAGATGTCATAATTTTGTTATTAATTTCTCAGTGTTGTCGTTCCTGATAGCCAAGTTGACACTATTTTATCTATGTTTGACCGAGCGGTCTCTGTTAAATATGTTTTCCTCTGACGTCGAATAACCAAAAAAAAAGTTGTTAAATGTTCTTTATTATCAAAATGTACATCTGAAAAATACTCTACATAAAGCAGTGAAGTTTGTTTTTTAGAGTGGGTTGTTACGCTGTATAGAGACTGCTTGATCTTAAAGAGGACGAGTCATTTCTCTCCCCTTCTTTCTCTCTCTCTCTCTCTCTCTCTCTCTCTCTCTCTCTCTCTCTATCTCTATCTCTTTCTCTATTATTCTATCCGCTCTAGTTTAATTTGTAACTCTGTTGTGTGACTGCAATTTTCTGTCTGTATAAAGAGAAAAATTCTAGGTGTTGCAAATATGCACTAGTTTATAATGAAATTTCCATGGACTGTTAAAGTAAAATTTCAAGCAAAGTATCAATTAATTTGACTGATAGAGGTTTACAGTAGATTCACCAAGTGTATTGTAGTATTCACTTTAGTCAGACTAGACAATTAGACTTATATTTACTCATGTCTAGTTCTATCTTTACTAATTCTACTTGAGCTAGTAATTTTTCACTGATTTTTTTTTATCCAGTTTTTGTGTAAACATATACAAAATAAACAGAATATTTAGTTTGCCTGCAAGTTAAGTTTACTTTTTAAATTTCTTATCAAAACACTAATTGAGATAACGTTACGAAATAGCTAGTCTAATCATGACAGAGACCTAGCAGTCGATGTGTTTTTATTTGATTTATAACTTCCATTCATTTCATCATGTTCTTATTAATGGCTAACTGTTAGTTCATTTTAATAATTACAAATGTTGTGTTTCATTGATTTATAATGGAAAAGTGTATTTACAATATTTCTTCGATAGTATTGCTTCTTTAAATATTAAAATAAGTATGTATATGTGTATATATACATATATATATATATATATATATATATATATATATATATATACATACTTACTTATATTTTAAAAAAACTGAAAGGCCACAGTCTCGTAATAAGTTGGTCTATGTTGTACTTAATATTGTGTTATTGTTGAATTACTCAGCATTATGTGCCTTAAGTCCTTGCTGTATTATTTATGCAACATTTTGCTTGTGTTAAGCCATACTATGCCTGTTCATACCAGTTGTCTCTTCTTCATCGTAATGTATTTATTACTTAGCTTACGCTCGCGCACACACACACACACGTATATATATTCCAGGTACATGTTTTGAAATTTTTACTTTTTTAAATAACATTTTCAGTTTTTTACGATCAAATTCTAGTTCATCTTTGTTAGTCTTAACCAAAATGTGACATTTCGAAATGTTGAAATTGCTAAACTTACACACACACACATATATATATTCCAGGTACATGTTTTGAAATTTTTACTTTTTTAAATAACATTTTCAGTTTTTTACGATCAAATTCTAGTTCATCTTTGTTAGTCTTAACCAGAATGTGACATTTCGAAATGTTGAAATTGCTAAACTTACACACAAACACACACACACACAATTTTTGTATGTGTTGTGTATATCCAAATGTATAAAGCTGTGTCTAACTCAATTATGTAATAAGAAGCTGGAATATAACAACATTAAAATGAATACCATCCTTTTCCACCTCTTTTTCTAGCCCTTACCGATAATATTTTATTTAAATTGTTAAATATTCATAGATTATTACTAGATTATTAATAGATAAGAGAAAAGGAATACATTTTAAATATAGTTAATCCATCTTTATATATCTCCTTCTTGATCCACTTCCCATATACCCGTTGTGGGAGTCACTGAAACTGGATTGGCTGACTTTACTACTGATATGAACATGGTATCAAAATCAAATTTTAAAACTGTGTGTAACCAAAATAAATATATCTTCTACGGAAGATAGTAAGTTAAATTGTAGATTACTTTCTAAAATTAATGTTTATTTAACTTTGTCCGATGGTTAGCACATTTAACTTATTATTTCAGTTTATACGGCTGAAAATTTGTTGATATTCCTGACAAGTTATTTTAGTAAACTAATCTGAACAAAAATTTAATTATTTCAATAGTTTAATTAATATCTTATTGTTCATCATGTGTGAAATTTTAGTTTTGTTATTCTCAAAATGACAAAAACATGTAAAAAGTAAACTTGTATATTTACTTATTGCTATAAAATTGTGTTAAATATCACGCTATGTACTACATATTTTAATAGTTCATCTCCTTTTTATTCGTGTGAAAGTAGAACATTGTAGTTCATTATAAGAGATGAAGAGGATTTTATAAAAAAAATATTCTTAATTTGATTTTAAAATCAGATGTGCAGTTGTAAATTACACGAATAAGGGATTTTAGTTATATGTAAAATTAAAGTGCATTATAAATCGATGAACGAGCGAGTTACCACATTTGTCTTTTTTGATTATGTTTATACGGAACATCTGATCGTGGCACAGATGGACTTACAAATTGTTGATGTATATTACCGTAAGTTTTTATTTATTGCAACAGAGTAACATTAAAGATCTGAGAGAGCGAATTTTTACGTTGAAAATTTGAATTCGTTTAAAAACATTTCTTCACACCAAGACGTGTGCAAAGTTCCTTTTGTCAACTTGTTACAAGATGAAAAGTCAAAATCACATTGCTTTACAAAACGTTATTTTCAAATGTAAGTAGTAATAACAGAAATATTTTTTTAATATAAACAAACAGCTGTTTATTAAATAGTTGCCTTTTATAGAAATCCTCCATTCACAAACAAAGCATACAAATAACAACTTTTAGAACGAAAATGTAAAGTTATGCCAGTTTAAAGTGTACAAACAATATAAATAAGTAAACTTTCAATAGCTTAAGGTACTTTTTAAAGTTAAAAAACTTTTTAAACCTACTCATAGCCTTTAAAGTATTAATCTGTATTTTAAAAAGATCAAGAAGTTTCTGACAATGGTCGACTGAACAACCTTAGAATGTCTTCATTGCTTATTTATTAAACTAATATATATTTGAAATTTGAAATAATCGATTTGAGGTGAAATTGTGGAGGAAATATATATTATACAATCCTTGTATAGAACAAATTTCAGACAAGACATCAGGAAACCCTAAAGTAACATCTATTTAAACATTTTGTTCTTCTTTTTTATGTGCTATCCGTTCTTCTCTGTATAAATACGATCGCTGTTGTGTTGTTAGTCGAAGAAGAATTTCAGGCCATATTATGACCGGAATAAATCGATATATTTTAAAAATATGTTCAAATCTCATGAAATAAAACACCAAGAACTCTGAAGCTATTAAGTGAACATGCTTTACACACGCAACGTGACAAAACTTATGTTTAATAAGTTTGTAGTTGAACCTTAACCATAGAATAGAGCCGACCTTAATTACAAAAAATTAACAGTTTTCCATGTCTTATACAGAAATGACTGAGTAATTGTTAGGCTTATTCTAGAAATAACAGTTCCCTTTGTCTTTAGATTGTCATTTAGACTCAGTAGCTATTCTAAATCGATGTACGAGTGATTAGATTCTTAAAATCTGTTTTATTTTATTATTTATAAAGGTTAATTTTTCACATATAAATCTTCTCTTTTTAAAAAAAAAATTCACATCGGTATATTTACTTGCATGAGTTATGTGTTATGGGATATGCGATTAAGAAAGTTAAAGACCAATGATACATATATGTGTTAATACAGTAATAATATACAAGTGGAATGGTGGCAGACTAACATTACATACTACTATAGCATACTGTATGTAAACAGAACATTCGCTTCATAGCTGTTCAATTTTGTTTCTTTTTATATAAACTTCATGATGTACCTATGCTATAAAGTACAGTTTTTAAGTGTTCTATTAGTACATTATTTAAAACGTGTGATTTTAGAATGATCTTATAATATACGGTATAACCCTTACATTTAAAGGTACAAAATTGGCACACCTTGTTATTTAAAAAATGTATACTTAATTTCTTTGTTCATCGCATTAAAACGTAAATATCTTGTTATTTATATATAAAGTGTATGGGTAAGGTGGGAAATATTAGAGGGAAACCAAGCTTTATAGCCTAGATGTTTTGGTTAAATTTTTGTCAATCCAGTCTCATAGATTTTATAACTTTATGCGTATAATTTATTTTAGCTGTACTGCCAATCCTTGTGTTGTGTTTTGCTACCCAACAGCCGATTATGGATAACCTTAATGTATAATCACAAATTTGTTACGTTTGTTTTTTTTTTTGATCAATGAATAAATTAAATAATTCAAAAAATACAATTAAATTAAGAAAGAAATAAAACATTAATATTTGTTACTCTAACCATTTATTGTAACATGTACAAATAAAAATAAGCTACTTGGTTATTAAATACCCTGATACGTGTTAGCCTGCATTACTCTGTCATACCCGATTCCATCCTTTACCGCATCAATTTCTTCTTATTCCCGTGTTATTTTTGAACTTAGTGCCATAAGCATGATTTAAGGAGAGCTACAACAGTATAAAATCATTTTGTTGTAAACATAGTTTTTATTTAACTTTGCTGTTGCAACGTAAACTCTTTAAATCCGTATAAAACTGTAAGAATTGAGAATAAATTTGTAAACAGAATTATTTCTTATGTAAATAATATGTTAAAATAAAAACTCTGTTTACTTAGGGCCGTTTAGAATATTTTTTAGGTCCACATTGTGGAATAATTGGTGGTCATTGTTCAGTGGCCACAGTTATTTTTGCACCAGCTGGAATCATTTCTCACAGTCGGGATCCGCTCAGTTAACATGGAGTGAACAATACAAAATACCGTGATTGCTCGCGTGACGAACATTACAAGCAACATCTGTCAAAGTGATGAGAAATTGACCGTTTGATATAATAGGACTAATAACTTGCTGAAACATTTCATTTGAAAATAATACAAGTTGCTTGGTATAGTGGCAGTGACCTTGATGAACACAAAGTGTCAAGAAGACATTACTTTGAGGTTAAAAATCTTTAGATTTAGTTTCCCATGTTCTGGTAATATAATTGCATATCAAAAAAAACTATTGAAAATGTAATCTACAGTAATACAAATAGCCAAGGTGCTACGAGTGCATGTACAACATCCCTTTTGGGTAAAAAGAGTTAATTTTTATTTATGAAATGATAATGTACTTAAATAGTTTGAAATTGGTTGCCTCACATATAACTAAAATTTGGATAACATCTTTATTTATCCAATATTTATGCGCAAAAGTATTTGCGCATTATGTGCTACATTATACCACCATATATGACAGTTCCCTCCTTTGCAAGGCCTGTTTAGGCTGGTGATAAGTTGTTGGGAACAAGTGTAGTGCTTGTAATTCTTTCGCTCTGAATTTTGACCCAAATGGTGTACAATATCAGTAATAAGTGCGTGTTTTATTGAAGTTGAAGTAAATCTAGTCGTATATTTAGAGCAATTCATCCAAATGTTAATTCAAAACGATAGAAAACTACATTGATAAATTTTATTATTATGGTCATAAGAATGTGACAAGATTTCGTTGGGACTTAGAGAGACATCACCATTGTAGATGTCCAATCATTCAACAAACTTCATAACAAAACCGAGACAATGTGCAATTCTGGTCCCTAACTACACATGCATAACATTTTGTGGATACAAGCAAAACGTATCTTGTTTCTCATTTTGGAAAAAAATCACTAAAAGTGTGGAGATTGTTGTGCCAGAAATCTCTGTTGCTGTGGTTACAAAAACCTGGTATTTTACTCACTATTGGTAAACGGTGATTGTAACTTATTTGTCTAAATGCCTAGGGCTTAATATACTTTTAATCAGAAGATTACGATTAGGATAATATACCTATTCTTACCGTCAGTGGTCTATCAACTCATCTCATAAAGGCTACCACGGTTTCGAAACTATATAGTTTCATCTTCAGGCCATACAAAATGTTAAATCCCTCTGTCGAGGTCATCACAAAGTCAAACAAAACATTAAAACATACATCACAAACACTAAGCACAATTACACATTCAAAATATTCATTATGCAATTTGGCTTGGCCAAGCTACACACACGACTCGTACGTCGTTACATTCCGGACTGCAACAACATACAAGTCGCGTGTGTAGCTTGGCCAAGCCGAATATTTTAAATGTGTAATTGCGCTTAGTGTTTGTGATGTATGTTTTAATATTTTGTGAAGACCTCGACAGAGGGATTTACCATTTTGTATGGCCTGAAGATGAAACTATAGTTTCGAAACCGTGGTAGCCTTTATGAGGTGAGTTGATAGACCACTGACAGGAAGAATAGGTATATAATCCTAATGATTTGAATATGTGGTCCGGTGGCTATGTTACAATAATGAAAAGAAGATTATGACCGTGTCATAATGATCATTAAAATTTAGTTGTAAATTTCTAAAATGTTTCCTTATCTATTTACTCTTGGACCAAGTGGCCACATGGGCTTCTAAGTAACCAAATTTCTAGGTAACCAAGAATTGAAGTCAGTTACTTTCATAGCGAAAACTATAAAATTACTATGATTTTGCTAAGTCAGCTGTGTTGCTGCTATTACATTGGCAAAAAACATTTAATTGCACATTAATAAACTCAATGATTACATTCAAATTAACCAAAAGTTTAAATATTCTGTATTGAATTAGTAATTCAATTTTGGAGTTAGTTTTGAAATGTAACTGGACTGTTTGAATGTAACCACGTTTTGCTTCTGTAAGTTGATTCTTCAAAAAGCCATATTGGTGCACCAATGTCAACAAGCTACTTTGAAACGGATAGTAATACTTAAATTACATTTGAATACAGAAAACATTTTGGTAACAATATCAGGCTGAGTGAAATTCAAAAGAAATAGAAATTCTGACTGAAATCTGGATAAAATTTAATAGTATATGAATTTACGCATTATGTGCTACATTATACTCCTATTTGTTGGAGTAACGAGTAGTTGACAAAGTCAGTTACTGTCAATATTTTTTTTTTGTAAATTCACTAATCAGTACAGTACATACATTAGATTGGAAATAACACACTTCATTATGTGTTACAGTAAAGTTTACAGTAAATATGTTACAGTAAAGTGTGTAAAAACAATATTTTACTATATGGGTTACTCAATATGACTGTCTTTTTTGTTACTTATCAAGTAAAAAAACATCATAGTAATGTACTCACGTGTCTATTCCATTTTTGGGAATAAGCTCTAAGCCTATTTGAGATTAGAATGAAGAAACAGAGGGTGGGGGGGTTGATGGTTAAAACTTGTACTTTATCTGCAATTAGTTGTATATTTATTACATGCAGATGTGGATCTACAGTGACTGATTTTTAATAATGCACTGTGAAGTTCAGTAAGGCTGCAGCATCTACAAAAATAATTTATGGATAAATCTTACTTTATATTTCATTAATAAAGTTATCAACCTTATTACAAACAAAACACGCAGTGTTATAGAATTTCATAACATTGAAATACTGCCTATGAATTTCTTGGAAATCTTTAACACAGGGAATATTATGCTTAAAATAAATATTACATTCACTTCACACAAGTCAAACAGTATTGTTTATATGTGTGAAGGCCTATATAACAAATAAGCTGATATATTTTTTTTATGTAAATCGATTTTATATTGTTAAATCTCACATATATTGAATGGTCACTAAGCTGGCAACTGTAATCAATCGTCAAACTTTTCTCAGCAGTATTAAAGACTTGTCAGATATAAACAAAACCTAGAGCCGCCTCGGTGGCCTAGTTGATAGCGTACTGGGCTTTCACCCCGAGGACCCGGGTTCGATTCCCGGTCAGGGCTTGACATTTTCATACGCTATAAATCATCCCACATCTGCATTAGCCTAAGTGTGCACAATAATCAGATGTTAAACACAAAAAAAAGTAAACAAAACTCTCTATCTCATTTCCCAACACTGCACTAGTTCACTAAATTCATTTTATAGTACAAACAGAAGGAAAAATGTTATTGTAGATACATGATTGGCGAAGAATTACTGTACAGATATTATTCAAAAAAATATTTGTTCTACTCGTGGGACGAACATCAACAAATATTGACTAGAAATTCTGTTCCGTTTATTTTTTACTACAACTTATTTCACATCATAAGGAAGTGAACAGGTCTTGAACTGCATCATTTTATGACGCTCACACTCATAAAGAGATTTATTACCATATGTGCGGTATTTACAACCAAATATATGTTTTCAGTATGGTCAGCAATCCTCATAAATTTTCATTAATGTGTCCTTAATTTGAATACAGGTCTGGTAGACCATTCAGAGGGCCTGTTTGTAGAGTTGGGACTATCATCAATATTTTAGTATTTGAGTATAAAAACAATTATGAGTACTTATTTAGTATTCTTATAGCTTTCTGTACAATATTAATACCCGTCAGATTCAACCATTGATACCATTCCTTATATTATTACTTATATTATTTTTTATAGTGTGTTTATATATTTAAATTATAACAAGTCTCAATTTATGATAAGCCGCCTCAGTGGCCTAGTTGGTAGCGTACTAGGCTTTCACCCCGAGGACCCAGGTGAAATTCCCGGCCAGGGCTTGGCATTTGCATATGCTATAAGTCATCCCATCATCTGCATTAGCCCAAGTGTGCACAATAGTCGGTCGTTAAACACCAAAAAGAAAATCTAATGAATACATTAATTTTAAGCTACAGAAAGAATCGGGTACTGCCTTACTTTAAAACATTTCAAAATACACAGGATTTAAATTTATGAAATAAAAATACAAATTTAATTACGGTATTCTGTTATAATTTAAAACAATATAAGACGTTTAACATGGGTACTCTATACATATTTTAAAATACTTATAATAAAGCATATTAAATTTTAACACAAATATTTGAACAATTAATCAATTACCTATAACAATCATAATAAATTTTATGTAAAGAATAACACAATAGTCTAAATAAAAATGGAAAAAAATTGTTTCTACAATTGTAAGGTTTTCAACTAAGATACATCTTTACGTGTCTGAAAGACTTGGCCTATCACAAAAATTGACTTCCTCTAAAACTTCCTTTCAATAATTTCATACTAACATTAAACAACAAATACTGTAACGGAATGGTTAAATCACAGTGCTAATGGTGCTGTATTTTTGCAAATATTTTAATTTTAGCTAACGTAACATTCTTACAATTACAGCAATGCTAATTAGATACTGGTAAATAATGTATATATATACATAAAAACAGGAAAATATAAAGGAGTTAAATTAATAATTCACTGTTACTACTAACTGTACAGGAAAATATACAAATAGAAAACGAGTATTTAATTAAAATTTAATAATGTTTAAAATAAGCGAAATAATACTGTCTTTAAAAAATTTAAACTGATAAATACATTATGATACAAAATACTAGTATTGACTTTGTAGCAGTGGAAAAATCAGACAATTATGAACTTTTGTTTGGAAAATAAGATGTGATCAATATCTATAAAAAATTACAACAATAGCGAAATACAAAAATTAATTAAAAAACAATATCACACATGAAAATTAAACACTCATTAAAAATATATCCACACATATCAATTATGATTCAAACAAATTCTGGAGTATTTTTTATAATTATAATGAATTTGGTACCTCTTATCACCAAATTCTGTTGATGCATTTTGGGTAGGCATATAAGAATCTCATACCATCCTAGTTTACTATAGTTTACCCATCCTAGTTTACCCATACCATACTAGTTAAACGTAATGTTTAAGAGCGGTGAAGAAATATTTAAAAAGAAAGAACCGTATATGAAAATACTGTATAAACAAGAAGTGAATATTTAAAAAAAAAAAATGGGAACTATCCAAAGTGCATCAACAAAGCTAAGGATGACAGCAAATACTCATCACTATCATTAATTTTAATACTATTAATACTATATTTTTCTCATTTTAAATTAGGCCCTAATTATGAAGGTGATGATAAATATGAAAAAATAAAACAATGATCATGTTTGAGTTTTTATTCTAGCCTAATCAGATGAATACTATGTGACAAAATGTATGCTATATTGCAGCATAATACAATTTTTCATCACAATATCTGATATGTAATCTAGTCCTATCTATACAACACTGCGCTAGTTGCAATATAGTACCTGTATACTGTAGGTACACTCTTCGTTCAACCATTCGGCAGATCATCTTTAAATAAAAATCTAAACCTACTCGAAGGTAAACAAATTTTAACATATTTCTTAAGATTAGTAGAAAATGGAAATTAAATCAATATATTTAATAAAAAAATACTCAATGTAAATATTAAGTTTAGTAGCATTATTTTTTAACCCCCTTAACTATTAAATAACACGAACTGAAGAGATGTTATCTCATTGTAAGGTTTCACACATGCCTAGTAAATCTTATAAACTACTTTAAATGTTATTGTACGCCTTCTGCACAGATTCTAAATAAACTGAATGTTACGCCTTCTGCACAGATTCTAAATAAACTGAATGTTACGCCTTCTGCACAGATTCTAAATAAACTGAATGTATAAATTACAAATAGGTATTGTATGAGTCTTGACACAGCTCACAGTTCCTGTATATTTCAGTGATTCTGTTTATAAACATGTATAGTTATAACACTGTATTTATTTTGTGTTGTTTCATTTATTATTATATGTATAGCTAAATTTGAGTTTATTATACATTTTCAACAATACTGATCTAACTTTTAATACTTTTACAACTTGACTAGATTTGCTATTTTTGATTAAAAAAAAAAATATTACTAAATTATTATTAAATGAGACAGAAATCGATGATTCGAAAGTCATTAACGAAAATGATAGCATAACAAACAACTGTGATTCTCGACTTAGCAGGCATGAATTTTTAGTCAGTTA
Source organism: Callitettix versicolor (assembly GCA_022606455.1). Lineage (NCBI taxonomy): Eukaryota > Metazoa > Arthropoda > Insecta > Hemiptera > Cercopidae > Callitettix > Callitettix versicolor. Next base: position 62,413,794 of record CM040182.1, on the reverse strand, counting down.
ATTTAAAAAAAGAGGTTAAAATCTTTTAAAACAAAATACAACTCATTATCTTAAAACTTTTTCACATTTGTTGAGTTACAAGCTAAATAAGTACTTAACTATTTATTACAAATATTGACAAGGGCTCTAATAAAAGAAGTTTAAAAAAATATATTTGGTTTTAATAAACGTGACAATAAATAATAACCACCACTGGAAGACCATAAGTGTTGCGTAAAAGATAAGATAGATCTTACAACTTGGACACCGACTATGTGTGCTACTAATTGTATCGTCTATGATTACACCAGCCTTTTTTTTCGTTATAGCCTTCTCCAGGTTTTGAATATAAAGCGTCAAAAATCTGGATTAACTGGGACCAAGATTGTCCAAATTATGAATTTCTCCGGAATTTCAAACTTAAACTAAAGAATAAAGACTATGAGCAAAGTAAAAAATTAATTTAAAAAAACTCTCATGACAGCTTACAATAAAACTGAAGAGTAACTTCCAGCTGTCAACGTAGCTTAACGTCAATTGATAATAATAGATTTTTCCTTTGAGAGTAAAAATAAATATGTAAAATAATAAAAAAAACTTGTGGCGGGACGTTTTGCCCTATCCTAAACTGTACTACACGATTTGTTTATGTCTCTAGAATTATTATAATGGAAGAGAGCTGTTAGTTTACTTTACACTTTGCTATATATTCAGTACTACTTGAAGCAACATAAATTAAGTGCTAAATTTAAACATCAGAAAGTGTTTTGTTTGCTTATTGCATTGTTGAGTTAAAACTTACGGGCTCTGGATGTCTAGGCTAGATAGCAGTTGTGTGCATTTGTAAGTAGGATAGGCGTGATAGACAAGACACATGTTACAAGCTATATGGCATAAAGTACACATAGAAAAACTGTTCATTAGCAAACGGTATCAGTCTGTTTAGTAAAAACAAAAATAATACTAGTTTAAGTTGCTTACTAATTAACAATGGTTAATTTTTAATTTTGATTTTTCTAATTTGAATCTAGATTTTTTATGTCCAGATTTTCAACGCTCCACTGTAGTTTCATTGACTAGTTATATGTTGCTCAATTCGCTACAGAGTACGACACAAAAAAGTATCTACATTTCCTGTAGAATTAACGTTTATAATAAATCCTTTTGGCATAAACATTTTCACTTTAAACAGGAGAGTGAAGAGTTGTACCACCAGCCAGAGCCATCTTGGAGAGAGAGGACAAACTGCGTTTCGGACTAGTCCCAAGAAATGTAACATTCGATTCACTAAATAATTTACGAAAACTGAAACATAAGTTGAAAGACATTTAGAATTAAAATTCACTATTAAAAACACTTTGGACGACGATGTTACATGGGGGCACATTGTTATAATAGCTCTTTGAGTTGCAAAACTCGTGTTAATGTAATTTCTGTTTACATAAAAGTTCTTAAGAATTTATTTCGTTCAGTTTATTTTAAATTACCGCTTTCTGGTTTCCATACAATAACAATTCTGACAAAGAAAAAGCATCCTTTAGACTGGAATTTAGCTCACTTTTTACCCCCACTTAACCTCCCATTTCTGTTGAATTTAGTTCAAAATCAATAACAATGTATTGGTATGTACATAATTTACAAATATGAAAATATTAAGGCAAACAGGACAGCTCGCTTCACAGTTCAATTATTATAGGATATTACATTAAACAATGTTTAATAAATTTGCCATCTTTTTTAGTACTGTTATTTTTACTCAAGATTGTGATGGTGAAGCTAGGTATGGCCAGAAATTTTATTTACCATAATTTAACTCTACACATTGAATAAAAAATGTTTCTTACAATTTCCGAATCCCAGAGTCTGTCTTTTTCCATGGGGCATCATCTGGTTCATATGGAAGTGGTCCTTGAACTGGTGTATCTTCTTCAAGTGGGCTGGTAGGACTAAAAACACACAGTAAATACAGATTGAAAGATTTGTACTAATTCAAGGTAGTAACATCTAATTAACACTTAATGTGCTGATGTAGTACTACTACAACACATGCTTGGTAAGCAAGAATGCAGTGTCATCCAATTACATGTTCAATTTTGCTAACGTCTCGTCGACGAAGTACTTGCACGACTGGATTTGTTTGCAATGATTAGCCTTTATATTTTATCAGCTAGATATCGTTTAACCATCAATATAAATAGTTTATAATGATACAGAGTTGCTTATAAAACTGTGGGCCAGTGGTTTCCAAAAGGTGGTCCATAGTTCCTTTGGGGGTCCACGAGTAGCTGGTAATTTTAAATAAATTATATATATATATATATATATATATATATATATATATATATTACTCGACATTAAAAAAATAATAAAGTGTAAAAAATAAACCTGTTTTTTATTTTCGATAAATATTGTTAACACATTCGCTGCGGCTGATATGAATATAGTGAATTCACGACACGTAATACTGAATATGTTTAATATAATCAATACATAACAATAAAATAACCATAACACAGAAAAATAGTAGGAAAAGTTATACAAAGTAATTGTAAGGTCATGCTTCATGCCACGACCTGGGTGCAGACACAACTAGCGTTTGGCGCGAACAACTTCCCCTTCCATCCCCTTCCCTACTTCACTATTTACTGTGCTCACGCATATCCTGTGTTAGTTGACATCTGACAAATGTACTAACTGAACTCTACCTCTTGTTTAATATCTGCACAGTGATTTAATCAGAGCCGCCTCGGTGGCCTAGTTGATAGCGTACTAGGCTTTCACCCCGAGGACCCAGGTTTGATTCCCAGCGAGGGCTTGGCATTTTCATACGCTATAAATCATCCCATCGTCTGCATTAGCCCAAGTGTGCACAATAGTCAGACGTTAAACACAAAAAAAAAAAAAAGATTTAATCAGAACGATGGATCATTGGTTAAAGTGGTGAATAGTGTTAAGTTAAAAGGGTAATAACTGATGTAGAACAGTCATCTGCATTAGCCCAAGTGTGTACAATAGTCGGACATTAAAAAAAAAAAATTAAACAAAAACAAAAAGAACTGACATCAAATGACATACCCAGTGCTAGTAGTATTACTATAAGTGTGAGGTGAAGTTCCCAACTGTCAACAGCCTAGTAGTAGCTATATTAGCATGAGTAAATAATTTAGCCCTGGTAAAAAAATTAGTACAGCAATGAGTTTTCCGAGCTAGAATTTACATATGCTGGATCTGAAGAAGAGCAAAGGCCTCAATGTGTAATTTAACTTGAAGTTTTGTCCAGTGAAGTACAAAGCCTGCTAGATTGCACCACCATCTCAAAACAATACATTCTGAATTTAAAGCTAAGTTGATAGAGCTTTTTTAAACCTAAGCTAAGCAAGTTTAGGCAATCCCAAAATGTAATGAAAAAACTAACTTCAGTATTAAAAAAAATGCAATATTAGATTTTTACAAAATTTCTCAGCTAATTGTAAACTCAAAAAAGCTACATGCAACTGCAGAGGAATTGTTCCTGCTGCTGTAAAAATATGCTTGGGGAATCAGCAGCTAAAATAATTGATACAATTCCAATATCAAATAATACAATCCAAAGAAGAATTTCAGACATGTCTGAAAATATTAGACTTTTTTTTTAATGTATGCATGAGTGACATGTTTGCTTTACAAATAGACGAAAGCATAAATGATATTCATACATTTATATGGAAGTTCCATACGTACGAAGACTTTTTATTTTCCTGTGAACTAATGCATACAAACGTGAAGACATTTTTAATGTTATTGATCAGTTCCTTCCTATACTTGGTACTACTAGATATTTTAAGCATTTAAAAGTGCTAAATTTGAGTCAACAAGGACATCAAATTTTTTTTATCGTAGAAGACAAGATTGAAGCAATAATCAAAAAATTTAAAGTCTGGGCCAAACGCCTTGAAAATAATTCATTTACGAACTTACTTCCTGTCCAAACAGTTATGGCATCTACTCACGACAAACTGTCTGAAAAAATGAAATCTGAAATACTGGTGCATCTTAAGACTTTAGTGATCTCAATGAGAGAATATTTTCCTGAATATTTTATGGCATCTACTCACGACAAACTGTCTGAAAAAATGAAATCTGAAATACTGGTGCATCTTAAGACTTTAGTGATCTCAATGAGAGAATATTTTCCTGAATATTTTATAGCATCTACTCACGACAAACTGTCTGAAAAAATGAAATCTGAAATACTGGTGCATCTTAAGACTTTAGTGATCTCAATGAGAGAATATTTTCCTGAATATTTTATAGCATCTACTCACGACAAACTGTCTGAAAAAATGAAATCTGAAATACTGGTGCATCTAGTTATATGTGACTAGTTATATGTTGCTCAATTCGCTACAGAGTATGACACAAAAAAGAGAGACTTTAGTGATCTCAATGAGAAAATATTTTCCTGAATATTTTATGGCATCTACTCACGACAAACTGTCTGAAAAAATAAAATCTGAAATACTGGTGCATCTTAAGACTTTAGTGATCTCAATGAGAATATTTTCCTGCTCCAAAACAAAAAGCAGATTAGAAATCCATTTACCATTACATGCGAGATTAAAGACCTAAATTTGACTAAAGCAGAGCAAGATCAATTTAATGCTTTGTCAAATAATGGAATGCTCAAACATGCATTTAATAATGAAAAATTATTAAGGTTCTGGATGACTGTGCACCAAGACCACAAACAGTTATCTCCGAAAGCAATGAAACATTTAACACCATTTTGTACAACCATATGATATTTTGTTTTTCATGATATTTACATTTTCTATAGATAATTATATTGGACACCGTCTTTTATAAATCTGTTCAAGTTTCTAAAATTTAGTTATAAATCCTCTTTTTTGATAAACTACCTTTGTTAAACTTTCTATAAAATGTTTACTTTTAATATTCAATTCTAAAGACTAAATACTGTGAAAAATCACAGCATTCACAATGTATTTTTGTTTACTTTTAATACAATAATTGCCTGTTTTTCCATATAATATGAAATTCTAAAATAGGATAACCTAAGGGGTGATTCAATAAGAACACCAGTTTTTTAATTGTTGAATAATAAAGTACTCAATATTTATGAAATGTAATATATATTCAAAAATCAATATAAAGGATACATGTTGCCATAACATATGAAAAATTATATGTGCCATATGTTTGTTCTCAATGACTGTTCAATTGTAAAACGTTCCATGGTAACTAACCTTAAAAATATTGATTAACAAAGCCTTATGTCATATTATTTTGCCATGGCAACAATGACTTGAAATTTAAAATCAGAATTTTCATTGAATCATCCTGTCCAAAAGTTAGTGTACTTTTTTGTTCTATCATTTCTTTTTTTACATACTTTTACTATTCATACGCAGAATGATATTTTCTGGCAAAAAAAACTGAAATATTTTTTTGTACAATTTTGAAATTGATATTTAGATTTTAAATGATAATATATTAAATGAAATGCAATGATTATTTTTTTAATATATTGTTTAATATGTTGTACCTATCAAACGATATTTTTTGAAAAGTGGCAAAAAAACTGCCACTTGTTGCCATTGTGCCATGGCACAAAAAAAGCAATTGTTGCCATGGCAAAATAATATTTATGTCTTTGTTAATCAGTATTTTTAAGGTTAGTTACCATGGAACGTTTTACAATTGAACAGTCATTGAGAACATATGGCACATATAATTTTTCATATGTTATGGCAACATGTATCCTTTATATTGATTTTTAAATATATATTACATTTCATAAACTGCCAACACTCAGGTAATATGATAGGAATTATTGGTAAGCCTGCTAAATATTAACAATATACAGTTTGTCACTTCCGTTCTTGAAATTTCTATACTTAACGTCTTAACTGCATGACTAACAAACTTGTTTGATATACAATGGTTATTTTTTCAATTTCCAAATTTACTATGACGTGGCCTGTCGAGCGGTAGGAGGCGGAGCTGCTCACTGAATGATATTATAACTCCCCCACTATAACATAGGAAGTAGTTTATATGAAGATGGAAGTAGCAATATTATAGAAGAGGCAGCACTATTATCCAATGTGCAGCTCTACTGCCTACCGCTTGACAGGCCACTTCACAGCAGATTTGAAAGTTGAAAAAAATAGCTGTATAATAAACAAACCTGCCAAATTTTAAGATAATCAGGCAACACAACTATGACAACAAATAACACAACAAATGCAAATTACGGCATTAGGTTAAATCTGAAAACTTGCTGTGTTAAAGTTTAAGGTATAATGATATACTTGAAAAATATTTTATAACCCTAAGTTTTTCTGCTTGTATATAAATCAAATTTCGCATGAAACTAATTTAATGTTTTTAATAACCTGTAAGGAGTTATTTAATCACAATAATAAATTAGCGAACACATACATAATTTTGTACTTTTAAGAAATCAAATTCATTTCAAAGAACTATTAAACAATTACATCTACATTTAATTAATTAATTAAGGCCGGTGGCCTAGTTGATAGCGTACTGGGCATTCACCCCGAGGACCCGGGTCCGATTCCCGGCCAGGGCTTGGCATTTTCATACGCTATAAATAATCCCATCGTCTGCATTAGCCCAAGTGTGCACAATAGTCGGACGTTAAACACAAAAAAAAATTAATTAATTAAACACAAAACCGATATTATAACTATTTATCCTATGCTAGAATGAACAAATTACAAGTGAAAAATATCAAAATAACACGCACTGTATGCATGAGATAAGAGGCCTGTTTTGTCTGTACCCTGGCCTATTTTACTAGTTGATGGTGTGATACGCTACCTCTGCCAAATAGAGCATTGGAGAGTTAGGCAAAAGAACTCAAACAGCAATACTTTTTCACTTGTAACCGTCTTCATATACATTTATTCTTAATCAAACTCACCGATCATAAAGTCATGTTTGTGATGAATGTGGTGAGGGGGAGGGGGGAGAAGGGAAATAAACTGCACTGAGCGGCCAGCCAAGCGTGATACGAACAGAAGCAAGTGGTTTAGGACTTTCTACCTTTTCTTTTTCTTGAAAAATTTCTTCATTCCTAAATGAACAAGCCATTAACAGCAAACAGCATGCTACCACATAGAATGCACATAATGCAAACAAGTATCAGAAGCAACTTAACAATATTTACATGCAAGCAAAACAAAAATAAACACATCAATTAAAAAACACTTTCAAAACATTTTAATAAACAGAAAAAAAAATTTTAACAGCATACAGTCGTCTGTTGAGAGTTGAGAGATTGGTGTTTAAGTGACCTAATTTTTTTGTTAAACTTTTAAAACAAAACTGTCAAACACCTGCTTTAAAGCACATACTGAGAGTCTGTATGTTCAAGATAGGTTAAAAAAACAACAGGTTAAAATATAAACAATATATTTACAACAATGGATTCGTTGACTCTCATGTTCTCTGCACTGCAACAAAATGGACGACTGTATTGCTTGTAGTATATGGTTTATGTGTTATTTTCAAACATATCTATCTGATGGTCAAACATTAAATGAGTAAAAATTACTTTTGAATCATATTCTACTAACTTCCACACTGCAGAAGTTTGAAAGGCATAAAAAAACATTCTAAAAATGTTGGTGAGATTTTCAAAAGACATCCATAAATACAAAAATATGTAAAAATCAAAAAAATTCCTGAAAAAATGATTTTTGATTTGATCCGAACTAGTTTATAAATTTTTCAAGATTTTCCTGACCATGTCGAAATTAAAGATATGAAAACGAACTTTGAAAGAGGTTTGGCGGCTCTATTTAAACTACATATATATATATATATATATATATATATATATATATATATGTATAAACTATACATATTTTTTGAATCAGTATTGCTTTTAGTTTCAAATGATACTCGAAACTAGATTAACAAAATTTCTCTTAAGATTTCACCATAAACTAAGACTAATTATGGTTATTTTTTGTATTTTGTATTTTAGGTATTCTTTGTCATCAACCTCTGTATTTTTCCTGGGTTCAGGCTGCTACAAAGACCATTTCTGCCAAATTTCATTCTGATCACTTACATTGTTTAGAAATAAATAGTATGTCACCAACAGATAGACAAACTTAAGCGCAAATTTATAAGGGTCTTTGATTTTGCCTACATCTTGGCCCCCACAAAGGGGGTTTAAATGCACGTCAAAGTTCTGAGCCTGGAGGTGACTTTTTTTAAATACGTTAGGGGAAAACATTGAAAAATATCTAACTGAAAAAATTAATGTTTAACAGACAATAAAACCAACCAATAAATAAAATATAACCCGGCACTGGGTGACCAAATTTTTCCACTTAATAAAAAACAACCATAATAAAGGATTTGCTTCAGATTTTGGATCTCAGGCCCAAAATTTCATGTACAGATACTAAGCATTCACCATCACCAGTTAGAAAAATACAGTTTTTTGTCTACGGATATTTTGAAAAGCATCTACTTTCCGGTATTCTAATATATGATTTAGAAGAGCTAATTACAAACAAAATATTTAAAAACCATGAAAACTGGTTTATAAGTAACTTTTTTTATGAGGTACTACTAAATAGCTAAAACAGAACTGGGATTTTAAACACATATCACGGGGAAAAGGCCAGGATATTTACGATGTACTCTTCAAAAAAACTGATTACAATCAAAAGGGTTAATTAAAACTAAAGATGTGTACTCGGAATAGAAAAAACACTGTTTATGCCTACAATACAGAAAGTATTGGGGACTGTAGATGTTGAATAACTGTTGCTCTATTGTAACTATGTTGGAAGTATTTTATTTTTTTAATACAGTATTATATTATTGTGGATTGTGTTATTGAATAAATTATGTCTATTTATTATATTATTTTATTTTTTGTCTTAACATCCACATTTTATGCCAATTAGACTAATGAGGATGAGGGACTGATGTTTACAGGAATGGTAAAGCTTATGACAGTAATTACACTCGAACTTATGACTTGAGGTACACAAGTTGGATGCAACTAGTAACAGCTACCTGGGCCTCCATGCTCTTGTTGGTAGTATTATACCAGCCGCCTCGGTGGCCTAGTTGATAGTGTACTGGGCTTTCACCCCAAGGACCCGGGTTCGATTCCCGGTCAGGGCTTGGCATTTTCATATGCTATAAACCATCCCATAGTCTGCATTAGCCCAAGTGTGCACAATAGTCAGACGTTAAAAAAAAAAAAATTCTCTCTTGTTCGTTCAGAAACGAATAAAACAATTTCATAAAAAAATGGTAGTGTTATAATGTGCCACCAGATAATATAGATGCTGATATATGAAGTTCACAATGAGATGAGATTTTTAGAAAGAAAATATTTTCTCCTAAAAATGTGTGTATTGATACAATTATATCTCTATCTAAATTATTATTCATGTTATTATTAAACTAAATGTTATATTCATACATTTACTTTACATTTCCTAATGCCTCACATGAACCATGTATAATACATATAATAAGCAATTAAAACAATAAATCTTGAATATAATGTTTTAAATATATGTAGAAGTGTTCTGGCTAGCCAAGATCTTCCACTCTCCCAAGCATCTAGTAAATATACTGTATATAAGAAATACTAGTTTTTAGTGTGCAATGCTTGAAAATGAAAAACTATACATATATATATATATATATATATATATATATATATATATATATATATATATATATATATATATATATATATATATATATATAGAGAGAGAGAGAGAGAGAGAGAGAGAGAGAGAGAGAGAGAGAGAGAGAGAGAGAGAGAGAGAGAGAGAGAGAGAGAGAGAGAGAGAGAGAGAGAGAGAGAGAGAGAGAGAGAGAGAGAGAGAGAGAGAGAGAGAGAGAGAGAGAGAGAGAGAGAGAGAGAGAGAGAGAGAGAGAGAGAGAGAGAGAGAGAGAGAGAGAGAGAGAGAGAGAGAGAGAGAGAGAGAGAGAGAGAGAGAGAGAGAGAGAGAGAGAGAGAGAGAGAGAGAGAGAGAGAGAGAGAGAGAGAGAGAGAGAGAGAGAGAGAGAGAGAGAGAGAGAGAGAGAGAGAGAGAGAGAGAGAGAGAGAGAGAGAGAGAGAGAGAGAGAGAGAGAGAGAGAGAGAGAGAGAGAGAGAGAGAGAGAGAGAGAGAGAGAGAGAGAGAGAGAGAGAGAGAGAGAGAGAGAGAGAGAGAGAGAGAGAGAGAGAGAGAGAGAGAGAGAGAGAGAGAGAGAGAGAGAGAGAGAGAGAGAGAGAGAGAGAGAGAGAGAGAGAGAGAGAGAGAGAGAGAGAGAGAGAGAGAGAGAGAGAGAGAGAGAGAGAGAGAGAGAGAGAGAGAGAGAGAGAGAGAGAGAGAGAGAGAGAGAGAGAGAGAGAGAGAGAGAGAGAGAGAGAGAGAGAGAGAGAGAGAGAGAGAGAGAGAGAGAGAGAGAGAGAGAGAGAGAGAGAGAGAGAGAGAGAGAGAGAGAGAGAGAGAGAGAGAGAGAGAGAGAGAGAGAGAGAGAGAGAGAGAGAGAGAGAGAGAGAGAGAGAGAGAGAGAGAGAGAGAGAGAGAGAGAGAGAGAGAGAGAGAGAGAGAGAGAGAGAGAGAGAGAGAGAGAGAGAGAGAGAGAGAGAGAGAGAGAGAGAGAGAGAGAGAGAGAGAGAGAGAGAGAGAGAGAGAGAGAGAGAGAGAGAGAGAGAGAGAGAGAGAGAGAGAGAGAGAGAGAGAGAGAGAGAGAGAGAGAGAGAGAGAGAGAGAGAGAGAGAGAGAGAGAGAGAGAGAGAGAGAGAGAGAGAGAGAGAGAGAGAGAGAGAGAGAGAGAGAGAGAGAGAGAGAGAGAGAGAGAGAGAGAGAGAGAGAGAGAGAGAGAGAGAGAGAGAGAGAGAGAGAGAGAGAGAGAGAGAGAGAGAGAGAGAGAGAGAGAGAGAGAGAGAGAGAGAGAGAGAGAGAGAGAGAGAGAGAGAGAGAGAGAGAGAGAGAGAGAGAGAGAGAGAGAGAGAGAGAGAGAGAGAGAGAGAGAGAGAGAGAGAGAGAGAGAGAGAGAGAGAGAGAGAGAGAGAGAGAGAGAGAGAGAGAGAGAGAGAGAGAGAGAGAGAGAGAGAGAGAGAGAGAGAGAGAGAGAGAGAGAGAGAGAGAGAGAGAGAGAGAGAGAGAGAGAGAGAGAGAGAGAGAGAGAGAGAGAGAGAGAGAGAGAGAGAGAGAGAGAGAGAGAGAGAGAGAGAGAGAGAGAGAGAGAGAGAGAGAGAGAGAGAGAGAGAGAGAGAGAGAGAGAGAGAGAGAGAGAGAGAGAGAGAGAGAGAGAGAGAGAGAGAGAGAGAGAGAGAGAGAGAGAGAGAGAGAGAGAGAGAGAGAGAGAGAGAGAGAGAGAGAGAGAGAGAGAGAGAGAGAGAGAGAGAGAGAGAGAGAGAGAGAGAGAGAGAGAGAGAGAGAGAGAGAGAGAGAGAGAGAGAGAGAGAGAGAGATAGCGAGCCGCCTCGGTGGCCTAGTTGACCTCGGTAGCATACTAGGCTTTCACCCCGAGGACCCAGGTTCGATTCCCGGCCTGGGCTTGCCATTTTCATATGCTATAAATCATCCCATCGTCTGCATTAGCCCAAGTGTGCACAATAGTCGGACGTTAAAAAAAAAAAAAAATAATATATATATATAGAGAGAGAGAGAAAAAGAGAGAGAGAATTATTTTCACAACTATCAAAAGGGTAGTTGAAAAACAATACTTTACAATATGTCTTGAATATAAGTAAAGCATGAGTTTGGAAATTGGGCTTTTAAAATTATCTATCATCTTTATGCTGATCAGAGCCTAAATTACTTAAATGATTTTCATAAACAAGAACTCATTTTGTTTTTCATCACTGCAGGGCTTTTGTATAAAGGATCTACCAAAAAAAAAGGTTAGTTCTAATTTTTTTTTTTTTTAACTAAGGTAAAGACACTTAACCATTAGACCAACTATACTTTGATAAGAAAGATCTCATTTTGTTTGTTATAACATGTGACTTTTGTATATCATGAAAGTGGCTCGGTCAAGAAAAAAATTCAAAGTTCCTTTTAATAGACATTACAATCAGGTTAATTCTAATGATTTTTTTTAATGTATCGTAACAAATACGTACACACATTTTAAATTTTCGGAATTATTAGAAAAGGCTCATTTTGATTGTTACAGTAGATTTAAAAAGCTGCCAGAAACCCTTACTGAAAAAAAAAATTTTTTAATTTGCTGAAGAGTTGAAGTCTTCAAAACTCATACATAATAAAAACTGATCAGCGAGAACTTATTTTGTTTTTGTAAGAGACAGTGACTGAATTTTATCAATAAAAAGGTTAGTTCTAGTAAATGAAAATTTTAATAATAAGTAGACAAATAAAATAAGTAGCAAATTTTCAAATATTTTTTTTATCTTACCGGCTTTTTGAAACTGATTTCATCACCATTAAAATCAGCATATTTTAAACTTCCAAATTGCATTGAAAATACGAAAATGAACCCTTTTTACAAATTGGATTTCTTAATTTCAAAGGATTTTTAAAATTCAAAAGTTATGAATTTTAAAAGATTTCGAAACAGCAGCCATTTTAAAATTTTTGAAAAAAATTTGCTGGTTAACGAACTTGTCCTAGCTATTGCCAAAATCAATTTATGTGTAAAGTTAGAATCGAATCGGACTAAAATTGTAAATGTGGACACACAAAATCCCATACATATATATATGTAGAAATTCGCTAAAAATAATTTAAATATAAAATATTAAAAGCAGAACATTCTCAAATTTTATACACACAATTAGTTTTGTAGAGATTTATTGGTATGATTATGACTGGTTACAAAGCAATGAGTACTTTAGTTATAAGTCTGTTAGCCATTTCACTAAAACACCAGTGAAAATAAAACACAATATTTTTTTTTTTTTTTGGAAGTGTCTGAGTGTAAAAGAAATTGCTACCAGTACACATTCAGTAAAATAACTTTACTTTAAAAAGTTATCTTCATTTACTTTACAAAAATCTTCATTGTAAGATTTTGGTGATCTTAAAAACAAAACTAAAGTTTATATTTTTCTTATTAAAATTTTTGCCAGCTAAACAATAAATTTAAAAGTTCACTCAATATAGAGTAGTATTTATAATTTTTTACTTGTAACCAATTTGGAGAAAGTAATGATTTTAGCAAAGATAAAGGAGGCATTTTCATCTTACTCCTATAGACGTCTGAAAAAAGTTATCTGTATTATTTTCACTAGTTCAAATTCACATTTTATAACTAAACTACGATACCAAGCAAATTACACACTACCATATCTAACTAAAAGCTAATATACAAGCAATCTACCCCTTCTGTGCAAGAGCTAAATGTTTTTGTGCCCCGGTTAATTTCATGCAGTATTTTATGAATCTTGGGTATTTAACATACGATTCCACTCTTCTCGGACGAAACATTTCTAACTCATCTTCTAAATCACTGACTCTTGCTTTCAGTTCATTTCGTTCATGAAGAATCTCCTTGAGCTCTGTAGTTGTGAAACGTGGTCTATTGGGGTCATGCGAATCATACACTTCCTTGTTCGACAGATCGGGCACATCGACCTAGAAGTGGACATTTATCAGGTTATAACAGTAAAAGAGGATGATAATCCCTGGACGATTCCAGTACAGTTCTTAATGTTACATTAAACTAATTACAGTACATATTTTTTTTTATTGGAGACAAAGTATTCTAAATTTCACCTAAAAACTTGTATACATTCAAACTCTCCTAAAAGTAGATTCTTATGTTAAACTAAATAAGGCATAAGAAAAACAAAATTAACGTATGTCTTTGTCCTTGGAAGACCACCAAAAATTATTTGAAAGTAAACTCCCGAGTGATTATTCATTACAAAGAGCTAGTATAATAAAAACATACTAAAAGAATCTTGCTGCGATCCAAAATTGTCATTTAATAATTTTAAACAGGAATTTCATTTATATGAAGTCTGAAATTTACCTACCCAGAATATGACACCACATTGAGTTTTTCTTAATGTCTCTATTCTAAATAAGCTGAGGCTAATGACTTTACCTAATTATTCATAACTATAAAATCTGTTAACTGGTCTTATTATTTTTTTTTAATCCAATCATGCAGCAATTCAAGTAACTTGCAACAAGGGAACATGATCTATATTGTCCTATAAAAATATTTGAGTTCTAAAAACAGAAATTAAATAAAATGCAGATTTTAGGTTTTAGCATTTCGTACTCAATTTTCTCATTGGAATAAATTATTTCATGAACTTTAATTTGACATTTCATAATCTATATGTTGCCACTATACTTTTGGTTGCCATTTTTTTAAACACTTTCAATGGAAAAGTAATTGTGTAACATGGTATACCACTGTCAAAATAATTGCTACCTTCTTGTGAATAAATATTAACAAAAACAGAACTGTTGTCAAATTATAAAGCAATAAATTTATATTAAACTAATAGATGTATCCAATAAATGTTTTTAAATTGTAATTCTGTATACTTATTAAACTATCATTTAATTGCTAAAAGTATGTGAATATATTTACTGTATATGGCATAAATACATAACATTTCACACATTTTATCACTATAAAGAGGCCTTTAACAATATTTAATTCCACAAAGATTACTTCACTGCCCACTGTAAATTTACACAAAAACAGATATTTCTGAAACAAAGTAAACAGTGTGATAGGATTTTTAGTTCCCTTATATACCCTTTTATCTTCAAAATGTTCTACTTCAATAGTAGTTGTCAGAAACAACAGATTTCAGTTTAAGAAATAATGGAGTTCTTAGTCACACTAAAGGACCATAATTAGGGAATTATGACGCAAGAATTAAGGATGGCTAGCATCAGAGGAATATAAATATATGTACATAAGGACTGACATATATTTCACAAGAGCATACATAAATTATACAACAAATACCTGACTCTTTGCAAGATCTGCATTTTCTTTCTCGGCATGCCCTAGTTTCTGTTTTAGTGCATTAATGCAACGCTGCTGATCTTGAATCTGTGCTAAAAAGTCTGCTCGCTCATCTATGAGGTTGTGAATTTGCGACTGACTCAGTTTAGTTTTGTTTCTTAACTCCTTTACTAGATTGTTAAGTCTTTTAACTTGGCCCGCACACTAAAACAATAAGTGGACAAGTATATTAATCTGTACAAGGAATATTTATTTTTAAGTCATTCATTTTCCAGGTACAAAATACACATGCAATTAAAATTATTGTCTTTTTACAGAAGTAAAAGTACAGAAAAATATAAATACTACAACAGAAAAATGAAAACGTTTATTTAAGATATTGTCCCTTAAATCAGTAGTTCCACGTTACATGTTGAGGAAGGCAAATGGCTTAAAACTTTTTGAAGTGTTCTTTTGAGTGCAAAAATATTAGAAAAACTGAACGTATGTCACAAAATATGTTTTATAATTCCACAAAACTGCTTTACTACCAACTGTAACGTTACACAAAAACAGAGATATTTTTTATATATTATGAACAGGGTGATATGATTATCAACTCACTTATACATTCTTTTATCCTTTCTTCTGATGAAGTGTAATTATTAATAAACACAAACAAAATGTAAAAAGTTTATTTCATTTTATTTTTTTCCTAATATATATTATCCACCGCAGGGGTTTGCAGACTAGCTGCACCTATTGAGAGGATTTAGATGTTCCTCACGGTACCCGAGTCTAACACACACTTACACTTACGACTCTAACACTTTACACTCACACTTACATTTAGGGAGGTGATAGTAGCCTCAATGTGCTTTTCACCATAAAATAACAAAAAAATAAGTATATATATATATATATTTCAACCGCACTCTTTCGATGACTAGGCCATAAACGCTGCAAGCGCTCAGCCGATCAATTCAACACCCAATGCAATCTGAATTACAATATGAAAGTTCATAAATTAAAGAAGAACTACTGTACTCTACCTTGTTATTTTAATAGCAAAAAGCTTTATTTTAAATGTAACCAGTATTTACAAATTAAAATTTAATATTCTTTAATTAAATTAAAATGTGTTCTTTAAATTAATATATAGTCTATATTGATGCAAAAATTAAAAAAATCATCTAGGCAACAAAACGAATCTTAAGAACTAAACAGTCAATTAAGACTGACATGTTTTTAGTAACTGTAGTAGCCTATTATTCCTCAAATTTTGATGACGACTCTCATAACAAATGCACAGTTACGAGCAGTTGACAAACTGTGCTGACAAAGCTGGTCGGGTGTTTATCAATAGGGGTACAGTATGCCATAAATAGCTTCAGTATTATTATAACCAATGAATATCAACTATGATAAATTAGTTAGACTATGTAAATAAAATGCTATACCTTACATAGGCCTATTTGTTATTGTAATACAGTACAATTAATTAAAAGGTTACTTTCTCTTTTATAATATTTTCCAATGTATTAAAAAAAATACAGTTTTTGCAAATTAGATTCGCGCTTTGATGGTTTTCATATAATCAGGGATTGGTTATTCGAGATTCAGATAACCGAGGGTTTACTGTGTGTGTGTGTGTGTGTGTGTGTGTGTGTGTGTGTGTGTGTGCGTGCGTGTGTGTGTGTGTGTGTGTGTGTGTGTGTGTGTTTAGTGGGTCTCAAAATAACAAAATTTCAGGTTGAAGTAGTTTCATGACAAAAAAACTTACAGATCCACTGCCTTAAATCATTTAGCTTACATAACTTTATCCTAACATAAAAAACTAAACTAACTCTAACTCCAGTTGGGAAAAATTAACCAATTTATTTTAAAAGAAACTATTCAAGTTCAAATTAAACATGAAGAAAAATTATAATTTTTTAAGCACAATTTTAGCCTACAAGAGCAAACTTTTAAAAAAATTTGGGTAAATATAAGAATAGATTTTAGTCTAAATAAAAATTAATGGGATAAAGCTTTGTACTTTACTAAGTATACAAAGGGATAAATCATTAAAAAATCATCCCTGGGGCAATATATATATACATACATATACATATATATATATATATATATATATATATATATATATATATATATATATATATATGTGTGTGTCTACCCACTTTTGCAAACATACTTACAAAATCAAGAAAAAATACAATTTTCTAACTTCACAAATGTCCTAATAACATATCTTTCTACAATGTGAAAAAACAATATAAAACTCAATGTAAGCAATAAACTAAACAGATGATGAAATACTTCAGATAAATCTTATATACATTTTCAATTTCAGAGGTTTTACTACTGATTTCTCGGTCTTTTGTTCTCAGCTGTTCTCTTAGTTGATCCACCAAACCACGAAGTCGTTGTAATACAGCTATATCTACTTCCGGACTAATTGAGTTAGCTGAAATAAAATACACCAATTTAATAAGACACAGAACATATATAAAATTAATAATATTGTGTAAACATACTATCTATAATCTAAATATCAGTTTAATACTTATTTTCTTTTTCTACCTCCTAAGGGGCTTTGGCAATCCCAAGGTGCCCTAGCTGGATCTAACCTTTTTCACCTAGCTTCTCTTCGGTTAGATTCCTTCATTCCATGCTAAGGTGGAAAAGTATACACCGAAGGATATGGCTGACGATGGGTTTAGCTTAAGTATACAAACTCTTAATAACAGGTGACTTCCATTTTTAATCTAGCTTCACTTACGCATGTAGAGCTCTGTATGGATGGACATAATATTTCCCTGGCTACTTGTCAGATTTTGATGGTTGGACACAAACTTTCAGAGGATATAAAACCACGGGGAACTGGCAAAAGTGGACATGAGAAGTAAAACAGCATAGAAGGGGGGGGGAAATTAAGGGCTGTATCTAACCCCATGGAACCCACAAGCAGTTAATTATATTTTTTTTTTTATGTTTAACGTCCAACTATTGTGCACACTTGGGCTGATGCAGACGATGGGATGATTTATAGCATATGAAAATGCCAAGCCCTGGCCGGGAATCGAACCTGGATCCTCGGGGTGAAAGCCCATTACGCTATCAACTAGACCACAACGAGGCGGCTCGCCATTGCTTATTACTGTAGTTTGCAAGGTGAATAGTGAATCAAGGATTCAGCATTCATGTTCACTCCTACTGAATGTTTTATATTACTACTGAATGCAGTTAATTACAGCAGACTGAAGGAATGCTATTTGGACCTATTTAACTTGCCATTGAAGAAGTGAGAGACAGGGTTAACCACCTATCTCAACTCATACAGACAACTTCTATTAGGAGCACAAAGCTTAAACTGAGAAGAAATGTAATGAAGGGGCTACAAATAAAACCTAGAAGTAGAATACCTCCCAGGAATTAAATCTTAGATGTGAGAACAGAACCCTTATGTCATCAATAACAGGGCATTTAAGAACCATACTGCCATACTGGAAAACTCTCGGCCAGGAACATTAATATCCTAAAATCAATTCATGAAAACCATGAAACTCATTACAACATACTATGAGTATACAGAATATAGGCCACTGATAGCGCATATGAACACAATTGGAATGTACCACAGAGAAACAATTCAATGTGTAGGTTATGCAGGAAAGAAGAGGAAACTGCAGGCCATGTAAACTATGATTGTTTGCGTGCTTCCAAGACACTTAGACCTGCAGCAGAATGAACAGTTAGTGAACTGCTAGAACTCATTGAGGGCGCCAATCTACTGAACTAGAATATTACAGGCTTAGCTGCAAAATAGGTAATTTGATCACAGTGCCAGAGGTTACAAAATTAAATCTAAAAAAAATCTTTTTTTCCCATAGAGTCAATTCAACAGTTTGTTTCATAGACATCTACTTCGTTTTGATATTTAGAAATACAAAAATAAAATGGAATAAATAATATTGAAAAAGAGCTTAAAATTGTGCAGACTCAGAAAAGCAATTCTAAGTGGATTTATTTTTGAAAAACAATAACAAATTATCCATGGAAAAAACCTTTTTAGTGCAAGCACATATGAGCAATCAGTATAAACCAATTCAAATTAACCCTTCCACAATGTTAGGATATTGGATTCTCATAACATAATCACGGATACTGACCTATAAACATCTAGTTTTAACTGAAATATTTTTTGCACATTTTTCCAGTTAGTTTATTAATAAATAAATAATAAAATAAATAAAACTAATTTATTAATTTTATAGTTTTATAATTTTAAAAAACTGATGTTTTGATTGTTCAGAGAAAATAAATAACTCTGTTCTGTGATATCAGTAGTTTTAATCATGTATACTTATAAAAAGTACAGATGTAAAAAGTAACCATTTCGTAAAAGTATACAAGATTAATGTATTCCCAAAAATAATCTGAATAAAAGTTTTATGATATTATTAAAAAAATTTTTCATTTGTGTGTGTGTGTGTGTGTGTGTGTGTGTGTGTGTGTGTGTGTGTGTGTGCGAGAGAGGGGCGAGGGAGAGAGGGGAGAGGGAGAGAGGGAGAGAGAGAGGGGGAGAGAGAGACAGACAGACAGACAGAATTTTAAAACTAACTAACTTTGCTAGCTTTGAATTTAAAGTCCTTTATATTAGTGAGAATTATGATTTTTCTGAGGTTCCATTCAATACCAGATTTAAAAAATAAGCACAGTAAAACAATGCATTAGTAATGAAAGGCTAAATTAATGCACTAAAAGTGTATAGAATACTGTAATGCACAAGCTAATCACTAGACCTATAATTAAAGTTATTATTTACCTATCTTCTAAAGATTTGATACAATTCAATACAAAACAACATTGTGGCAATGAAAATCTCTAATGCAATACAATTTCACAAGAACTTAGAAATAAAATTAATTCAATGTTCATTAAAAAAATATTATAGTAAAAAATGAAAAAAATATATACACTTGAAAATACCACAGTTGATACTTAATGGGAATTAAATTATGTTTATTTCCATTCTGCATACTTTTAGAACATTTACCTTGAAGAGCAATATAACTTACTTGCATATAAATTATAATTTTAGGTCTGTAAAAAAACAAGTTCTTTTTTATTACAATAATTATTACATGGTCACTACAGTTTGTTTGTTTGCAGCAAATTAAGTAATTACACACATTGCCAAGACACACACACACAATTACGCACAAGACGCACACACACACACACACACACACACACACACACACACACACACACACACACACACACACACACACACACACACACACACACACACACATACACACTGTATTTATATCTCTTTCATGGATGCATTATCGTTTTATTATCAGAATATAGGTTACTACTTATTATTCTTATAAGATCGTAACACAACAAGAATAAAATAAATAATCTAAAAAATAAATTACAATAAGAACACCTAAAATAAACTGGATACAGTTAAGTTTTTATATATAAAAATTTATAACTTTGAATTCGAAATATTTATAACATACATGGTCCATCAGGTGACTGATCTTGTTTTGCTGCCAATGAGTTAGCCATTTTGCGGTTTTGTTCTTGCAATCTGGTTACCATTGCAACCAAATCCTGAGTTTCTTCACGCCAATGATCTTCAATCTGTTCAAGCTCCTGAAATTGTTTAATATTTTTAATATTTAACTGTAAGCATGGTAACCTATAAAATGAAGTGATTAAAATATTCTGGCACAGTATGCAGGAATATACTGCATATAGATATACTTATCTAAATATATGTTTATACTTTACTCCAATTAGAGTGTGCAATCAATGTTAACTGTATAGGTTAAAACACAGCAATAACTGACCAGTGCCATACCACATCTACCTATCTACACTTTTAAAATAGTGTCATTTGATAGAGGTTTACTTTTAGAATTTTTTAGCTAGATCTAAAGTTGCCATTTTGAAATATAGTCGTTTTATGCACACATAAAAATACAACTTTAATATTTATACAGGTGTTGTCGATTCATTTTTTTTATATGGATACTGTTGAAAGTTAACAGGGTGTTGATACGCTTTTGCGTAATCCTGTAATATAGTGAGTAAATATTATTTTGGATAATGTATTTTTATAATAAAATTTGCGATAACATTTAAATGTTAAGGCTCAGATGTTTTATCAACTATGTTGACCAATGTCCTTTTGATTAATATTATATTCCGAACCAGTTTTCTTCTTTATGTTTTGTAACGGAGCAAGAGTTACTCCGTTGCTTGCTTCATACAATATTGGGCAGGAATAAATCTTTTTTTAAATTTAAAAACAACCTGAAGTAATTTTTATTGTTCAAGTCTTTTATCAAGTGGGTGAATTCAAAAACTATATAGTGAAGTCCGAGTTTACAATTTTTGTATTAACTCAGTGTAAAAAGCAATTTTAGTATAAAAATGCTTAACCTATAAAAGCTTATTTATTTCAGAATTATTCCAGTTTATAAATAAGTAATGTCAGAAATTTAATCTATTTAACCATCTGTGACTTTTACTTAGTTATGCATTAGACTTATTACTGATGCATTTTGGGACTAAGGTCCCATCTTCGGAACTTACTCTTAGGCGGTTGTCAATACATTAAATCTGTATAGAAAACATACAACACATATTATATAAAACATTACAATACATAAAAATTGGGTGTAAACTGCAGGGTCTTCGAATCGACTCATCAAATGAATTTAAAAATAAGTAGTGTTAACCTTACTAAATTACTGCATTCAGTAGCTTTAATATTTTTAACCCTCTGAAGACAGTAACTTTGTTATCAAAATGTACATCATGATAAAGTAACATAACTAATTTCATTAACCTTTTAAATTTGATTACAGCAGTTGTTTACTGTTATGTGGTTTAAATGATTTGATTATTACTTTTACTGTAGGGCTCACATTGGTATCTAATTCGCTGTATAAATAATAGTGCATATCTTAGATAATGGAAAAGATTGTGATATTATTAGATATATTAAAATAATCACAACAAGATAATACCTTGGCTAATTGCTATTTTTATCACTGAAAGATAACAGAAAATGTATTTGTTCAAATAAGTACTAATCAATAAACATGTGAGAATCTTTCAACACACATTCAACATCCATAAGAAAGGGCCGCCTCGGTGGCCTAGTGGGTACCTTACTAGGCTTTCGTTGACGCGTTTCGGAGAACCTCCATCTTCAAAAACTATATCTATACTCTATCTATACAGAGTAGATATACAGATAGTATAGAGTAGACTATAGATATAGATATAGTTTTTGAAGATGGAGGTTCTCCGAAACGTGTCAACAAAAGTAGAATTGACAAAGATAGGGAAGGCAGATCATTATACTGAACATTGTGACAATAATCCTGGCAGAAAAGAAGAATATAAAAAGAATATTTTCTTTATTTATTTTTTTCTTTATTTTTACCAGATTTGTATCCTATGATAGGTGACCTATGCAGTTTTAATAATTAATTCATTTATTCAAGGAATTCTTGTTTACAACATAGCTTTGTTTTGGTTCTTTTTTAATGGCAAAAAATGTCAAGCGATTGTTTTTGAGCTCTTTTCACAAACCAAGAAGACCTGATAAGTTTTCCGTTGAATGCCTGTCTATCAATAATATAACCCTACATAAACTGATAAAGCCGCCTCGGTGGCCTAGTTGATAGCATACTGGGCTTTCACCCCGAAAACCCAGGTTCGATTCCCAGCGAGGGCTTGGCATTTTCATACGCTATAAATCATCCCATCATCTGCATTAGCCCAAGTATGCACAATAGTCAGACGTTAAACACAAATAAATAAATAAAATAAATCCCCAAAAAAGGATTATAAACTAAACGTGCTGTCGGACGATTGGTAAAAATCCTGTCAATTGATACCTTATTCATCACTAAAGGTTTTGTATTAGTAGAGAAAAATTACAACGTTAATAATTTATGGGATATTACAACTTTTTGCATTCCTAAATTTATTTACGCCTATTACTGACCCATATAAGTTTTGTATTTTATAAGGTATAGCAATTAAAAACCAGACTGATGCTACAAAACATTTTACAGATCACCTATTAAATGACAAAGTTTATCCCCTTCAACACATTCTCCATGTTGATTCCTACAATGCTTCATACAATTTTTTTTTCAAAGCAGTGCTGGAAGTCAGCTTGTTGAGAATATCCACTGTTTCTGCTTACACCGCTTCCACACTGTGAAGTCTTGTCCCTCTTAACCTCCAATCTGACCTTAGAAAATAAAAAAAAATGTTAATGGGAGCCATGTTGGGTGAGTACAGTGAGTGGTCCAACACGGTGATTCCATATTTCACAAAAACACCTTCACAGCCAAAGCAAAATGGGCAGACTCCTTGCCTTGGTGAAGTGAAGTGTTACTTGTTGATTTCACAACAAATCTTCACTTGTTTCATGTTCTTCCTTAAACCTTTTAAACCACTCAAAACGTCTGTGCATGATAAACATTCACTTCCGTACACTTCCTTTAACATTGCATGAGCTTCTGTAGCAGTTTTCCCCAGTTTCACATGAAATTTGAGGTTAACACACTGCTCCATCTGAACACTGTACATTTTTACAACATGCTAGCACAAGGACTTTAACAGGCGATTGTTACAAAAATCGCAACGTATAACGTCCCCCATGGAAATGAGGGTAGGGAAGCATCAACAGGCACAGACATGTACAAACATGTCTGGTTATTTAATTTCCACACCTCTTGTTCAGTGTTGTTAAGCTTAAACAATTTTTTTTTTTTTTTTGTGTTTAACGTCCGACTATTGTGCACACTTGGGCTATTGCAGACAATTAGATGATTTATAGCGTATGAAAATGCCAAGCCCTAGCCAGGAATCGAACCCAGGTCCTCGGGATAAAAGCCCAGTACGCTATCAACTAGGCCACCGAGGCGGCTAAACAAGTAGAAGATACATTTGAAAAAAAAACACATAATTCAATAAATTATAAAATATTAGGAAAAGAATAACACACTGTCAAATATAATGGATCAGATACCTGTTTCATTAAGTTCATAAAGTTATTTCAGTATTTTTAAATACCAATCATCTACTTAAATACTGTGTAAAAATATGGATGCTGAGTTGTCATTAGTTAGCCTATTTGACCTGTTGATCTGTCAAGAGAGAAAACAACAACACTTTTCAAAGTGTCTGCTGACCTAAATCTCCAACCACCTATCTCCTCCATCACTTATCAGTTGTCAAAATAATAATAATTTTTTTTATTGTGTTATTACTTTCCGTTCTATCATAATAATTATGGAACAACTAGGAAACAACTGATAATGGTTATTTTTCAAGTAGTTCATTACTTAAGTCATTTTAACATGATATACATATTAAAGGAAATAATAAAATCCAATAGGTACACTTTCACAAAGCTATTAAAATAAAAAAAAAATTTATTAACTTGTAAATTATGTTTAACTGAATATTTGGAATGTTCAAATTTATACCTATTGTTGTCATTACTAATGGAATTCAGTTACAGTCTGACAATGATGTCATATGCTTAGGTAATCATACTTTTATAAATATAAATGGTGATGTAATCTATATTGTTTAGATAAGAGCCTACTGCTTCTTGAAGCTTTCCATATTATTTCTTTTTATCAAAAAATAGAAAAATACAACTTGAAAGAGAGCAATTATTTTAATAAACAAATATTTATAATGCAACTCAGAATTAAACACTCTTGCATTATACTTTTTCAATTAGAATATTTTGTATTGATGTTTACTTTGTGCCAGTTATACTAATGAAAACAGAGGATTAACTTTACATACAAAAAATTAACGTGTAGTAACGATTTAATATGTACTAGATATGTATAATGTGTATAATAATCATATGTTAAACATGTATGTACACACACACATACACACACGCACGCATACACACACAGTAGAACCCTTTATAACCGAAGAAAGACGGAGATATTTTCGAATAATCAGTAGAAGCTACATTTTCATGTTAAAAGCTGTGGAAAACAAAAAATTGTCCATGAAAAACATATTTCATTGAAATAATCTATAATGCAGTATTATACATTAATTATTACAAAAAAAAAGTGTAGATGTTAACTAAACATACTGTATTGTAATAGTATGTAACATTCGGTGATGATAACCTTAACGGTTTTTCACCGGGAAAAAAAAGTATGTAACATTATTACACAAACTATTATACAAACAACAACTTAACATCTTTGATTATACATTGTTTTAAAAATATGTTATGTTAGCTAAACACAAGCTCTTTGGCATTCCAATACACCTTTGCATCTTTTGGTTCCCTCGAATCCTTTTTTAAAATATTTTTATGTTGAAGTGAATAAAGAAACTTGATTCCTTCATTTGTAGAACGGAATCCAATTAAATGTTATACGAAAGCCTGTCACTAATGTTGGTGTAGGATGAAATTTTAATTCTTTTTTATTTTAAAAAAAATCATGTAATAAAAGTGCAATATTTAATTTTGTTTCAAGAAAAAGGCACATATTACTTGAAAGTTTAGCAAAGGGAATCAAACCACAATCCTAGGCCTATATAACTCCTGTCTTAGATGACAGGCTACTTACTGCTGTAAGTTACTTAGTGAGACTCTAACATAATATAATTCATTAAATTTTGTCTATGGATCTGTAAGGATGTAAATATCAATGTTCAAAAAACTGCTATGTGTATAGTAAAGTAAGGTTTCCATGATCATAGTTCAATACTGATCCTTTTTCCGAATTTTAAAGAACTGCTACGCCATTTGTTTTGGATTTGCAAAAAATAAATGTGTTCTTTCAAAAAATGAACCAATTCTATTTGATTTTTTTAAATTACAGAAAGTAGCCTTTTGCTTGCGACAGATAGTAGCATGCTGGTTGCAACAAAACTGTAATATTTCTCTATCAATTTTACAAATATTGCCGCATATAGAACATGAATAAGATTCCTTAGAGATACCATGATTTATAAGAAATTCAACAACAGTATCGTAATTCCAACTTAAACTGACAACAAAAGGTAAATTACAAAGTTGACAATTAACAGCATCCATTTTTCAAACAATGTTTTCAGAACAAAAACTACTTTTGTCAATTTTCATAATTTTTGTACTGAAACACTTCAAAATATGTCCATTGTTAATAATCCAAAATACAAGTGTGGAAACAACGGGAAGTTACAAAATAGTGAAAATAAAAGTTCCAAATTTAACATCAAAATGACTACCATGTTAAAGTGAGGAAAGTGTTTACAACAATGCATACCTAACTTGATTCAGATGTTATGTGTTTAAATACGGGGATGAACATTAGCACGCCAGTAGCAATAAGACTCTAACATATCTCTATCAACTTCATAATTATAGCCGCATTTAGAACACGAAAATGGTTTATTAAAGATACCATGATTAATAAATAAATGATAATAAATAATGATAAAAAACACTACCATAATTTTAACTTAAAATGACAAAGAGGCAATTCGCAAAGTTCACAATTAACGGCACCCATTTTCTTGAACAATGTTTTCAGAATAAGAACTTTTAGGATTATAACTAGTTTATTATAAGTTCCTTATTAATCTAGTGAAGAAAATTTATGTAACATTATAAACATAAAAGCAAATCTATTTAAAGTGAAAATGCAAGTACATTCATCAATGACATCAGAATATAGGTTAGAATTACAGGTTAGTAATAAATAGCTAAAAATGTAATTTCTTGTGCATTTACTATAATAAACATCATCTTCCACACCTTAGTGTTTCTCAAGGAAATGATATAACACATAACACACGCAAAAAAAAATGGGTGAAATAATGTTTTTCTCAAAAGTCCCTCAAGTGCATTAATACCATAATGGGTATGTAATAATGTTCTGGAGCAAAAAAATTTAAAATAGCCAAGAATATTTAAGTCATATTTACCAAGAAAGATAAAATAAATGTAAGGTTACCAACAAAACAATTCATAGATAAAAGTACACTCCCTTTATTTACTGAAATCCCACCAACCAGGTCACTTTAAACTAATTAATACTGATTTAAAGTTATTTAAGATCTCAAGACCTACTTACTCTTTCAAATCTTTGTCTATCTTCAGCTTTCTCGATTTTTTCACTTTCAAGTTTGACAATTCTTGATTTTAGCTCTTGCATGGCAGCATTTTCTCTTTCATTTTTTGTTGCTAATACTTCCAAATGTTCTAATACATTTATTACTTTTGGCATCATACTAGTGACAGCTTCAGCACCATAAACATCAATTATTTTTTCGAATTCTTTTCCAATTACAGAGGCAATATCATAAACGTCAATCACAGAAATTTCAGTCTCGAATTCTTCTTCCATTTCTGAATGAAAGTGCAACTTAAACGGCATTAATTTGATTTCAATACACCAAAGCCTTTGTATTCATTACTTTCAATCAACTACAAAAGTTATGCATTACTTTGATTCCACTTTTAAAACCAATTAAACTAAAATTTTATAAGCAAGTTTAGTTTCGTTACAAAAAAAATATTAATCACTTGTTACTGAATCTTGAATCTCATAACCAAATCAAAAGCAGGGTAAAGAAACAGGTCACAGAACAGAACAGAGAGCAGACAAATCCTTTCCAGCCTTTCTACGTTCTACGTTCTACCACAAACCTAAAACTGCCTAAAGCTAAAACTTTATGAATGACAAGTTGCAAGAACTCTTAGAATCATTAATGTAAAACTACCACAGATGAATAGCTGCAGCTATATACAGTACTGGCATATAATATAACTACTATAATACAGTACTGTAATATTCTTGTACTGTAATCTCAAACTTACAATTTGTTTAAAGTAGTAGTATTTTTATTTCTACGGTAAGTATTACTTTTTGATAGACATTCATCGCTTTGCTACCCATTTACTACTTCCCAATTAATTATACATTTCTGTTATAATACTACCAATTTACAACAGTGGTGTACTTGTAGTACAAAGACATGGTGATTTTCTCTCACTCAAAAATTCGAAAATCCCATTTAGGTATGATGAGGTTAGGATAATCCTTAAACTACACAAGTGATTTAATATGTATAAAATTCCTATTTCCAATAAAGAATTATAAAAGGGGGGAATTATAAAAATGAATTCACTTTTTTCACATATAATTATTAATAACAGAGAAATTATGTAATAAAACAAATAAGTATTCAAAAATATTATAAAAATTTCTTCACATTTTATTTAAAATTATACTTAAAAGTGATTAAATAAAAATAATTAAAACATATTAGTAACTATCATACTCAAAAATCCAATTCAAAAACATAAAAAAGATTGAAAAATCAATACATGATTTTTTTAATATATAACAGGATTTATAAATATTTTAATATTTAATTTGATATTAAAAAAATAGTATTCAAGGCTAAATTTTGAAAAAAAACGTTCATAATAATTTGTTTTCTACCAGTCTATAAATTTAATTTTCCCAGTTTGTTGATATTGGAATTTCACAAAATCTTTGTGTGAAAGGTTAGTAAGGTCATTTTTAATAAACCAATATATAAGGTTATATATATTTTAATAAACCAGTAAGATTTAACATATATTTTTAGTGATGTATATAGAACACAAAGCAATGTATTGTATTTTTAGTAGGAGTTAATTAAATATTATATATATATATATATTACGTGTAATCACAAATTCACAGATGAGATTGAAATTTTAATTAAGAACTTGTAACTCTTTCAATCTAGAATTGAAATGAAGCAAAGTAGAAAAGTCAAAGTTGAATGTTAGTGTTTGTTTACTTTAGTGACACTGGAAGGTTTTGTGGAGTTATAAGTTTTTACTAAGTTCAAAATTACTGAATTGAACTGAAGTTCGAAACATTCTGGTCTTGTTTTTGTGAAAACTTACAAATCATTGTTATACTGTCTGCCTAATTCAATAAACATGGGAAATAGATCGTCCTTGCTTCTGAGAGAGGAAGAAATTGCTCAAATACAAGATGAAACTGGATGTGTGTAAATTTAAGGTTATTTTTCTAGGTCGAGGTTAAATGTAAACCTACAATTAGTAGGCCTGCATCATGATTTGTATTTTAAATTGAGTCTTTTTTACTTTTGAAATAACTATTTATTTAATTATCAATCTAATTTAAAATATAGTATTATAAAAATGGCATTATAATACCTTTATAATGGTATTTGTGAAATCAACCAACAAATAACCATGACGTTTCTGTAAAACGTCCTAATTTATACCATGGTTTTGCAACTGATGCTTACTCCCTCACCTTATGAAAATACATAGTAGTTGTAGAGAATAGCATCTTACAACCATCGTTATCAGAGAATTTGAATGTGTTTTGGTAAAAATGCAGTGTAGCCTGTTCTGCCTTTTTCGATATTTTTTTTACTGAAACGCTTCAGTACATGCCCAAAAGCAATAATCCAAAATGTAAAAGTGAAAAATCCACGAAAAGTACGATCAAAATTGAAAATATAAATGACCAACATAACCTCAAAATTGCTACCGTGCGAAAGTCACTAATGTGTTGTAGATCGGTAAAATAATAAAAATACGTCTAAAACGGATTTTGCATGATAAAAACTTTTTTTTTTAAACCCCATAATCTAACTGACACGGTTGTTAGGCCTAACACGGTGATGCGTGAAGAAATCCTTCTATTTTTTAAAAAAGAATACTCCATAACCTAACTGACATGGTTGTTAGGCTTAACACAGTGATGCTTGAAGAAAACCTTTTTTTAAAAAAAAGAAAGAATACACAATAACCTAACTGACCAGATAGGTGATACTTGTGTGGTGATCCTAACTGATAGAGATGATGGGTAAAAACCCTGTTAAATTAAAGTAGTTATTAACCACCGTGAGCTGGATAAAGCCGTTGTCAGAAAGGCAATTGTAAGCTTCCAACAGTCACTTATATTCACGCATCACCGTGTTAGGCCTAACAACCATGTCAGTTAGGTTATGGATTTGTGTTTTTTTTTTTTAATAAAGTTTTTAATCACGCAAAACCCGTTTTAGACATATTTTTATCTTGTATATTGCTAACCGATCTACAACATGTTAGCGACTTTCGCTCGGTAGCAATTTTGAGGTTATGTTGGTCACTTTTATTTTCGATTTTTATAGTTCCTATAGTTTTTGTTACCTAATTTTATGCGGTAGCATTTTGTGGTTATGCGGTAAACTTTTAGTTTATCTTTTTTCAAACTTCCTGCAGTTTCTGCACTTTTGTATTTTGCATTATTACTGTTGCGCATGTAATACAGCGTTTTAGTGAAAGAATACAAAAAATAATCAAAAACAAGTTACACTGCATATTTACCTTAAAACCAACATGTTATACAAACTGATTGTGTAATAACCCAGAGCCTCGTCAAATGAAATGATAATGTATACCAAAATTTAAAATTTTTTTCCAATTTTTGAAGAATCACTATTATTACTTTTTTGAGTTTATAAAGTATTCAGTGGTCATTTATCAGGATATGAACAACAAAAATTCTTTTTATAAAAAATCTGACGACATAAAACATTTCATCTTCAGAACATTTCAATTGAGATATTTTCTATATTGAATAAATTGTTTAATGGGTAGCACCTTAATTTTGAATATGTCTACGTCTCTGTGTGCCAATTCATAGTATGTATTTATAAAATAATTTAAAACTTCAATTTAAACAAACCAATTAAATAAAACAGATTAAAAATAAATTAAATAATGAAAAACTTTATTTAACAAACATGAAAGCCAGAGTAATATAATGACAACTTTTACACAAAGAATGTTTTGTATAAAATTGGTTGTTTGTATGGACAGAATTATTATAGACAAACATCTAAGGTAATTGAAAAAACATTTCGGAACTTAGAGAAAATAAAGAAACTCGACTCTCAATACTTAATACTATAAGACCTGTTTTAGTAAATAAAGACAAATTGATTTCAATCTTGTGCAAATAGTTGCAGACTTCGGTAAGGACAGTGTAAACAATATACGAGCAATGGTTGAGAATACTTCAGTCCAAATACTCTAGGTATAACAAATGGCTACTTAAAATATTTGAGAATATATGAAGGCCTGAAGAAGTGAAGAGTCTAAACTACATGAAATATTGTCCAACATGTTTTTTCTCTTCTCAATATTTTTATAGTTGTGGTTGTGTATTTTAACTGTGTGTTTTTAAATATATTTATAATGAAAATTATTTTTAAATTAAATTATAAATAAGTATTAAGAATTATCAAGTGGAGAGACAGATATATACTAAATTAAGGTGGATTCTAAATAATACTAAAACAAGGTGGTGTCATTAGCTAATACCAGCTTTTCGTTTAAGTTAACATTGCATAGTTCCTTGTTAAAAAATTTTTTTAGTAGTTTTAAACGCATAATTTAATATATAGTATTAATTAAAAAAATATCAAGTTAAAATAATGATTTAAAAAGAAAGAACTCACCACAGTAATGATTATATTAAAATTTTCTATCTATTATAGATAATACAAATGAAATGCTTTATTCATGTATTATTTATCATAAACTTTTACAGTCACACCCAGTCAGATTGAACGCTTGTATTCAAGATTTACAAGCCTTGATAGAGGAGATTGTGGAACATTAAGCCGAGAAGATTTTTTACGTATTCCAGAACTAGCAATTAACCCATTGGGAGAAAGAATAGTTCATGCTTTCTTTGATGATGGCAATGCCAGTGACAGAGTAAATTTTCGTCAGTTTATGCAAGTTCTTGCACGTTTTCGTCCTATTAAGAAGGCTAAGGATAACAGATTAAACTCTCGTGAACAAAAACTAAAATGTAAGTTCCACATTTTATGAAGTAAAAAAAAATATTTAGCTTTGTATATATTTTTACCATTGTTATAGAAATCCAATATAGTTAGCATTAATAACTTTTATTCTATGCAGTTACTTAGTATATGTATAACTTACATATGTGTTTGACTCAGTATATGTAAGATATCTTTAACAGTTTAACTTTATAAAGGAACTTTATTAAGTTGATAAAGACTTACTATGGGCCAGCAGGTTATTGAACCCATCAGCGTTCTTATGGGGCAGGGTTTACATACCCCATAAGAAATAATGTAGGTGGAAAACTGTTTTGTAAATCTATTTTGTAACTGTTTGTAATGGTCAAGTCTTTAATTATACCTTACAATGAACTATATGTTTCACAGTTTACTATATTTTCAATAAGGGAAATGTGTTTACATTATACACCCCCTATGTTAAATTGCTTTAATATATTTAACCCCCTTAGCCGCCTCGGTGGCCTAGTGGATAGCATACTTGGCTTTCACCCCGAAAACCTGGGTTTAATTCCCGGCGAGGGCTTGGCATTTTCATACGCTATAAAATCGTCCCATCGTCTGCATTAGCCCAAGTGTGCACAATAGTCGGACGTTAAACACCAAAAAAAAAAAAATATATATATATATATATTTAACCCATTATATGCCATATGTTTAACTGGCAAACAACGCAATAGACTCAGAAATTATAGGAGACAGAGCAATATTCAGAAGTACAATACGGCAACTTGAGTTGCGGGAGAATAAAAGACCCACGTGCAGGAGAGGAAGAGAGTAGACGCAAGAGGACAGAGAAAACCACTCAAAGAAAATGAAGGAAGCATGGGCTAAGAAAGTGATTAAGCGTGCCCTCTAAATGGACTATTCGGAAAAAAAAATTTTAACCCATTTCGGATATGAGCTTTGTGTGCTTAGCTAGCTTCAACAGATTATATAAGACAATTTACTGATAAAACACAATTTATTGGGCCAGTAGATAACTTTTAAAAGAGTAAATTCTCTTATTCGGATTTGCAACCTTGGACAGAGGTAGAGAGTTCAAAACATTGACTTTAAAGCACGATTATGATTCCAATTTCTGGGCATTGGGATGTCCTCAGTGATTTAAACACCGATTTTGTCACAACTGATTTTAATAAGATAACAATAACAATAGCTATAGGCACAGGCATGTTTAAGTTGTATAAAAATAAAATATATTTTTACAATAAAATAATTTTGTTTAAATATTTCTTTTATTTCAATTAAACTCTACAATTACTTTTTTCTTTTTTTGTTGTGTGTGTGTGTGTGTGTGTGTGTGTGTGTGTGTGTATGTTTAACGTCCGACTATTGTGCACACTTGGGCTAATGCAGACGATGGGATGATTTATAGCGTATGAAAATGCCAAGCCCTGGCCGGGAATCAAACCCGGGTCCTCGGGGTGAAAGCCCAGTACGCTATCAACTAGTCCACCGAGGCGGCTACAATTACTTAAAACATGTGAGGGAAAACAATAAAAATTGCTGCTACGTTATTTTCAAATATTAATATCACTGTAACTAGACTTAACAATAACAGTGTTACAAGTTATAATAACAAGTAATGAACTTTCTCATTGCATTTCTAAACTACTGCAATATTAATAAGTGATATCTTAATCAGTTAAAAAAAAATTATTATAAAATATGAATAATTACTAAAACAAATTATTTTAAAACAATGAAAACATTTTATTATTTATCATTATAAAAACAACTATTATAAGGTATTATTAATGTTTTTACTGTTACTATTACTTAATTGTTGCTTGCTGGCCAAAAAAAACATTGCTTTTTGAAATACACAATTTTTGGTCTAAAAGTGTGTTAAAACACAGTTTTTAGAGTCAAATTTTCTGTGAGAATAACCACTATTTTGCTGGAGAGTATTCAATACAGTACCCCTCTTTAGAACAGTGCCCCCCTCCCAAAAGTCATTAAGTCATTGCTTTTCCTAATTCTGCCCAAGGCTACAGGAGAGCTGAAAGACTACCATTATAATGATCTGGATTATTAAAACACAGTTTTTAGAGTCAAATTTTCAAAAATTTTCTGTGAGAAGAACCACTATTTTGCTGGAGAGTATTCAATACAGTACCCTTCTTCAGAACAGTCCCCCCCCCCCATAAGTCATTGCTTTTCCTAATTTTGCTCAAGGCTACAGGAGAGCTAAAAGACTACCATTATAATGATCTGTATTGAGTCAACAAAATAAAAAATATTAAGCAACAAAATAGCCAACTAATACCATAAAATTTATTTGTTTAAACGGTTTCAAATTTTTGTTCTAATCTGTTTTGTTTTGTGAAGTTCAAATTCTAGATAATGAATTATTAACACTTTTTTTTCTTACAGTTGCATTCAAAATGTATGACTTAGATAATGATGATTTGATATCCCGAGATGAACTGTTGGCCATACTTCATATGATGGTTGGCGCTAACATAAGGTAAGGTAAAAATATATAGGTTACTGATATACAACATATTATATAAAATCAGCATTTACTTACTACTTAATTGTCCCCAGCAACTTTTCCATATTGACATGTGTTATTGGCTTTTGTTTACTAACAACAAATTAACAAGTTTAAACAGTTGGAAGAAGAAGAAAAGGTGAAAACTTACTTTATTTTCATGCATACTATGTTTAGTTAATATATACTTGTTAACTAACATGGCATACATGGAACATACCACGTTCTGTTGCTAACAGAATAACAACATACAGAGTTGGGAAAACATGAACAGATAAAAAGAGTTACTGTAAAAGACATCTTCTGATGAATTGTTGTTGGTCGCTGATGGCTTGGCAGGAACTACTTCAGGCAAGTCTTGCCGATCGTAAAGACAGCCAATTACTTGAAATAGAACATGAATATCTTCTTATAATCGGGATAAACTCTTTGGATAAGGAATTCAGCCAGGTGACCAACAAGGGAATGCCATACCATGCACTTTACATCCCATCCATTCAATGATTTTGGGTGTGTTGGAAGATAAGATTTTTTTACATACAGAAGATTATCAATAATTCAAATTATTTGAAACCTTTCGGATTATAAAAATGTCTGGACTTAGGAAATTAACCAATAATTGTTTTCAGTTATTGGAAAAAGTTTTCTAAGTAAAAAAAACTTGCTAAAATCTTTCATAATTCATTCCAATAGTTACAGAGGTAGAGTGGATGAATAAAATCATTAATGTGTCTAATGGTGTATATGTACAGTCTTTCTTATTTTATGTACATTAAATCTAGGCCTACAACGAAATACAGTAAAATACAATAACATAAATATAGTGCATTTGTTACAAAAAAACTACACAGATAAGGTGATACACAAACACCCTACTGTACACAAACCATCGAATTGGTAAACAAAAACGTAGTGGATACACAGTGTTTGATGTACAGTATGTTGTAATGGACAGAACAGTGCTTGAGGTCTTTGGTCTGATGCAACCATCAATTATCGATAGTCAGTGTTTTCAAAACATCAACATATTAAGGTCAATGTTTATCTTTTTTACATTTATTGTAAATAACCTGTATTTTTTGTACATTAATAGTTGACAATCTGTTATTTTTTACCTATACACAAAGTTTCTTTTGTTTGCATTTAAAGTGTTCTAATTCAAAATATTTTGAAGCTTGATAATTAAGACGTTTTTAAACTATAAAAAATAGTAATTTGGCAGAAGTATACAGTAAGTTTATCGAAATTTTCTCCTTACCGCTTAGGAATCATCAGTCTTGACTTGAATCATTGCAAGCAACAATTTTAATGATGTCGATGGATTTTAACAATGTTACCGTTGATGTTAAACAGGTCATGTTGATTTTTAACAAATATGCACATTTTCGCCAGACTTGAATCCGGATTATTCGTGTCACGTCGATGATAACCTTTGCTGTTTTTTTGCGGGGGAAAGTTTAATCCGTATTATCAACAGTCCGGATTTTTAATGAACAAATTATTTTTCATTAACTGTATTTTTGTTTCATACTCAACTGTATTTTGTTTCCTTATCTTTTTGTACCGGTTTTGTAAACATGTTATTATGTTGTTTATAAGCAAAAACAAATGAAATATCTGATGATAGTGATAAGCAACTGAAAATGTTGCTGGTGATAAGTGAATTTTAAACATTCACTCTTATTTTATCGTCCTACTCTAAGAGTTCTTATTAAACATTTTGAATTTGCAGCCCAGAAAATGAAAATGACTTACGTCAGTATATAACACACATAACAAACGTCAGATTGAAATATTCTAAAATTGTATTGAAAGGTGATCGAGCTGGTTATGTTCCTTAAACTAGTGCATTATTCAGATCAGAACTTAATATGAAGTTAAAAATTGCCAAAAGGAGCATTAATAATTGTACATTTTTTAAATCTATACAAATGTAACTTAAGTCCCAAGAAGACAAGAGGTGGGCAGGTTTAACTTATGGCCAGTTGGTAAGATAAACAGAAAGGGCAATAACCTGAAGTAAGGTACAGTGTATGTAACAATAACAGGTAGAGCTAATTGTTCATCTAATTTAAAAAGCATGTTTTTTTTAAACTGATGACAAATTTTCAAATATTCTAAGATTTTTTTTTTATTTTTCTGTTTTAAACACAAAAATTAACATTAAATTTGGGAATGGTTCCAGTTTTTAATGAATAGTTAGTTAGGTTTCTGCTTATTTTAGCGCAGATTTACAAAATTACATACTTTTACTAATTTTTAATAAATGGTAAGAGTAGTCTCTATGGTAAAAGACCGAGCAAAGCGGGGTCTCTATTACATCTCAACAGTTGAACTACTATTATAGTACTATATACTTGTATGTAGACTGATAATGTGATTACTTGTAAAAGTTTTTTTTTAAATATTGTCTGATTGTGGAGAAGTTTTTTGAGGTAAAATCTATGCAAAGGTAAGTTTCCCAAGACGTATTAAATTTATGTAACATCAACACAGTTCATGACTAATGAATAGTGTTTATTGGTTGTAGGTTTGCTTGCAGAAGAGACATTCTAAATCAATAGCTAAAATAAGTATATAGACTACTAAAAATTTTTTTTTTTAAATTAAATATATAGATCACGACACATAGTGAAGTAATCCTCAAAACCTTACATTTTTGTGAAGCCAATGTTTAGACAAGTGCATGTAAGTTGTATTAACTAAAAGAGAAAAGGTAACTGCCCACTAAATTGTTCAGTAGTGGATAATGTGTCACGTTTATTTTTAGCCAAAAGTTTGACTGAGAATCAGATACTAATTTTTTTATAATATAAACTGAACTCATAATGTACAAATGAATATTGTATATCATTCTAAAAAAACAGCATTTATACTTAAATTTCTTCAGACAATAATATTAATTGTTTTGTACAGGAATCAGTGGCTAATGTGCGCACGCAGTGCACACACAAACACACACACACACACACACACACACGTTTTTTATGTTATGCCAGACTAACTGGCATCAGCATTAACAGCAAGAACAAAGCAAAGGCAGTAACTGTCTCTTAAACCTCTGATCTTGAGATGTGTAGTTCAGATACACAGCATACTGAATATTATCTTAGCCCCCTCCCCCCTCCCTCTCTCTCTCTCCTCAGTGGTCTAGTGGATAGCGTACTAGGCTTTCACCCTGAGGACCCGGGTTTGATTCCCAGCGAGGGCTTGGCATTTTCATACGCTATAAATCATCCCCATCGTGCATTGTGCATTAGCACAAGTGTGCACAATAGTCGGACGTTAAACTCAAAAAAAAAATAATCTCTCTCTCTCTTTTGTTCATTTATTAAAAAATTTTAAGCTCTTGGTTGTCATGTGCTGATGTTACATGAAGCACAGTGTACTATTTTTGATTTTTAAGTAGCATAGATGTACCTATATGTAATTAGGTTAAACTAGTACAACTATAGTGCTGTACTATAACTACTAAACTATTATGTACTACTAGGATTGGGGCTGGCTATCGAGACAAGCTGGTCACAGAATAGTTTCCGCTTGCGCTGCTAGATACCATATCGTTTCATCGTTATGCGGCTCATAGATTTATTGAAATATTCAATTTTTCATAAAATATTTTAACATTTTTCTTTACTGTCTCTGTATACATAGTTTCACTTTATATATCATTTATACAAAGATTTCTGCGTTTCTGTAAAGATTATTGAACAAGTTGGATTATAAAGATTTCCTATGCTGAAGTGTAGATAGTTCCTTCGCTTTAAAATCTACTTGAATGAATTTTACTTTTAAGGAAATTTACAGCATTATTTTGTTATAATAGCACAAAAATTACCAAAATTATTCTGTTTAGCTCTTTTTAATTCTCTACAAATTTAATCCCAATAATTTAATGTTAATCCCAGTAATACAATTTTCGAACATATATGTATAGGGCCTATATATAATTAACAGTTGCTTTATGTATTCAGTATTATGGTGATGATAAACTTAAAGGTTTTTTTCTGGGGAAAAATAATGTATTCAATAATTATATATTTATACTGTAGTTTATACTAAATTTAAAATTGTTTGTATTTTTATAATTAAAGTTTTTATTGTTTCTTCATGTTTTTATTCTCTTTACAGATTAAATATGATTAAAATATTAATTTTTAATGATTTGTAATGGCCACCATTTTTAAAATGTCGAATGGATTTTGAAGGATTTGTGAAAATCAGTTTTGACAAGTTTGAATCAAAGTTATTGCAGACTTTCTCGCTACACACATAAACGTGTGTACAAATATTTTAACAACCATCAAAAAGTAATATAAAATCTAAAGGTCAGGATCATCGTCTATTTCAAGATTCATATTCTGGGTTGTATGTGATGGTGCTCAAATAGTTCATTTCCCATTGAAAATTCTCCAACAGAATCACTGTGCAATCTACTCCATTTAAGAATTATTTTTTTTATATAAAAATATTGTAATTTGATATGGTGTACTTCTACATTTTAATCTGCACATAGTTTAATTACTGATGGCTTTACTGTGATATTTCTCCCCTGGATAATCATAGTTCTCTTTTACAGTGTCATATTTTTATTTAATTTTTCCTTTTATTTCAGTGAAGAACAGCTGACATCCATTGCCGAGAGGACAATTC
The DNA here is from genome assembly GCA_022606455.1 of Callitettix versicolor. NCBI lineage: Eukaryota > Metazoa > Arthropoda > Insecta > Hemiptera > Cercopidae > Callitettix > Callitettix versicolor. The sequence goes on along the minus strand of CM040182.1, from coordinate 62,374,790 downwards.
TCGAAGCTGATCAAAATGGAGATCAAATGATTTCATTTGAAGAGTTCTGTAAAGCCTTGGAACGAACAGACGTTGAACAGAAGATGTCGATTCGTTTCCTCAATTAATTTATTCATTGAGTAGTTGTTAAATTTGTTAAAATATTTTTTTAATTATTACTAATTTATTGTTAGCATTTAATACTGGAAAACATGACATTTGTTTTAATTTGTAATAAGTTTTGCATGTTCAACATTTAAAAATCATTCCATTATTGAAATAAATGTAGTGATATCGAATGTATGAAAAAATTGTTAAACAGTTTGTGATAAAGTGTTTGTTAAGGGTTGACTTATTACATTTTTAAAAAATTCTATATCAATGAAATTCCTCCTTTTTTCAGTTGAATTTATATTTCACACTTGTTTTTATTTTCGTATGTGATGAACACACTGAAGTGTCACAGGAGACGATAAAAGTTGTCTTTCTGTAAACACAACAGTTACAGAAAAGTTTATTATAATTGTGGAGTAAAATTTACATGTATTATATGATTTTTAAGGTAAAATTTGATTAAAACGTGTTTTGTTTTGAGTAAAAATCAATATGGTAGCAACAGAGCACAAAAGCCTTGATACTATGTCTCCTTTGCTCTAATTTGAATTCTAAATGGCTAATCTCATGCTATCTGGTGGATATTTTGTGAACTGGAAAGAACAAGCTATATTTCAAACTTTTATTTTGTATTTTGAATTTGGAGGTTGTCCCTGTGGACCAGACTGACCTAAAATGGCATGTCGATGTTACAACCAGTATAGTTCAAGAAAGTTATTCTATTTTTAAGAGAGCTTCATGAAGTATAAATTTAAACTACAATAGGTGTTTACAGAATATTTCTAAAATTCAAAAAAAAAGTAACTTCATTCAACTGTTCCACAATTTTTTAATTAATTCTAGTTTTGACCTGATGTTCTGTTAAAAAGCAAGTTTTTTTTTGAAGAAACATATATGATCCTAAAAAACACTGATTTGGGAGTCTGGGTTTCTCTTGTTACAATCAACATTTTATGTTATTATTAAAAGTGGTAAGTGGATTAAATGAATGTGGCCTTCTGTTGAGTCAATATCAGCTGAAAATGAAACGTCTGAATTGTGTGGTGGAATGGCTGATTGGTATATCAAGCGATGTCTATGGACTAGTTTCTAAAACTGTCAAGCAAAATTGGAAATTAGCTTCAGATAGGCTTTAAAGCTTAAATACACCTCATGTTTAAGGTAGGCTATTCATGAAAAATCAATGCAGTGGTTAGATTGTACTGATTTAGTTTTATAACTTAATGTTCAATAATTATTGTAATTTTAATGTTTCCGTTGGTATAATCAGCTAACACACCAACAAAACATACTTCAGTTTTTGTTTCCGTTGAAGTATGTAACAAAAACTGTAGCTAACCTTTTTTGTATTACATTCAGGATTGAAAGGTAAGTTAAACAAACTAAACATAGACAGCAAAGTTCTGTGTTTAGTGGCAGTTTCATGAAATGTTTTAAAGGATGGGTCATACCCATAGAAGACCAATTAAAAGCCCAGTGGTATATGTGTGAATGTACAACAACAGCTGAATTGCATGTGTTGAGGAATCACAGGGAATCAACAACTTATGAAATCTGTGGTTAGTCTACAGGAAAAAAGTAATTTTAATATTTGTAAAAAAAGAACCTGTAAATATATAAAAATACAGACTGATGAAATCAAACTGGCTGTTTTTTTTATGATTAGGATTATGACCTATTCTTCCCATCAGTGGTCTATTAACTCACCTCATAAAGGTACCGCGGTTTCGAAACTCTTTAGTTTCATCTTCAGGCCGTTATACACAATGTTAAATCCCTCTGTCAAGGTCGTCACAAAGTCAAACAAAACATTAAAATATACATCATGAACACTAAGCACAATTACACATTTAAAATATTCATCATGAGTCCGGAATGTAACGACGTACGAGTCGCGTGTGTAGCTTGGCCAAGCCGAATTTCATGATGAATATTTTAAATGTGTAATTGTGTTTAGTGTTTGTGACGTATGTTTTAATGTTTTGTTTGACTTTGTGACGACCTTGACAGAGGGATTTAATATTTTGTATGGCCTGAAGATGAAACTATAGAGTTTCAAAACCGCTGTAGCCTTTATGAGATGAGTTGATAGACCACTGATGGGAAGAATAGGTCATAATCCTAATCATTTGAATATGTGGTCCGGTAGCTATGTTACAATAATGTTTTTTTAACATGATATTTTATTTAAAGCAGTTGATCCTTTGGTAGAAATAATTAAAATAACTTTTCACTCAAGAAACTGTAAAAAATGTCTAAAAGCAAAGTGTAGTACTATATAACCTGTTCTTTTTTTAACCTGTTATCTGTTGTTGGTTTCCTTGTTGTGCTATAATTTTCATTTAGGTGTACAATAACTTTTGTACCCATCGTACTATAATGGAAAGTGGCAATTTGGCAACACTGGTTCCGAGGCACAAGGGGGTTGAGGGTAATGTGAAGGTGGACAGACTAGCTGTACTAGGATCTGCATGTGAGTTCATTGGATTGGAGTGGCAGTAGAGTTTCTATGTGTCTGGCTGGGTCTGCTATCAATAGATGGATCAAGATGCAACACCAGGAAGATGGGATAAGTTTAGAGGGAATTTCTATAGTAAATGTGTTTTAAAAAGTCGCTTGGAGGGACAGTAGGTATCTTGGATAGAGAACAACTTGGGCAAAAGCATAGGACTCATTACAGGGAACTGTGGTTTGAGGGTACATATGAACAGGGTAGAATTGAGAAACCATGTGGAGGCTATACAGAAAGGAAAGAAGCCGCCTCGGTGGCCTAGTTGATAGCGTACTGGGCTTTCACCCCGAGGACCTGGGTTCGATTACCGGCCAGGACTTGGCATTTTCATATGCTATAGATCATCCCATCATCTGCATTAGCCCAAGTGTGCACAATAGTTGGACGTTATACACCAAAAAAAAAAAAAAATACAGAAAGATGCTCTTTCCAACAAGTGGCTAATGGTGTTGGGCAAGAGGTTTAGTTGCACAGAAGGTCCTGTAATCACAGTGCAAGGGCAAATTGTACAAATTAATATGCTGCAATAAATATAGAAACAGTAATAATAAAAATTTAAACAATAAATTGTATAAATATGACTTTGCATCATACTTGTCATTGCGCAAGAAATAATTTTAGTTAAACCATTTTATTCATTATATCCAGTTAAAAAATAATTAAGCTTTGTCCAGTATTTGAGGTTCTTAGTGTCCATGTTTGTTATTAAAAAGTTCAAATAAATGTGTTATTAATTTTTTGGAGAATATCAAAATATCTACTTTCGTGAAATCTTCAGTATAAGAAGTTTTACTGTTGTGATAGTTCCGCTAAACTGAAAAAGTCTATTTTATAGGCTATAGAAAAATGACTGTGCTCTTGTTTGTGATTGTATTATTTATAAGATGATAAAGTTAGTTTTACAGTGGTGATAATGTACCTGTGTGGTATCACTTTCAGAAATGTTAATGGTTATATTTTATAAATAATTGTATAATCATTAAAACACATTAAAAGTATTTTAATCGTTGCAATGTGACAGGTTTTCAGTACTTATAAAGTACTTTGTTATAGAAAATGAAAAAAATAATTAAAATCTTAAAAAAGATTTTTTCAAATAAATACTTTTACACTGTCAGAAAAATAAACAAATTGTACTCATATTAATGGTTATATTTTATAATTAATTGTATAAAAGGCATTTATAAACTTTAAAAGCTTATTGATCATTTTTATTTTAAGCTTTTCATAACTTATAAAGTACTCAAGAAATAAAATAATTAATTTTAATCGTAACATTTTTGTATCAAATATACTTTTTAACAAAAGTGTGTTTTATGTTGTGAATTTTGTATAATAAATTTTTTAATGGTATCCTTTTTTCTAAGTTAATAGAAAGTTTTTATTTTTCCCCTATAAATTCTAGAAAAATTCCTTAACTATTGTTCTTCAGTGTTGACATAAAGTTCGGCTTACTGCTGGTGTACACATAATGCACAATGATAAAATGTTTTAATGTTGTTCAAGTGAACAGTCTAACGATCAGTCATAAAATGGAAATTTTCAACAGATTCCTTCATAAGTTTTTGTAAATAGTTGTTTCTTATGGCTCAGCACGGATCCCAGTCCATCAGCCTTCTGGCCTCCTAATAAAACTGCGCTATGTACCTGTGTGTATCTCTTTTCAACCTTTGACACTTGGTAAGATGATCCCCGTTCATTAAAGTGTCTGCCTTGTTACATAAGGTACAGATCCTGAGCCTGTGAAGATGGACCGTCCTCGGGTGAAAAATCAGGCAATCCACTAGACCACCGAGGCGGCTTCCACATAAGGTACAGATCCTGAGCCTGTGAAGATGGACCGCCAGGCAATCGTGTCTCGTACTAAGTAAATCTTGCAACAGCCTGCCTCCTGGGCTTGGTTTTATTTTCTTCCCACTCCAGTTCTATATTTTCCCTCTCACACTCCCCTCATTTCCTGCACCTGTTGCTTCCCAAATGTTCTTTTGATCATGGGTTTGATTGTTTTTGTAATAATTTATTGTATTTTATTATGTGGATAGTTTTATCGCAACGCATTTTCCCAAATAATAACGCAGTGAAGCTAATAATCTAAACAGGAGATTATGTAGAGTAGAGTCTCTCTAGTTTGATCTAATTTGGTTTTGTCTTTGGATGAATCTACCTGAGACAAGAGACAATTAGTAGCAGTGTAAACTCAGTTGAGCGCTGCTGTGCTGGTGACACACCACTGAGCTGTGCTGCTGCATCAGCGACAATTCACCACTTGTTCCTTTCCTCTTTAATACTTGTTTCTTTTTTTTTCTAACTTAAATTTTTTTTATTTTAAGGCGAAAATCACATTGAAGCTATTATCACCTCCCTAAATGTAAGTGTGAGTGTAAAGTGTTAAAGTCATAAGTGTAAATGTGTGTTAGACTCGGGTACCGCAAGGGACGTCTAAATCCTCTCAATAGATGTAGCTAGACTGCACCCCCTGCAGGATATATATGTATATATAATGAAATAAAAAACTATATTTTTTGTTTTTGTACTCGGGAATAGTACAATAGTGTATATACTTGTATTTTCCAGATTTGCATATCTTTTGGTTTTGTTTGCGTTTCCTTCTGTATTGTTCTGTGGACTTATGTACCTGATAGTTACCTTAGCAAGGCTTATTAAAATTAATAACAAAAGGTAAAATACTTTAATAAAACAATAAGTTTGCAACTAAACAATAAGAATTAAGAATACAGTTTATCTTAAAAAGTTGTGCATAGATAGTTAAGTAAGTTTATTAGTTTTGAAATCTGTAAACAGTCAGCGCTAAATATTATTCTCTTTGTTTATGCCCATTTTTTTTCAATAGCTCCTGAAAATTTTGTTGAGGTGGGAGTTACAGTAACCCAATATGTTCTATTTGTATATTTAGGGACTACATTTGAGTGAAGTTTAATCAAAATCGTAAAGAGCCGATTTTGAGAAAATCCAATTTTTAATAGTTTTGATGAAAAAAACGACTGTATATTTTTTTAATTAATAATGAGTTTTAAGAACTATATATTTTTTTTTAATTGATAATGGGTTTTTTTTAAGATATACACAGACCAATATCAAATTTTATAAAAATTGGTCAATCAGTTTAATCTTCAGTGATGTGCACATACACACAAGGATAAACATCAAACCAAAAAACACTTTTTTGGACTTAAGGGACCTAAAAATGGGATCCATCAAAAGGTTTGTTTTTTATGATCATTAATTTTTTATACTTAGTATGAAAAAATAAAATATAAATAATTTTGTAAAGTAGAATAAACCCTTTTACAGATCATATTGGGCAGGAGTCTGTTAAATAAAAAAGTCCTCTGATTGTTTTACCTGTTTCCCTTTGTGTTTTTGTTCAGTTGTATGCAATGATTTTTGTCACTTTAAGGTTTGGTTTATCTATATGGAATAAATATGTACTGACTACGTCAAATAAACATGGAGGAACAGACATCAGTTGGTCCATATGTTGGACAACATGTATAATATTGTCTTTTATCCACCCTTGTTCTGATGAGTGTTTGTCAATTATTATGTAACTTTTTTTATTTAATGTTTTTTGTAACTTGTAGTTTCCTGATCACACAAGGCTTAGATTTAATTCTGTTTTGACCACTTAGGGACCTGTACTGAGTGTTCTTAGTTTTTAAGTATTTTAATATAGTCATTATATATAAACATCAATATATTAATATAACACTGAGGACTAAACTGTTATAGTTTGTCCTATATATTATTATATTGTGTTTCCTTCTGTATTGTTCTGTGGACTTATGTACCTGATAGTTACCTTAGTAAGACTTATTAAAATTAATAACAAAAGGTAAAATACTTATGTTCTATTTACATGTTTAGGTTTTATGTTCAGCTTTTGAGAGTAGGATTCATATTCTTGAAACTTTGTGTATTGTTTTTGTATATACAAATGCATAAATAAACAGTAATAATAACAAGCCCTAACTGATTGTTCATCATTTCCAAGCTGAAACTGCTTAAGTATAAATATAAAATTTGGTCAGTAGTTTCATTTTATAATGTAGAGACTCGCTGAGAAGGAATTTTCAAAAGTGAACCCTTAAATGGGTATAAACATTTCCTTCATTTTTACAGAAGAGCCGCCTCAGTGACCTAGTTGATAGCGTACTGGGCTTTCACCCCGAGGACCCGGGTTCGATTCCCGGCCAGGGTTTGGCATTTTCATACGCTATAAATCATCCCATCGTTTGCATTAGCCCAAGTGTGCTCAATAGTCGGACGTTAAACACAAAAAAAAATTTTCAGATTTTTTTAAACAACAAATACTGTACAACACAAATTGTGAAATACGTATTTCAGCATTTTCCAAAATTCAGCGTCCAAGTAAAACCTAAATGGTTTACAAACAACTTCTAAATATCTTCTGTAATGGAATAAAATGCATTTACAACTGATTCAATAATTTCAGTCTAACCAAATAAAAATTTTTTTAAAATAACCATGCAAACATTAAATTATATAATCAAATTCCAAAACGGGTACAAAGTACAAAACGGGTAAAAAAGTAGAGAGCTGAAATTTTGCTTTAAGATTTGAGTGATCACTAAGAAGGGATTTTAAAATTCACCATGATGAAGTGGATTAAATCTATTCAATTTTAAAAAAGAAGCAATAAATCCAAATTACCCAGGAAAAAAAGCATTGATATGTGATTTTATGGGTTTTAGGTCATTGTGATTCGAATGCAATAAATTCCAATAATTATTTATATCAAGTCGTGAAATCCACACAAGCAAAGTGATGGGTAACAGTTAATTATTAAATAAATTGACTGCTGCAAACATTGTGAGTGGGTGGGTGGGGGGTCCTACAGTGCTGCATAATCCTATCAGTTTTGAAGCAAATAATTTTCTTAGACCACCCCCTGAAATTACCGAGGCCTAATTATAATGTGGGCGGCCGCCTCGGTGGCCTAGTTGATAGCTACTAAGCTTTCACCCCAAGGACCCGGGTTCGATTCCCGGCCAGGGCTTGGCATTTTCATATGCTATAAATCATCCCATTGTCTGTATTAGCCCAAGTGTGCACAATAGTCGGATGTTAAACACCAAAAAAAAAAAAAAAAAAATGTGGGCAGAGCCGCCTTGGTGGCCTAGTTGATAGCATACTAGGCTTTCACTCCGAGGACCCGGGTTTGATTCCCGGCAAGGGCTTGGCATTTTCATACGCTATAAATCATCCCATCGTCTGCATTAGCCCAAGTGTGTACAATAGTCGGACGTTAAACAAAAAAATATATATAATGTGGGCTTAAAACTAAGCACAATAGACATTGGTTAATGTCTAAGTTTAAAACAAACACTATTAATCAAAATTTGTCTAATATTTTGTAACATTTTAATGTTTCATATGAAATTTTAATGGTGAAAAGTTCATAACAGGAGCCTTTTATTTAACTAACTTTCCAAAATAACTATGACTAAAATTGACAAGGTATTATTTGGTATCATATTTAGGAACTAAGTAAAACCAGTTTTTAAAAACCCCACAGGGGTGCAGAGTAGCTGCACCTATTGAGAGGATTTAGACGTCCCTCGTGGTACCCGAGTCTAACACACACACTTATGACTTTTAACACTTTACGCTCACACTTACATTTAGGGAGGTGATAATAGCTTCAATGTGCTTTTCGCCTTGAAATTAAAAAAAAGTTTTGAAAAAACGCATTTTTATGGGATTGACCAGAAAGCTATATAGAATAATAAAATACTTCTTAAATCAATAGAAAGCAAAAAGTATATAAATATTCTTTCGTTTCAGATTTAGTAGGGACTAGGGCCTATACATTTCATTTCCTATATGAGCACATGAACCAATTTATCGGTTTTTTAGCTTCTGAACTGTATTTTTTGGAAACACCTTATATGTTTGTTCACGTATTAATAGACTACTTTTGAACACGATTTTATCAAAATCGTTAAAAGCGATTTTAAAAAAAACGTTTTTGTTAATTTTTAAGGCTTATTTGAACAAAAAAGGGCATGAAAACGAAATTTTTACTAAGGTACATACACATCAGATAAATATCCAAATAAAAAATATACTAAAGCCGCCTCGGTGGCCTAGTTGATAGCTCACTAGGCTTTCACCCCGAGGATCCGGGTTCGAATCCCGGCCAGGGCTTGGCATTTTCATACGCTATAAATCATCCCATCGTCTGCATTAGGGACACTGTGTGTGTGTGTGTGTGAGAGAGAGAGAGAGAGAGAGACTGTGTGTTTGTGTATGTGTGTGTGTGTATGTGTGTGTCTGTGTGTTTGTGTGTGTGCCTGTGTCTGTGTGTGTTTGTAGTAGCCCAAGTGTGCACAATAGTCGGACGTTAAACACAAAAAAAAAAAAATTAAATAAAAAAATTAAAACTATTTATAATCATCATAACCTTTAAATAAGTACATCCAAGATAGGGCCTACATTTTTTTTACATCCAAAATACAATAACTTTTAAATAGAGAACTTCTTATAGTGAGAAAGTAATATCCATAACCCAAACCAGTTAAAAATTTAATTTTGTTTGAGTTTGTAAGAAAATTTGAAAAAATAACCACGTTGGCCTATATTCACATACAAACAATAACGTGAATAAATCCGATGACGGTCTGCATACAGTTTTTTAAAATTTGTAATCGTTCTACGTTTGTAAATAACGATTTAGGGCCCTACTATTCTCAAAAACTATTTGTTCAATTTAATCTTTAACAGATAAGGTATCTTCACTCTGATCCTTTTGGATAAGTCGCAATCTATTTGATTTCGTCTTTTACAATTTACGTATCGGTACATTACTGTACATAACCTTGACGGTCTGCTTTTATTTTATTAGTTTCTTATTTAATGATGTAATTACATAAGACGCTACTCCAGAAAAAGGTCACTTCAACAATAGCACAAACTACTACAGTATCCAAATTGAACAAATCTTTTAATTGTCTTCGAACGCGGCCAAACTTCAATGACAGGTTTTTGCAATTGCACGTCACTTAACAAACACTACCTTTCAACTTCACGAACAGCTCGAGGCACGAGGCATTTGGTCAGTTCCGTCGGCGGTGGTCGGAGCATGCGCGAACTGAAGGACTCAAGAACTTTTTACACATTATCAATCGCCTGAATTGCCGGTTCAGTTAACAATTAGTATTAGTTCATTTAGTTCTAAGCTGTTACTCAAAGTGTTTGCTCATCTCTTAGCAGGAAAATGCCAGGCAAAACGAGGTAAACGTTATAATTGCTTACAATACTGTATAAATTGTTTTGGTTATTTCATGCATTGAAAGGTTATCGCGCATAACCTTACATTAAAGGTTATCAGACTAAAAGGTTATGTTTGTGTTAATTTTCACGCCAAAAAGGAAAAATTGCGATAAATGTATATTGTAAAACAATATTTTTGTTTGTAAGAAGTTTTAATTGCATATACCATTTAGTTTAATTATAAAGAAATTTTAATTAGTGGCATACAGTGTTTATACAGAAATATCTTTAAAACTATGAACTTTTTAATTGCCTTTACATTTTTTTTAACAAGGCTGTTAATTATTTGGATGTTTAACTGAAATAAATGTACGTAAATATGCATTACAGGTTGTTTTCGATTTTCGGTAATTTTTTCACTAAAACGCTTTATTACATGCTCAAAAGCAAAATCCTGAATGTTAAAAGAGCGGAAAGTACGATAAAAATCGAAAATAAAAGTGACCACTTAACTTCAAAATTGCAACCGCGCGAAAGTAGGTATCGTGTTTTTGATCGTTAAAACAATAAAAATTGTGTTTAATTACAAAAAAATATATAGTATACAGTAACTGTGTGTGTGTGTCTGTCTGTCTGTCTGTCTGTCTGTGTCTGTCTGTCTGTCTGTCTGTGTGTGTGTGTGTGTGTGTGTGTGTGTGTGTGTGTGTGTGTGTGTGTGTGTGTGTGTGTGTGTGTCTGTCTGTGTGTGTGTGTGTGTGTGTGTGTCTGTATCTGTGTGTTTGTGTGTGTGTGTGTCTGTCTGTCTGTCTGTGTGTCTGTGTGTGTGTGTGTCTGTCTGTGTGTGTGTGTGTGTGTGTGTGTGTGTGTGTGTGTGTGTGTGTGTGTGTGTGTGTGTGTGTTTCTGTGTGTGTGTGTTCTGTGTGTGTCTGTATCTGTGTCTCTGTCTCTGTCTCTCTCTCTGTTTGTTGTGTGTGTGTGTGTGTGTGTGTGTGTGTGTGTGTGTGTGTTTCTGTGTGTGTGTATCTGTGTGTTTGTGTGTGTGTATCTGTATCTGTGTGTGTGTGTGTGTTTGTGTCTGTGTGTGTCTGTGTGTGTGTGTATCTGTGTGTGTGTGTGTGTGTGTGTGTGTGTGTGTGTGTGTGTGCGTGCGTGTTTTAGCACGCTCACGTTCGCAATTTTAGTCAAATTTGATTGAAACTTGGTAAAAAAATCGATTACGGTACTAACCTTGGACAAGTTCGTCAATCAGCAAAATACGATTATCATTTTCAAAATGGCTGTAATTTAAAATCATTAAAAATTAATAACTTTTCGTTTATTTATTTTTTAAAATCTGATTTTACCGCAATCAGGCTTTAAAAACTGCATGAATCATCATTTTGAATTTTCAAAATCGGTTGAATTTGAAAAATTTAATTTGACGGCGGTCAGGGTTCATTTTCGCAGTTTCAAAGCATAAATGCTGTGATGAAATCAGATTTTCAAAGACGGTATGATAAGAAATGCTATTGGAAATTCGCTTCAATCGTGTCAGCGAGACAGCTGCGTGTTCACACATTTTTAGTGTAGCAACTACAGTCGTTAATACTCGCATAGGCTCTAAGTAATATGGACATAATTGTACAAGCCGTAAAGAATTAATACTGTAAACTATAATTTAACAATCATTAGGTAGCCTATTTTTTTCCACATTAAATCAGTGATAGGCCGGAGCAGTATTTATTGTTAGTACTAATTGTTCTCGAATGCCATTGTTGGTTTGTTTTTAGCTTACGTGATATAACTTATAACGTGGTATAACTACTGGTTTAATGCACATAGTTTTTTTAAAATGCGAGTCACATATAAATAAACATGCCTTTAACAGGTAGAACTCGTTATATAAACACGTACCAAAAGCTCTAGAACAGGATCTCAGTTTTATCTACTTACCTCAGACAGTGAGTATAAACGTACCAGAATGATGACCCTTATGAGAGATATGTGAGCGCTCGCTGTTGTTGGCATCTTGCGGCAGTGTCCAACTACAGTTAAATTGATAATAGTACTGTATTTTCTTTTTATATTCTTCTTCTTTTCTGCTAGGATTATTGTCACTGTGTTAAGTATAATGATCCGCCTTCCCTAGCTTCGTCAATTCTACTTTCGTTGACGCGTTTCGGAGAACCTCTATCTTCAAAAACTCTATCTGTACTATATGGTACAACGAAAGTAGAATTGACGAAGCTAGGGAAGGCAGATCATTATACTGAACATAGTACTGTATTTTTTTCTCAAAACTCTTCCCCCGTCCTTACAGCCTGCAGCGTTCGTAGCGGCAGATAGTCTGATTACTTTAACTTTAGCTTCTTATAACCAGCACGCTTTTTATAATAATGGCTGTACTTCTAGTGACTATAGCTACATTTAAGTTTCAAGTTTCCTTGTGGGATTTAGCTTCCTCATAACTCATCTCCATGCCTGCCTAGACTGGATTTTTCCCCATCATCTTCCAACGTACTTAACCCTCATATCTTCACATCTTGCATCCACCTCTTCCCCGGCCTTCCACATGCTCCTCTTCTTCCATTCTATGTAACAACTTCATGAGTATTCGTTCTTCTTCTTCTTTTCGTTTCACCCTCTTTGGGGTACGCTGAATCAATCATTTCTTGCGCGCTGTACTTTTCTTTGTTCCCAGTAGCTCTTCATTCTTTCCGATCTTCTTTTCCTCTCATCTTCCGAAATGACAGGTTTAGGTCTTATTTAGGTTTTATCTTGGAATCTTATTCTTTCGTCCTTGGTACCTTAGCAGTTTGGTCAAGCAGTGAATTTTCTGTAATTTTTAATTCTATTAGGTCTTTTTCAATTTCTTTAAACCAGTTCGGTTTTGTTTTACGATTATGGAAAAAATCAAACACCTGTTTCGTCAATCTATTGGAGTTCATTCTAAGAAGAAGGCCGTAAAAATGTATTCTCCTATTCGTTCTTCATTAAAGTAATATGTTTTCTAATTTTTAAGATTTTGTTTACGAGATGTGTTCAGAAAGTAACGAGAATTTTTAAATTTTGCGGGCTTGGAGAGTCCGATTGCCAAACATTTTTTTTATGTTGGTATACATGCCCTTGAAGTATGATAAAACTTTCAGCTGTTTTCATTGTTCACTTTGTCTGTGACAGCCACTAAGGTTAGACGTGTTTTTATGAGTTCGGCGATTTTCGTTTGTTAAAAGAAATGGATCAAAGAATTTGTATCAAATTTTGCTTAAAAAATGGAATAAAGTGTAAAAAAGTGTGTGAAATGTTAACAAAGGCCTATGGTGAGTCTGCTATGAGTAAAGCAAGGTTTACGAGTGGTATAAGCGTTTCCAAGAAGGCCGTGAAGAAGTTGAAGATGACGAACGCCCTGGACGCCCCAGCACATCAACAAACAATGAAAACGTGGAAAAAGTTAAAGAAATGGTTATGAACAATCGCCGAATCACAATTAGAGAGGTCGATGATGATGTTGGCATATCGACTGGATCATGTCATGACATCGTTTCCAGTGTTTTATGTATGATACGCGTGGCAGAAACATTCGTTCCAAAATTGTTGAATTTTGAACAAAAACAGCGGCGAATGGAAGTTGCTCAGGAGTCACTAAATGAAGTCAACTACGATGCATAATTACTGAAACGTATTATAAAAGGTGATGAAACATGTATTTACGGATATGACGTCGAAACTAAGGCTCAATCATCCCAGTGGAGTCATTCTGGCTCGCCAAGACCGAAAAAGGCTCGACAAGTGTGGTCGAACGTGAAGGTTATGCTCACTGTGTTCTTCGATATTAATGGCATAGTGCATCATGAATTCGTGCCACCAGGTGAAACGGTCAGTAAGGAGTACTACCTACAAGTTCAACGTGAAGCAATCCGAAAAAAACGCCCGGATCTATGGAAAAACAATTCATGGCTTCTGCACCACGATAATGCACCAGCTCACACTTCATTGTTTGTTCGTGAATTGTTGGCCAAAAACAGTACTATAACGATGCCCCAGCCTCCATATTCGCCAGACATGGCTCCGTGTGACGTTTTCCTATTTCCAAAAATAAAGAGAACCTTAAAGGGCCGTCGTTTTACAGCCGTAGATGACATTAAAAGAGCATCGCTGAAAGAACTAAAGGCTATCTCAAAGATCAAGTTTGAGAAGTGTTTAGAAGATTGAAAGAAGTGCATAATCTCCAATGGGGACTATTTTGAAGGCGACAACATGAATGTAGAAGAATAAATAAATATTTTGTTCAAAAAATTAAAATTTTCGTTACTTTCTGAACACACCTCGTATTTATGAAATTATCGTTTGTTTTTCAAGTATGCGCTACGTCAGTCAATTTAAGAGTAACTTGTGCAATGACTGGCGCTTAGGTTAGTTTTTATTTACTTTCTGTAAACTCATTCAGATAGCACAGGAAGTAATTACAAAGTAGATAACATGGTTTAGTTTTTAATAAGTGTAAGGCGATCATTTAGACAGTATTAGCGCATACTGTGCAATTTGCGATGAGTGTGTACTTTCGGTGATGTGTTAGGGAAGGAATAATTGCCCCCCTAAAATGATTAGGGACAATCATAATTGCAGACAATCATTTTGCGCTGTTATTAAAATAAAACAAATTTTAATATTTGCTCTAAATACACAATATATACACTACATACAGGAACATGCCAGATTTGGATAGCCATTGTTTCTTTTTAAAATAATAAAAGCTTATGTAGTTTCCTTCCTCCATTATACTGCCAAAAAAGTGCAGACTCATACCATTTGCAAAGTGTGCTTAAACGCTCGTTGACAATATCTTTTTGCATACTTTGTGCCAGTTAAAAGACTAATGAGGACGAGGGATCTGCGTAAACGGTAAGGAGTAACTGCGGCTAGAACTTCGTTGACAATCCAACGGTAAGGAGTAACCGCGGCTAGAATTTCGTTGATAATCCAACGGTAAGGAGTAACCGCGGCTAGAACTTCGTTGACAATCCAACGGTAAGGAGTAACCGCGGCTAGAACTTCGTTGACAATCCAACGGTAAGGAGTAACCGCGGCTAGAACTTCGTTGATAATCCAACGGTATGAAGTAACCGCGGCTAGAACTTCGTTGATAATCCAACGGTAAGGAGTAACCGCGGCTAGAACTTCGTTGACAATCCAACGGTAAGGAGTAACCGCGGCTAGAACTTCGTTGACAATCCAACGGTAAGGAGTAACCGCGGCTAGAACTTCGTTGATAATCCAACGGTAAGGAGTAACCGCGGCTAGAACTTCGTTGACAATCCAACGGTAAGGAGTAACCGCGGCTAGAACTTCGTTGACAATCCAACGGTAAGGAGTAACCGCGGCTAGAACTTCGTTGACAATCCAACGGTAAGGAGTAACCGCGGCTAGAACTTCGTTGATAATCCAACGGTATGAAGTAACCGCGGCTAGAACTTCGTTGATAATCCAACGGTAAGGAGTAACCGCGGCTAGAACTTCGTTGACAATCCAACGGTAAGGAGTAACCGCGGCTAGAACTTCATTGAAAATCCACTACCTGCCGCAGTGAAAAAGTAAAATTCCACATCAGAGCTTAACGTTCTGCAAGATCAAGAACTTCCAATTGCACTGAATAGTCGCGTAAGATATGATAGCCGCTTGACTATGTACAGACCTATTACTGTATTTG